>PVLA01000154.1:68262-739974 GCA_004027455.1 Hydrochoerus hydrochaeris | reverse complement strand
AAACAGTTCAGTTTTTATTATTTTTGCCATAGCTGCTGGTAGTCTTTTCTAAATGTGGGCATCACTAAATGTGGGCATCATCTAGAGACTCTGGGCAGCATTTACATTAAGTTTTCTGAATCTACTGTTCGTGGAATTTTCCTTTCAGCCTCTAGATGCTGAGACTGCACTGGGCCCATCATTTTTTTTTTTTTTTTTTATGGTCAGAAAATTTGTGCACTTTCACCACATTTTTACCTTCTCATACCATGATTTGTCTTCAACACAGTGCCAGAGAAGTGGAAAACTCATCTGTTGCCGGGTGTTCCCTCCATGCTTTGAGGTTGATGTGTTGTGTGTGTCAGAACTTAGTCTTTTGTATCTAAAATGGAAAGAATTCCTTGGTTCTAAGCGTATTAAATGCACTTAGCTTCAGTAGACTTTTGGAGGAGCTACAAGAGTTATTTCAGAATCCCTGGCAGTAAGCCACCTTTTACAATGCTAACCTTAGGCATTTCAGTGTAACTCGGAACATGTTAGGCCAGGTTATGGTAAGTGCTGTACACTGGTATGTCTTGTGGGTAGATTTAACTGTTAATTTCTTGAAATGTTTTTTGTTAAATTGCTGTAACATGGTTTTTCATCCAGAGAAGTCATTAGAAGGCCATTTAAACTCACACTTTATTATGTTACAGAATTTCAATTGTAAGTTTATTTCTTTTGGATCTCAGAACACATTTTTTCTTTCCAATTTGTCCTTAATAAAAATTATCATTCACCCAGTACAGTTTACCTCATATGGATGGTATGTGACAAGTAATTCAATGAATTTTCGCTAAAGCATTTTTGAGAATTAGTTCATGTAACTCATAAACATAAGTGCATTAATACCATTTTTATTAAAGATCAAAATATAAGTATACATTTTTTATATTATGTAAAGTGTAAATGTAAAATACTAGATTACCAGATATGATTGATACAGAAGAATACAACATCTAACTTGTCACAAAGAGACTCAGGGGAACACTACATTCTTTAACAGTAGAATGATGTTAGAATCCCAGAAATTCCTTTATCTCTCTCCAAACTCTTTCTTCAATCTTTTCCCTAAAGATATCCACTCTCCTGATTTCTAACTATGGAATAGTTTTATTGTCTTTTGAAAGCTATATAGATAGAATCATATGTATGCCACTGGGTCTAAAATGTTTCATTCAGCATTATCTATATTAATTGTTTACTTTAGATTCCATTTATTTTCATCACTGTAGTATGCCATTGTGTGATAATAAGAGTTAGTTATCTATTCTTCTACTGATCGAAAACTGGGATTGTTCCTTACCTGTGGCTATTATGAATAATTCTACTATGACTATTTAAGCCTGTCTTTTGCATTTCTTTTGTTGGGTTTATGCTTAATATGGAATTTCTGGTTTATAGTCCATACTCAGTTTTGTTAGATAGTGCCAGAATGCTTTCCAAAGTACTTGAACCAGTTGTATCAACAGTGTATCCCTGGTATCCACATCCTGGATATTTTGCATAATTAATTGTTTAATTTAGATGTATCTCAAGGTGATTGTTATAGGTATTTCCCTAATGATGGACAAGATAAGGCAATTTTTCTTATATTTACTGGTCATTTAATTATCTCTTTTGTATAACATCTATTCAAACCCTTTGCTTATTTTCTAGTGACTGTTTTGATTCTCTTTTGAAATGGGGTCTTGCTATGTTACTCAGGTTAGCTTTGAACTCATGATCTTTCCTTGGTCTCTTGAGTAGCTGAGATTACAAGTGTGTGCCATTATGCCTTGTCTGGTTTCTTTATTATTTTTTTTCTTATTGATATGCAACAATTTATAATATCCTCTGAGTTGTATGTGTTGTGATCATCTTTTTCCTTTATTTGTCGCTGATTAATTTCACTCTTTTTGTTTCTTTCTTGTACTAGAAAGGACATTTTTAGAAATAAAGTATTTTTTATTCATAATATTAAAAAGAATTTTCCATATTTTTTTCAGTAAATTTAAATTTACAGTGAGATTTTCAAAGAGTTCTTTTTATATCAAGGGCT
Organism: Hydrochoerus hydrochaeris; assembly: GCA_004027455.1. Lineage (NCBI taxonomy): Eukaryota > Metazoa > Chordata > Mammalia > Rodentia > Hydrochaeridae > Hydrochoerus > Hydrochoerus hydrochaeris. Next base: position 737,915 of record PVLA01000154.1, on the reverse strand, counting down.
TTAAAATTTTTATTACTTATAATAACTAAAATATTTAAATAAGTAAGTAGATGCTGTGTTTTTATCAAATGCATTGTCCAGATTTTTCAGGATTTTTTCTTTGCTCTACAATATGAATTTTGTTAATTTATTTTCAATTCAAAGTATTCCAACATCTTTGGGATAAGTCCAACTTGGTTGTAATGTATTGATATTTTTTTATGATTAAGTTCAGGTTGCTAATTTTATGGTTAAGTTCAGGTTACTGAGATCCATTTTGACCATTGATAGACATTTGAGGCTGTTTTTTCATTGAGGCTATTACTTTCTAATCATTCTACTGTGAATATTTTTGATACTTCTTTTGGTATACACACATACTTTTGTTGATTCTAAAAATTGATATTTCTTTCCTATCATTATTGTATCCATATTCATGCTAGAACTTATAATTTTTAAAATAATATATTTACCAGATTAGTCATTAATATTATGTTGAATTCATAATACAAGTTGAGAAGTATTTTCTTAATTTCTTAATTTTGGTCTTAGACACATTTTGCATGAGACTGATATTATTTCTACTTGTTAGAATTCATTGGAAAAAATGTTTTGGGTAGGAACATTTTCATTTGTTTCTGTTTTATTTAGCCTTGGTAAATTTTATAAATTTCATTTATTAGTAAATATAGGATATTTCAAATTTGTATTTTCTTCTTCAGTTCTGGTGTTCATGTTATAAATTTTACTGTCACAGTATTTTTCATAATATTTTCTTATTCTCTGTTCTTCATATCCTATAGATATTTTCATTTCTCAAAACTGATGTTTGTTGTCTGTGCTTTATGTTTTTGCTTCATCTATTTTACTTAACATTTATCAACTGTATTAATCATTTGAAAGAAGTAGTTTTCATTTTAGTGATCTTCCCTATCATTTTCTATTTTATTGATTTTTCATCTTTATTTTTCCTTTTACTTTCTTGGGAGAGTCTTTTCCTAACTTCTTTAGTGCTTGATCCGTTAATTTCTAGTCTTTCTCTTTAGTAATATGAAAGCTACAAATTACACTTCTGAGTACAGCTTTTGTATTCTAATAGTTTTTGATAAGTGTATTTTCTTGACCTTCCACTTTAAAATATTTTCTAATTTCCATTATTATTTATAAGTTCTCCAATATTTAGGAATTTTCTAAATGTTTATATTACTGGTTTGTGTCATAATTGCACTATAATCAGAAAAATATGTCTGTACTCACATGATCCCATCACTTGGAATTTTGTTGAAGTTTGATTTATGACTACAGAATTTTCCATGTGCAGTTGAGCATAACATGTATAGGGCATAGTGATGTATATATGTCAGTGAAGTTAAATATTTTAGTTACATTTAGATTTATATTTTAATATCTTTTTTGTTTTATATACTGGTTCAATAATCTTCCCTTTGGCTGTATCATTCCTTGACTGAATTATTAATTTTGATAATTTTACTTTACCAGAGCTTTCATTTGAATATTTTAAGGTTTTACGTTTTTCTATTAAACTTGTCTATCTTGTCTTTTTCACTTTTTGAGTGCATTAATCACAGGTTAAATTCATTTGTGATAATTCCAATACACTCATGCTTCCATTTACATTCTATTTTTTTTCTTGGTTTTCAGTCAATTTGTATTATTTAGTATGCCTGTATGTTTTTAACTGAATGCCTCACATTGCCTATGTAAAAGTCTAGAGATGATTTGAGGCTCTGGATGTTGCATGATTTTCCATAAGAGTTTTCCTTTTTTTTTTTTTTTTAATTGGTACCAGGGATCAAACTCACGACCACGCACTTGCAAGGCAGGTGCTTATGCTGCTAACCTAAATCCCAGCCCCTACTAGTATGGGTGGTCTTAAACCCCCAGCCCTTTCCTTTGTTTCTTATGTGGAGATAGCATAGCATAAAGTTACCTTAGTTCATCCGGGGATGGAAGAGACTCAGAGGTAGTCTACAGTCCATTTAAAAAATATCATTCTTCAAATTATGATTTTTTAAAGTTATTTTTTATTTTAAAGAGAAAACATCAATAAAAACTGTGATTTTCAGAATCACAGAATTTCAATACAACCTAATAGGGCATTAACAAAGGTTAATATATTGCACATTGTTGTCTTCAAAGTATTTACTCAGATTGCAATATATAGGCATGAAACATTATAAGCACAAACTATTCTTTTCAATGACCCAATAGAAATTAGCAGTATAATTGTGTTAAGTATTATATATATATATATATATATATATATATATATATATTTATTCTATTTTTCTTTTCCCTTCCTTCTTTTCTCCTTTCCCCCATCCCAGTTGTTCTTTCCTTTTAAGCAGTTTGTTCCTCTTTCAAAATATCTCTGTAATGCTGAATCTTACTCTTTCAGTTTCTAGGGAGAAAATATGAAGTTTACATGGGAGTCTTGATTTATTTCACTTATAAGTATGGTCTCAAATTGCATCCATTTACTTATTATACAAGTCTCAAGTTTGTCTTTCTTTATAGCTGAGTACTACTCTATTATAAAAAAATACAGCATCTTTTTATCCACTCCTCAGTTGATGAGCATTTGGGCTATTTACAAGATTTAGGTTTTGCAAATTTTGCTACTGTAAACATGAGTGCATGAATATAGCTGTGGTGTGATGCTTCTGGGAAAATACATTGCTGTGGTGTAATTCTTGGAAAATACCTAAGAGGGGAATATCTGGGTCAAATGGAACCTCTAATCCTAGATTTTGAAGAATCTCCACATTGATTGCCACAGTGGTTGTACCAATCTATGCTCCCAACAACGGTGAAGAAGGGTTCCTTTCCCCCCATAACCCCTCCAGCACTTGTTACTGGCTAATATCTCAAGATATTAGTCATTCTTTCTGGGATGAGATGGAATTTCAGTTTTCTTTAAATTTGCATTTCTTGAATGATCAATAATGTTGAGCATTTTTTCATGTATTTATTTGCTATTTGTATTTTTTCATCTGAGAAGTTCCAGTTCATCTCAGATGCCTATTTTTGGATTGGGTCTTTGAATTTTGGGGTCTGATTTTTTTCAGTTCTTTATATGTTCTAGGTATAAGTCCTTTGTATGTGGGACTGTTGGCTGATATTTTTTCCTACTCTGGGTTTTATTTTCATTCTGTTGGTGATTTCTTTTGATGTGCAAAAACTTTTTAATAAGATGAGATCCCAGTTGTTGATTCTTTTAAGTATTTCCTATGCAGTTTGGTTTTTGTTCATGAACTCTCTCTCTGCCTAAATCTATCTCTTTAAGACATCTAACTATTTCTCTTCCAATAGATTTTGTGTTTCTGTTTTAATATTTAGATCTTTGATCCATTTTGACTTTAGTTCAGGGTGATAGACACTGATCTAGTTTTAGTCTTTGGCATGTGCCAGTTTTTCTAGCACCAATTATTAAAGAGGCTGTGTTTCTTCCAGGAAACATGTTTGGCTCCTTTATCAAAGATAAAGTGGTTGAATGTGTTTATAGTTATGTCTGCATCTTCTGTCTGTTCTGGTGGGTTTTTTTTCCAGTACAATGCTAATTTTATCACAGTAGCTTTGTAATATAATTTCAAATCAGGGATGGTCATGATCCATGAGCCTTGCCTTTGTTGTCCAGGATTGCCTTTTCTATTCTAGGTCTCTTCTGTTTCCACATGAATTTTAGGAATGTTTCTCTAGATCTGTGATGTATGCTAATGATATTTTGATCAGGCTTGCATTGTCTGTATAACAGTTTTGGGAGTATGTCCATTTTCACAATGTTGGTTCTTCTTATCCAAGAGCAAGGAATATCTTTCCGTATTTCCAATATCTTCTTTAATCTCCTTTACTGTACAGAGTACTGTAATTTTCAGTGTTTAGGTCTTCTACTTCCTTTGATAGATTTATTCCTAAATATTTCTTTACTTTTGGATTGTACTGTGAAGTGTGTGGTTTCCCTATTTCTCTCTCAGTTTATTGTTTATGTACAAGAATGTTGTTGATTTTTGAGTGATGACTTTGTATCCAACTATGCTAATGAATTCAATTATTAAATCTAGAAGTCTTTGGTGGAATCTTTGGGATCTTTTGTGTAGAGCATCATGTCATGTGAAAATAATGATAATATAATTTCTTCCTTCCCTATCCTTATTCCTTTTATGGCTCTGGCTTGTCTAATTGCTCAGGCTAATGTTTTCCAGAAATATATTGAATAAGAGTGGTGATCATGGACATGCTTGTCTTGTTCCTGATTTTAGAATGAAGCTTTCAGTTTTAGTTCATTTAGTTAGATGTTGGCTGTTGATTTGTCATAGATGGCTTTTATCAGATTAAGATAAACATCATCTATTCTGATTTTCTACAGGGTTTTTATCATGGATGGGTGTTAGACTTTATCAAAAGCCTTTTCTGCATCTATTGAGATGATCATGTGATTTTTGTCTTTGGCTCTGTTGAGATGGTGTATTATGTTTATTGATTTGCATATGTTGAACCATCCTTGTATTCCTGGAATGAATCCCACTTGTTATAGTGTATAATCTTCTTGATGATTTGATTCATTCTGTTTACTAGCATTTTGTTGAGGAGTTTTGCACCTATGTTCATAGGGAATTTGTGCTTTAGTTCTTTTTATGGGCAGATCTTTCTCTGGTTTTGGTATCAGAGTAATACTTGCATCCAGGAAAGAGTTAAGGAGAATTGCTTTCCTTTCAATTTCATTAAGGAATTTGTGAAGTATTAGCATTAAATTTTCTCTAAATTTTTTGTAGAATTCAGCTGTGAATTTATGAAGGCCAGGACTTTTCTCTGTTGGTGAGTTTTAATTTCATTTTCAATTTCATTAATTGCAATGGGCTTTCAAATTTTTTCTATCTTCTTGAGTCAGTTCTGGTAATTCATACATTTCTAGGAATCTGTCCATGTCTTCTGTGTTTTCCATCCTGTGTGAGTAAAGATTTTCAAAGTAGGTATGGATCTTCTGAATATTCACAGGATCAGTAGTGATTTCATCCTTTTCATTCTTCATTGCATGAATTTGAGTTTTTTCTTTCCTTTTTTTTCCCAATATGGTTGACTTGGAGTTTATCAATTTTATTTATTCTTTCAAAGAATCAACTCTTTGATTCATTAATCTTTGTATTGTTTTCTTAGTCTCAGTTACATTAATTTCTGCTCTGGTCTTCATAATTCCTCTCTTGTGTGGGTTTTGGGTTTGACTTACTCTTCTTTTTCTAGAAACCTGAGATGCAGCATTAGGCTGTTCATTTGTGATCATTCTATTTTTCTGATGTGACAATTCATTATTATAAATTTCCCTCTTAGCACACTTTCATTGCATCCCACAGTTTCCAGTAGGTTGTACTTGCACTTTGATTTGATCGTAGATGTTGCCTAATTTCTTCTTAATTTCGTTTGTGACCCATTAGTTGTTCATGATGGTGGTATTTAATTTCCGTATGTTTATGGAGTTTTTGTGGTTTCTTTAGCTATTAATTTCCAATTTCATTGCACTATAGTCAGACAATATGCATGGGATAATTTCAGTTCCTTTGCATTTATGTAAGCATGTTCTTTGGACTAGTATATGCTCTGTTTTAAAATCCTCTCATGTGCAGGTGAGAAAAATGTGTATTCTGATGATGTTGGGAATACACATTATAACTAATTGGAGTTCTATATACTTCAGTTATCTACATGTCAGATTCTTTTCCAATGCTTGGGAAATTTTCTGTTATTTTTTTCTACAAGTAGCTTTTCTGTCATTTGTGTTGACTCCCACTTTCTGTAAACATTAACTAAGGGGCTGGGGATTTAGCTCACTGGCATAAGCGCCTATCTGGCAAGTGCATGGTAGTGAGTTCAAACCCTGGTACCAAAAACAAAACAAAACAAAACATTAAGTCCATTTGTTCACAGGTTCAATTCACTCCTGCTGTTTCTTTGCTGATTTTTTGTCTAGTTGATCTATCACTTTGTAACAATGGGATATATGTTATGTTTGTGTTATTGCTTATTTGAATGTCTATTAATATTTGTGTTACACAGTTGGGTGCTCCCAAATTTGGTGAATATGTACCTATGATTGTTATCTCTTCCTCTTGAATTTTTCCCTAAAATGCATGTAGTGACCTTCTTTATCTCTTTTGATCATTCTTGGTTTGACGTTCACATTGTCTGCAAACAGAATAGCTACCCCTGACTTTTTTCTGGGTTCTTGTTGCTTAGAATTGTTTTCTGTCCTTTGAGTTTCAGTCTATAAATTTCTTTTTGAGTTAATTGTGTTTCTTGTATACAGCGTATTGTTGGATTTTGTTTCTTAATCTATTCTGCCAGTCTATTTCTTTTGATTGTTGAATGGCAGCCATATATATTGGTGGTTTTTACTGCTGTTGGTTTTCTGTTTCTCTAGTCTGTTTAATTACTTGCCTTGCCTCATGGTTTCTTTCTGTTGTTGTTCTTGGAATTATGGTCATTTTTTTCTCTGTCTAGAATATTTTTCAATACACTTTGGTTTCATTTGGTGGTCTGAATTTCTGCTGTGTTTTCATTAAAGTATCTTATTTCTCCAATAATTTTGAAAGATAATTTTGCAAGGTCCATCAATCTGGACTGGAAATTGTTTTCTTTCAGGACTTCAGATACTTCACTCCAAGCTTTCCTTGGACTTATTGATCTGCATTGTGAAGTTTGCTGTGATTCCAATGGTCTTTTCTTTATAAGTGTTGTTTTCTTTTTCTCTAAAAGTTTTTAATAGTCTGTTCTTGTGCTGAATTTCTGGGATCTGGATTATTATATATCTAGGGATAGATTTATTTTGATTATAACTAATTGGAGTTCTATATACTTCAGTTATCTACATGTCAGATTCTTTTCCCATGCTTGGGAAATTTTCTGTTATTTTTTTCTACAAGTAGCTTTTCTGTCATTTCTGTTGACTCCCACTTTCTTCACTGACATCAGTTATTCTTGTATTATTATTCTTTGTGTCATCTTGCTGCTGTTGAATTGTGATTTTCTGGCTTTTTGTTATTTTCAAGAGAACTTTGCTTTCATGATCACTAGCTGCTATCTTGTCTTAAGGTCTGAAATGTCTGTCTTCAGTTTTGTTCAAGTAGTTTTGCCAGTTTCATTGGAATTTTAAATATCCTGGATATTTGTGTAAATCTGTTTTGTGCATTCTATTTCTTTCCTATGTTGATCATTCACTGTTTCTCCATCCTCTTCCTATCATCATCTATTTTTTTAAATATATCTTTTCTCTAGATTTGTGGACCAATTCCTTTATAAATGTTGACACTTTTTTTTAACTTGAGAGATTATTTCTGATTGGATTTTTTCTATAGCCTAATGGATTTGTTTGTTTACTACTGTTGCTATCATTTCAAAAATGTCAGGTGAGTCTTTCATGTTCCTCTATTTTCTTTTCTCCTGGATTTGTTCTGAGTGGGCTGGAGCTCTGAGGTTGCATTTTGCTTCTGTGTCTTGTCATTTTCCATTTCAAAATTTTTTAATTTTTTTTTCGGTGTTGGTTCTTGTAAGGTTTTGTAGTGGGTAGCTTTATCACTAGTATCAAGGTCTCTCTAGGCAAGGCTTTTTGTCTTCTGTGTGTTTGTGTCTGTTCTGAGATCCTTCCTTTCCAATTAATTACCAGTGAGATGTTGACATTTGTTTGGTTCAGTCTACAATGTTTTGGTGCCTGGCTGTGGTGAGGTTATTACCCAAAGAGCTTCCCAGTATTGTTACAGAAGTGAGAACAACCGATTAAAACAGATATGACACCCTAGATAAAGTTGTATAATAAGCACTGACAGTATCATCAAGCATAGTTTAGAAATTGACAAACTGTGATAATTATTAATTTTGTACCTTTAACCATAGAAGCAAAATGTATAGTTTTATAACAGAACCAATTGCAAATTGGGGGCTTGTACACAAAGTGTTTCTCCTTTGCAGAGTGGTTTTACCCCGTGAAGGAGAAATTTAAGAAAGTTAGTGGATAGAACAAAAATAACTTTAAAGGAATAGTAGGAGCCAGGCTGATGGATGAAGGATGATCACACTAGCTTTGAGAAACTAGGGAAGAGAGTAAAGAAGAAGGAATGAAAGAGTAAGCAAGGAATTATCAAGGTTGACCAGAAAATTTAGAGACACTGTTTCCTCATAAAAATATGATTAAATCTAGAGAGGTAAATTGAGGAAAGGGGGAAAGACACAAACAGATTAGAATAAAAATATGGATAAAAGATCCAAAAAAAGAAAAAACAGGAAACAAACCACAAACCAGCAAAGACAAACAAACAAACAAAAACCTAACTCCCCCCAAAAAAACCCAAACAACAATAGCAACAACAACATAAAAATAAAACAAAAAAAGGGGAAAAATAAAATAAATAAAAATTCCTTTGGTGTCTACCAAGAGTCCAAAACTGCTGCATTAACACTGCCAAGCATGTAGTAGAGTTTGCGCTGGATATGATGCTGCTCTTCCCCTCCAAATTTGGAGGTCTGGAGCCAGGGTCTTCAGTATTTTCTGTGTGTCCCTTAGCAACCTCCCACTCATCCTATTTCCCTTGGTGGAAACAGTCAGAGATGGGGCTATTCCTAGTCCTATCACCTTTGCCTCCTCCTGGTCCTTGCTCAGCCTTCTATGTTCCTCTCCCACTGGAAAGTCTCTGTCCACTCAGGTTGTTTGTTACTAGATGGGGTGAAATGCCATGATATGGTCTGATCTTCTGCTCCTACTATTGTAGTCCAAGGCTGCTCAGTCCCAATTCTTACTCCTTTCCTGAGGTGGAGTGCTAATTTCCCATTGGTTGCTTTACAAGTTCCACCACCACTGTCACTTGCCTCTGCTGTAGGTCTGTAAATTTGTTGGGTGAGAAGGTAGGAGAAAGGGGTATGTTGTGGCTTGTCTTTTTGCTCCTGCCCGCTGAAGGACATTAGAACAACCTGGAGCTGCACAGTGCACAGGCTATTTAATTCCACATGCCTCTCTAACCACAGGTCACAGGGGAGGGGTTAGCTGTTCCATTTACTGTATAACCCTGTAGTATTTAATCTTGTTCCTGGAGATTCTAGTTAGTGTTCTGGTATATAAAAGGAATGGGATGAAAAGAAAAAAAAGGAAAGGAAAGAAAAATAAGGAAAGAGAAAATGAAAACAAAGGAAAACTGACCAATCATCAGGGGTGGAACAGTTCATGTCCACAGAATCTTACTGCTGGACCATACTGTTTTCTGTTTGGAGGAAAGCAGAAGAGGCAGGGGAGCTTATATCCCAAGTCTATTCTGTAAGGCTTGATTTACCTACATTATTTAATTTATTTATTTGTATTTTTATTTTAAAGAGAATAAAACCAGGCAAAATAAAACAGAATAAAGCCAATCAAAACAAAACAGTGTAAGTGGCACAGGACTTCAAAACAAGGTAATAGGAAATCACCAATGGTTACTATAATGTCTTCAAAATAGCTGCCCATCAAACAAGACAGAAAAAGAATAGAACCAATGAAAACAAAACAATGAATGCAATACAGGACTTCAAACCAAGATAACAGTAAATCCAAAATGGCTACCATAGTATATCTTGTTAGCTCTGAAATAGCTGCCCATGCCATCAGATACAATAAAATGAAACAAGACAAAACATAACAAAACACAACCAAACAAAACAGTGAAAATGATACATGACTTCAAAAACAAGATAATAGGGAATTAACAATGGCCACCACCTGCAGAAGGAGATCCCCCATAGTTGCTATGTTGCATATTTGTTATCCTCTGAATAGATGATAAGACTAACGGCTTTAGGCCTGCAAAGTCAGTGAAGCACTAAACATTTCAAGCATTAAGTTGTATTTTACCTCAATAGCTATCTTCACAGCCTGTGTTTCTCCAGATTAGCCGGTCGCTTACAAGGGATAGGGGTGTAGACCTTGGCTCTTCTTGTCTCCTTGCCCACACACAGCAAGGGGCTGGGGTCTGGTTCTCCCCTCAGCAGCCTGCGTGTAGCATTGACTTGCAGGGAGGGCTTGGCTTCTTGTTGGCTTCTTGTTCTCCTCCCCTGCAGTCCATGAATGGTACCACCTCATGGGAAAGAGCTGGCATCTGGCTCTCCTCCAGTGGCCTGCATGTGGTACGGACTCACAGGGAGGTTAACCACCTTATTTTAATATTTTTTCCCTCTTTTTTTAAGATTCCAAGTATGGTGGGCATTTGTCCTGATCCAGGTGGGCTGGCTGGCATTTTATTTAGTCCTTTATCTATGTTTGGTTTCATGCAGTAGCCTCTTATGTCAGATTGATTTTAGTTTCAGGGTGTATGTACCTTCTCTTTCTTCCAGTTACCTGTGTTTTAGTTGAATTTCTTTGAGTAGCTCAGAATTAGGCTCCCCCTCTATTCAGCCCTGTTGAATACAAGACATTATGATTTATGTTAGATTATGAGTTCAGATAGAAAAATACAGTATGTAAACTTTGAAATTTTGTAAAAAATGTTGTTACAGTAAAAGACACATTAATCTCTCACTTTGAACACACCTATCCCAGCATTCTCACTACTTTCTGAGCCAGTTCTGAAAGAAAGTCCTCTTTTATGAGTGCTTTTAGTTGTGGGATACTGGCTGCTTCAGTGTCCTAAAACAATTCAAAATGCTGTTATTATTATTATTGTTATTTTAGTCTTTTTGAGACAGGATTCCACTAAGCAGTTCAGGTTGGCCCTGAACTCACTTTGTAGCCCAAACTAGCGTTGACCTCACAGTGATTCTTCTGTTTTAGCCTTCTGAGTGCTGGGATTACAGGCATGAGCCACTATACCTGGCTCAAAATGTTTACAGCAATTGCTGTCGAAAACATCACCGTATGTTTTCACCTACCTTCTTCACAGTGTAACATCTGGTTCTTCCCCCAAAGCAAAATAACCATGAAAGATAGATGTTTTGAATAGATTAAGGTCATTGAGGCAGCCATGAAAAGATGTGAAAGAGGGCTTCAAGAGAGTGGCAAGAACAGGAGTAAGTGTGTGTGGGTGTGTATTTTGAGAGGGGTCAGTGACAGTGTGTCTTATACCATAATACACCCTACAACTTAACCATTCACCATGTATTACAACCATACCTGCTATAATCGTCAGTATCCTAATGAAAATCTAGTTCAGGTTAGAGTTCCTCTTCAGCACACCTAAGGCTCCAGTTTTTGTTACTTTTTTGTTGAAAGTCACTCAGTACCTCTTCTCAGTTTTTCAGCTTTCCTACTCCTTACTGCTTCACCTCCAAACATCACAGACTCTGCTTTTCACTGCCAAGTGCCTGATACGTTTTGAAATTTTGTTGTACTATTCTTCTCCTTCTCCTTCTCCTTCTTCCTTTTTTTCTTCCTCTTCCACTTCCTCCTCCTCCTCCTCCTTTTTCTTTTTATCCTTGAATAAAATGGATTTGGGAAAAAAGGAGACAAATGATGCCAAATGTCCTGATTCCTCTCTTTGGGCTTCCTTCTCCAGAGTTACAGTGCCACAAACCTTTGACACTCTTTGAGCCTAAAACAGAAAGCTTTTTATATTTTTCCTGGTTTTATTCAGTAAAATGTTTAATTAGAAAGCAGCTAATCACCATCGTTAGGTGGAGAATGTATACTTAACAACATGATATGTATTTATATACACCCAGTAATTAATAGAATTGTAGGCAGTATGACAAGGTTATAAATATCAGAGAGCCATTTGGAAGATTTTAGGTACCATTGAGACAGGAGGTGTTTCTTGGGAATCTGAGGATTAAACCAGCTTCCCAAAACTTTTCACATCTTCACATTTTATAGCACTATAATTCTCCAAACAGTACTGATGGAATTATCTTGGGGCCATCTCTCTTAACTTTATCTTTAAGCACTGTCCTTGTGTGAAAAACCAATGACTGTCTCTGTCTCATAGTTTTGATGTATATGTATTTACCTTGTCTAAATTGTTAAGTATATTATCTGTGTCCTCTTTTAGTAAGAGCATGAGAACTGTATTCAGACTATATGCACTGCCTCTTTCCTCCTTAGTTTTCTTTTTGACAGTCTTTTTTGACTGCCCACATATCTGTAGTATTGCAGAACACAGGATGCCACTCTGTGCCCAGTATGAAACTTATGTTTTAGCTCAATTCAAAAGATATTTCTGAGTATCTGTTGAAACAAGTCATATCTAGGATCAAAAAGAATTAAACCACATTCTGATCTACAGAAACATGAGGCCCAGTAGGAGAATGAGGCAATGGTATGACTGAACTATAAGATGGGATGTGGTAGCCATCAGAAAGCCACTAATGAGGTTGTGAAGGGAAAAGTAGTGTCTTTCTTGACCAGCTCAAGCAAGGTTTTATGAAAGAGGTGACATTAGAGCTGGATTGAATGAGACATGTGATGGAGACAGAATAAATGTGGGAGTTGAACTGTCAACTCTGATTGAGTAAACATAAATATGTTAGCTTCATATTGTAAAGAATTTTAATACCATAATTTAGAACAGCAATGTGGTATCAAGTGTCATTGTGAAAGTTACTAGACATATCGTATGTTTTAAGAATATTATGCTTATAGTTTTACTATATTTGAATTCTCAAAAGAAAGACACAGTAATTGAGCAGTCTTTTTGTCTCCCATATTTTCTATCCTTAGGTGGACTCATGATAACTATTTACTTTCCTTGGGGAAAGTGTATTTAATTTAAATAATTATTTCACATATCCAGTAATTTATTTGACAGGCATATAGTCAGAGTCTGGGTATCGTTGATCCCCGTAAGTTGTGTCTGGAGGCAGATTTTGGTAAAGCCTTCTTAAAGGAGGAGATTTTTCATCTATGTGTTAGAGGATGGAGAGGCTGAGTTCAGGGGAATGGGTACATAGTATGTGAGGCACATACGGGATATAACTCAAGTCATGGAACAGGTAGGCAACAGAGGCCAGCAGTGAACAAGATTCAATGTTGGATATGAGGTCAAAAGGAAGAGAGGCTGGAGAGGCGGAGCCGCACTATAGAAAGTATTATAGGCCGTATAGGGAGCTGGATGGAGGTTTCATACTGAAGACATTGGATGGTTATTGAGTTATTTTAAATAGGAGAAAGAATCAAACTTAATGTTTTAGACTGGAGGAAAACGGGAAAAATGGAGTAGTAGGTGGTTTCCGTGGTCCCAGTGAGACCTAAATAATGGACTAGGATTATAGATTATCAGCAAGAGAAGAGTGCTAACTATATGCTAGATGCTAGGTAATGTTAGAGCCTAATTTTATTATCTCCTAACAGCATTGGCCTGTGGCCAGTCAGGAGAAGAAAGTGTTTCCTTTTGAGAAGGGAACACTGAAGAGGTTGCTGAAGGAAGGAAGCAGGGGGACACCCAGGTGTGATGATTCTGTTTTCTTATGACATATATATATGATAGATAGCTTACACATTCTGTGCTTTAGATCCATGATTGTAGTTTAATATTTGCTTTAATACAATAAATAAATTTCCTGCTGCCAGCATGTGATATATACATATTTCTTAGTTGGGTGAAGTCTAGATCTTAAGATTAGGCAGGAAAGATGGTCTCACTGATCCTTACCCATTAGAAATAACAGCACTGACTTATATGCTATTCACCATGTACCCTTGACAGTACATTCAAGGTTGAGTACTTTGGGAGAAAACAGAAAGACTACCAGGATGCTAGAATGTTAATGTGTAACTTTCATCATTGTCTGTCTGACTCCATCTTGTGAGGTAATGAGGAGGGAGAGTGTGGATGGTCTTTTAGGTCTACTTGGTCGAGTGACTTTCTCTACTACTTCTGAAATGCTGATGTGCCTTTACATAGAATAGTATTGACCTGGGAGGAAGACTAGTACCACAGGGTTGGCTGGCTAGCTGAATAGGAAACCCCATTCTCTCTTTCCAGTGAAACAACTGAAACTTTTGGAATGGGATACAAATTCTTAAAGACAAGATTGGGAATGGAGCTTTACTTACAGCATGTTTATATGACACATTTAATGCATTGGGGCAAATAAGTTTTTTTGTGTGATTGTAGCAAGCCAAAATGATTACGATCAAATTTTAATTTTAAAATTGAAAATTGCATGGAAACAAAATATTTGGGATACGAGTGGGTTGCTCATAGTAGATTTTTATTACCAATTATTTATATTCAGTGATCTTTAGAAAACTATTTTGTAACCATTTTTTTTGATTAGTGTTTTGATATGGACACAAACAGTAACAGATTCCCATTTCAACATCATTTATCTCTTGCCAATTTCTTTTTCTTTTTAGTTATTATCAGATGCATCCCAGCCTCTTGAAAGTCAGAATTTTTCTCCTGTGGTGCGAGATGTAAGTTATAAGAATTCCTTTCCTTGAGTATACTTTTTCCCACTACCGTGTTTGCTTTCCTCACTCCTTTACCGATTCTCTGTCTATGTTTCTTTCTCTATTTCCTTTCACTCTGCTGGTTCTTTCTCAGTAATAAGCCCATTTTTGTAGGATTAGACTTGTGAGTACTAAAGAAATGTCTTGTGTTATTTACTTTAGGCAGTGATTACATCCAATGGTTTATTGACCGATAAATATAAATATATCCAGAAACTCCGAGAAAGCAGGTAAGTACTGTTCAAATCCTCTTGTTTTAAGGCATTTATTCTACTATTGGATTTGGTGAATAGTTTTAAAAGCTTCAAGAGGAGTTTTTTTGTATTGTTCATTTTACATGTAAATTTTGTTAATATCATGTCTGTAAAGGCACAAAGTCCAAACAAAATGGACAACTGAAGCCAGTGTGAGTTACTTTTCCTTAGAGAGTAATACAGCATTATTTAGCTATATAATACCTTGTCCACATTCATGTGTAAACAAGAAAAAGTCAAGAAAGAGATTCCATTTGTGTAACATTTTTTTCTATCTCCAGCATTTCACATATTGTGATTCCTGTCATATTCTCAAGGGAAAATGAACACATTGTGTCTCTCTGTGATGCTTATAGTTTGAGTTCTAGTTAAGGGTTTGAACTTTTTTTGTTTAATATGATGAATAGGAAATGAATCTTGAGTAGAAATGAAAGGAAATAGTGAAAAAAGTAAATGGTGAGAGGTGGTTTTCTCTAGGGATTCTGATTAGGATGAAGGTGCCCCAAAATAGTGTAGTACATATCCCCAAGGGAATGCTTCTTTTAGAAGGATTCTCAGCTAAGGCTTTTCTTCCTTTAAATGGTTTTACTGCTTTGAATTTGAAAACATTAATGTTTCTTTAGAATATTCTGATTTCCTCCAGTTCATTGCACTTAATATATATATATATATATATATATATATATATATATATATATATGTGTGTGTGTGTGTGTGTGTATGTGTGTGTGTGTGTGTGTATTTTGGTTGATGGTGTGATTCTTTTATACCATACTGATTTTTAAAAGTTAGGCTTTTGATTTCATTTTATCACCCTATTTTAGTATATCATTGAAGTAAATAATGTTTGCATTCATGTAGGGAGTGAGTTCATGTACTGAACATACCTTGATTCCTTTTAATTTACTTCCATCCCCCACCACCTCTCTCTCTCTCTCTGTCCTTAGATCTTTTTTCAATATTTTTATTAATTATTATTATTCATATCTGGAGCCTATAAAGATTACATTTGTTGACAGTAGTTGATACATGTACATGACACATCTTCTGTGCCCATCCCCCAGACTCTTGGTCCCCTTCACACTTGCAAAAGATCTATCTTCCCTTTTCCTTTTATTGATCTTCTATTTCACTCTTTTATTTGTATTTTGGTTTCTCAAATAAGAGAAACTATATGGTACTTAGGCTTGTGTGACTAATTTATTTCATTTAACACAAATGTTTTCAATGAGTTTCCATTTTTCTAAAATGTCTCAAATTTATGTTTCTCTATAGCTGAGTAGTATTCCATTATATGTGGATTCCACATTTTACTTATCTATTTATCTCTTGATAGACATATAGGTTGCTCCAAGATTTAGTTATTATGAGTTGAGCTGATATAAACATTAATTTACAAGTATCTCTGTAACATGATGTCCTAAACTCTTTTGAGAAAATACTTAGGAGTAACTGGGTCAAATGGAATTTCTAATTTTAGTTCTTAAAGAAATCTCCAGACTGACTTCCATACTGATGTTATTAATTTATAGTCACTCCAACAATGTATAAGAGTTCCTTTTTCATTGCAGCCATGCCAGCATTTATTATTATTATTATTATTTCATTTATTTATTTATTTTTGGTACTGGGGATTGAACTCACGACCTTGTGCTTGCCAGGCAGGCGCTTATGCCACTGAGCTGAATCTCCAGCCCCTATTTTTTATTATTTGATTCTTGATAGTGTGTTTTCTTTCTGGTATAAGACAAAATCTTAGCTTTGTTTTAATTTGCATTTCTCTAATGGCAAGAGACATTGAATATTTTTTTCATATATTTATTGGCCATTTGGACTTCTTCTAAGAAGTGTCTATTCATTTCAGTTTTCCATTTTTTGATTGGGTCTTTTATTTTATTTTTTTATCAGTACTGGGGATCGAACTCATGACCACATGCTTGCAAGGCAGGTGTTTATGCAGCTGAGCTAAATCCCCAGCCTAATTGGGTCTTTTATTTAGGGGGTCTATTCTGGGGGATTCTTTATATATTCTAGATATTATTAGTCCTTTGTCTGAAGAATAGCTGGCAAAATTTTTGCCATTCTGTAGGTTGTCTCTTTACTCTTGTTGATTATTTCCTATTCTGTGCAGTTTTTAGTTTGATTTTATCCCATTTGTTGATTCTTACTATTATTTCTTTTACAATTGGTGTTCTTTCCAGCAAGTCTTTATCTATACCAATGACTCAGAGTTTTGCCTTTTTAATCTTCCAGTAGGTTAAGTATTTCTGTTTTAATATTTAGATCTTTGATCCATTTTGACTTTAGTTCAGTGCAAAGTGAGAGACATGGGTCTAGCTTTAATCTTTTATGTATTTTTTCTGTCATTATTTGCTAAAAGGCTATTTAGACTTGTATTTCTATCTGCTCCACTGGTCTATTCACATTTAACAAAACAACTTACAAGTAGAATTCTCAGAACTGTTTGTACATTCTCTATTTATATATCAATGTAATGTTTTAATTATGTAAACTATAGAAAGTATTATTAGAAGCAATATAAAGTAACCAAATAATAATGGTATTCCCAGAAGGGAAGGATAATAGTTCAAGGAGAAGTTTTCTTACCAGTAATGTGTATGTTTGGGAGATAAGGAGAGGAAAGAATACTTTGTATTTATATTTATTGATTCGTTTATTAATGAAAAGATTCATACATTAAAGTTTGAAGGACTTCCTGGCCTAAAGATTCCAACTACAGAACTTGCTGCCTACATGTCTGACACCAGGCCACTTCCATGGGTTTACAAAGATATCCAGAAATTTGACTGGAAATACATTTAAAGAGTTACTTCTATGTTCAAACCAAAATGTATTGGGCATCAGTAAATTTATAAATGTGGATAAGACTTGTCAGTGACTTGGAGGTCATGGTTAGAGGTCACCTTTCCAGAAAGTACAGATTCTAACAACAAATTTCAGAAATTAAAATACTTCCTACTATTAGTCTTAGGTTTTTAAATCAAGTCCTTTTGTGATTTCAAATTTATAGTTTTGACTGTTTTCACATAACTCTAAAATGTATGGTAAAACAATTTCTAATGTGGATAGTAATTACCTCCACTTCAGATTGTTGTCTCGTTGGATTGTTGTAAGGCCTAAATAGTTGTCCATGGTAAAACCTCTAATACAATTTTGAATCACGTCCCCTGGAATGATAACATGTGAGATTGAGTTACTCAATTATGAATAAACAGAGAAATGGTCCAGTATCTGCACTTCGTTAGTAGTACTGAGAATTAATGGAAGTCTATATGGTAGGACATATCAGAGATATCAATCTGTAGCTCTTTATGGATTTATGAAATCCATAATAATAATGAGAAATATTATAATAAAATATGGGATATTATTATAGGGAACTCTTGTTTAGGTTCTTATTGTAATTAACATGGGAAGTGGTTGTTGCTTTGTAAGCTAGGTTTGATGCTGATTTCAGAGCAGCAAGATTCTGTTTTTCTTTTGCTTTTTGAATACCAGGAATCAAATGATTCTGCTATTTAAAACATATAGAAATGTGTGTGTGTGTGTGTGTGTGCATGCACATGTGTTGTTTGTGGTATTTTTAATTTTTTTTTTCTTTTTTTATAGAACCCTCAATTTTCCTCTTTTTTTTCTTTTTTAAAATAGAGAACGTGTTCAGTTACTTTCAATGAACATGAAGAAGAAGAAGGTCTTAGTTCTTGGATCTGGCTACATATCTGGGCCTGTATTAGAATACTTGTCACGAGATTGCAATATAGAAATAACATTAGGTAAATAAGCCTTAATCTTTGAGGAAAAAAACTGATTTCATAACATGTGGACCTTGTAAATTTTAGATGACTTCGTTTCTAAAACTGGAAAGATTGTTTTTTGAAGATGTTAAATTGTCTATTGCTCTTTGTCCAATGGCAAGAAATCTAAGACTTGGATGTTTTTATTCTTGAAATAGGCTCTGACATGATGAGTCAAATTAAGCAGCTGGGCAATAAATATAATATTAATCCTGTTAGCATGAACATTGCTAAACAAGAAGAAAAGTTGAACTCGTTGGTGGCAACACAGGATCTTGTCATCAGGTATCTGACAAAAAATGAGTACCAGATATTTTTTGTTATTCCTCTTCCCTTATCTCCCCTCTCTCTTCCTTCTTCTCTTTCTCCAATCCCTTGTGTCACTTCTCTTTCCTCTCCTTTCCTCATGTAATTGTCATTCAAAATATGCATCCATAACAGGCACAAAACATAAATGTGTAGCTCCATGAATTTTCACAAAGAGAACAGATTCTGTAATCATCATTCATCTCAGGAAACTGGATGTCACTAATATACCAGAAGCCCTCTTGATGCCTCTTTCTATTGTTTAACCTTATCCACAAGATTAAATGTTACTCTGGCTTCTAACTTATAGATTAATAATTGCTTGTTGTGAAAGTTTCTATAGTTAGAATCGTTGAGTAACTCTTCATTTATGACTGTCTTCATTCAGTACTGTACGAGTTGTTATTGTCTATAATTGTAGTTTATCTCATTGCTGTGCATTATTTTATTATATGAATGTATCATCACTATTCATTTGATTGTTGATTGATATTGAAGTTGTTTCTGGATTTTGGCTCTTATGAAAATTATGATGCTAAGCACATTTTAGTATTTCATTTTCATGACTATATATATGTGCCTTCTGATGTTTTGAAACCTTGAAGTACATTATCTAGAATACATAAAGAATCCCCTAAAATAGAACCCCCAATCAAAAAATGGGCAACTGAAATTAATAGACACTTCTCAGAAGAAGTACAAATGGCCAATAATCATATGAAAAAAAATTCCATGTCTCTGGCCATTAGAGAAATGCAAATTAAAATAATGATAATATTTTATCTTATGCCAAAAAGAATGATAATTATCAAGAAATCACATAATAAAAAATGCTGGCTTATAAGACCAGCAGTGGAGGCGAGCAGTGGATGTGAAGGATTACACTAGCTGGCATTGAGTGCTGAGGGCTCAATCCTGTGGCAATTGGCTGGGAACCATCTAGGAGAGGGACTGACTGAGCTCAGAACTCAGAGCAGCTGCTATCTCTATTTACTGGCTCCCAGCTGGGCTCAGGCCTCCAGAAGGTGCATGGGTGCCTGTGGGTTGAATGAGTCTGAAAGTGCAAGCTTGCTGAGATTGTCCACTACTCTACCAAAAAACTGCTGGTGGCTTGCTGGGCGCCATAGATTAGAACTCTGTCTCCACGTTTTGTCTACCAGTGACAGCAGAGACAAACCTGGAAGACTTTTTCTTTTTTCTATTTTTTTTCTTTCTCTTTGTTTTGTTGTTATTGTGGTTTTGTTTTTGTTTCTTTCCTTCATGGTTTAATCTTGTTTATATATGAATGAAAACATGGTTTCTAGCCTTTTTGTGGTTGTGATTCTGTTCTTCATTTTATCTCTTCTCTCTTTCCCTCCAGTCTTCTGTACCAAAGTTAGCATGATCCCTCACCTTTGTCCTCTAAACTTATTTCTAATCTCTTCCTCTTCTTCCACTTGTCTATTTTCCCCTTAATCCATTTTAAATTTTAACCCCTGAGGGCAAAATTGACATAGTAAGGACTGGTGCATGGCGTATAATTTTCTGGCTTGTTTTAGATTTTGTTATATAACCACAAATCTAGTTCATATGATTAAAAGTGGCAAATTAATGATTAGCTAGTTTGTCATTTTTTAGGCTGTGTTTGATGTCATTGGTACCACTATAGCCAAATGTGACATAATTGCTCTAAATAGCTGTTCTTCCTGATATTCAATGACTGAGATTGACTAAAGGTCCCAGAAAATACTGTGGCATGGTACAAAGAACCAGGGATTGGGTCAGATAAGCAGCATCTTCTTATCTCCAACAAAAATTGAAGAGGTAGGCTCTTCCAACAGACTCAAAATCCCAAATCCAGCTACAGCTGGAAGATAACTTGGAGAAGTAGACATTACTTAAGCGTTCTAAATACTAGCAATAAAACAACCTACCACAGGGAATTTACATGCAGTAAATAGACTACCCTAGGAATTAAACTTAAAAAAAATGAGATGACACTTAAATAAGATGTACCTCCAGACATCCAGGTCAGCAAAGGCAAACGCAGGGGGCAATACAATAGTGTTTCACCTGGCCTCTCTGAAGTGGTGACAACAAGCAATAAAATGAGGCTCTGAAAAAAAAATCAAATCAGAAATTTCTCAAATAGCAGCAGAGATGGTGTCCACCATAAAGATCCGTGCTTAGTGACTCTAGAGCAGATTCAGACCAAAAAAAAAAAAAAAAAGATGAGTTTAAGAAAATTGTGTAAGCCATGAATCCTCAGCACAGGAAAGAAATTGAATCCATATGACAGATTAAAGGAGATAAACAGGAGAATAAAAATTCCATTGAAAATATTCACAGACAGGATTGTAGTTAGTGATCATGAAAACAAAGATTTCTTAAAAATAGCAAGGATTCATAGGAAACCAATTCATCTGCTGCTAGACAAGGCAAAGAAGAATAAATATTGATTAGCGTCAGTGAAAAAGCTGGAGACAGGACAAATGATGTAAAAAAGTGTTTTCACATACATCATTGCAGAAAACTTCCCTTAGAGAAAAAGAATTTGACATACAGATAGGTGAAGCATATAGATTCCAATTAGCCATGATCAGAAAACAAAAACCAAAAATCTACAGCCAGGCTTATCTTAGTCAAGATTCCAGAAATTCAACATAAGAATAAAATCTTAAAAGTTGTTAGGAAAACAAAAACAAAAACAAAAAAAAAAACACCTGTTGGGGAAAAGAAACAAATCACCTCTAAAGGAGAGCCCATCAGAATCACAGCTGACTTCTCAGCACAAACCCTCAGGTCAAGGTGAGCTTTCAGTGAAGTATTTCAAGTTCTTAAGGAAAACAATCTTCTATCTAGATTGATGTACCCTGAAAAATCTTTCGAAACTGATGGAGAAATAAGATACTTTTATGACAAAGAACATCTGAGGAAATTTATGATCACAAAACCAACACTTAAAAATGTTTTGAAAAACATTCTGGAAAGAGATAACAAGGACTAAATCACCACGAATTCCAACTGAAGAAATCCATCAGGCAAGGCAAACAAACAGAGGGAGGGGAAAAAAAGAAGGAAAGCCAACAACAGGAAATTAACATGACAACAAAAAGTCAGTACATATCAATTATAACCATTAATGTTAATAGTCTCAATTCACCAATCAAAAGACAGAGACTGGCAAGATGGATTAAGAAACAAGATCAAACAATATGCTGCATACAAAATACACATTTAACCAAAAAAAAAAAATCAAATTCATTGACTGAAAGTCAAAGGATAGAAAACAATACTTCATGTGACAGGAACCCAGAAAAAGCAGGGATATCTATTCTGTGTGCAGACAAAGTGGATGTCAAATCAAGACTGATTTTGAGAGAGAAAGAAGGTCACTACCTACTTGTAAAGGAAACAATCCAAGAGGAAGAGATTACAATCATAAATATATATGCAACAAATATATATATTGATACCAAATATCAATGGGCATGAAAAATCAAATAAGCCTAATATGATGGGGAACCTCAAAACCCCACTGTCACAAAAAGACAGATCAACAAGACAAAAATCAACAATAAAATATGAGAACTGAACCAAAATTTTGAACAAATGGACTTAGTAAATGTCCATAGTGTGTTTCACCCACCAGCATCAGAATACAAATCCTTCTTAGCTGCACACAGGATGTTCTCCAAAATAGACCACATACTAGCTCATAGAACATGTTTAAGTAAATGTAAAGGATTGAAGTGATCTCATGCATACTATCAGACCATGGTGCAATAAAATTGCAAATCAGTGGCAAAAGAGACCACAAGAACTTGATAAATACATGGAAATTAAAAGGGACCCTCTTGAACAACCAATGAATCACAGATGAAATTAAAGAAGCAATTAGACAGTTTTTACAATTTAATGATAATGAGAATACTACATTCTGGAACTTATGGGACACAGTGAAAGCAGTCCTAAGAGGGAAAATTGTAGGACTAAATACCCATATCAGGAAAACTTAACAAGCACAAATAAATATACAACTTAATTTCAAACTCAGAATTTAGAAAAAGAACAGGCTAAGCCAAAAGCTTGTACAAGGGAGGAAGCAGAAATTAACATATTGGAGACTAAAAAATAATAGACTCAATGACTCAAAGGATTCTTTAAAAGATTAAATAAAATCAACAACCCCCCCCAAAAAAATACAGAAAAGACAGAAATCTATGCAGTTAGGAATACAAAGGGTACAGTCACTACAGACCATGCAGGAAGCCATAAGATCACTTATACTTACTTTGAAAAATTTTATTCTAATAAGATGGAAAACAAAGACAAAATAGATTCCTAGATACATATGAATTAGCAAAGGTGATTCAAGATATAAAAATCCTAAGTAAACCAATATAAATCAATAAAATCAAAGATTTAATTAAAAAACCTACCAACAAAGAAAAACCCAGGCCCTAATGGACTTACTGCCAAATTCTATAAGAAATTTAGAGAAGATCTAACACCACTACCTCTCAAACACTTTAATGAAATTGAAAGGGAAACAGTACTCCCAAGTTCATTCCTGGAAGCAAGCTTTACCCTATTACCAAAACCACAGAAAGACCCAACTAAGAAAAGAGAATTACAGGTCAATATCACTAACAAATATAGATGAAAAAATCCTCAATAAGATACTGGCAAACAGAATGCAGCAAATCATCAAGAAGATTATACAACATGACCAAGTGGGATTCATCTCAGGGGTGCAACATACCTAAATCAATAAATGTAATACACCATATTAACAAAGCCAAGGATAAAATCATATGATCATCTCATTGTTTGCAAAAAAAGCTTTTGAGAAAGTTCAGCATCCATTCATGACAAAAAAAAAAACAAACTTTAGAGAAAATTGGAATGGATGGTTTTTATCTCAATCTGATTTAGTGAGATTTAATGTAATTCTGATCAAAATTCCAATAGTGTATCTCACAGAATTAGAGAAAAGAATCCTAAATTTTATCTGGAACCAGAAAAGACCTAGAATAGCAAAGTTAATTCTGGGCAATAAAGACAAGGCAGGGGGCACTACAATCCCTGACTTGAAATTATATTATAAAACTACCATGATAAAAGTAGTGTGGTACTGGCCCCCCAAAATAAAAAAGACCCAAAGACCAATGGAATAGATTAGAAGATGCAGAAACAACTCCAGACATACTAAGATGTGTTATCTTTGACAAGGGTGCCAAACACATTCACTGGAAGAAAGATAGCCTCTTCAATAAATGGTGCTGGAAAAACTGGCTGCACATGCTGAAGATTAAAATTGGACTCATATCTTTCCCCATGCACTAAACTAAATTTGAAATGTATCAAAGATCTAAATATTAAACATTAAATCTAATGGGAGAATAGGTGAAACACTTGAAGACATTGGTGTATGCAAAGATCCCAGCTGCATAGGAACTAGCACAAAGAATCAACAGTTCGGATCTCATCTTATTAAATAGCTTTGCAAAGCAAGAGAAACCACCAACAGATTGAATAGACAACCTACAGTGTGGAACAGTTTGCCAGCTGTTCCTCAGACAAAGAATTTCTATCAAGAACGCATATAAAAAGTGTTTAAAAATCAGACCTTCCAAATTTAAAGACCCAATGCAGAAATGCATAGATACATCACAATCTGAGATGAATATACACTTCTCAGATGAAGAAATACAAACAGCAAATAAATATATGAAAAAATGTTCAACATTACTGGCCATTCAAGAGAAGCAAATTAAAACAACACCGAGATTCCATCTCACCCCAGAAAGAATGGCTATTATCAAAAATCAACCAATAACAAATGCTGGAGGAGCTGTAGGGAAAAAGGAACCCTTCTCTGCTGTTAGTGGGAGTGTAGGTTGGTACAACCACTGTGGAAATCAGTGTGGAGATTTCTCAAAAAACTAGACTATAGGTTATATTCAACCCAGCTATCCCCCTTCTGAATATCTTCCCAGAAGAATTAAAAACATCACACCACAGTGATATTTGTGCATCCTTATTTATAGCAGCACAACTTGTAATAGCTAGATCTTGAAAACAACCTAACCACCCCTCAATCAAAGAGTGGATTAGAAAAATGTGGTAGTTTTATGCAACTGAGGACTACCTAGTTATAAATAAGGATAAACTGGAGACTTTTATAGATAAATGGGTGCCACTCGAGACCATACTCTTAACTGAAAAAAACCAGATGCTCATGTGTAAACATCATACTGTCTCCCTAGGGTGAGGAGTTTAAAGAGTAAAAATAAGATCCAGAATGTACAATAAATATTAATAAAATGGGAAGAAGCTTCAAAAGGGAAACTGGGATTGAGGAATGGATTAAAGAAGGAAGGGAAAATAAAAATATATATATATGACAGTTAAGATAGTTATACTACTATCATACTAAACAATGTGCTAATATTGTTTGGAAAATTAAGTGTTGATATCTTATACTCCGAATAACTAATTCAAAAGTAATACAGTGTATTAACCATTGTTACCTTCTTATTAGCTTGTTTTGCATTTTTAAAAATTTTTTCTCTTTAAAATATAATTGTAAACAGTAAAAGAATGAATGGAATAGATTTTGTTAAATGATATAAAAAATAATTGGATGGTTACCAAAGGAGATCTGGCTTTGGGGGAAATCTGACAGAAGTTCTTGGAGAAAAATCACTATTCAATCATTTTCTTTTTTTAAAATTTAATTTAATTTTATTTTATTAGTACATGTGTATATTACATGCAGTTTACAGCCATCTTGGGGAGTGTTACCTGTACATACTACACCTTGTTTCTTTTTTTAATTCCCTTACCCCTCCCTTCATCTTCCTCTAATTCTCCTCTCCTGATTTTTATTCTTCTTGACATTATTAATCTTAGTTCATGTTATGACATGTAATATTTACATTTATTTAGATTATTAGGTTCCTGCACATGGCATATCTTCATTGTACTTATATCCCCTTCCCCTGCTCCTTACCACTAGTCCTTGTTCCCTTGGACCCTTTATTTACCTCACAAGATTCATCTCCTTGTTCTCTTTCATCCATCCTTTTAAAAAGGGGATTGGACTTGAGCTGGAGTGAGTGGATGTGACAAGCACTCCAAGTGGTGGGTACAATAAAACTAAAGATCCAGAGCTGAAAGGTAAAGGCTTTTAAGAGATAATGAAAGTAACTTCTGTGGTTCCATGCATGATTTGTGAAAAAAAAATGATGGAAAAATATGGAAAAGTAAAATGAGGCTCATGGTGGAGGTTTTTAGAAGGTGATACCAAACCATATTCTATGGTTTATAGAATCCTTGGTCATTGCTGAATCATTTAATTACATCAGTGACTTAAGACAGTTTCAGTACAGTTCAAGGAACATTGGAAAAACAGGTTGCAAAAGAGTTTCTGGTTAGTCTCTGTTTCTCTTTTCAAGCTTGTTGCCATATGCATTACACCCTGTTGTGGCCAAGGCATGTATTAGCAACAAAGTGAACATGATCACAGCGAGTTACATCACACCAGCACTAAAAGAACTGGAAAAGAGGTAAGTGTGAGTCATTTCCAAAATAATGTGGCTCTGTGAATTGTTTCTGTGCTCTGACTTCCTGTTTCCACTTCCACCTGTGACAGTGTGGAAGAGGCTGGCATCACAGTCATCGGCGAGTTGGGATTGGACCCTGGTCTTGATCATATGTTGGCAATGGATACAATTGATAAGGCCAAACAAATGGGAGCCACGGTGAGCCCAGTTTGTGTCCATTTAGGAAAATGTTTAGAAGTCCAGTTTATTGAGTATAGTAGTGATCTTTGTGTAGTTTTGATAAAAGATTTTTGCTATATTACAACTCATCCCTTGACTAGGAATCTCAAATAGAATTCTGCAAATATATATATATAATATTTTTGTGTTAAACAGCAACCAGTTTTTAGAGAAACATATTATTATAGTATTTTGACTTAATAATGGTGGAACTGACCAAGAAGAATTGAGCTAATGCTGAATTTTTAAATGAGCAAAATGTTATTTACTAGATGTAGAGATTTTTCTCCTTCTTTTCCATGTGTGTGTGTTTGATTATGTGAGTATTATTACTCTGAGTTAACCAACTAGGTTTTAGCATTAAGAATGTATGTTTGAAAACTATTGGTGGGCAACCCACTTTCTGCGTTTCCACCTGCCCCTCTCAGACAGAAACTTTCTTTCTCACAAAACATTCTTCCTACTCTTAAAAAAAAAAAAGAAAAAAAGAGGAAAAAGAAAAATGTAGAACGATGGCTATCACAATGTACCCCATTCATATAATTGTCCTCAATGATTTAAATACTTTATTTTTCCTAGCTTATAGTGAATTCTCCCTAATTTATTGTTTTGTTTTTTAAACTTGCAGGTTGAATCTTACATTTCCTACTGTGGTGGGATTCCGGCCCCTGAACACTCGGACAATCCTTTGCGATACAAGTTTAGCTGGAGTCCTATGGGAGTCTTGATGGGCATAATGCAGCCTGCTACTTACCTGTTCAAGGGAAAGGTGACATAGCCCCGTGGAGGCTTTCAAAGCACAAACCTCAGTAACTGCCTAATGAAAGCAAAACTCTCTCCCTGATAACAAGATTATCTAGGAATGGCCCTGCCGCCCACTTCCTACACTGTCTTTTCCTTGCCTGAGTATATCTTCTATCCTTTTTAGTGTACTTGCATGGTTGCCAGCAAAGTCTTTCCTCATCCTTCTCTCTTTGGTTTCTTGCAAATTGTTTCTGAAAATCTATTCATCCTATATATGTAAATACTGGTCACCTTTCAGTGTATTTCAGTAATACACTTCCTGTCTACCTGGCAGAGGTTGGACTTTGGGAGGGACAGAATAGGTTGTTACACTGAGTGAAGTTCCTGACCCCTAAGAGCTCACAGCTAGATGAGAGTGGCTCTTGGAATGGAGAGTTGTTTTGTTAGAGAAAGAAAATGAAATTTTCTCTCCAGCTACTGTGTGATAGAGCCAAAAAACTCTCTGACTCTAGCATTGTTCTTACCATTTAAGAATAATGAATCTATGGTTGAGACAATGTCTGAAGTCATCAACTGTGACTCAAACCCATTTCTAAGTAGCCCCAAAGCTTCTTTCCCCCTTTTCCAGATTTCTTTATGTCAGGAAAGATAGACTCTGGAATAAATAACTATAATTTCTTGAGGAGATTTTTTAAATCCCCAAATGCCGGTCAGTTAAAATCTTTGGGGATGAGACCAGGCATCCATACTTTTTAAATTGTCCTGGTGATTCCATGTGCAGCCAGCTCCATGGGCTATGGTGTTTGTCATAAGCACGAAACACATGACTGATGTTAACAAGAACATATTTCTTTAAAAATTCTTCTAAATAAATAAAATCCCCCTCAAGTGATTCAAATGTACAACTGAGTTTGAGAAAAAATGATTTAATAACCAGAGGACCAGAGCTGAAAGCACTACTAAACAATCAAGATACTTTAGGATGACACCAAAAAACAGATGCATGCAAGTGCTGCCATTCTTCACAGTGTTGCCAAAGGCCAGGCAATTATCAAGTCCCCTGGACATAAGTCCCCACATGTGTAATGTGAGCACTGCCATTATATCAACTCTCTAATTTCATTAATCATGAAGAGTTGGGCCAGAATCTCAGTCTATCAAGCACACGTTGTTTCATATGCTGTAACCAGACTCCTGTGGTTTCCTTCTACTTTTGTAATCTTGGAAGACAGAATGTCCTATTGCCATCATAAACCAACATGTGAAGGCTAGAACAATTCCTACTTAATTTAGACCAAATTGTCTTCAGGAGGCCATGAAGATGATAAGGAAGGTAAGAATGGAAGTCATTGGAATGTGGCCTGGTAAAAACAAGGGGTTTTGTGCTAGGGGCCTGGCTTTGTGGCCAGCTCTGTCACCACTGGCTATTTCAACTCCAGGAAGAGAAGGACAGTTGTACAAGCTTTGCAGTGTTTCTGTTTTGTTTTAAAGTTTCACTTTAACTTTATTAGATTCTGCCAAACTTTTTTATAGTATATGATTCTAGTTTATATGTTTCACCCCCTAAAATTGGATGCCAATTCCCACTGCTTTGTATCTGCAGCATACTTTGTATGCAAAGTTCTTGCCATATGACCCCATGAGGTCACATAGATTGCATTCTGCCTAATAGCATATTGACAGGCATGTCATCAGTTTAGAAATGAGAGCTCAGGAAAGGAGAAAGGTTATATTCAAATAGCAGAACTCATATTAGTTGAATTCAAAGTTCTACCCTCTCAATCTTAACTCTCTTTGGAAGAAGGAGTGCTTTTTACATTTCTCTGGCACTATGGAATATTTGGAGAGAGAGCATGAGGTTTCTCTTTTCTTTACCAAAATGATACTTTATTCAAGGTCCTTCTCAAGTTTCCCATTGCAGACAGTGCTTTTCCTGACCACTCTAGTCTCTATTCCCCATTCTTTTGTCTGACCTTAATCAAAATGATTGTCTGTACCTAAGAATATTCTAGGTGTTATACTATTCAGGCAGCTCAAGTGTATCAGTCTGTCTCCCAAACACATTGTTACACTTCTTAAAACTTCTCTTGTGCTCTGTGCCTCCACCTCCTCTGACACCAACACCCTCTGTCATGGTGTAGACCTGAAATAATTCACAGAATCATAACAGGAAACCAGGGGACTTTTTTCTGGCTTCTGCTTAAATTGAAGCCTTAAAATTTTCAACAGTTAGAAAGTAAGCTATGAATTAAGATGTGTCTTATTGTCCTGTATCCTTGCAGTAAGTTCCAGCCAGTTACTTCTAACTTCTAGCCTGATTCCTAATAAATCTGATTTTCTTCAGGAGTATCTGTGGTTAAGGATTCATCTTCTCTTAGTTCCAGTTGTTCTGTTGGTACTTATGTGCTTTATGAGCTGCCATACTGTGTCAATGCCCCTGCCAGAATCCTGCTCCTGAAATAAACACATTTAAAAGAGGACAGTGAGAGGGGCACAGGATCAGGTAGACCCCATGACACTGGAATCTGGTAGAACTGGGCTGAAATTTGCTTCCAGGTGACCTCATTAGTTTTTATATCAGAAAAACGTGTTACTGCATGAATTAGAGATGTGGTGGTACATGAGGCTCCTGGCAGGCGGTGGGGCCTGAATAAATGAATGTATAAATAAACATGTACTTTCTATCCTAAATTCCCTGTCACTCTATGAATCAGGTTTATTGTGATCATTTGAATACTTTTTTTCTAAAGCATGACAGTGATTCTCAGTGATAGGGAGGTGTGTGTGTGTGTGTGTGTGTGTGTGTGTAAGAGTTGGATGTCAAAAAGCCTGCAAGAGCCATGAGTAATGAGCTGTTCTTTCTTCCGAGAGTGGCTCTTGATTGAGCATGAGCATTGTGAGAGCAGGAAGAAATACATATTCTCCACAAAAGAGATAAATTTTTCCTCTGTCTTCATCCAAGTCAAATATTAAAGAAGACTAGGTTTATTATTTAACCCATGGTATGTGACTAGAAATACAACTCTGACTTGGTGTCATTTAGGTAATGATTATCCACCCTGTAATTTTTGGGTCACGTTGCTTAACCTACTGTCAGTCTTTCTAAATGAATCACTACCATTTGATTTACATTTCCTGATTTTCTTCAAGGATTTGATGATAGACTTATGGACTAGCTGATTTATTACTGGTTAGTAAAGTGCTGGGATATTGTGGTTTTTATTGAATGTTTCTTTTAAAAAATTCTCTTGACCTTGAAATAAACAAGCAGGAATTTGGAATTGCTGTAAATTATAGAAATCAGATGGGTGTAGAGATCCTAACGGTTTACATTTTCCTGTCTTATTAAGTTTTCTAAATAAATTTAGAATCCTATTATAAGAAGCTTGTTTTCAGGAAGCACAGAAATGACCTCTTTAGAAATGCTTATATGGAAACTAAGATGGGTCACTGGAGCATTAAAAGAAAATGCCTTTCACATCCTTCAGATCCACACTGTTAGGGTTGTGCATGGTGAGAAGACCTCACCCATCCTGATACTGCAAATGATGTAACCCTTTGCCTTATGGGATTTTGGCCATATATAAATAAGTCTCCATTTTCTCCTTTATGCAAAGGCACATGTGGAGCCCATCAACAAATACACTATAGGAATTACTGCATTTAAACCAAGATTCCTTTGGGAAAATTCCTCTGAATCTGTCTTAAATTCCTTTGGTAGCAACCTCCTATGGTATTGCTTTGTGCAGTTTTAGAGAATGTGGTCAGAAATTATTTCCAGCAGTGCAACCAGGACAAAATCCAACATTCTCAGTCCAGAACGCTTTCCATTATCTCAAGGACAATCACAAACCTCACAACAAAATGAAATTTAATCCCTTAATTTTTGTCCATTAAAAACAAAAACCATTTCACTGTGTGTTGGGAAATGAGTATGGGCAAGAGAACTGATGAGATAATAAAAGAGCTTGGGAATTGGGTGATTTAATTTCTTGTTAGCTTTGAGATGAGGTTGTACTTATTTGAGTTTCACTGTATGCTCTTGGCATTGTCTTTAATGTGATGTGAGAGCTCTCTTCTTCTGCCCTTCACCATCCTCAACATGCACCAGAAACTGTATGTGCTAATATAAGGCTGTGAACTCTTTATAGATCCTCTATCACAGTTCCTGACACTTGGTAGACATTCAGGAAATGTGTTTTCAATGAATAAGAGTGAAAGGAAGCCAGGAATTGCAAGTTATTTAACACTCTTCTTGTTTTTCCAACAATTTGTGTGATTCCTCACACAAATTGTAGTAGAAATGCAATAAATGCTGGATGTGTAAATGCATTATGTAAATCTAGTGCCTAATGTGAGTTCCAGAAGGGGTACAGGAGTATTGCAAATAGAGGGAGAGAGGGCTGGGTTATGGTGCATGTCTATAATCCTAGCAGTGTGGAAAGCTGAGCCAAGAGGACTGCAAATTTGAACTCAACTTGGGCAATTTAGTGATTTAGTGGGACTCTCCTAAAAAAATTAAAAGAGCTAGGGATATAGCTCAGTGCAGAGGGTCTGTGCTCAAACCCCAGTAGAGAAGGGAGGAAAGAATATTGTCATTGATATTTGAGCATAGAAATTATTTAAATAAGTATACATTGCTTTTAGCTCATTAATTTTTTTTAAAGCAAAGTAGTGGGCCATAATTTCCTGTCATTTTACTCAGGGGTAAGAACAGAAAATAAGACCTTTTTTTTTTTTTAAAAAAAAAAAAACCTGAATACTTCTTAATATTTGAAAGCTTGGAAGAAAGTCATAAATTCTTATAACTGGAACACTTTCACTATGGGATGCTGTTTATGGTGGTTTTGTTAATTTTTTAAAAAACTCTATTGGTTTATTTTGTGTCATTGATATAAATAAGCCCCCAGGGGAACAAAAGTCTGTAACCTCATGTGCCTTTCCAACATTCCCCAGGTTGTGAATGTTGCAGGAGGAGTCTCCTTTCTGGATGCTGTCACATCCGTGGATTATTTCCCTGGACTGAATCTGGAAGGCTATCCCAACAGAGACAGCACCAGATATGCCGAGATTTACGGCATTCCATCTGCTCATACTGTGTTGCGGGGAACACTGAGATACAAGGTAAGCAGCTATATTTTAGATTAAATATGTTGCCAATTTTGATGTAAGAGGTACATATACTTAACTTTCTGTAGTAATAAAAATTAAGATGATAAACCAAGTCAAGGACAATTTTCTTAGGGCTCCTTCATTTGAACGTTTTAGGAGATCCAACTCAAAGTAGTACTTTACTGACTCATTAGAAGTCACGGGCAGGCAGGTGGTCAGCTTCAGGAGCAGTGAGATTTGGGGTTCAAGTCACCTCACCAGGACTCTTTGGGGTCTTGTGATCTCACCATTTCTCTTTGTGTCTCAGCCTTTCCTCCCAGTAATCACGGAAGCATAAAGTCTAGCAGGGTGATGGCAATATTTTAGCTTCTTATAGCCTGTAAAATTCATTAAGCTCTTTTCAATAGCTGAAAATATGATTTTTCTCTCATTAACTAGTGTTTTGTCCCTGAGGTCAGTGGAAAGAGAGATTTTACTTAGCCTTGACCCACATTATACATTTCTTGAGCTTAAGATGGAGTCAGCACCAGGAACTGTGGCTGGGAAACATGATAGAGTAATAGGGACTCCCCCAGAACAAACCTGAAAAAAAAACTGTTAGCACAGTAAGACTACAGGAACAAAACACAAGGGCAAATATCCACTACACTACAAGAGAGCAATTTCAAATATCACCATATCAAAACAACACATGTAATAGTTTCCTAGCATAGTAAACTTTGACAATCTGGATGGTTTTAAACAACAGAAGTTGTTTTTTGTCTTTTGGGTTTTTGTTTTTTAATCAGTGTTCAGAAATATAGAAATCAAAGTATGGGCAAGTTGGTGCCTGCTGGAAGCTTAGGTTTTGGACATATCAGTCCAATCTCTGCTCCATTTTCATATTGATATAGGAATAATATAGGACCTCCAAATACCATAAAGAAAATATTATAACCCTCATCCTGTTAGGTGTCTGGTATGCCAAGTTCATGTTCTCCAAAACTGAAGAATGAATTTTGAGGAATGAAGGAGGTTGAGAGTAGGAAATATTTATCGAGGAAAAGATAACTCCTGCCTGAGAGGGAGATAGGAGGGAGATGGGTATAAGATGGGGCAAAACTATGGGCAACAAATAAGGTTACAATTACAGATGCTTAGGTAATACTGATCCAGTGGGTGAGCAAGTCACTTAGCATGGAAGGAACAAGGATCTTTCCTGGAAGGGATGGGCCAAGGAGGTCTTGGTTCCCCATCCAGGTGACTGTTGCCTATTTAGAATATTGTTTATTATTATTTATCTCTCAGAGAAGTATGTAGACATTGTCATTAGTCTTTGTCTTGAGGTTTGGCCTTAAGTGAATGTACCTCCACCCACAGTTGTAATGTTTTCTTATCTTCTGCACTGGCTTCTTCAGTGACCTAGCCCTGTCTGACTGCCTGGAATATTTCTACCTCACTTAGCTGTCTATAATAAAATCACCTCATCATTTCTTTCCTCTTCTTGTAAGGAGTAAATCATTGGATTTATACCGCCATTATAATCCAAGTTGATTTGATATTGAGTTTTTTTTGTACTGGCAATCAAATTCATGACCTTGTGCTTACCAGGCAGGCGCTGGTGCTGCTGAGCTAAAGCCCCAGCCCTGAAGTTCTTAACTAATATTCTATCTCAAAGTATCCAAATAAGGCCATAGTCTGAGACTTGGGGTTGCCACGAATTTACAGGGAAGACATTATTTGACCCAATGAAATGACATATTACCTAAAATACCCATATCTCTAAAAATCAGAGGTCTGATTTCAGATCTGGTGTATGAAGATCCTGGCTAGTGGCATAGATGTGCTCTGCTTGTGTGTGTTACCCAGTATCCACTTCCTGTTTTGTCTGTTTTATGTAAGCTGTAAGACATATAGGTTGGCCAGTGATGACCTTTTACTTCTTTGTACTTTTAGATTGCTGTCTCTTCTCTTTAAGTGACTGTTGCCCCAGAAATGTACATCACTCACATCGGGCTGCTCCAGGCCCTCTTTACAGTGCAGTTCTCTGTACCATACTACTTAGTGCCACTTCCCCATCTGTGGTCTGCCCTGTCTCCCTCATTACCTAACGTAAGAATCAGAGTTGTAGGTACTTGGGGTGGTGTTCATGTGTGAAATGGATAACTGATAAGCAGTAGTGTATGAGTAGAGATATTTCTATGATATTGACATGTGGAGATTGGCTCATGGTTTGTCTTATTTCTCTACAGCTAAATCCTTTTTTATTTTGTATATACAAATAAGTATAGATTGATAGATAGATATAGGTATAGATAGATGTTATATGTATATATTTTTTCTTGTGCATACTTAGGTATTGTCTCCTGCAAGAATTTTTATCTGGGTATGGTGCCATCATGTCTACATTTTAGAAATATTTTTGATGCTTACCTCTCTTCCTTCTCCCTAATAAACCTTGTATAGGGTAGTGGCTCTTAATTAGTAGAAAAGATTATCAGCTTTATAAGTTTCCCCTTTCCATTGTAAGAAAGAGCGAAACTGACTATTCCAAGAAATAATATTCTGCTGAATTGATAGATATAGCTCATGTAGACATTTGACCTTAGGATGCCAGAAAACACCACTCACATGGTACCCAGAAACAGAAGTAAAGACCCAAGTTTCACCAGGTCTCTTCTCTTACATAAGCTGGTGAAATTCTTCTGATACTGTTGACCTCATTTTAAGCTTGGAGGTAATTATATTTATATCAACAATGCAAACAATTGTTTTCATTTGGAGGGTGGGTAGTGGGTGGGTACCGGGAATTGAACTCAGGATCTTGTGCTTACCAGGCAGATGCTTATGCTGCTGAGCTGTATCTGTGGCCCCAAACAACTGTTTTCAACCAGTGTACTAAATTAGTTATCCCAATAGATTCCCTCTTCAAAAAAGAAAAGTTTGTTCTTCTTTGAGGAAAATGTTTCACATACTTCTTATTAATTCTTGATTCAGGGATATTCCAAAGCTTTGAATGGATTTGTAAAATTGGGTCTTATAAACAGAGAAGCATATCCCACTCTTCAATCTGAGGCCAGCTCTCTCACCTGGGTGAGTGACTGTAAAATTGCATTGTTCTTGGCTGCTCTTCAGAATGTCCTCTGAAATGTTCAGAGGTGATCTATGCCTTAGATTAGCAGAAGAATTCATTCTGTAGCTGATACAGGAAGTCAGTTCTAACCTGAAGGTTCCCTTTCCCTTCACCATTACTGGAGGATGGAGATGGCCCTGAGGTTGACACACCAGACCTATTTGTTGCACCAACTTTTCCCACTGCTGGCTTCCTGAGCCCTGAGCAGAGATGTCCTTGCTCTCTGCATTGACTCTGGAATCTCACAATTATAATAAGTGGTGCCAGGAGTTACTTGGACACTCTGAAGCTGACAGTCCAGGAGTGATGTTGGTACATCACAGAACTGAATTCCTAATTCCATCGGTCCTCTGATTTGACTATGCACATGCATATGCAAAAGCATAAATAATTTGAGTTCAACTACTGAATCTGACTTTACCTGTGTTAATCCCAAATCTTAGGGTTTGGGGTTGGAAGAATTTTGGAAACTTGGAACTGAATAAAAAGGGGAGCTTTTGCTAACTGTCAGGAGTTAACTTATTACTAGTATTCAGCTTAAACCAGTGTGCCTCCATTTCAACAGAAATCCCCCCCCCCAAAAAAAGTATTATAAGGAGAAAAGGACAAATGTTTTTAATTCAGGTTTTTTGTGTGTGAGTCTGTCAGCCTTTGCAGTTTAAGTTTTACCTAATGTAAATTTACTTGGACAGGAGTGATTAATGCCTGTATGGAGAATCAGATTGAGGCAGCAGGTTGGAAAAGTTGATATAGGTGTTCTTAGTGGTGACCTCAGGATATCAGTCATTATCATTATAATTTACTCTTGCTCATTGTTTCTAATTTAATAATGAGATGCATTTTAAGTATAGTATCTTAACAGGGTAAATTCTCAGCTAGTGTATTTCTTATTTTATTAGGAATTTAGAATCTTTGTCTTTATTTTCCCAACCAGAAGCAACTGCTATGTGATCTAGTTGGGATTTCACGCTCCTCCACTTATGGTGTGCTTAAGGATGCTGTCCTTAGGAAGCTGGGAGGGGACAGCACCCAGCTGGAAGCTGCTGAAGGGTAGGCATCCATCATCTCATCTAGTGTAAAGTCCATTGGATCAATGATTACCTGGTCCTTACTAGTCAAAGGAAGGTCAAAACATAATGGGACATTTTATATCTCTTTGATTAATTAGCTGCTCAAATGTTGACCTACTATTGCTAGATGACATGCACCATATTTGTGTGGGATTAAAAAGTAGACAAGGGGGCAACCCAGTGACATGAATAATTTGTAAAATACTTATTTTCAAGCACTTCTCCACTCGACTCCTGAACAAAGTGGAATATTTCTGCTTTGCTAAAGAAGATTCTCTTGGCAGAGGACTCTGGGGCTGATTCTAAAGGGAAAAATATTGCTATTTGTGTTTTTGCACAATTTAGTATATTCAGAGAACTTGGACAATTATATTTGCCTTTTCAAGATAGAATTGTACTTATTTTAATTCTTTTATCATATCCTTTCCCTTTCCTTCCCTTCTCACTCCCCTCCCTGTTTCTTATTATCTGTCTTTTATTTTATCCCTTAATTTATTTAGCTTTTGAGTTTCTCATATAAGAGAACAAATACAGTACTTAAACTTGCATTCCTGATTTATTTCACTCAACTTTATGGACTCAAGATGGATCCATTTTCCTACAAATGACTCAAATTTATCCTTTTTAGGGCAGAATAGTACTCCAATGTTTATCAATAGCATGTTTTCTTTATTGATTCATCTATTGATGGACATGTAGATCACTTCCAAGATTTAACTGTTATGAGTTGTACTGCTATAAACATGGACGTGCATGTACTGCTACAATATGGTATCCGTAACTCTGTGGGGAAGATATCTAGAAAGGGGATAACAGGATCACATGGGATTTCTAGTTTTTGTTTTTGGAGGAATACCTGTACTGATTTTCATAGTGGTTGTACTAGTATGCATTCACACCAACAATGTAGAAGGATTCCTTTTTCACAGAGGTTTCTCCAACAGTTGTTATTATTTGATTTCTTGATGATAGCTTTTGATTCTGTGGTAAGATGGAATCTCATCTTAACATAATCATTAGTAAACATGTACTAATAAAAACTTTTAAAAAGCTGTAATACACTTGACCCCTTTTCTGTTTCCCTAATGAGAACATGTGCAGGGCTTGACTAATGCAGCCTCCTCTTGTGCTTTTCAGGTTGGGTTTGCTTGGAGATGAACAAGTCCCACAGGCAGAGTCCATCATGGATGCTCTATCCAAACATTTGGCCTTCAAACTCTCCTACGGTAGTCTCTAGGGTGTTAGTAAAACTTCCCTGGAAGACTCTCTCATAAGATAGAGTCAGTGCTACCTGGGGATTAGATTAGAGAGCTGGAGCCAAGCAGCTAGAGCCAGAGGGCAAAACATGAGACTTATTAAGAAAGAATGAGTTTGGGGCCAAGTGAAGTGGTACATATCTGAAATCCTAGCTATTTGGGAGACTGAAGCAGGAGAATTCAGAATTCAAAGCCAGTCTGGGCAACTTAGCAAGACTCTATCTCAAGATGAAATTAGAAAGGGCAGAGCATGTTACTCAGTGGTGGAGTGTTTGCCTAGCCTACCAGAGGCCTTGGGTTCAATTTCCAATAGTAGGGGTGGGAGTAGTGGTGAGGGAGTGAATTTAGGTATCATGTAAAAGGAAACAATAATAGTTTTGCTTTCAGTATATCAGTGAAATGCCAAAGGAGTATTTCTGGAAGCGACTGTGATCTCTACAGCTGTGACCTTGTAACTGTAGTCAGAATTTACTGATACTGCCCTCGACAAAGAATTGTGATCAAACTTTTAATTTCCTTAACTTTTTTCACTTGGCATTTGATTTAAAAGCAGTGTGGATAGCCATCTTGTGCCCATATACAGTGGGAAGAGAAATTGATGAGAGCAGAGGGACAGGGGCAGAAGATGAAATACAACATCTGAGATACAATGGTAATGCCACCTTAAAATATCTTCTTTATTTTAAGGCCCTAAGGAAAAGGATATGATTGTGATGAGACACAGCTTTGATATCAGACATCGTTCTGGACATTTAGAAAATAAAACTATTGATCTTGTGGTTTATGGAGACTTCAATGGGTTTTCAGCAATGGCTAAAACTGTGGGGTTACCCACAGCTATGGCAGCCAAAATGTTGCTTGATGGTAAGTTCTATTCACTTGAGCCCTGACTCTTCCTCCATGTGTACACTTCAGTTCATTCAGTACCTGGACATCAAATAATGAGTCTTAAGCATAACACTGACATTGATTAAAAGTGAGCCGTCATCTTTGAAGATACCTGACCTGTATATAGCCCTAGAATTGAGCAGAACTAGATCTGATTTCCACCCAGCTCAGTTCCAAGAGAGCTGAGTGGTGTTGAGAGGCAAGGTACTCAGTATCTCTGAGCCAGTTTCCTTATCTCAAAAGTGGATATTGTCACCCTTAACTCTAGAGTCTTTGCGATGCTTCCATGAAATAGTATGTGAAGCTACCACTTTTCCACATAGAGGGGCCAGCAGGGAATGTTAGCTCTGGTCTTTCTTGCCTTACTTTTTTGTTATTTTAGAAGAAGTAGCTCTAAAATAGCAGAAAATATTTACTGCAGAAAATATGAATCTACTAGTGTTACTAGTTTTCGTATCTCAGCATATTAAATTCTTCAGATTACGAATGTTCCTCAACATACAGTGGGGTTACAGCCCAATAAATTCCTTGCACAGTAAAATTATCCTAAGTTGAAAATGCATTGAATACATCTAACCCACTGAACCCCATATCGTAGCAACACAGTAGCCTACACACCGTAATGTCCAAACATTCGGCTTGCCTGGGTCTCATTGAGTGTAGAGAAATTTTCTTGGCCACACGTAAAATACACAATATAGTTAATGTAGATGAATAACAAAACCTCATTTACTTTGAAATATTTTTATTCTAGCTTTTAAAACAAAAGCCCAAGTTTAGTAATTAAATAAGAAAACTTTCATGTCTGTGTGAAACAATAAAAATGTCTTCAAAGTACACACGTGGAGGGAGATTGAAATACTGTGTCAGTGATTGCTGTGTCTTAGTCACCGTAGTCACACAAGTCCGCATACGGCCTGACAGCCTGGGTTTCAGCTGGACTGACAGTGTCTCAGGTGCAGGAGGCAGGTACAGGAGGCACAGTTAGTGCCACACTGTGCCTGCTCCTAAACAGCATTTCCTTGCTGCTTCCACAGTTCCACAACCAAGTCATGAAAAATATCACCGACAAATATTACATAATAAGGTGAAGTTGCCTTTCATGGGGCTGCATTGCTAGCTGTCCAGAGCTGCATGCAGCCTACAAGCTATGGGTTGGACACACTTGATGTAGAATATAGGTTGTTTACCCTCAGGATCTCACTCCTGAGTGGGGCTATGGCTTACTAATGCTGCTGACCAGTGTTGCGTGAGAGTAGCACATGGTCTATTCATAGCCTGAGAAAAGAGGAAAACTCTAAATACAATTTATATTGAGCAAATACTGCTTTTACACTGTTGACTGGTGATTACATTATGGATGCATACACTTATACGTGTACATTCAGTAAGCATTAGCTATGAAAATAATACCTTTTTGACCTTTGTGAATTGAGGAAGTGAAAAACATCACAGCATGTAAATAAAATAAGAGAAAACATATCTAGCATATTAAATAATATGAAATTAAACTACATACCAAGTTTTTGGGGACTCGGAGTTAAGAAAGAGTCAGTATACCCCTTATAGGAAGTGCCTAGAGCTGTTAAGTCATCCTAACAGGTGCCTGTGTCTAAATAATCAGATTGCTTGGAATTGATACAGTTAATGGAACAAATTTTGTCACTGTCCTTAAGGTCAGTGGGGTTTTTAAGCCCATATTAACCAATTTCTCTGTCAGAGCACAAAGTAATTATGTGGTGGAGGGCATTTAAGCAGCCATTTAAACAATGCTCAGCCCTCTGTCAACTCATTGCTTCTGCATTTGCTGCTAGGATGATCCTTTCTCTGGAGAGATTCTTGCTGGGAAAATGAACCTTTAGTGCCACATTTGTTTTCTTCCAGGTGAAATTGAAGCCAAAGGCCTGATGGGCCCCTTTTCCAAAGAGATCTATGGGCCAATATTGGAGAGGATTAAAGAAGAAGGCATTCTATACACTACACAAAGCACAGTCAAATTATAATTGGGAAAAAAAATTTTTTTGGTCTTATCTTCCTAAGCAACGGCATTCTCAAGACTTGTGTGACAAGCTTGTTAATATGCTATTTCATAAAGTGCAAAACTTGATATATTTTGATTAAGTCAATACAATGGTGTTTTAGAAATTTAAATCTCTTTTAAAATGAAAATATTTGGAATAAGAGTTGCCAGTCACTAACAGCGAACTTTAATGCTATTTCTACTGTGTATTTTTCTGTTTATAGAAGTGTTAGTGATTATGCTGTTTTTTAATTTATTGTAGCTCTTTTCTTGCAATAATATACTTTCTTGCAGTCAGTAAAGGAAATTTTAGTGTTGTGGCCAGAAAAAATACCTCATATAATTATGTTTTACTAGTTTTCAAATTAATCATTTAAAATTTTTAAACTACTTATCTAATTTTGCAAAAATAATGTTTTATACCTTTTTAAATTTTTATATCTTTTAAAATTTATAATATATTAAGTAAATGATGTTTTAGAAAATTTCTCTTGAATATTTGGAAAAGGGAACATATGACATAAAATCGTAATCCGCAGGATCCCTTCATTAGGTGCAGAAAAAGGGTTTAACAAATTTCAACATCCTTTCATCAAGGAACTTCCTCAGCCTGATAAAAGACATCTGAAAAACTCACCGCGTGTATCACTTAATGGCAAAAGATCAACCTACTTCTCCTAACATTAGAAACAAGGATGTCTGTTCTTGTTACTACTATTCAATATGTACTAGAGGGTTGAAAATGAAAGTTATTTAGATTGGAA
Source organism: Hydrochoerus hydrochaeris (assembly GCA_004027455.1). Classification (NCBI taxonomy): domain Eukaryota; kingdom Metazoa; phylum Chordata; class Mammalia; order Rodentia; family Hydrochaeridae; genus Hydrochoerus; species Hydrochoerus hydrochaeris. The sequence continues at coordinate 696,410 of PVLA01000154.1, read as the reverse complement.
AGGAAGAAATAAACTTCTATTTGCCAGTAGTAGGCATGACAATCTAAAGGGAGTCTAGAAAATCCAAAGGCATTCTCAGAACAAATAATAACAAAGAAATTCAGTAAAGTTAGAGAATACAGAAGTAACATATGGAGTTTTACTGTCTTTCTATAAAGTATTAATGAATGAACTAAAATTATATTCATAAAATAATTTTTGATAGCATTAAAATAGTATAATAGGCTAGAGGTAATAATTACATTTATGATTAATTGTGTTTTTAAAAAGGTGCTGAGAAAATTTAATGGGAAATAATCTTTTTCATCAAATGATGTTTGGAAACTTGAATATCCACATACAAATAATGAAATTAGACCCCTAACTCATACCAAATATTAAAATTAACCAAAACTGGACTTAATACCTAAATCTTATATTTGCCTAACACTATAAAAATCTTAGAAGAAAACATTAGCATAAATTCTCACGACTTTGTATTATGCAATGGTTTCTTAAATAAAGGGCAATAAAAACAAAAACAGCAAAGGAAAGAATAAATTGGACATACTAAAAATTAAAATCTTTCGTGCTTCCAAGGGAAGCACGTGCACCATCAAGAGAACAAAAACCCACAGAAGGAGAGAAAAATTTTATACATTGTGCAGAGGCCAGGAAGAAACATGTATATAGAATATATACATATTGTTATAACTCAATAATAAAATGACATGTAACTCAACTTGAAAATGAACAATAATTTGAATTGACAGTTCTCCAAAGATACAAAAAAGACATCAATAAGCACATGAAAAGATTCTCAACATCACTGGCCATCAGGAAATGAAAATCAAATTGCAGTGAGATAGATACACTTTATAACTGTAGAGTGGCTGTAATAAAAAAGATAATAACAGGTGCTGGTGAGAATGCAAAAGAACTCAAACTTTCTAATACTGTCGGTGCATAACCAAGATCAATGAAAGGATGTCACACAAAAGTTGTACATAAATTTTTATAGCACAATTACTCAAATTAGCCAAAAATTGATGCAACCCAAGTGCCTATCAACTAATAAATGAATAGACAAAATATTATATCCATACAATGAATATTATCCAGCAATAAAAAATGAAGTGCTGATACATGCTACAATATAGATGAAGATTACAGACATGCTGAGTGAAAGGAACCAGACACAAAAGGCCACATCTTATATGGTTTCAACTCATATGAAATGACAAAAACAGGCGAATCTATGTATAAAGAGAGTAGATAAGAGGTTACTTATGGTTGGGAGTAAATGGATTGACTGCTAATGAGCATAGTGTTCCTTTGTGGTTAAGGAAAATATTGTAGAATTGATCATAGCAATGGTGACACAGCTTCGTGGTCTGTGCTGAAAACCACTGAATTATATACTTTGAATGTGTGAACTGTATGTAAATTATACCTCAAATTGTTATAAAAAGACTGAATTTAAGAGAACTTTGTTGTTTCTTTTCTTGTGGGAAATACTCTTAAAGACGTATGTCAGTCACTTGTCTGACTTTCACAAACTGTGCTTGTGTCCTTCTACCTGAATCTGACTCTGCCTTTGAGACAAGCAGGTATTATACATGGGGTATATGACAATTGAGGAAACATCTTTTGTGTCTTTTTTAAAGAGAAAACTGATGAAGGCCTTGGACCTACCTGTTAAAAATAGTATATGGAGATCAACAATCCATTTTAAAATAAAGACAGTTTTATTACAGTTTTAACTGTAACACAGTCATTCAGAACATACGATTCTGTCACATGGATTCCACCCCCAATTTAGAAGCCCCCACCCCAGTTTGGATGAGTACCCAGATTGAGTGGGAACTGCAGAACTGGAATCTCAATAGGGAAACCTTTTGAGCTCTCTTGTAAGGTAACAGTGAGTGATAAAGGGTGTGTGATTGATGCGGTGATCTAATGTCACTGTTGGTGGTAGGGAAAGAAAAGGAAATGTCAGTAAACTTAAATAAAGCTAGATAACAGCAAACGCTACACTGGCTTTCAATAAAGTTTTATCCTGCAGAAATTTTAGTAACAAAGGTGGCGGTAGAGCAGAGGAATGAGTGAGTGAGTGAGTTGTAATTATAAACTTAAGGCTCTACCATGCTTCAGTATTTTGTTTTTCTTTCTATAAAGGACCAGATAATAAACATTTTAGGTTTTGTAGTCCAAGGGTGTCATAACTGTTCATTTCTACCATTGTAGTGTGGAAGCAGTCATAGACAATACATAAATGAATGAATATGGCTGTATTCTAATAAAATTTTATTTGCAAAAACACAACTTGAGTGAACTTGGTTTTCAAAACAAAGTATGGAACACCAGTTTGTTTTTGTAGATTTAATGTTCACAGCTTCCAGATCATTCCTGTCTCTTTTGGCCTCTTGCAGATAATACAAATAAGATATTAGTGTTGTCCAGGTTTCCACACTAGATGTAGTGTGATTGGATCTACAACACAGCAGCTATTTCTTTCTCCATAAAACGTAACAGTAACTCATAAGATGGTTATAAAGGTTAATATAAGAAAAATATCTGACACCCAGTTGATGCTCGGAAACAAAGTTATTCCCTCTTTTGCAATAATATTTTTGTCTGAAATTCAATTAAAGCAAATGAGATTTTTAGATTTGTGTTTTTCCCCCAATCTCTTGGGTACCTTTGGAAAATGCCTTAAAATACATGCTGCTCATACAAGCAATAGCTCTATCAGCTCCACAATGACCGTCTTAAAGTGATGTAGAGGTGAAAGGATCACAACAGTCATTTGATTATGGAAGAGAAAATTATGTTTCACAAAGTTAAATGACTTAAGGTGAGAAGACTTGATATTGAATTTGATCATTGGAAGACAACCAAAATACTTGATACAATTTTGGACCTGTCTGATTTATAAACTGCTTTTTAAAGATGGGCTATTTATTTGGGGTATACCAAATCCATATGGAACTTTTTTGAGTTAGAGAAAGCTGTTCCTTGGTCAACACACTTTTCCGTTACAAAAAAATCCCAAAATGTATAGTTTATTAAGGCAAAAACAACTTAATGCCTCGAGGGAAACTTGTCATGATAAATACAGAACTTTTCAATTCCTGATAGAACTTGTTTCTTCTTAGACATTGTGCACAATTTATATGGTTATGCAAAGTCTTACCCTTTATTTTGTACAGTTTTAGTTTTTCAAACAATGAGTTACATACATCTGTTGGCTATTTACAGGGTAACCTCATTTATAAGACCTGAGTTTCATGGAAAGGATCCAGTGAGAAATCTGGCTATGTTGGAGCCAGTCACAATGGCTAATTCAGTCACTGTCTCTACCCAGTTTTGTTTTAACATTTATTCTTAATATTTTCTACCTAGCAATAATTACAAAAATAGCAAGAATTACAAAAAGACATTAAGAGGTTACATTCCTCCAATTTCAATTGTTGGTATAGTACTATAGTGCCTTCCTGTTTTATGTTGATTGACGATGTGTGCCATGTGGCTGAGTAACCAATTCATACATCCTAGGACACTTACAGCCAGAGGGACCTATGAGACTTCTATGAAACCACTCTCATCTTTGATTAACTGAAGACTCTTCTAGGCTGTTGCCAAACATGACTTCCTAGATACACTGTACTTGGCTGCAGTAACCCTGAGTTCACTTCTTAGCCTGGTTCATGGTGATACTGGCTCAGAATAAACAAGTCAAGCAGCCTCAGTAAAGAAGAAGAACATGTTTTTGGTCACTTAACTATTTATAGAAAAAGGATTATTCTTTTTAGGTTGAAAGAAATAAGTAGAAGTCATATGGCAGATAGGAAAGAAACTGAAGTAGGTGCTGTAAACCATGGGGATGATCAAGAAAGAAGATGGGGCATGGATTGCTAAACTATCCTAGTTAGGCTAAAATGTTTGGCTGGCACAGTCAAATAAGTGAATGAGTCAATGTGTAAAATGTTAATGGAGATAATGGTCTTCTGTAGCTTTTTATTCAACTGTCCAGATGTTAAATATTGATGCTTTACTTTCCTGGATGTACTTTCTTTCCCTACACGTTCTTCCCTTCCTTACACACATGCCATGCAGCCCTCCAAATATCCCTAATGAATCCCATACTTTTACCTGAATTTTATACTTTATATACTACTGTCTACCAAATATCCCTGTTTGGGTTTTACTTCCCTGAAAAACAATAATCAACTGTAAAACTTCCTTCACCTCCATAAAATGAACAAAGGATCTTTTTTTGTCTTAGCGCCTCTTCTGATGATACTTCTTTTACCAGTGTATCTTTAACACCTCTCATGAGATCTGGCATAGTAGAAATTTGTGTGTGTGCGCACTTGTGCGCACGCGTGTGTACATGCATGAGTGTAAATGGTAGAAATGTCAGACCAGTATTGATACTTTTAAAGCCTATTTAGCCATGGTGGAAAGGTGTGATCAAAATGGAAGTGAGAATTAGAGAAAGTTCTTGTAGACTTTGCTTATAGGTAAGGATGCTTCAGCTTCTTTTTAAGTGTTGGCTATTAATGCTAGAGAGGCACATTCTCTTCAATACTTCTTAGAGATCTTGTTGACATTTCCCAAAAGTACAAGTGTGGGTAAAGAACCTCAGCTTGTGATATTTGAATCAACTTCAATTAGTGAAATAATTGTGTGATAAAAGATTGAAACAATTCATGATTGAGAAGAGACTGATAAGATTGGCTATGTGCTTCTAAAAGACTTATTTGGCTGCAGTGTTGAGAATAAGGGAAGAACAAGAGGAAGATGTGCTTTGAAGCTACAGCAGCAGTGGATGAAAGGGAAGGTACTTAAAAAATAATGAGTGGGTGATCACAACAGCATCTAAACATTTCTTATATAGGCTACTGAATTAGTGTTCAGAACAAGAAGAAAACATCCTAGGCATTGTAAGGAGAAAGGCACACAAGGCAGTAAGACTAAGAGCTCACACTCACAAGAGGAGCCTTATGGACTGGGAACCTGGAATGAGAAGATGTAGCTCTTACTGCTTTAAAGCCAGTATTTGATACCTCAACTTGCAGAAATATCATTATCTCTCTACCCTTGCTCATCAGTGGGAGCCAAGAGGACAGAAAGATAGCCTTTGTTCATTTTATTCTTCTAAATCCTGGCCAACAAGTCAGAAATTATGAGCAAATATACAATAGGTAGTTTGCTATTACATAGCAATTCATAGTAAGATAATATTATCTTCAGACTTTATAGTTGCCCATATTAGAATCCTAGTTGAGGAAGAATCTGAGAAATATAGTAGAGGTTCTTTAGGTTTTCAAGTATAAGAAACACTCTAGTTATTACTATTGCTGTGTAACAAACTACCTCTAAATGCAATGTTTTAAAACATCTGTCATATATTTTGCTCATCAACTTGCAATTTGGGGATAATGCAGTGCAAACAGCTTGTCTCTGCTCTCCACATTGTCTTGTAGTCTATTGATTAAAAGGAAGCTGGAGAATCTATTTCAAGTTCTCTTGCTTCTATAGGTGACTAGTTGGTTCAGCCGGCCAGTTGGAAGCTCAGGTGGGATAATGGGTCAGTACCTTGATATATTTTCACAAGGCCCTTTCCAGGGCTATGCAACAGCATAGAATGGTTGTGCTGTTCCAACAGAGAGCATCCCAAGAGAATCCAAAGAAACACTGTTTTGGGCTCCAGATTAGAATACCACATAGACAAAATAAGGAACACTTCTAATTTTACAATCCCAAAAAGCCTCAGAAATGCATACTTTAAACTTCCTATGTCTTTAGGCAGTTAGAAATTTTGCAATTTTAGTATTTTATCCTTAAAAACCTTAATGTTGATTGTTTCAATCCAAAGTCTTGTTAAATAAATCATCCAGGCTAAAAAAATAATTGTGCTGGTTCATCTCCCTGTAAATAATTCAGAATTAAGGCAACTCTGCTAGAATTGAAGTGAGACAGTAGGCATCTGAGACATGTAGTAAGGAACATGTTAAAAATTGGAGAGAAAGTATTTCAAATTGGCATGTTTGGGAATTTTCTCCAAGATCAGTCTGTCTTTTGTGACCTGCTTAGAATATGTCCTGTACAATAGACAGATTAGAAGATCTTGTGTATGTAATGTTTTATTTTTTTTACTATATTTTTAAATTTTCACTTTAAATCTTGCTTTTTTTTCAAGTTAATATCCAAAGCAAAATGTTAGTAACTATAAGTTAATGCCAAGAATATCTAGATTTTTAAAAACTGAAGTATTTTTCATTTATATGTCTTTTTTATTTTAAAGAGAATAAAACAAAACAAAGCAAAACGGAAAAAATCTGATCACAACAAAACAATGTAAGCAACACAGAATTTCAAAACAAGACAACAGAAAATCAACAGTGGCTACCATAATGTCGCTTGTTCTCTTCAGAATAGTTGTCCATATCTTCACACACAATGAATGCAAACAAAACAAAATAGTATGAAACTGATCAAAAGAAAAAAAATGAAAGCATTACAGGCCTTCAAAACCAGACAATAGGAAAATCAACAATGGCTATCGTAATGTCACTTGCTCGCTTCAAAATAGCTGACTATTCCTTCACACATACTGAAACTGAATAATAGAAAAGTGTCAAACCAATCAAAACAAAGAATAAAAGCATTATTGGACATCAAAACAAAATGATAGGAAATCAGCAATGGCTACCATAATGTCTCATTTTCTTCTAAGTAGCTGTTGATACCGTCACATGTAATAAAATCAATTATTGTAAACTCTTTAGAAGATCTAGGCATGTATAAGCCTATGCATGTACATCTATCTTTTCTCTGTTAGAGGGAAAAACAAAATACAAGAAGAACAAGAAACAAAAGAGACAAATAAATAACACTAATGAAGAGCCCAAAACAATAATAATTTAGGTATTCAAAACAAGGTGGCAGGAACATAACTAAGATTGTTACTTTGCATAGTTATCTCCAAAAGAGTTACTCAGACTACCAGACATAAAACTTGCAAAATTTATCTAATCCTGTGACTGTTAGCTGTTTTCTTCCAAGAACTAATAATATTAGTAGTACAATCATCTTAGCTATCCTAATTGTATATGTACAAATTTATATTTTTCCCCTTCCTTCTTTTTTCCTTTCCCTGAGTTATTTTTTCCCCTTTAAGCAGTTTCTTATCATTTCATAATAGTTACTGAAGTTTTAGTATCTTATTCACTCTTATAGTTTCTTACACTAGGGAGACAATACAGTATTTACACATGTAAATTTGATTTATTTCACTTATTAGTATGATCTCAAGTCACATCCATTTACCTATAAAAGCCTCAATGTGATCCCTCTTTATAGCTAGTCTTTTCTAGCTATTCCTCAGTTGATGGGCATTTGGGGTGGTGCATATATATCATTGTGATATGTTGCTTTCAGTTATTCTGGGAATATACCCAGAAGTGGAATAGCTGGGTCCAATCTCAGGTTTTTGAGGAAACTCCAAACTGAGTTCCACAGTGGTTGCACCAGTCTACACTCCCACCAACAGTTCAGAAGAGTTCCTTTTCCCCCCACAGCCTCTCAAGCATTTGTTATTGGTGGTTTTCTTGATCTTGGCCTTTCTTTCTGAGTGAGATAGAATCTCAGTGCTGTTTTAATTTGCATTGCTCTAATGACCAGTGATGCTGAACATTTTTTCATGTATTTATTTGCCATTTGTATTTCTTTAGCTGAGAATTCTTTCTTCAGCTGAGGAGTGTATTCATCTTAGATGCCCATTTATGGATTGGGTCTTTGAATTTTGGGGGTCTAATTTTTTAAAATTCTTTGTATGTTCTATAAAGAAGTCCTTTATCTGAGGGAAAGTTGAGTAAAATTTTTTCCCATTTCATGGATTTTATTTTCAGTCTGTTGGAGATTTCTTTTGACATGCAGAAACTGTTCAGAAAGATGAGATCCCAGTTGTTGATTCTGGGAAGTATTTCCTGTGCAGTTTAACTTTTGTTCATGAGTTCTCTGCCTACCCTTATGTCTTCAAGATTACTACTTTAACTTCTTTGTTTCTTATCCTTATTCCTTTTATTTATTTTTCTTGTCTAATTGTTCTGGCTAATATTTCTAGCACTATATTGAATATGAGTGATGGCAATGGACATCCTTGTCTTGTTCCTGATTTTTGAGTAAAAGCTTTCAGTTTTTGGCAATTTGATGTGATGCTGGCTGTTGGTTTGTCATAGATGGCTTTTATCAGATTGAGATAAAGACCATCTACACTGATTTTCTGTAGGTTTCATATGATGAATGAGTGTAGGATTTTATGAAATACTTTTTCTTCATCTATTGAATATAACAAATCTATTGAATATGATTCTTGTCCTTGGCTCTATTGATATGATGTATTATGTTTATTCATGTGGGTAAATTGAAGCATCCTAGCATTTCTGGAATGAATCACTCCTGGTCATGGTGTATATTCTTTGATGGTTTGCTTCATTCTTTTTGCTAATATTTTATTGAGGAGTATTTCATCTGTGTTCATGAGTGAGACTGGCCTATAGTTCTCTTTTTTGGTTGAGTCTTTCTCTGGTTTTGATATCAGAGTAATACTTGCTTCTAGGAATGAGTTAGGGAGAATTGCTTCCCTTTCAATTACATTGAAGACTTTGAGGAGTGTTGGAAGTAAGTCTTCCTTCAATTTCTTATAGAATTCAGCAGTGAATCCATCAGGATCTGGATTTTTCTTTGTTGTTAAGGTTCTAATTACATGTTCCATTAACTGAAATTGTTTTTCAGCAGTTTTACATCTTCTTGATCCAGCTTTGATAATTCATGTTTCTAGGAGTCTTTTCATTTCTCTGTGTTATCAAATCTATGAGAGTAAATGTTTTTTGAGATAGGTATTGATGATCTTCTGTATTTCCACAGGGTCTGTAGTGATTTTGCCCTTTTGACTCCTTATTGCATGAATTTGAGTTCTTTCCTTTTAAAAATAAAGTTGTCTAGGGGCTTATCAACTGTATTTATTGTTTCAAAGAGTCAACTTTGATTCATTAATTCTTTGTATTGTTTTCTAAGTCTTTATTGCATTAATTTCTGCTGTGATCTTTATAATTTCCTCCCTTGTTTTGGCCTTGGGCTTGACTTGCTCTTCTTTTTCTAGATGTTTCGAGTGTAGCATCAGGTTATTTATTTGTGTTCATTCTGTTTTCCTGATGTGGGAATTCACCGCAATGAATTTCCCTCTGGGGACTGCTTTCATTACATCCCACAGGTTCTGGTAAGTTGTATTTGTATTTTTGTTTGCTTCTGCATATGGTTTACTTTCTTCTTCAATTTCCTCTGTGACCTATTGATTGTTAAGGAGTGTATTATTTAATTTCCATGTGTTTATGGAGTTTTTGCAGTTTCTTTTGTCATTAATTTCTGGTTTCATGGAACTATGATCAGATGTTATGCATGGGATAATTTTTATTCTTTCGCATTTACTTGGCATAGTCTACGAGCTAATATATAGTCTATTTTAGATAATGTCCCATGTGCAGCTAGAACAATGTATATTCTGACATTGGGTGGAACACCCTGAATATATCTACTAAATCCATGTATTCACAAGTTTGATTCAGTTCTATTATTTCTTAGGTGATTTTCTGTCTAGTTGATGTTTCTATGTGTCAATGGGGTGTTAGCATCTGTTATAATTGTGTTATTGCTTATTTGAGTTTTCATTTCTATTAATATTTGTTTTACATAGCTAGGTGCTCCCATATTTAGTGCATATATATTTAAGGTAGTTATCTCTTCCTTTTGAAGTTTTCCCATAACTAGTATGTAGTGACCTTCTTTATCAGATCATTCTTGGTTTGAAGCTCACATTGTCTGCAAACAGAATAGTTACCCCTGCTTTGGGCAGGGGGTATCCCTGTTGCATGCAGTATTGTTTTCCATCTCTTGACCTTCAGTTTATGAATTTCTTTTTGGGTTAGATGATTTTCTTGTATACAACACATGGTTGGATGTGGTTTCTTGATCATTTCTCCCAGTCTTCTACTTTTAATTGGTGAATTGAGGCCATTTACAGTAATGGTTATAACTGATGTATATTGGCTTATTTTTGTCATATTATCATTCTGCTGTTGGTTCTTTACCTTTCCCCTCTGTTTAATTGTTTGTCTTACTTAGTTGTTTCTTTCTGTTGGTGTTTTTGGAGTGGTAGTTGTTCTTTATGTTTATCTAGAATAAACATAAAGTATTCTTTGTAAGGCTGGTTTGGTAGTTATGAAGTTCTTCAGTTGTACTTTGTCATGGAAGTATCTTTTTTCTCTATCAATTTTGAAGGACAGTTTTGCAGGATGCATCAATTTGGGTTGGAAATAATTTTCCTTTAGGATTTTAAATATTTCACTCCATACTCTTCTTGACTTCGTTGTTTGTGTTGTGAAGTCTGTCATGATTCTGATGGCTTTACTTTGTAGGTTATCTGTCCCTTTTCTCTAACAGCTTTTAATATTCTTTTCTTATGTTGAATTTCTGGGATGTTGATTTTTATATGTTTGGGTGTAGATTTATTTTGCTTATGGCTAATTGGAGTTCAATATGCTTCACTTAGCTGTATATCCATTTCCTTTCCCATGTTTGGTAAGTTTATGGCTATTACTTCTGTAAATAGTCTTTTGATATCATTTATTATTCCAAACTGTTATACAGATTTAATGCAATTCCAATCAAAATACCATTATTATACCTCACACATCTACAGAATACATTCTAAAATTCATTTGGAAATATAAGAGATCTATAATAGCAAAGGCAATCCTGGGCAGCAAAAGCAAGGCAAGAGGCCTCACCATCCCTACCTTGACATTATACTTCAATGCTACTGTAATAAAATCAGCATGGTACTGAAAAAAAAAAAGGAAACCATCAGACCTGAGGATCCATGGAACACAGTAGAAGATGTAGACACAACTACAAAGACAGTCAACTTGTCTTTGACAAAGGGGCCAAATATGTTCACTGGAAGAAAGATAGCCTCTTTAATTAATGGTGCTGGAAAATCTAGCTTTTCACATGCCAAGGAGTAAAGCCAAACCCATGTTTATTACTATGCACTAAACTAACATCAAAATGGATTTAAAAACCTGAACATTCCAATAGAATCATTAAATCTACTGGAAGACAAATTAGGTAGAAATCTTGAAGACATAGTGGTAGATAGAGTTCATTAACAAAAGCTAAACTGCATGGGAAGTACTTCAAAGAATCAACAACTGGGATCTCATCTTATTAAAAAGTTTTTGCACATTAAAAAAAACACTAACAGAGTGTAAAGAAAACCCACAGAGTTGGAAAAAAATTTAGTCAAGTGTCCTTCAGGCAGAGGACTCCTATGTAGAATGTATAAAGTATTTAAGAGCCAGATCAGCCCCAGCATGCACTCCAACTACTATCAGGACTCTCCCATGGGTAGCCAGTATGAGCCAGTAGAAGCAGAAAGCCATGCCTTAGAGAAGCCATGAGTGTCTAGAGAAACCCACCCTGCACCCCATTGCCTCCTAGGGAACCTGGGTTAGGAGAAAACTGGGTGCCTAATCTATCCTCCTACACTGTTCTCTGTAGCTAACATGGGAAACACTTGGTACCCCACAATCTGCTTATCTGGAGGAACCCAGAATAATGTCAGGATGAAGGAACAAAAAGTGATCTCTGGCCTCCAGCCCACAGAACAAGTCCAGGAGACATGAACATGGAAGAAACTGGAAGTCATACACCTGAAATTTCTGGGATGATGGCAACTGAGGTAAGGAAACTTCTTCATGAGGCTGTAAAAGAAATCAGATCAGAAATAATATCTCAAGTAAAAGAAGAAATGACAAACATAATAAAAGGGTTGCCAAGTATATCTAAAGAAGTCATAGGTAGAAAAAAAAGTAGCATAGGAAAATAAGGGAAACCTTGATTGAACAATATAGTGAAGAGTTGGAATGCTTAAAACAGACTCAAAGAAATATCCAGGAAATTAAAAACTCCATTGAAAGCTGGCAAAACTTCTTGAAAGAAATTGGAGATAAGACTTTCAGACCTTAAAGACAAGATGGCACTTAGCAATTGCAAAAGGAAAGATCTCTTAAAAATAACAAGGAACCAGGAAATAATAATTCTATGGCTGCAAGATGATACACAAAAAATACCTTCAAGTAAATGATAAGTGTCAGCGAAAATTCAGGAGTCAACCAAAATGATACAAAGGGATTATTTACAGAAGTAATAGCAGAGAACTTTCCCAAGCATGTAAAAGGACATACAGATAAGTGAGGCATATTGTCTTGGTTACTTTTCTCTCATTGCTGGGACAAAATACCTGGCACCTCAGATAAGGGAAGGAAAGGTTTATTTTGCTTACAGTTTACGGAGGTTTCATCCATAATCAGTTGGCTTCACAGCAGAGTGGCATGGCACCAGATCAACACTTCAAGGCAGCAGCCAGAGCAAAAAGTGGGAGAACAATTTTCTCCCTTATATTGTACACAGGCCATCCCCACCCCCTTCCAGGGCTGGTATAGCAGTTACAAAATCTTCTTGCCCTCCTCTCACACCAGAATGAGAATGTCTACAAAGTAAGAACCCTGGCTCCCTGCTGAGTCTCTTAAACTTCTAAACTGCTCAAGTTGACACAATGTGTCAACCATAACACATATAGAACTCCAACTAGCCATAATCAAAATAAATGCACACCCAGACATACAATAATCAAGATCTCAGAATATTAAAGGCTATTAGAGAAAAAAACAGATCATCTATAAAGGAAAACCCATCAGAATCATGACAGACTTCTCAACACAAACCATCAATAAGTGTTTGGAGTGAAGTATTCCAAGTCCTAAAAGAAAACAATTTCCAACCCAGATTGACGTATCCTGCAAAACTATCTTTCAAAACTGATGTAGAAATAAGATACTTCCATGACAAAGAACAACTGAAGGAATTCATGATCACCAAACCAACCCTACAAAGTGTACTGAAGGATATTCTACAGAGACAAAAATGACCATGGTCCCAGGAACAGCATCAAAGTGGGATCACTGAGCAGGGCAGACAACTGAATGGTGGGAAAAAGCAGAGAGTTATCAACAGGAAAAAGGCATAGCAGAGACAAACTAGTTCATGTTGGTCATAATCATTAATGTAGATGGCCTTGATTCACCAATAAAAAGAAACAGAAGCAGAGTAGATCAAGAAACAAGATCCATCAATATGCAGTATACAAGAAACATTAGCTTGAAAGGAAATTCATAGACTGAAAGTCACAGGAGAGGAAAAAAAAGCAGGGATAGCTTGCCCATCAACCACAGAATTGAATAAGAAACACATGACATTTTTATATAATGGAAAGCTACTCAGCTATAAAGAAGGATAATCACAAGTGTTTTGTAGGTAAATGGCAATTTGTGATCATGCTTTTGGGTGAAATGGTTTGGACTCACACAGGTGAGTCCTAGTATAAAAAACTGAACGACTTAGTGGTATCCAAAATGTACAATAAATATTGTGAAAGTGAAAGGGGAAAAATGTGTAAAAAGGAAAGTTGGTAGCCACTACTAATCCCTATTATGTTTTAAAGTCCTGTATCATTTTATTATTTTGTTTTGATTCATCTTACTTTGTTTTGTTTGGTTTGATTTTGTTTATATCTGATAGCATGAGCAGCTATTTTGGTGATAACGAGATATATTATGTAGCCATTGTTGATTTTCTATTATTTTGTTTTGATATACTGTATAACTTTCACTGTTTTATTTTGATTGATTTTATTCTGATGTTTTATTTGATTTTATTAGGTCTGCTGTTATGGGCAGCTATTTTGAAGATAACAAGAGGCACTATGGCAGCCATTGGTCATTTCCTATTATCTTGTTTTGAAGTTCTGTATCACTTTCACTGATTTTTTCCCACCGTCTTGTTTTGATTAGCTTTATTCTGTTTTATTTTGTTGGGTTTTATTCTCTTAAAAATAGTTTTAAAAAAGGATTTTTCAAAATAATGTCCCCCAAATTCAAAGATCCAATCCTAAAATGGGCATCTGAGATGAATACACACTTCTCAGGTGAAGAAATACAAGAAACAAATAAATATAAGAAAAAATGTCAAATGTCATTGATCATTTAAGAGATGCAAATTAAAACAACAATGAGATTCCATTTCACACCAGAAAGAATGGTTATTATCAATAAATCAACCAATAGCAAATGCTGATGGGGCTATGGGGAAAGAGGAACCTTTGTAACAGTACATCATTGTGGAAATCAGGGTAGATATTCCACAAAAAAATAGGATTAGTGGTCCCATTTGATCCAGCTATTCTCCTTCTGGGTATTTTCCCAGAAGAATCAAAACATCATACCACAGGGATATATGTGCACACGTGTATATAGCAGCACAATTTGTAATAGCTAAATCTTGGAAACAATTCAAATGTCCATTAACTGAGGAATAAAGAAAGAACACATGGTATTTTTAATCAATGGAGTACTACTATTCAGCCATAAGAAAGGCTAAACTGGAGTCTTTTTTTATTTAAAGAGAAAAAAAGAAAAAGGTAGAAATATTACAGAATTTCAAGAAAAGAAGATAAATAGTAAGAAATCACTAGTTGATACATTACATATGGTTCTTTTAGAAATAGTTATTCAAGTTACAGGATTAAAGCACACAAAGTGGACACTCAAGCAGTGAGAGTGCAAACAGATCTGTTCAACAATCCAACAAGAGCCTAGAAATATGGACATCAGTCCCACACACCTAAACATACATGCAGCTATATCTTTTATAGCGCTTCCTATTTCCTCTTTTTTTTACAATGGCAATTATACATTTTTAAAATTTTATTTAAAGAGAAGAAAAAAAAACAAAACAGAAAAAAGGGTAGCAACAATACAGAATTCTAAAAGAAAGAAAGAAAAAGGAGAATGAGAAAAAGCCCCACTAAGAAATCAGTAATTTATAAATTACGTACTGTCATCCTGGATGTAGTTGTTCAAGTAACAAAGTTAAAGGGTACATAGTAAACATTCAAACAGTCAGACTACAAACAGTTTTGCTCAAAGATCCAACAAAGATTCAGCAATATGGTCCTCTATTTAAGCTGTAGTCTTTTATAGATAAATGAATGCAACTAGAAACCATACTTAGAAGTGAAATAAAGCAAACTTACATGTGTAAACATTGTATTGTCTCCTTAGTGCAAGAAACTGAAAAAATAAATAAGATCCAAAATCTAGAATAGATATTGTGAAAGGGAAAGAAACTGTGCAAAAGGAAATTGCAACTGGGATGAATGAAAGGAGAAAAGAATGAAGTAAAAAGAAAAAACCATATATAGGCAAAAAGTAGGTTAAGATAAGTTATACTACTGATTTTAGTTCTTTTAAAAAAACTGTTTATGCTTATATTGTTTGATCAATTATGTGTGCCTGTATCTTGTAATATGAGTAAGATTACTTTGAAGATAATAGTATACAATATATTAACTATTGTTAATTTCCTATTATCTTGTTTTGATATGCTGTATCATTTTTATTTTCTCTTTAAAATAAAAAATTAGATAAATGCTATGAATTTAAGAAACTAATGCATGAAATTTTAGTAATGATGAAGATAAATGAGACTGATTTGAATGGCTTACCTAACTACAGTATTTTTATCTGTCTTAAAACTGGTGGCTATCTCAGAGTTAAGGTTTAAAAGATGAGAAAGATTTCCATACTGGGATAGAAAACATCGAAGAATCTGTTTCAGGAGATATTCATTAGAATTTGTGTACTCATGCTTAATTAACTTCTGTGTTCCTTACATAATCATTTTCTCTTAGACAAAACTCCAATCAAGTCGTTAGTTAATAACCTAAAGGAAAAAAATCTGAGTCCCATTAAAAATTATTAGTTTCTAGGACAAATGTTAAGGGGGAAAACACACAAAATTATTATAAAACTAGGAGAATAGAAGATAAAGTCAGAAAAGTAATTGAAGAATGTAACATTAACCTGTGCGTTTCCTTCCTGAAACTGAGAAAGAAGTACCTGATACTTTTTTTTTTTTTCTCCTTTGAGATGTACTTACCAACATTTTGGGTTTTTCTCATGCAACAATTTGCTAGAGTTTTTGTTTGTTTGTTTTTGTTGTTTCATTTCTTTTCACGATAACTGCTTTAAAATGAATCTCTAAAAAGATAGGCAAGATAATTATTTTAGCACTATTTTAAATTTTAGTGGAAAATTTCCTGATATTGCTTGAAGAAAGTAAAGGCTCTCTAAAGTTTTGTTACTATGGCACAGTCTTTAGAATTGATTAGATATTGTGGGGTCTCATCTCCAAAGTTTCTAGGACTGTTAATTATTGAGTGGTAAGTCAAGATATGCATTCCTAACAAGTTCCCAAGTGCCAATGTTTGGGTAGAGTTTGAGTGTGTCCTCTAAGGCTTCTTGTGTTCGAAGCTTGGGCCCCAGTTTTGCAATGTGAGAGGTGGTGGAACTTTCAAGGGCTGGGTTTTGTGCAAGGTAATTGGGTCACAGAGGCTGTTGTATGGGATTCAGGTAGTTCTCATTGGCCCCATGTTAGCTCATGAGAGTTGTTGTGAGAGTGGGCTTTCCCTTCTTTTTTGCTTCTGATCTGACCATGTATCTTTGTCTGCTTAACATAAACTCTCTCTACCATCACTCACCATGGGATGTGTGGCTCTCACTAAAGGCTGAACTAAAAGGGGGCCAATCTGATCTTGGACTTTTAGCCTCTATGCAGTATGAGCTAAACAGCCCTCTTTATAAAGTATTCAGATTCAGGCATTTGTTACAATAAGAAAACAGATTAGACATTGGTTTTTCTGTTTGGGGACCATACTTTGAGGAGTACTGGTTAAATGACACTTCTCTGGTTTTCTGCTTTCAGTCTTGATCCAGGGCGGTGATGATGGGGTCAATACTCTCCCTATTAGACAGTAGCAATGTAAAATGTCCCTGGCTGAGGCAAGAGATGGCTTTCAGTACCAAAGTCTGCTCACTGCTAATGGTCCTGTGTTACTGCACTTCAGGTCCATATAGTTCTTGAATACTAAGGATTTTCCTCAATATAGACCTGGTACCTTTACCACTTTGTGATTTATGTCTTCTAGGCCTTTGTTCTTGGTTTCCAAACCCTGCCTCACTTGACCTTTGCTTATAATGGAATCTCTGGTAAATCTGCCTTCTTTTGACTCACATCTTGGTTTTAAACCAAAGATCCCCACCATTTCATGGCATATGATATATTTAATTTCACTGCAACATTTTCATAATTCTTTGTTTTAGCTGCTACAAGAAAGTATTATATAAGGAGTGATGCATAACAACAGATATTTATTTGTCATAGTTTTAGAAGCTGGGAAGTCCAAGAGCAAGCTGCTGGCAGATTTGAGGATGGGCAATGGCTTGCTTTCTTCTAGATGGCTATCTTTTCATTGTAAGCTTACACACTGGAAGAAGGGAGGGATCTCTGAGGCCTACTTTATGTTTTTCTTTTTTTTGGTACCTGGAATTGAACTGATGACCTTGTGCTTGCCAGATAGGTGCTGGGCTGCTGAGATGTATCCCAAGCCCCTCATTTTTAAAAACTTTTTAAGGGGTTTCCAGGGATCGAACTCACCACCTCATGCCTTCCAGGCAGACTCTTGCATGCCTCTGAGCTAAATTCGTGGCCCAGGCCTCCTTTATATGGAGGTTAATCTCACTCATAAAAGCTTTGCTTGTGAGACCTAACAACCTCCTAAGGTCTCATCTCCTAATAACGTCACCTGAAGGGTGAGATTTTAATATACAAATTATTGGGAGACAAGAATATTTTGACCCTAGCACTCCTATAAGCCAAAAGAAATACATAATGATTCTATTTATTAGGTACTCAGGTGTAAATAATTAAACAGTAGGAGACTTGTACCATGTCAGCACTTACTGCTGTGTTGTTCTCAAAAATGTAATATTTTGCATCCCTGTGGGACAATATCCATAGGTTTTGTGTCACACATACCTCAGCATAACATTCCACAAGTAAACAAAAAGTTGATGGCAATATTTATATTTATATTTGCAATTCCTTGGATAAAAACCATTTAAACAATGCTTGGTAAGGTGTTATTTTCATAAAAACATTTTTCAAAACAAATGTATTTCTATTTTCCACAAAAGTTAAAATTACATGCTTGAACAGAGTTAATCCCTTAGACAACACAATACTATATCGGAAGACTTGTAGAGTAAGACCAGGTAACAGACTACATTATTAAACTAAACAATTATGCAGAACTAGAAAACAGACTCAGTAGTAAAATATAAAAATCTACAATTATAAATATAGATTTGGTCCATGGAGACACTAGAGCAGTATTTACAGTAAGTATCAGATTATTTGTACTATAAGTGAATATTGCAGTTGTAAAATGTTTACTATCATAGTGGAAAAAGTGGTTTATTTACAGTCTACTATCTTAAGTAACATTTCTAGCAAACGATGACTGCTACAAATACAGCTAAAAATTTAACACTCAAAACAGCATTTTCTTTAGTTGGGAATTCCTAATATCTACAAATTGGGAACTTCTGTTAAAAGCAATATGAAAAAAATACCACAATTATATTTTTAGAAATACTGTAAAATTCAATCATTTTAGTTTAAACATAATAAGTGAATTACAAGAAATCTTTCAAAAAGGCACACACTGTTAATAATGTAAATTTGGCAATAAATTCCTATATCATGAAAGTTACTGTTGGATGATGGAAAATAGACAGATAAAAAGAACTGGACTGATTTTCTTAATTTTAGATAGAGGAACACAATGCACAGATGTGTGGTCCTCCACCTGTGTCTGTATTAAACTAAAGACTCTAAGCTCTCAGCTCTATTTCCATCAGGCAAAGCTGCACCATTACTGTCCAGAGAGGTGGATGGATTCTCTTCCTGCCTCGTACTGATGAGGCTGAGGACCACTTTGTAGAGAAATTGATACTGCTCCTGGAGAACAGAGAGAGAGATGTCAAAAGCAGGATGCTCAGTGAAGATACATACTTGCAAAAAGAAGGCATAGTTTTATAAATACTTTAGCACTGCTCATAGAAGGCACTGTGCTAGGTAGGACTTTGTTATATTCACCAGAAGTATATGATCTATATTAATGTCTCATTTGGATTAAATTACATTTTCAATTAGCAAACATTCATTGATTTAGAAAACCAAGTGTGCACATCTTTACCTTGACTACATACACCTCTGTGTCTTACAAAGTATTGAGGAATTACCCATATATATATATATATATATTCCAACTATAAGTACTCTATTTTTTCTCATTGTTTCCTAGAATCAGAAGGTGATATGCTATAGTTCTGTCCACTTTGGCACTAAGTTATCTGTAACCTGCTGAAAAATAAATTTCTTACTCTCTTTTCTGTAGTTGCTATGAAATTCACTGGTTCTGTCTGTTTATAGAGAGATCTCAACAATGACTGCAGTGTGGTCCCAGTAATTCATGCAGAGCTCAGTTCTTTCATAAGATTCACAGTTTACCAAAGATAGTCACACTTCTATCAGTCTGACTGGTCTTACACTTTGTTTTGAGAAAAGATGTTTGTACTCTGCTGTATTTTCTTTATAAGGCCTTTAATTAAAGACAGACAAGAAGCTGAAGGCAAAAATTTTTACATCCATCTAAGTTTCTCTCTTTGTGATGCACAAGTTCTTCACTAGCTCTCCAGTTCCTGTTTTACAGTAGTAAACATCTCCAAATTATTTCAAAGTTGAGTCTGCTTGCCAAGTGTGCATTTCTTTCCCTTGACTGCATGTACCTCTTTATCTTACAAAGTATTCAGGAACTAGCCATTTGTTAACTTCAGAAACTGAATTTGGCTTGAAAGAAAAGTGAACAGTTCCAACATTTGCCTGAGGTCTGTCTTCTTACTATTCTGTGAGGCTAGGAAGAATTTGAATCCCAGGAAAATAAGCATTTATTTTGCCAAGTAAGTCAGTTTGTTGGTACTTTTACTGAGAATATTTTTAAAACGTATAATAAGTCATAAAAACACATGGGACAGATTTAAAATTTTGTATCTATCAATTTTCTGGAAGATGTGGGCTTGTAACTCAACTTGAAAATTAACTGAGTAGTTTAACGGTAAGAAAGTTTGGCTTGTTGCTTCATTACTTACAATGTCAGCAAAGACTCCTGGCCTCATCAAATTGATCATCTTGGCCACCTGGTAAACATCCACAGAATTTTCTCTTTCTAGTTGGTGCATAAGGGTTGTCAGAGCACAGAAAGTTCCTGCTGTCACTCCTCCATGCCTTGTAACAAAAAGAAAAGACAAAGACTCCATTCATATGTGTCAAAAACTCACATTTGAAATTTACAGAGCATATATCCTTGAAAAATTTTTAGTAAAGACACTGAAAGTTTTAATGACTTCTCTTTCTTTACTTTTCTGTGGACCGAAGTTTAGATTAACTGGAAACATTGCAAAGTGTTCATGCTATTAGTAAAGATGTATTATGTACACAATATATAACTCTAGTATTTTTATTTATAACAGAAACATAAAAAAGATCTAATGATTAAAGAGACTTCTTTCAGTGAATAAAATATATATTAATTTTACTCCTTTCTCAAAAAATCAATAGCTGAGACATATCTCTCAGGTTAGTTCCTGTAAAAATCCTGGTGCTGAAACAGTGTCGCCTTGTACAGAATTTTCTCAGCATTAAATGCCAGAGTAGATCCCTGTGACTATGCCTCTGTCTTGTGCTGCAACAGGAGCTTCACATAATGTGAAAAAAATGTTTGAAATTACCCATTTTGATAATCTACCTAAGTCATCACAGTTGGCCCAAAGCACTTGCTAGTTTGAAAACAACAGAAATATACATACACAGCTAGAGGGTTCTTAGGTATACAAACAAAGTGAAGCGTGAAACTTACTCATCGTGAACAATCATGGGGCCATCCCTGTTGGCAGCTTCTTCTTTGATAATACTTATAAGTTCAAATGTTTTACTAATGGGACTATCTGGATTTGGCCATTTGGGACACTGAAAATGTCTCACTTCAAGTACATAATCATCCTAGGAGAAGAAAGAACAAAGTAATGATTTTAAAAGAATTGTATCACTGACAGTAGTCAGGTAATAAAAGCCAGCAGTATGTATAAGTGAGTTGCATTGCTTCATGAGTGAGTTACAGTACACCCTTCATCACTGAAGGAAGAATAATTACAAAGTAACATTTACCAAGTATAAATTACTCAACAGAACAGCAAAATTTCTTTTAATTTTGTTTCTTTTTAATTCTGAAAGTAAACCTTATCTGTTGATGCATCACTTGAATTCTAACAAGACAAAAAAATATATATCCAAGTGAATTAGGAGAAATTTGATTTTCTATGTGGGTAGAAGTCAAGAATTGTGTAGTTTAGTGATGACTAATTGTTTAATGATTCTGTAAGATTTTGAGAATGAAATTGAAAAAGGAGTACCTGTTATTTGGGTAACTCAATTCATAATCATTTTTAAATCATAAAACTTCTAAGAGGGATTCTTAAATCAGCACATTTAACATTTTGTTAAGCTAAAAAGTTCATCATTTTACTTATTTCCATACCTGTGTGGCTTCTAAGATAAAATCTTGAATTATAAGTTTTTCCTCATTAGATAGACACTTTTGTTCTTCAGCCATTAGAGTGACTTTAAAGCTCTCACAGTTTATAGGCTCATCTTTATTTGGCCAGTAAACAAATTCATCTTCTGCCTGAGAATTCAAAGCCAAAAAAGAATTTAGATTTTAATAAAGCATTTCATAAATCAGATTTAAAATAAAGTTAATTGACGAATTTTCAACTCAAATTTTTGTTTCAATATCAAAATTTACCATTAAAATCTTCCTGACATCTTAAACCAGATTGATATGCAAAATAAAATATTAAATTTAAGAATCCAAGCAATTATTTTGTACCTTTGGCTTACAAATAGCAATGGTAAAATTGTTTCTTTAACTACCAAGTGGTTAAGAAAGATTCAAGTAATTCTGAGAGTGGGCAATTTCTAGCCTCATTTGGAATGGCCAATATAACTTTACAGAAAAGAACTGAGTATCAGAGTTGAATATATATACAAAGCTCAAATAAGATATTTAATTTTATTTGGGAGAGGGTTCAAAAATACATAAGAATGAATATGCTCTTGATTTTCTTATACCCAAAAACAACTGTCCTGTAATAGATCATTTTATCCAACTCAATCATTTTTTTAAAATTTCTAGGGCATGCTTATACAAAGAATATTCAAATATCCTAATTTATTTTATTTTAAAAGTATAAACAGAATCATACAGACTAATATCATTCATAGTTATCCTAATTTCATTAAGCAATGGCATGTAAGGCTTTGATTTGTCACTTTTAGACCAAAGAGATTATATAATGAAACCAAGCCCAAAGGTAGACAAGGTCTGACTCCAGTAACTTTCATCTTTTGGTTACAGACAAAATGCCTTTGCTTACATGTATGCTGAATATCTGGCTATTGGGCCCTGATATTTTCCTATAAGGTTAGAAATAAAAGTGATCTAAGGAACCAACCATGTTTTGACCATCGGGAATCATAACCACCAGTTGGGCATTATGATCCCATATCATCCTCCAGAAGTCCTTGATGGTGTGGAGCAGTGGGTGTTGGGTGATGATAAACTCGTTGCTTTGGTAATAACCCTATGAAACCAAACAGAAGTTTTTAAAAAGCCCTTGAACTTAATTTTCTCAAGCAAAAGTAGTGTCTCTAGTGTAGATTGTATAAATAATAATGTGATGGTTAGAACCAATGCTGGACACTTCTAATATGCTAAGGGCAGATTGTTTTCTTTGTCTTAAGAAAGCTGTTTCTTACAGTAGTACTATGAGATAGGAACTATAATTCCCACATTAGGAGTGATTAAACTGAAGCATAACAAGTTAAAGGCTGTGACCAAATTTCTTTTAAGAAATGTTTTCAAGTTTACCTATCCTCTGTAGGAATAAACTTTCCAAAATGGCTTGTGGAAAGTGTTTCTTACACCAGATAGAGTGGAAATATACAGCAATTTGTAATTCTCACTTTCCACAAGACCCCATGTCAGAATGCTAAGTCGTATACCTATTCACACTAAGATTCCTTGGTGTCTAGCAGCCTGGCTGCCTCTCCAAGACAACAATCAAAATTTCTCACAAATTTCGTTGCAGAAACCTGGACTCAGGTACTATGAGATTAATCATGATTTCTATGATTTTACTTACTGAAATCATTAAGCTCCTGCTCTGGGTTCTTTTAGAGTCCAAGCCTTTCCTAGACAGACTCATTTGAAATGAGGCATGTATTTCCATGCCACTATAACATGACTCTCTTTCTATGCAGATATGCATGGAAATGATTTATTTGCTGGGTAAAGATAATAGAGGCTTTGGAGTGGGAAGAGAAACCTTTCATCTAAAGCTGACCTCTGTGACTGACTGTCTTGAAATGGTAAGGGCACACAACAGCCACTGAAATCCTTGTCTCTTACAGAGCATCAAAATGCAAACAAAAACAAAAACAAAAAAACCCCAAAATAGTGTTATATTTTTAGAGACTCAGGTCCCCAAATGAGCCTACCCTGCAAGGTGAGAACTGTGCTGCTAGTCTGGAGTGATAGTGTCAGTGAGGCTGGACTTGCTGAGGCTGTTATGGGTCTGCCAGATCACTGCCTTGGAGAATGAAATGGTCCTTTTAGATGGGCAAATTTCATGCCTATTAATCAGCCTTAATGGTGAGTATAACTGGGTTCCGGTGGTCCCTTGCTGGTTTAGTTTGAAATTTCTTCAGTCTCAGCACATAGAAACTTTGAGGAGTGCTGGCATCCTGCTCCCTGCTAAGGGCTCTGACTTACCATGATATAGGAGGCATTGATGTAGTCGGTGCTTTCTCCACTCAGGGATGAAATACCAACCCTTGATCTTTCCACTAGAACACAGAACATGCATTGTAAACAGCTGTGTTCGTAGCAACCAGACCATTCTCCTCTAACACGCAAATACAAAGGACAGTTGCATTTCCCAAACTGAGTGTCTTTGATTTTTAAGCTCATTGTTATACACTTCATATTTTCAATAAGACAAAGCAATTATGAGGTTTATTTAACAGTTGGATATTAGGGCTAACTAAAATAATAGACATCAAACATAATAGAGTATATCCCATTTGTCCTAAGGTATATAAATAATATCAAATTACATATAAGGCCTTTATCATAAAAAGATGTTTTTTCAAATTTCAGTGTAACTTACCTGGAATGATGGAAGAAGTTCTGTTCTTTTCCCTGTTGCATTGTTTTAAGGCTGTGGAATAGTCACTCTGCTGAATATTAGATTGACTCAGAAGCTGAGCAAAGGAGTCAAAGAAAAACGCATGTTATTTAACTTAAGTCCTTTCAATACTCAAACATACAGGCACATCCATACCTAAGATAATGCAAATATATCTGACTTGTTTTTCAAGGATTCTGTGAATTAACTTTGTTTCAGTGAACTCCTTGGGACACCTGTACTTTTTACCATGGGAAGTGGAATAAGGAGAGACTTTTCACTAATTCGACTTTCAGCATTGAGAAGGCCTTCCTTGATCTCCCCCTCTACACCTTCCTTTTCCTCTACTGAAATCTCACAGCACAGTTAGGATGTAAATGATCTTATGTATGGATGTGTGCCTAGATATATATGCATATAGTTAGACTTTTATTAATTCCTTCTGCTACTTTAAATAATGTACATTCTCCTTCTCTATTTTACATCTAGTGAATGTTTGGATTATTTTCAAATAATTGTTTTGCTATTTCCAGATTTACAGTACTGAATACCTCTTTCCTGCTTCTTAATATATATGTGAGGGTTCCTATATAAAGGTCAACAATGTTTATTTTTGACAGTTTGATAAGTGAAAAGTGGCACATGGTGATTTTGATTTGTGGTCCCTTCATTACCATGAAATTGTGAATTTTTGTGTTCATTTAGTAATTCATATTTATTTATTATTTGATGACTGCCTATAATATTTTGACTTCAATATTTTTCTTTATTAGTTTGTAGGAGCTTTGTTTTGAATAGAAATATATGGTATGCTAAAAATGTAAATATCTTTGTTCTTTTTAATCAGAGATTTATATTCAATTTGTTACATTCCTTTAAAAGTTCCACAAATTATGTTTTCATTGAAGAAGTCATTCTTTACCTGGTCATTAAAAGTTACTTTCCATATTTCCTAATAATAATTTAGGAAGTAATCCTTTCTTCTTTGTGGATTTAGTATACCTAGAATACAATTTAGTGTTTGAAATGTGGTAGAGATCTAATTTATCCTTTTCTGTCATATAGGAATTTTACAGGTGGTGTTAACTGAGTAACCTAACCTTCCTTTCCTGATTTGTATCATTATCTCTGTCACAGAACAGGTTTTCTCACATGCAATTTCCTCTGTTTGATTTGTCAGTTTTTAAATATTATATGCAAGAATAATTTCCCATATTTTTCCCCTTTTCCTTATCTTTTTTTCAATATAGATTGAATGTTCTTACTTCCACATTAAGTTAGAAACTGTTCTTCATTTTCCACGGTAAATCCTGCTGGAAACTTGACTGATATAACACTGACCTTTGTATTCAATCTAGGGAGAACCAATGCCTTAGCAACATTTCCATCTTCCAGTATTTTACCTCAGATTGTCCCCTGCACCTTGTACCTCTACAGATATAAGCCAAAATAAACCTTTTTCTTTATTAAGGAGTCTGCCTCAGATATTTCATGATAGTAACAAAAAGCTAACCAAATATACCCACACAAAAAGTACATCCAAATCAGGAAGGTTTAGAACTAATCTATTTTCTCCACCACAACCCTCAATCATGCACCTGCTGTTTTTAATTCTCAATTATAGTGAATGATATCACCACCTCCCACATATCCAAGCCAGAATCTGAGTAGTAATGCTCTTTGTCCCTCCCCAAAAGCAATACTTCAAATCAATAACCAAGTTCTACACTAACCTCTTAAACATATCATACACAACCCTTCCTTAAGTTGACTCCTCTGTATTCCTACAGAAACCTATTTGACTTCTATAATGTTGCTTTTCACACCACTTTGAGGGTTTTCCCCCCTTTCCTCTATTTCCCGTTAGATTGAAAGTACCACCGAGAGTAGGGGCTAGGTGTGTTTTTTTTAAATTAATGTTTATATTCAGTACCAACCACAGAAACTTAGCCTCTTATAGTTGTTCAATAAATATTTGTCAAATAAACATTCAGTTTGATTCAAGGAAACTTTTCCATGGATAAACTTAAATGCTCACCGTTTATAAGCCAGTTCACATATGCAGATATGTTTCCTCATTTATTCAGGAAACAGAAAAATCAAATATTTGTCTTTTAAATTGGATTCTGACCTATGTTTCCATTGCCATCCTAGATTATTCAGCTTAATCCACATCAACTCCTATGCAATTATGTAGGATGCAAATAATATTTAAATGAGAATTATGTTCAAAATGGGTGATAAAATATTAAAATTGTGTCATTAGAATGGCTTTTGCATTGATGAAAACTGACCCTAATGACTTAATTTTAAGGTTTTACATTTCTTTATTATTTAGAACCAGCACTGGTACTTTTCCCAAAGCATTTCTTCATGACTCAGAGAGGTCTGACTAAGAACAAAATTTGTATTTCTGACAAGTTCTAAGTTCAGCATTCATCTCATCTTTCTTTTAGACTTTCCAGAGCAGAAAAAGCAAGGATGAGAGAGAGGGCAGAACATTGCAGAGAATTCATAGTGGCTAACAACTTCTCTGTGGTAGGCTGGGGAGAAAAATGAGGAAAAAAATGGAATCTCAATTTTATTAACTCTCCTGGGCTTTTTCAGGGTCTTCAAGTGTCTTCCAAGTCTTTTTTTTTTTTTTTAAGTATTTGTCCCTGTTTTTCTTGTAATCCTGAGAAGTCAGAGTATAGCACGGGAATCACAGGAAGTAAAATAACAGCCTCTATTCCTATGAAAGGCTATGATTCTGTAAATCCTCTGACTCTAGTCACAGGTCTGCTAACTCTTGCTGTCTGAATTCTTTACTTACTGATTTCTGAAAGCCAGAAAGCTAGTGTTGTGGGAAGTATGGTACCAGACAAAATATGTTCCCTTCTTGGGTTTGTTGCCTTGAGAGGTGAGTGTGAGAAACTGGGGTGGAACACGCTATTGTTCTGGGGTGGCCTACTCTAGTCCAAGGATTTCAAGTGAGACACAGACTTTTCCGAAGAGTAGTGGGAACAGCCTGAGCCACAGCACTCCTGTTTAAGTGGTCTGTTCTTTTTCAAAGCAAAAAAAGCACTTACACAGTTTGTATTATGAGTTCTATCTGTTCATTCTGTTGTCCTCTGTGCCCTCCCTTCCTGGCCCAAGTCTGCATTTACAAAAGTTACTCTAGGGTTTCTGAGAACTTTTCCTCGCTCCTCAGAATTAAGTTTCTCCTTGAAACTTACTGTGGGGCATTGTAACCTACTGTAAAGTGGAAGAATGGTTCAAATACAAAGCCATTGCATGAAAAATGTTGTTAAACTCTTCACATCCCTAAGTCAAATGAGAAGATTCAGGGAGATTAGATTCTGTGGTCACGCTGAAGGGACATCCAAGAGAACTCACCTGGAACTGTTTCTCTAGTTTTGTTTTGCCTGTTGGTCCTGGAATGAGGAGTGCATTAACATAGGCGTGGCTACGACTGTCCAGCACCTCAGTTTCCTTACTGAGTATGGCCTCAACCAGGGTATCGTGGATAAAGACATACTGTTCCTGGAAAAATAATAACAACAAGGGGCTGGGGGTTTAGCTCAGTGGCATAAGTGCCTGCTTTGCAAGTGCGCTGTCGTCAGTTCGATCTCAAATAACAGACTTAAATTTTCTTATGGATGTACAAAAACGCCTACTACCTCCCACCAGCACACACTAAGTTTAATAAAATGGTGGTAGACAGAACCCATACCAAATTACTGACCAGACTTGATCAAAAGTCAGACAGTGGCAGGAGGTGGCTGAGGGAGAAACAATCTCTTTCCCATAACACCTTTTAATTTATTGTACATTCACATTTATGAGTAGGAGGCAAAAAGACAGAAGGAGACAAAGAAATGTCTTCGATGCCTCTCTTTAGAGTCTGGCATTTTTGTACTTCCCAGGAGCACTTACCTGACTGCTACACTTCTGGTGGGCTTCCCTTCTCCCAACTCTAATTCTCTTTGTAACTATCATACATAATTTATACCAATTTCCTCAACAGCTTTTAGTAGTCCTCTGGCATTTCATTTGTGGAGAATGAACTGATCTTATGTGACCAGAAAGTCATTTTCTAGATGGATGTTTGGTTTCATTTTGGGAGCCCACTCAAATACATGTTTCTGATTGTTTTCTACCTGGCTTCTATTAGTTTTCAATTTTAATTCATTTTTTATTTATAAATAATGAAAGCAAAATAGATGTTCAGATTCTATCCTGTGTTATATATGATCAAATTATAAAGGCCTAAAAAGGCTATAATGTGAGTGCCATGCTTGCTTTTTAAACAAAAAAATGAATTTATTTGGTTGCTATGTATTTTGGGTGATGAGGTTTTTGCTAGCAGGGATGGTTATTGATTATTCCACTGACTCTGTTTCTGGATCCTCTTCACTACTACTATCATTTTAAAGATATCCCCCAATGGTCACAAAACAGACAAAATTTACTGGGGCCACCTACAGGTACCAAGTGAGTTGAGGTATAGATTGAGTTGTGTCCCTTAAAAAGATGGTGAAGCTCTAACTCTCCAATATGCTGGAATGTGATATGGGTTGCAAACATAATTGTTATAGATGTAACTAGTTCAGATGAGGTTACCCAAGATAGGATAATGACTAATACCCTTACAGGAAGAAGAAAATTTGAACACGAAGGGAGATACCATGTGAAGACAGACAGGGACAGAAGTTATGTTGCCACGTGTGTGGGGCCACAAGAAGCTGGAAAATACAAGAAAAGAACCTCCTTACAAGCTTCTGAAGGAACAGAGACGTACCAGCACCTTGTTTTCAAACTTGTAGAATTCAGCACTATGAGACACTCAAGTTCTGCTGTTTCAAGCCAGCCTGTCTGTTACAGAGTACTTTGTTACGGTAGGCTGAAGAGGCTAAGATAGATACCTAGTTTCAGTGATAGCTCCATAGGTGAATAAAGATATGTTTTTTAAAATCATACCTCAGTTTGCACCAAATAATTTCTTTGTGAGCGAATATGTTTTAAGAAGCCAAATACGTTGACAGTCCCTTCGTGTTGGATTTGCTGCAACATACTATCTAGCACGATGTATGTTCCTGTTCTTCCAACACCAGCGCTGAACAGAGAAAGAAATATTTCAATGTCAAACCTAAGATAAAAGTAAAAAATAGGCCACTATTGTCCTTCAAGTTGATTAAAGCAATTTCCTTCCTCAACCAAATGAACCATACAAGAAATTTAACAACTGAAAACTGCAAACAGTTTAGTAGTTAAGCATGTTTTAAATAGCATTAAAATTTTCCCATTTGAATTTTTAGCCAGGGGTCAAACCGCTGAACAACCTATTCTTGGGGGACATTTTAAACATTTTTTCAACAGTTATATTTATCATTCATGTCATATTGTGGAGTGAAAATATTATGCATTGGAAGATAGCAAATAGACTTTTGATCTGAGAACCATTAGCTTCAGCAAATTCTGAAAAAGAAAGGTCCCTGGGTCTGTATTGCCAGGTAGATGCATTTGTAAAGGTTTCCACATTTAATAGGACAAAGAATTTGTTAGTGCTTTCAACTGAAAATATCATTTCAGAGGCACTGTGAGGAATAAAGCATAACTTCAGTTATTTCTAAAGGGCCATTATCTATCAACTTCTTCAAAAGCTCTATCAGAGGAAGAGAATTCATAGACAGAGATTCTTTTCAAATGTTCTGAGAAGGAGGAAGTGCGAGAGTGGAAAATTAGCACCTGCTCTGCACAATAGCCTGGTCCTTCTCCATTTGCTAAGAAACAATCCCTGGCCTTCAGAGTTATTTTCTTCTATCTTCTGGTTTTCCTCAATTTATCATCAGGCTAACATACTAGAAACTCAAGATGAGCCTTTCAAATTTTATTTGAGACTGACTCCAAGATAAGTAATTAGAACCTGTCAGATAAGTCATATATCAAAAGAAAACACTTGTTTCTGTAAAAACACAGACATTGCTGTGACAAAAATAATGCATGTAGAAATAAATTTGACTTCTGTGGTTATAGAACCTGGCTCACGGCCATCATTCTATTAATATTAAAAGCTATTAACTAAACAAAATACTAGACTAAAATATTTACCATATATTTTCCTCTTTTAGAGATATTACTGATATTTATCGACACAATCTTGAAAATTAACATCCTTGGGAAACAATGAATTTATAATATATTTAGTGTGACTCATTAGAAAGGATTGAGGAAAATGAGAAAAGGATTTTGGTCTTAAACTGTTTGAAACAAATTCAAGTTATTTTGCCAGCCTCTTCACAGTGTGTGTGCTTTGGTTTCTTTAATGTAAACTTGGTGTAACAACTATGACAGACTCTTAAGACTAGAAATTCTATCTCAAGCATTTTCACCCCACAGTGTTATATAGTGTAATAAGTGTTCTATCTGATTCACACAATTAAAAATTTGAAGGCCATTCCAACAATTGAATAGAATAATAAAAATAAAAATACCTGGTGCTCTGAAATATTCAGTAATCAGATTCTGAGTCTAGCATATGCATGTCCTAGTGATTAATACTTATGAAAATGGACATATCATTTTACCTTTCTTATTTCAAGAAATCATTCTCATTTTGGCAAGATTTCATTCCACTGATTTCCTTTCATAAGCATTTCTATGCGTTTAGAAGTGCATGTCTAAGACTTACCTGCAGTGGACTACAACAGGTCCCACTGCATGGCGCTTGGCATGGGCAGCCTTTCTCACGAAGGTCAGCACTGGCAGGGAATACTCAGGGACTCCCATGTCTGGCCACTGAGTGTAATGATACTGAGTGACCACTCGCCCACTTGGCCTTCCTTTCTGAGAGCCCTGGAAAAATTCAGACAGCTAGTAGCAGTAACACACACACACACACACACACACACACACGGTCCTTAAGCATACAGTTAAGATTCACAGTTTCATGCTCAAAGTATGTAATGAAGCAAAAAAAAAAAAAAAAGTGCAGTGCCATTAGTGATGGTCAATTTTCTCTTTCAAAGGTGAATAGTATTGCGATCTCTCTCTCTTTCTCTCTCTCTTCAGTGTACCACAGTTCATGAACATTTTGTTCGCAAACAATGTAGTTTGTGAACAATAGTGTTTGGCAAAATTTTGCTTTGTTTTGCAAACTCTGTATCTGGTGACAGACATAACTATAGCCATATTTCCCATACAAATACCAATGTGGGCATCTTTTCCAAAATTGTAGAATAAATTAAGTTCATGGACCAAGGTATGTATATATATATTTATATTTAATATAATATATAGTTTTATTATATATACTTACATATTCCTGTTAATGGAATGTGCCCTTTATTTGTTGACTCACCTTTTTAATCTTTGTGTTTCTTAGAGTAAAATTCCTCACAGTATAATAGGCAAGCACTTGGACACTCTTCTGACTGACCAGAAAGTTCCCGTATTCTTCACTGCCATCTGTAGGCCAATACTGGTCACATTTTCTCTGCAAAAGGGAAAGTAAAGATTCAATTTCCATACTTCAAACATTCAGTGTCAAAGTCATCCCTGAAACAAGTGAAGATTGCAGATAGTGACAGGAAGGCTCTCTGCCTCATCTAGATGTCATTTTTCTTTTCTCAGTTCTTGCAAGTTAGTGGCAGAGGAGACCAGTGACAGAATCACAGAACTGTGAACTTGAGACAACCTCGGTTTGTCATCTCTTTCATACCAGGAAAGTGATGCCAGATATATTGAGAGCCTGTGCTTAAATCCAGGTCCTTCAAATTGAAATCAGTTACACACTTCACTACTTTTCAATATCTCTCATTTATGTTTTTCTCACAGCATGAGAATGTATTTAAAGGAGGAGATAATTTGATTTGTGCTAAGCATTTTTGACTATAATGCTAAATGGATCCCTTTAGCTGTCATACTTAGGAAAAGAAATCCTTATTGATTTGATTAACTTTGTGGCTTTCTAATGCTGACTCTTAAAGCTAATTGAAAGCACTTCTAATTGCCATCTAGGGATGATAATAAATAGGCCACATACCCTTCCTTTTTCCACAAGGTTTGTTATCATGATGATAACTTCCACATTATGCTCCCATATCATTCTCCAGAAGTCTTCAGCTGTAGATTTCAGGGGTCCTTGGGCAGCAATGTAAGCCTTTGGTCTATTGTATCCCTGCAGAAACAATTCATAAGTGTTTCTCACTAACTGAATTTTATATTCTTTTAAACTGCATAGTACTTAAGTCTTTAAGGTCAGCACCATTTTTCTGTTTTATAAATTTTTAAAAATTTATTTATTAATGTATTTATTTTGAAGAGAATGAAACCAAATGAAATAAAACAGAGTAGAGTCAGTCAAAACAAAACAATGAACATGGTATATGACTTCAACACAAGATAAAAGGAAATCAATAATGGCTACCACAATGCCTCGTTACCTTTAACATAACTGCCCATATCATCAGGCATAACAAATCAAACAAAATAGTACAGAATTCAGCACCATTTTCCTGTAACAAAATCTAAAAGAAATTTGCAAAGCTGGAGAAAGTTGATAAAACTAGCAAAGATAATTCTTAACTATCATATTTGTTAAAAAAAAAACCAAACAGTTCTCTTTGGTTTGGCACATTCCTACTTCTCTGCATTGATTCCAAATGCTTTTAGCCTGAATCTTTTTACTGTGTTTAACATCTGCTCCTCGATTGTGTTCTTTGGAATGTTTGTCAGGCAACGTGGCTCAGTGTCTACAGCAGTGAAGAAACCTCTGGAGTTCTTTCTTCCTCTCCTTAGTGGGACCAAATAGGTTTATTCATTACTAGCTCTCTTTGATTAAGCATTACTGGAAAATACGCTTTGCAAACATTAATGCATCATCTACTCAAAGAAGTGGTGCCATCCCTGGTTGGGAGAGGAGCAAACAAGTCCAGAGGAGTTAAGTGGCTGTCTAGTGTCCCATTGCTAGCCACTGGCAGAGCTAGAATTCAAAACCAGTCAAAACTGCAAAACTCAAATTCATTCTGACACACGTACTGCCTCCTATGGAAGCATGAAGTGGTGTCCATAACAAACACACTTTATATTCATGTACTCACTTCTTTGAATTCAATGTTGCATATAATATTAACCTGAAGACAACTAGTCTGTGAGATTAGGGTCTGGGAAAGAACTGAATTTTGCTGACATTCCCATTGACTTATAGTGAAAACCCAGAAATCAGTCAGTAATTTACAGTGGTTGGAGAGCTCCAAAAAGGTTGAAAACCTCAAGTCTCCTGAGGAGAGGCCTGAATTATAAAGATTGATAACTGGTTTAATAGCCATGCATTTTTCTATTGGTATTACCATAAAAATCTTTTGTTAGGATGCATTAATCATCTGCTATATGTACAGCTTTCTGTAAGGAGTTGTAGGAAATTAAAAATAAACTTGTGTCCTACCCCCTACACTTAGAGAGTTCTAAACATATCTGTATATCTATATATATTCTGGCTTGAACCTACATTCCTAGCCTGAGTTTCCTCCTTCTCCCAGGAGATAAATCAATTTAGCTGCGATTTGATCAGAAATCATTTAGTCATAAGCCCTTTTAAAATTATTCACTCTGATTTGTTTTTTAATATTAAATCAGGTAACATGTGTTACACACAGGTGTATGCATAATATCATAAAGCCAGGATCTGACATAATTGCCATAAACTTTCAGATCAAACATGCTTACATCAACATAATTGGCATTGATGTAATCGGTCAGTTTTCCATCTTTTTCAGCAAGTTGTGCCAGTTTAACCCTGCTATGATCATCTGGAATAAAAGAGAATGTATTTCAATAAAGTTCAGACTACTCCAGAATAAAGGCCATTTACATGTGCATCATAATTTATTTCACACAATTAAAATCACAAAAATGATATACTAGGCTTTGGAGGGAAATGAAATAAAGACAACAAAGACAAAGAACAAAATTTCTGCTTTAAAGAAATATTCTACTGTAGCAGGTGACATGAAGACATGTAGCCAGAAAGGAATGTACAGGTGTTGAGAGAGAGAGAGGCAAGGGAGATGTGGCATTATATTGGCTTGGGATGATCATAAAAGTTTTCCTAGTGGTTGAAGGTTGAAGTTGGCATCTTGGATAAGTATTTTAAATGATTCTGGGGCTGTGAAAAGTGGAGAGCCACTCAGTGAGAAGAAAGAGTGATGGGAGCCCCAGAAAGCAGGGGGAAAGATGGCAGCAGACAGAATCTAAACAAGAAAGTGATGGGGGAAGAGATGCTGCTAAAAGAAGCAGACCAACACTTGGCTCTTTCAAGGAAAGGGAGGCAGGAAGAATTATCCAGGCATACAGGAGTGTCACTGCCAGTTGAAAAGGGATAAAAACTACAGTAAGTATGTACAGTGTAACTGTGAGAATTTAAACATGTTGAAATAAGGAATCTGGGATTAACTTCAGTTCTTTAGAGAAACTATATTTACTTGCAGGAGATATATAATAAGAAAGGAAAGTGTTACTGCAAGGAAACTTGGCAGCTTCAAGGGGCATACTATTCTTTCCAATTAAAATTTCTTCTGTTTATTAAAGAAATGCATGGAGCCATATAGTGCTATAAATTATCAAAAAAAAGTTATATTTCCTGATAACCCAGGACCTGAAACAGCCACACTGAGGGTTGGCTACCAGTGTCTTCAGGGCACTGGTTAATGACACAGCGGTAGTGGAGGTGAAGTCAGCGGAGTTGAGGATGTACTCACACGCAACAATGTTTACATATCGGTTCTTGTGCTTATTGTCAGGGTGGTTAGAGCTGTCTGCTGTAATGCCTAAGTCAACAGTACAGCTCTGCACTTCCTGTAAGAAATTGCATGGACACCATTTTAATACACATGCTTTCAAACAAAGTACCTTAAAATAAAATATGCAAAACAAAACAAACAAACAAGTCTATCCAAAACAACAACGATAAAAAAACTTTTTAAAAAACACGTTACAACTACTTCTTGGCTAAAAGAAAATGCAGTGAAATAATGCCTTACCTGGTAAAACTCTTTCAGTGTCTAATGAGGGAATGAATGCCAAAAAAGTAAAGAAATCAAATTCCACAGCACACGACAAATGAGAAAAAAAAGCGTTCATATTAGGTTTACAATGGAAAACTATGATCATGCAATAAATACAATTGTCACATACTAACAAAACAGAATGTTTCAAACAATTGCATGCAAATAAAATTGTCTAACAATCTGGAACCTTTAATTATGTAAAAGGGAAAAATAAAACTTTTTAAAAAGGACACTAATGTAATATGATGACTTTTTAAAATGTTGATGAAAAGAACCACATATTTCTTGGCCCATTTTGTAATAGTTATTAAATTTGTTAATGTACAAATATAATTTTACTTTACCACGATAGCACTATATGACATTTGGAAGTAGTGGTATGGTTTTTTTTTTTTTTAAAGAATAAATAGCTACCTACTATGTCTTATATTAAGGTTGTCAAAACATTAAAATTCTCAAAGTTTTTGTTCTGATCATATCTATCATGTCATTTGAAGCAAAATTTAGACAGAATTACTTTCTATATATTTAATTAGTAAGTCTATTTTTGTTTAAACTTCAATGGGTATGAAAAAATTATTTCTGCCATTTTTATTAAAATGAATTAAAGTGATATTCAGACACATTTCCTGTCTATATTAGTTGATATTTTAAAATTCAGTATTAAGATAATAAAATTAAAGCATTATAACTTATGAGAAAGTATATAACCCAAATATGAATCTAATTCTTTAGGAACCATCTCTCCAAATAAGCTTGGAAGGCCTCTTTTGCAGCAAATTTTGAACAATTACAATCTAATATATGAACCACTTAAAAGGTGAAGCATTATGGTTATTAAGCTAATTGTTAGGTAACTGAAAAGTAATTCAAAAGAATATGTGTTAAAAGCAACAGAATTAAGAAAAAATTTTGAGTAAAATATGAAGTTATCTTACTAATTTAATTATTATGGACTATTATATTCAAAATTATTTTATGCTTGTGAGAATAATGATCTGCCTTTGGGCATATGGTATCACCAAATTCAATTATAAGTAGTCTATTTTTACTTAGATCAGTTTTTAAAATTTGGAAGATTAGAACAATCTTTGACATATTTTCTCTATTGCAAGTATACTTTTGCTTGACATTAACCTGATAGTAGCTATCAGTTAACACTACAGTTAATATTAAGTTACCACAGCAGTTTATTGTGAAGTACTACCAGTAACCACTATCTTGTGGGAAGAAAAAATAATTTGGTAATTATTTTCCATATCAGGAATTGGAACCAGGGATTTACACATTAAGCAAGTGCTCTACCACTAATTTACACCCTCCATCCTTTTAATTTTATTTTGAGATAAGGTCTCCCTAATTGCCTGAGCTGGCTTCCAACAGAGAACAACCTGCCTTAGTCACTCCAATCCCTGAACTGGGATTTCAGGCATGCACCACCACATTTGGCTATGAAGCCAATTCTTTAAATGTACAAATTCTTCACATCATATGACACTTCGTTTCTCTTGCTTCCCTTAGCTTTTGCATGTATGCCATTTTCCCTTCCTAAAACTTGACTGATGTGAGACCTGTGAAGTGATTAATGTGTGCAAGGAGGGTATTAGATGACAGGAGAGTAGATTCTATGGTCAGGATCAGTGCTCCAAACCCTTCCAGGGGGGAAGATCACTGAACATTTGGGGTATGGGCAGCTGAGGGAGAGACGAAGTACAGGCACTGTGCTAAGACGCTTCTTACAGGGAAGAGGTCAGAGGAGAGGTTAGGGATTGCTTGTTAATGCAAAGGGTATGAAGTTTAAAATTGCAGACCTAGGTTTGAATTCTAGCATTGCTATTTATAGGTTGTTAATGAACTTCTGTGCAGTCTGATTTCATGAATAACACAAATAGAAATAATAACGGCTAACTCACAGAGCGGAGTGAAAGTTGTATGTGGGAGTACCTAGTCATGACATCTTTGGCACAATAAAAAAATAGCTTTTTCTTTTTCTTCCTGTGGCTATTGTTGTTACCTTTGGATTTATGATGCCTGTTTTGAAAAAGCTGTCTAAATGATATGGTAATTCACTAGGTAAATACAATTGGAGTAAATTTTTCTACCCCTTCTATCTTAACAATATTTAACAGAGTTATCAACTGGGAGATTTTTCTCTGACTTTAAAGTGCATGTATTTTTAGAACATATATTTTCTTGGGACAAATGATCTTACTTTGTATAACAAAAGAGCTATCAAAGCTTTTACTTTTCATTGGTATAATACTTACAATTAAGGACTTGTATACAATTCAGCTTAAAATCATGACATTTAGTTTAGTATAATTCATATAATTTAGAAAATTAAAAAAGAGTAAGAATCTGTTAAAATTCAAATTTTAGAATAGAACACTAGAGATCTGTACTTACTGGGAGAGTATTAACGATTTTTTGATTTCTTCACTGGTACGAATTGGCTTTTAAAATGGAAAACCTACTTT
This sequence comes from Hydrochoerus hydrochaeris, assembly GCA_004027455.1. Lineage (NCBI taxonomy): Eukaryota > Metazoa > Chordata > Mammalia > Rodentia > Hydrochaeridae > Hydrochoerus > Hydrochoerus hydrochaeris. The sequence continues at coordinate 658,517 of PVLA01000154.1, read as the reverse complement.
CTAAAATATATGGTGATTATAATACATCTCCTGAACAAATAAGTAATTATGGAACTGATATTTTCCAGAGAAATAAAATGTTTTCAATGCTTTTCATTCATGAAATAGCCTATAGCTGAATCTTTAGAATATATTGTTTTCTACATTATTTGACACAGATACATTGAGACCATACCTCAAATTCTTCAGTAAACCCATTACTTGCATGTAAGTCTGCAACATGCTTTGGAAAGTGCTTTATTGGAATTGCTCCAACATCATCTAAGTAAACAAAAAACTGTATTAGAAAGGTAAATTAACAGAAATGACCATGTCTCTCCTTTACAAACTATCTCCAAAACTTCAAAATTTAATTATTTTATAATCCCAACTAAATCTGTGCTCAGATTTCAAGCAACAAGTACCAATTTTATTTATATTCACTCTCAAACATAACATGGATTTTAGAAATCTGATTTCATCAAGAAGCCTTTTCCATATATAGTCAAAAACACAAAATCATGTATGTCTAATGTTAATTTATAAATAGCACCAAAGCCTTTCTTATCAAGCACTCCATCTTTTTACGGACAACTTTGTTTTAAGTTAGTAGGAGTTCCATGCAGAAATAATATATTTTCAATTTTACTACACTGAAATTTCAGTTTTCTAAACTACAGCTTAAAGTCTTACAGTCAAACAGTCAGGTGTCTTCATTTTAAAGCATTTTTCATTTTCATGAAATAATAAATAAAATGTACAAAGAATATTATTCATTAAGAATAATGTCAAAAAACCTTTGGGACTTTTAATCTGTAAAACCTCAAGAATTTTAACTTGAAAATATGCTATGTAAACAATTTTGATCTGTTAATTAATTGTGAAGGGGCCAAATTACTTTAACTGCCCTGTTTTACTTCTTTTTTTCTTTTCCTGGAAAGACTTTCTGAGCCTAAGTATGTTACCAGTTCACAGTATGTAATTTCACAAGTGATTTCTCTGACAAGGAAACATCAAACACATTTCACTAGGAACAGTTATTTACATCAACAGATGTTTCATGTTTAGGCCCTCTAATATTTTTAAGCTTCAGTTACCAAGAATTTGTTGAATAAAAAAATTTGAATCCATCTGTTCTCTCTCTTAGATGAGTGGACCTGAATACTAAAATTGAATTAGCCAGTCAAGCTTAAGAAATACTAGACAAAGGTGTAATTCCACCTTCACACCTACTGAACAACCATGATTAGAAGAAGCTTTTATAATTAGATAAGAAAACAGAAATAATTTGTCACACCTGAATCATTAGTTCTAGCCAATGTCCTTTCAACTCAATACCCTACATAGCCAGTCTTTTATAAGCAGAGTAGGTTTTACAGTTAGCTATTTAGGTAATTCATTTTATTAAAGTTCTTATCTTTTCATTTATCAACTTTACATGAAAAGTACATATACAGGTGATGAAGAGTGAATCTCCCAGAGCCAAGCAAGTGAAGGAAGGATATGCCCCTGGATACTATACTACTGATAGTTAAGATACAGGATTTTGAATTTCTCACACAAGCTGATTTAAAATTACTGCATTTATTAGTTAATAATAAGCCATGTTGGATTCTGGATAATATGAGAATTAATTTGTACATCCTGACCAATAAGGTGGGTAGAGGAGATACGTACAGAAGTGAAGGGAATCAAAGTGCAACAGATAGGTGAAAGCTCAGTCTGCAAATGCTAAGAATGATATTGAAAAATTATCCCATATTAATATAAATGCACAGGATTTTAATACAAACTAGAAGAACAGAAATAAAACAGTGGTGGTCAAATCATTGAGAGTTGATAAAATAGTGCAGTGGTGCATGCCTATAATTCCTGCTATTTGGGAAGCTGGGGCAGGAAGATCAGAAAGTTCAAGGCCAATGAGGAGTGATTCAAAATAAAAAATAAAAAGGGCAGGGGGAGTAACTCATTAATAGAGCATCCCTGGTTTGAGCTCCAATACTGAAAAAAAAAAAGTGGAAAACCAGCAAGACACTTTTAGTTTCTTCTAATACAAGTGTAAAGTTAAATAAAAATAGGGCTGGGGATTTAGCTTAGTGACATAGGTGCCTACCTGGCAAGCACAAGGTCATGAGTTTGATCCCCGGTACAAATAAATAAATAAATAAATATTCTGCATCATAAATATAGAATATATACAAATATTATACTTAATAATATAATGGAATATATAGAAAATAAAATATATATAAAATTTAAATATTTTTTCATTGCTGTTTCTTTTAGTCAAGAGATTTCTGATGATAACATCCCATAGAATTTGACCCTCTATCAATACTTTATGGAACATCATTTTAAATAGTGATCTTTGTAAAATGATCTCATAGATTGATTTTTCCTACTAGATCCCTGGCTTGGTGACTTCTATGTCCCCATCTTATCCTTTATTCCTCAGTACTTCTTACACAGTTCACACATTTCTAGACAGCTCACTTTGTGTAACACATTTCAACTAAGATGTTACATAAAATATGAACTAAATGAGTGGCTGTCGTTTTACTTATCATGTGTACTGTGAAGTCAGTTGGTGTCTCAATCAAAATTACCCTGATTAATTTCTGGGCACTGTTATCCAGGCAAATTTTGTTAACAATAGTCAATGTTTTCTCAAATTTTCAACCATTCAACATTTTGGAAACTGAAGTAGTTTAAACAACTAAATATTCTTTCTGTTTGTGTATCTTATTCCACCACTATCATCAGCATTTTAGAAAGGTTTTTCCTAGTCAAGAATTTTTTCTCATATAAATGCAAGTGGACAGAAAGAAACTAGGTTTTGCATTATGTTTGTTATTTTCTCCTAACCATATTTACTGCATTGGTGCATTTTGATATTTGTTGATTGGGTTTCCATTAATTTAATGGAAATTAGTAAAAGTCAGAAATCTTTGTAACTATTATTTTATGGCTAAAAATGCTTAATTTCAACATGTTACACCTGAACAATTATTATTTTATCTTATCAGCTGTATAATTAAGAATGCTTAAAATCAGTAAGAAGATATGAGCTGGGGTGTCTGGTATGTGACACAGTTTATATTTGGGAAACACTAATTTATATTATAGCCATTCACTAAGTGCTTGAATAAAAACAAACCTCCTAACATTGTTCTTTTATTTTAGCACCTCCCGGATACTCATGGTCACACTTTAAGTCATTACCTGAAATTGGAAAGATAGGTGTCGGCGGGGTGGATATTACTCGAGGGGATGTACTGTCTTCTAAATAAAAGTGTGCAGTCTGGAAGCATTTTCTGGAAAAAAAAAAGCAATTTATACTTCTATCTGTGTGGAAAATCAGATGACTTGTGGACTTCTCCTTGGTGGTAATATCCAGATTAAAACAGAAGTGAACATAGGGCTAGCAGAGCGATTGCTGCATCTAAGTCTATTTTAACAAAACATAAGATAACAAAGACTGTTACATTTCCCAAATTTATCTTATTTTTACCAGTGACAGGTGCAGAAGAGTGGGCAGGTATCAGACACACTGGAAGCAGAGATTTATTTGAGGTGCTGCTGGTACCAACATTCTTTGCTAATACAGGCAACCTCAGTGTCTCAGATGCTGTCCCACTGCTGCTGTATACCAAAATACCTCACCATCTCGGACAGGACCAGGTCAAAGACTATTTTCATTTGGCATTTAAGTGACCACGTCCCTTGGGATACATTCACCTGCTAGCAAAAGGTAACAAGAAATAATGATGTAGAAGTGAAGTTCCATAGTGGTAACATCCTGATGCAAAAACAAGGCAGCTCTAGATTATGTGATAATAAAGCAGTGGCAGAATTTAAGTAAGGAAAAGATGAGTACACAACCAAAACCTTGGGTGATTGGCTTTGCAACAGAGGCTAGTCTTGTTGATGGCTTTGATAATGAAATATTTGGAATCAATGACAACTATGACTTACAGTCACCTGAATCTATTTTCATTCAGATAATAAGAGTAATATCTGGTCAGAGCACTTTAGAAACTGGATTTGTCAGGAAATAAACCCAGTAGAAGTATTTCATGTAGTAGTAAGTAATAACAAGCAAATAAAATGACAAAGCAGAGTGACTTAGAAGGATAGGCTGACACCTTTAGCTAACATGGTCAGGGATTCTGAGAGAAACTAGCATTTTGGCCAGTGCTTTGATAATGGAAAGGACAGATTAGCAGAGGGAGCAACAAAGCCAAGCCCTGAGATGCCATGGACAGGGCTTTATTCAGAGAGATATAAGAGGACCAGTGTAGACTGGAGCCTGCTAGGTGAAAGAGTCATAGGAAATGAAGTTGCTGATTTGGTGGGAGCTGGGTTATGAAAGGTCTTATAGTTCTTGCTAAAATGATTCAATATCATTATAATTTTAGTGAAAGCTATTGAAGAATTTTTTCCAGGAAACTGACTTAGGGAAAAATCTCAAGATTTAGAAGTGTTACTACCTAGGAGCAAATGTTATGTTAAAGCTCCTTGGGATAAATGCCTTGCAGCTTGACATTTTAATATGGAAAATGAGATTGACATTTTCTTTTATTCTGGTACTAGGGATTGAACTCAGGACTCGCACTTGCCAGACAGGCCCTTATGTTGCTGAGATAGTCCCAGCCTCTTAGAGATTGACATTTTCACAAAGATATTTCTGTTTAAACCATATATGAGTACTTCAAATAGATAGCTAACATCAAAGAGTGTCATTAGCAGTATTAATTATCAAAATTTCTTAAATTAAGGGTGGTTTGCATTACTTTATAGCAGAAATTGGTTCTTTGCTCTTCTCCATAGTTTCTAAAGTGCTCTGACCAGATATTACTCTTATTATCTGAATGAAAATAGATTCAGGTGACTGTAAGTCATAGTTGTCATTGATTCCAAATGCTTTTCTTAATTGGTGGTTAGGATAATTATTTTTGTAATTTACTTGGTTTATGTCTATTTTCATTATTGCAGTGATTTTTTAAAGATAGGGTTATGTATTTTGATTTCTTGAGAATCAATCTCTTAAGAATTAAAAACATCATACCACAGCAATATATGTGCTGTCATATTTATAGCAGCACAATTTGTAATAGCTAAATCTTGGAAACAACCCAAATGCTCATTAACCAAGGAATGGTTAAAAAAAAGATGTGGTCTTGTTATCCAATGGAGTACTACTCTGCCATAAAGAAGGATAAACTTGAGACTTTTATAGGTAAATGCATGCATCTTGAGATCACACTCATAATTGAAACAAACCAGACACACATGTATTATCTCCCCAGTGTGAGCTAAAAGAGTAAATAAGATCCAAAATGTACAATAGATATTCTGAAATGGGAAGAAACTGTTCAAAGGGAAGAGAAACTGGGATAGGGCAAAGGAAAAAGAAGGGAAAAAGGAAAAAATAATATCTAATTATATGATAGTTAATACAGTTATACTACTAATTTCTCTTAGTTCACTGAAAAGAAAGGTTTGGGCTGGGGATTTAGCTCAGTGGATTAAGTGCTTTCCTGGCAAGTGCAAGGTCATGAGTTCAATCCCCAGTACAAAAAAAAAAGTTAAGAAAAGAAAGGTTTGTGCTTAGATTGTTTTAATTCTTCATGCTTATATCTTGTAATCTGAGTAACTATTTTGAAGATAACATACAATGTATTAACCAACGTTACTCTCTTATCATGTTTTGAAAATTTGTGTCATTATTTTTACTCTTTAAAATTAAAAAAAAAACCTTAATAGACTGCAAGAAGTACAAGTACTCAATGTTTGTCAAAGTTTTGTCAGCAAGTAAACTCCACCAGAGACTATTAGCTGTTTCCTAGATTAACTGACCTACTTGAACCTTGAATTAAATAGTTTGAAATGTCAAAACATTGTGCGTGTGTGTGTTACAGAGGTATACTTTGGATAGAAGAAAAATGATGTACCAATAACTGAGGGAACAAAAAAGAAGGTATAGAATATAAAAACTTAATTTAAAACATATTGGCATTGAGGTTTAACATGTTGCTAATGTTTATTGTTGTAACTGGTTAAATATCAACTCTATTTGATTCAACTATTTAATCAAATCTTTGTTGGCTTTAGAATGTAATTGTCCCAATAATGTTATTTGATATTAATTTCCAAAAAGAACCTGATAAATCATACCAGAATGTTTGCATGTTAGAAAAATTTAAACTGCATAGGCTACCTGATGAAGTTCATCTGTAAAAACTTATGTATATTTTATGGGGCATCCTTATGTGAGAAGTGACGTTATACTTAACAGGCAATATGGTGCCATGAAAACCCCACTTTGGATGGAGCTTATCTTCAATGACTCACGAATTTAATTTTAAGATAAAGGGAAATAAATAATTACTTTCCTTCCCACCATCCAATGCCAAAACAACAGCAGTAATGGAAAGTTCTTCTCTAACCTACTTTTGGTGAAGTGGGTGTTCTGTTCAATATAACTAGCACGTTTAGGTTCTGACTCAAAATAGCTCTAAAATAACTTCTTTTTTTTTTTTTTAAAGAACTATGTGACAATCTTTCCCACTGAAGACACTTTGTGTCTTAGAAGCTTATGGCTTGGCTCCTGTAAATTACATCCTAAAACATCTGGAAAATAATTTCAAAGTGTATTATTTAATAAATGTTAAGATTCAGTATCTATAGTCCATCTGTTCTGAATAAGCAGTGACTGTCTTCACGTCTACGTGTTAAGTGTTGATAACTTTGTCTCCTGCTAATTATCACTCAGCCCTGAAGGAAAAAGTGATGACTGCTTTAAACTTGTAGACATAGGTCCTATCAATCAATGATAATCTGATTATTTAATTTACACCTTTTCATCACAGTATTTAGAATTAAAAGCTAGAAGTGTATAATTATTATTTCGTTTCCTGGTAATCATCTACAAATATGAAACAACATTCAGCATGCTACATTCATTCACAGATCTCCTCAAGAAGCACTTACTTCAAACTTAGACAGGAAACAGAGTAAATGTATCCTTAGGTGGGTAAATGACATACCCAAGTCCATAGAGCAGATTCCAAATAGAACTGTGAAACAGACTTAGATTTCATTACCTGAAATTTTCTCTATACTTCTTCTCAAGGTAAATACACAGTAATATCTTCAGTTAAGCCATTAGATGAAAGAATTTATTACAGTGTCTGAGATTTTTCTCCTAAAATTAGGCTGGAAGAATGTTTACATTTTTTCCTAAGAATTTGATGGTTTTAAGTCCTACATTTGCATCTATCCCATTTTTTGGAATATAATTCTTTTGTACAGTGTGAGAAAAAAATTCGAAATTGAGGTTTTCTAATGTGGATGACTAGTTGCCCTTGCACCATTTGTTGAAAGGACTATTCTCTCTCCACTGAAAATTCCTGGGGTCCTTGTCTAAAATTTGTTAACCACAGACATAAACTTTTATTTTCAGACTCTCAATCAGTCTATTTACCTACTTCTGTGCCAATACCAGAATCTTTTTATTGCTATAGCTTTGTTATTACAAACTTTGAAATTAGGAAGTATAAGTCTTTCACCTTTGTAAGTCTCTAGAAGTAAGTCTTTGTAGCTTTGAGCTAGGCACCACTTTCTCAGGATATTAAAAAGCAAAAGCAGTGATAGAAAATGGATGAAATGAACTTTACCAAGATTACAAACTTTAGTACTTTAAATTTTTAAGAAAGTGAGAACCCCATACATAGAATGGGAGAAAATAATTGAAAATTAGGTATGTTACAAAGGACTTATATTTAGATATATAAAACACAATCATAAAGGCAAATAATGCAAGTAAAAAGCAAGAAATGATGTGAGCTCACATTTCTTGACAGATATATAAATGTCCAATAAGGGAGAGGGAAAAAGATGGCAGATCGATAGGTACCATAGTAGAGAGCCTCTCTGAGAAAAACAACTCAGATGCTAGAATTTAACACCATGGTGAAGACCAGACAACAGGAGAGGGATTCTCATGACCCAGGAAGAAACTGAGAAAAAAGAGAAAAGAAAAAGAAAGAAAGAAAGAGAAAAAAAGCATGGGTGGAGGGCTGGAGCTGGACAAGCTCCCATCAACCTGGTCCCACACTGTACTGGGTGCATCTTGGAGTTGGGCGACTCACGATTGAGCTGAGGTCATGATCCTGCTGAGATTGGGGGTTGGTGAGCCCAAGACCTGTGGTGGGAGGAGGAGCTGCAACAGGGAGCAGAACGGGTGAAACAGCTGCACTGACTCAGGTGAGTGCTGGGAACTGGGTTCTGCAAAAGGGGTGACTGGCTTGATGACATATTGGAGTTGGGCAGGACGGGCAACTGCAGCAATGTCAGTTGGCTGCCCTGGCCCAAAGCAGACTGGCGGGATCTGCTTGGGTGGGGCTATGCCCCTGGTCAGGACCCAATAGCCAGGGATGAAACTGTCCCAAACCTGTGACATCTGCAGGGCATACACTAACGTGTTGAAGGCACTCACTGATTGACTGGCTTAGTGGAGAGGGGCCAGCCCATATCTCCCCTGTGTGTACTTCACAGATAAACAGCAAACTAGAAAGGGAAGCAATCCCCTAGCCAGTACACTTCAGAAAAACTGTAAGCAATATGGAAAGGACCTGAGACCTCCACCATACACCTGTCTGAAAGAAACCAGAAACATGACAAGAGAAAGAAACAAGAAAAAGCCTCCAGCTGCTGATTCAGGAAAAATAAGTCCAGGAGAGGTAAATACAGAAGAGATCAAGGGCAGCAACCATGCAATATTGGACACAGACTCAACAGAAATAAAGAAATACCTCCGTGATCTCTTTGATGAATTTAAATCTGAAATTCTAACTCAAGTGAAGCAAGATATAAGAAGATTAATAAAAGAAATGCTAAGCACTTCTCAAGATGGAAGAAAGGAGGAACCCAGAAAAAGGAGAGAAACCTTTGATGAAGAATATAAACAAAATCTAGAATACATGAGACAGATCCAAAGAGAATATCAGGAAAATAAAAACCCCATTTAAAGCTGGCAAAACTTCTTGACTGAAGCTAAAGACAGCCTTTCAAAATTGGAAGACAGATTTGCAATGTGTGATTGTGAAAGGAAAGATCTCTTTAAAATAACAAGGAAACAGGAAGTAACAATACAAAGGCTAGAAGACAAGATGATCTATAACTTAAGAATAAAAAATGTGAGCAAAGAATCAGGGGCAAATACAAAAGAAATAAAAAGACTATTCACAGAAATAATTAAGGAAAACTTCCCAAGCATAGGTAAAGGAAATGATATTCAGATACATGAGGCATACAGAACTCCAGCCAGCTACAAAACAGATCTACACCTAGACATATAATAATAATCAAGATCCCAGATATTCATCACAGGAACAGAATATTAAAAGCAGTCAGAGAAAAGAAACAGATTATCTATAAAGGAAAACCCATCAGAATCACGGCTGACTTCTCGACACAAACTATCAAATCAAGAAGAGCTTGGATGGAAGTATTCCAAGCCCTGAAAGAAAATAACCTCCAACCTAGACTGACGTACCCTGCAAAACTATCATTCAAAATTAATGGAGAAACAAGATGTTTCCATGACAAAGAGGAACTGGGGGAGTTTATGACTACCAATCCAACCCTACAAAAAATATTGAAGGACATTCTAGAGAGAGAGAAGAAAACCACCAGGATTCCAGGAACAATGGCAGAAAGGCCTCAATGAATGGGGCAGACAATTGGAATGAAGGAGAAAAGAAAACAACAATGATAGAAAAATAGCATAGCAGAGATGAGGCAGAGAAAATTTGCTATAGTTTGATTTTAGTCTGTTCCAGTCTGTCTACTTGTACTAGATTTCAAGGCACAGACAACTACCCTCAAAATAGCAGGATATACTATGGTAAATATCCTTAATTCCCTACTAACTTAAAAATGAACACTGTCTTACTATGACTGATCTTATTTGAATCTGGTTTGTTAGATCACAGTTTTGTTTTGACTGATTTTATTCGAATCTGATATACTTGATAGCATCAAGTCTGAGAGTAGAGGCAACTATTCTGAAGACAAGATTCAACAGGTTACTCACTGTGGTTGGACTATTAACTGCTTTTGAAGTCATATAATGTCTCCAATGTTTTGTTTTTATTAATATTGCTATGTACTGCTATGTCCATTTATATTATGCCCAGTGATATAGACAATTCTATTGAAAATAACAAGAGACATCATAGTAACTACTGTAGATCAACTAGTATTGTGGTTCTATATGACTTTTTCATTTCATGTTTTTCTAAGAATTTGCTTTGTTGTCTTGTTTTGATTTGTTTTTCCCTCTAATACAGAAAGGATAGATATACATGTAGAGATTCATGCATGAGTAGAACTTCTAAACAGTTTACATGAATTGAATATAGTTATTGTAAAAAAAGAGGAAAGAGGAGGAGCTAAAGATGGCCAATCAGTGAGCAACAAAATACAAATCCTGCCAAGAGAAAAAACTCATATGCCAGAATAAAACATCCTGGAGAGATCCAGACAGAGGAAGAAGGATCTTCTTGATAGGAAGAAATTAAAAAGTAAAAAAGTTCATCAAACACGTTGGGACTACAACTGGAACAGCTAAAAATTATGGGACACAGTGTTTTCATTGTGACCTGGCAAGTTTGCGCTGGCCTGAATTTGTGCCAGCTTGAATCTGCGCCGGCTGGCAGAGCTGCTCAAACTCGTTCCTGCCGCCACTCACAGGAGCCACAGCAGTGGGGTTGGTGAGCCCAAAGGAGAGGGGAGCAGGTGAAGCAACTTCATTAATCCACAGCCAGTGCTGGGAATGAGACCCCCCCATGGGAAGGGTGCAACCAAATGGTGACATGTTGAAATTGGGCAGGAGGAGCCTGAACTGGGAGCGACAGTGATTTCCGTTGGTTGCTCCCTCCCCAGAGCAGATTTGTGGGATTTGCTTGGACTGGGTTGTGCCCCTGGCTTGGACCCAATGAGCCATCCCAAATGGATTCCTTGCATCTAGCACACACTAACCCGGTGAAGGCCCCTGAAGTTTGGCTGGCCCGGTGGGGAGTGGCAGACATATGCAGCCTCTGCTTACACATCAGTGACAAGAGCAGGCAGGAGAGGGCGGAGATCCCTTGCCATTGTGCTTTGGAGGAACTGTAACCAACAGGGAAGGGGGCTGGGACCTGCACTCTACACCTGTGTGGAGGAAGCTGGGACCATGACAGGAGAGAGAGGCAAAAGGAGGCCACCAGCCCAAAACCCTGGGAACACTGATCCAGGAGAGGGAAAAACAAAGGAGACTGAGGGCGGCAAACACGTAACATCAGACATGGCTTCAATGGACATTAAGAGATATCTTTGGGACCTTGTAGATGAGCTCAAAACTGAAATATTAAATCAAGTGAAGCAAGATATGAGTAGAGTAATGAAAGAAATGCTAAGCATCTCTCAGGAAGATACAGACGGAAGAAGAGAGGAACACAAAACAAGGAGAGAAACATTCAATAAAGAATATAAAGAAAATATAGAATACATGAAGCAGATTCAAAGAGACTATCAGGAAATTAAAAACTCCATTGAAAGCTGGCAAAACTGCTTAAAAGAAACTAAAGATAGACTATCAAAACTTGAAGACAAGTTTGCAATGTTTGATCATGAAAGGAAAGATCTCTTGAAAATAATATGGAAACAGGCAGTAGCAATACAAAAGCTAGAAGATGACAAGAGAATCTACAATTTAAGAATAAAAACTGAACAAAGAAGCAGGAATACATACAGGCGAATTACAAAGGCTCTTCAAGGAAATAATCAAGGAAAACTTCTGAAGTATGGGAAAAGAAAATGACATTTGGTTATGTGAGGCATACAGAACTCCAGCTACCTACAATCAAAACAGATCTACACCCAGACATATAATAATCAAGATACCAGAAATTCAATATAAAAACAGAATATTAAAAGCCATCAGAGAAAAGAAACAGATTACCTATAAAGGTAAGCCCATCAGAATCACGGCTGACTTCTCAACACAGACCATCAGATCAAGAAGAGCTTGGAGCAAAGTATTCCAAGCCCTGAAAGAAAAGAACCTCCAGCCCAGATTGATGTACCCTGCAAAACTGTCACTAGAAATTAATGGAGAAACAAGATGCTTCCAAGACAAAGAGGAACTGGAGGAATTTGTGATCACCAATCCAACCCTACAGGGAATACTGAAGGACATTCTAGAGAGAGAGAAAAAAATACCAGGATTTTAGGAACAGTGGCAGAAAGGCCTCAATGAGTGGGGCAGGCAGTAGAATGAAGGAGAAAAGTAGACAAACAAAGCCAGAAAAATGGCATATCAGAAATGAGGCAGAGAAGGATGGCTAGAGTCTCTAACATAGATGGCCTTGATACACTATATTGTTAATAGTGCACCAGGATTTAAAACCCACATTACTCACACCACTCTGCTTAGATGTATTATATTCTGTTCCAGTCATTCTACCCATACTAGATTTGAGGGCACAGGCAGTTATCCCCAAAATAACAGGATATAGTATGTTAATTATCCTCAATTTCCAATTAACTTAATCTAAAGCTTGGTAAAACCTACACTATTTTACCATGACTGATTGTAATCGAATCTGGTTTGTTAGATCACTGTTTTGTATTGATAGATTTTATTCAAAGCTGTTATGATTGATAGTATCAAGTCTGAGAGTATAGGCAACTGCACTTAAGATGACAAGATTCACTAGAATATCCACTATGGTTTGATTATTATCTGTGTTTGAAGTTTTATACTGCCTACAATGTTTTATTTTTACTAATATTGTTATGTACTTTTATATTCAATTATACTGCTATATTCAATTATGCCTGATAATATAGACAATCTATTGAAGATAATAAGAAACAAAACAATAATCATTGTAGATCACCTTGTACTGTGGTTTTATATGCCTTTTTGGTTTCATGTTTTTAGAGGAATTTGTTTTGCTTTGTCTTGCTATGTTTTGTTATTCCCTCTAATACAGAAAGGATAGAAATACATGTAGAGACTCATGCATGCGTAGCTGTTTACACTCTCACTGTTTGAATATCTACTTTGTTTGCTTTAATTTTGTAACTTGAACAACTATTTCTAAGAGGACAATATATAATTTATCAACTAGTGATTTCTTATTATCTTTTTTTGGAAAATTCTGTATTATCTCTACCCTTTACATGCTTTTGTTTCTCTTTAAATAATAAAAAAAAGAGGAAAGTATTCTACAAAATATAAACTGCATGTATGTTTAAGTGTGTAAGACTGATAACCAAATTACTAAGTTTCTGTTGGATAGGTGAACAGAACTGGTTGCAGTCTCACTGTTTAAATGTCCACTTTGTATGCTTTACTTATGTAACTTGAACAACTACTTTTAAGAGGAAAATATGTAATTGTCTTACTTTTTTTTAAATTATGTATTATTTTATCCTCATTTTTTTGTTTGTTCTTTTTTCTTTAAATAAAAAAATGCTCAGTAAGCACATTAAGAAGTAATCATTAGTCATTAGTAAATAAAATAAATTAAAAACCACTTAACTTTATAATTTAATTAGGTAACTTTTATGATATATCAATTTTATCCCATTAAAGTTTTTAAAAATGTTTATGTATTTAGAAAAATTCATAAAGACTCTTCCTGCCAGGACAGTTAATTTTAAGTCTCCAGATTTTTAAATTTTATCACAGACCATAATTTCCATAAATGTCTAAAGTCTTTCTATCTTGGCTGATTATAAAAGTGTTTTTTATTTAAACTACAACACTCTATTCAAGGCATGTAAAATGCTATTTGTGAGCAGAAGACAAAATTTATTGTTTGGAGTTGTATGTTTTCAGTTGGAACTTTTCTCTTTTCCTCACACAATACAGATGGGATAACCCATTAGTAATAGAGAATAAACACCACTACAAGTTTTAATTTTTCCATGAAACTGTACTAAATAGACAATATTTTCCAATTCTTCAGAAAATATACTTGGAAACAGTAATAGAGATTAAGAAACACATGCTAAATATTTCAATCTCATAACTATAAATTACCTAATATCCTTATTGGAACTTTACATTATCACTATTTACTACAAAATGGTATTTGGTTCTATTTTTATCTTACTTAAAATTTGTTTAAAAAATTAAATTTTAAATGAATCCCTATTAATTTAAAAATGAGTGCAGACTAGCTTGAAACCAGGAACCTGAATAAACATATACAGATATGGTAGGAATGCGGGAAGAAAAATGAATTCTCAGGGAACAAACACGTTACTGGGTACTATGTTCAAAGCATTCTGCTGAAAAAAGAGGCATGCAACTACTGTTATCACTGGGGTATAGACTGAAGAAAGATTTTTTGCATCTTGTTATGGACAAATGGACTCCTAATCTATGAAGTGTAATGAAAATATTTGCTGTCTATAATCTGCAGTCTACTCTGTTCTATAAAGGAAGTCAGGCATAAAATACAGTGGAAAGCATTCTGCTTAAGCCAACAAATTCCATGTGCATGCAACTACATGCTCTGAACCTCCCTGACTTCATCACATCCAGCTGACTCTTACTTTCAGTTCTCCTGCCTGACATACACCTGCCTGGAATGCTTGTCTTTACCTCTACTTCCTGTGCCCTATGTACCACCAGTCCAACATTCTATGTCATACTGGCCATTCTGGTCTACGAGATTCCATGTTCTCTCATCTCTCAGTATTAGATTTCAGCTGCTATGCATGTGCTTGGTTATAGTATTTTATCAAATCATTTTCCAACAACAAGCATGAATTTCGTGAAAACAGTGACACTCATTTATTCATTCATTTAATTTTGATATTTCCTGACAGTAGTCAAAACAATACTGGATAAATGGGAGATGATAACTATAATCAATATTTTGGAATAAACTGAGACAGTATATTTTGAAATAACACAAAAAATAGTGATATGAATTAATAGAATGAAGCTATTAAACAAAAAAGAAATTAATTAAGAAAGAAGACAATTGTCTTTTAAAAATATAAAGTACTAAACAAAGCCCTTCTTGGCTTACAGTTATGAAACCTTACATCATCATAAAATTTTTGTTTCCCAGCAGGTAGTTTTACTGATTTATATTACATTCCTAGCAAATGTACTAATTACTTGTGTGTTCTGCTTGCAGCTAAATGGGAAGGTTATGATGGCTGCAATTACCCTTGTCCTTTAAAGGTTTTAATGTGATACTGATGAGAAGGAAGCTGTATTTCATCCCTGAAGCAAATGATAAACAATTTCAAAAGTGCATGCATATTAACATAGTCATTAGCTTTATTCTATACCTGCATTTCTATTTTAATTGCTTGGCTTTTACTTTTATGCACAGATTATGGTTTTCTATCAGCATACAGAACTGACATCCATTCTATACAAAATAACTGATATTAAAATATTTTTATCATATCAAAAATTATGTCTTACCAAATAATAACTTTGAGGTATAACAGTTGGTAAAAATTTAAGATTTATGTTAAATGTTGTGGTATTATTTGAATGTTAATTAGAAATTGACATTCTGGAAATTCAACTGTTGAAACACTGTACTAAACATTAACTGAAGTCAATATTCCTCTGTTTTAACTTTAACTGTTTAAGGATGTGGAACAATCTACCTTTCCATTATTGTGTCTTTGGGCTGACGATTTCACCTTTTTCAGTTACCTGAACAACTTAATGGTGACTCTCAGGTAAAAAAAACCCTTCAAATATGCTTTGAGGATGTTTCAGATGAAATATAGGCACAATCTCAGCTTTATGAAATAAATTTTCTAAAAGGAACACTCAACTTACCTCCAGTAGATGAGAATACCCACAAGAACCACTAGACAGATAAAAGTCAGGGCTGACACGATCACAAGGGGTATAACCGCCTTCTTCTCAGACTCCAACCCCTCAGCTAGACCAATACGTGACTCATGGCTACTATTACTGGCCTCTGCAGTCAGAGAAAATTGAGAGAGTTCATATTAAAGATGAAGGAAAAGCACAACACTTTTCAATTGATTAACTGCAACCTTCACTGCTCTTACTCACCTTTAAGATTTTTTTACTATATGATGCAAAGTCTACAATTAACTAAATTAAAGTTTAGAAAGTATAGCAAACAATTAGAGCTGAAAAACTGTAATGACTCAAGGCAGAGGTACCATGGCAAGAAATGAGCTTAATATTGTCAAGAAAAACTTGCTAAAGGAGAACAGAACTATTAAAATTAGAAAACAATCCAATTTTAAAAATTGACTAGAAAAACAATGCTACTTAGTGTATCACCTTATGTAATCTCAATTTGTAAAATTAATTTAAATGGGTTATTTTAACCCTGATTGGGTAAATAATTAGCAGCAACTGATAGTTTCATAAAGAAAAAAATCAGAGGTAATCCTTTATATATTAGGATATTTGCTCAATACAGTAAACTATTTTAATTCTAAATACAGGTTGTTTTCAGTGACATTGAATGTGCTTTTTATTTTTTTCTGTAAAAAATAAGAATACTGTTTATTCCATATGAACTGAAAGAACGCATATATTTAAGAAGTTCTTCTCAAATATGGCAAGTAACTATTTTTGTGACCTGTCATGTACACTATTGTACAATCACTTTGAAAATCACTGTAACTGTGATAATTACTAAAAAGAGTTCCAGAGCAGTGTTAGTGGGCAGTCATAATCCCTCCTTCTGTTTTAAGGTGTGTTTGGTAGGAAGCCAAAACAATAGTGCAGGCTGTTTGTTTTTATGATGATGTGCTAACACTGCTAACAAGCAAGAGTGCCTACTTGTCTACCTATAGAGCTACTCATACAACTAAATTTAAGTTTCTTATCAAAGTTTACATACTTCCACTTAGAGCATGGATGTGCTGCACCAAGTGTATGAATATTAGTGATACAAGGTGGAGGGAATCAGTTTAATTTCAGATGCTTAAGATATCTGGGACTAATATAAATGCATATACACAGCATTAAATACATATAATTCCAGAGAGCTAAAGATTCGCTGTAATGGTTATTTTGTGTAATTAGGTATGATGACAAAAAAGGCCATGAATGTAATCCACTTATATAGGAAACGTATCAGAGAAATGCAAATGATGCCTTGTGCTTCCAAAGGTATTTGTTCTTATAGCTGTATTTGCTGGGAAAAAAGTGGCATTCAAAGATATGACTGATAATGATAAAGCCATATAAACATAAAACCTTACAAAAAGTGAAAATATTAGAAGTCAACTGAATCCTGTGCTATAGTTAACATTCTTGTGACAAAAGCCAAAGTTTCAACTTTTATTAGGTCAATGATATGCTTTTACAATTATGTATTGTGTTCAAACTCATTTAGGCATCTAAATAATTTGATAGTGAACATTTCTTTGTAAAACTGAAAAAAGTATCTTAGTCAATTAGGGTTGTCTTTGTATTTTTCCTATTTTAACTATTGTTATGTAAATGGAAAAGAAGTTTGAGAATAATAAAGGAAATAATCCACTTAGTAAAATTCTTGTTATCTAGTAATTATAATGGTGGTTAATGTTATTATATCAATCATTCTTAAACTATGATTCCCCAGAGCAGTGGGATTGGCATCGTGTGTATCTTGTTAGAAATACAAATTTGGGGCCTCATCCAAGCTACACTGAATTTTCTGAATCAGAAACTCTTGGATAAGGCTAAGCAAAATGTTTGATGAGTTTTACAGGTGATGTTAATCCATGCTGTTTGAGAATCAAAGATGGAAATTAAGATGCATAGCAAGTAAGTTTACATAAGTTATGGAGATTAAATATGTACAAAGTAAGCTTGTATAAATATTGATCACAAATATTTATAATTTATATATGAATGTATATATAGAAAAATACATGTCATATATATAGATATATGTGCACATATACACATGAGATAATATGAAAGACATATAAAACACAACGGAAGAAATATGCACCAAATACATATCATGCTTATATGCATGCACTATATACACACATGCACACACATATAGTCTTGCATACAGACTTATATTCTAAGTTCTCTGGGTGGTCTGATTTTATGCATTTTGAGAAGTGACATTGATAATTATACATATGGAAGTTAGGGATTTTATACAAGATGGCATACCATGTGAAAGTACAGGCAATCAGCTGGTCGCTTTGTATACTGTAATGAGAAACAACTAGTTGTATTGGTTTTATTTTCATTTAAGTGGGACAAAAATAACTGCTCTGATATGGTTCAGTACTGCATATGAGCTATTAGGAAATAGAGAACTAAGATCAATATTGTAAAATATCGTTGAGAATAAAAGATAATTTTAGTATTTTGAAATGAGTTAGTAGTGTGTATGAACTACCTAAATGATAGTACAAGAATCTACTAGTAGTCTATTAGGATATAAAAATCTAAAATTAATACTTTATAATGTGTTTTGAGACCAAAGCACTATAATTTTGGTATTAAAGCTTAGGTATTACATTTTATTGTTCCTACTCTTAGAATATGCTTTCTAAGAGAGAGATGCTAATACATGTTTCTATGCTTAGTTTTGTACTTGTTTTTTATGTGACCTGCATCAAGTAATCTAGTGTCCCTGGATTTCTGTTTACTCATTTATAAATTGCAGATGCTAATAACTGCTTTATTCATAGTATTTTGAGGCTTATGTCTTATAAATTGTTTTATATTTTAGAAATATAGCATAAATTATATTTCAGACTAATGAGTACATTCAGTAGTTAGTAAGACAAACTACATATGATTTTTACAGATACAGTTTTAAAAACAGGCAAGAACTTTTCCCTCATCTTGTTTCAGCCTATACTTCATATCACTTCATAATGCTAGATGTTATATTCACAGTACTGCATTTTTTCCTCATTAGTAGTAGAACATATTCTTAACAATAAATAAATACAATTAGTGTGTCAAAGAAAACTTGTTCTAGTGCATTTAATACAAGTACTAAATATAATCTAACAAGAACATATAAATGTCACTACTTATTAAATAAAGGAATGAATTCTTGATATTTTTCTATTAGAATATTTCTATTTTTATTAGACATAAATCTAATAAAAACTCAAAAACCAAGTAGTATTATTAAGGATAGACAAAGCTTCATCAATACTAATGCATAGCAATACTAATGACTATTGTGACCTAGGAACTCATTATTGATTCTCATATAAAAGAGTCTACTAGTTTAAATTGAAATGCAGTGTTATAAGGGTATGAAATCAGAATACAGAACATAAACTTCTCTATCAAAATGTACAAACTTTTAATTGTTGCTCCACTAAGAAAAATATACAACTAATTCAAAGGATGAAAATAACAAAAAAGAAAAACATCCTGAAGAGATTGTTCTACATTCTATATTATATTCACTTTTTTGTAATAAGAGAGCAAGATTACATTGGTCTCCCTTTTGACTTGTTAATAGTAAATGTTTTCATTGTTAATTTTAAAACTTTACCATTTATTAAAAGCAACTTACAATTCACTACCAAATGAATGAAATTATCCAGTATTTCACATGCTTAATGGAAGTGAACTTTCCTTTTACCCATTAGCATATAAAGCAGACATCTGTATTATATATGCTGCAACTAATCTACTCTAACAAACATCTGGCCAATTTGCATAAAATACATTAACAAATGAAATTCATCTCTATGGAAAATCTTCTACTCTTCTACATCTTGTCATTCAATACCTATATATATATTGTGCATATTAATGCCTATTATTTAATTTAGAAAGGTACAGAACAGCAAGAACAAAATTGTATTTGTTGGTTCGCACTGCCCTCTTAAGGCTATAAAATAGGATTAAAACAAAGACAATTTTTAAGTATTAAAACTTTTTTAAGCTACTAGCTCTCCAAATTTATCAATAAAATTGATTTTACAGCTCCTCAGGTGATGTTTGTATACAAATTGCCTAATTTCTTCTCATAAGCACATCAGAGAGAAGTGCTTGTAACTTATTACTATCAATTTAGTTCACAACTCATTTTAGAACCAAATATGAAAATTAAAATCATCTTAAAATGACACATTCTTATTTTAAAAGTGGTATATTAAAAACATATTATTCAGATATGATTGTTCCCACACAAAACAGGCCTCCTTTAGAATAAGATAAATTAACAATACATAAAAATACTTTACATATTTTGGACAGCAACTGAGGATCAAATCATGATGAATATTCATTTGAAATGAAATTATACTTCAAAAGCTATAAATTGATTTAGTAAGTACTTTGATTTTAAAAAGGGTGATATGCTGTTTTACCAAATATTCCTATAGTTCCATGGTGTTTTTGTTTTACTTTTGGAGTAAGAACATCAAGATACCTTATCCTGTCCTTTTGGTCACAACTAACCTGCCTCTGAACTGTCGAACACTTCTGAGTGCCCACTGGTAACAGATGGTGTTGAGGACTGTGAGGACCCAGGAGTTTGTTCCAAGTCACCTGCCTCCAGGACCCCATCAGCATCTCTTTCATTAACGTCTGGAAAACTGAAATCTGTGGAAGTCTCGTTATCATTAAGGCTATCTGAGGTACCCTGTCCTGATCCACTTTCTTCATCACTTGTCAGAACTGCCCACACTTTAGATTCTGGGCTGAGAGGAAGCAGGGCACTACCAATCTGAATGTCAGTGTCTTCTTTTGCATGTTTGTGCTTTTGGGTTAGCACATTTTTTGGTGCCGACTTATCAAGATTTCTGTCCATACCAATTTCACTGTCTGAGATTACACCTTTGACATTATTTTCTTCTTCAGTATTCTCAGAGAATGAATTCAAGACTGGATTATTGTGACCCACAAGGTTATTTTCTTGGGTGTCTGAGTCATTTGTTACCTTTTCCTGTGATTCTGTATAGGATAAACATGACATACACTTATTCATGGATATATCATCCCCATCTTTGCCATCATAATCATCATCATCATAATCATCAATACCACCATCTTCACCACCACCTGCTAAGGCAACATCAGACCTGGCACTATCAGTCAGCTTAAAAGTAGCTTTAGAAGGAAGCAGAAACTTGGCTGTAGTCACAGAACCATCTCTTTTAGGAGGAATAGGTGTAGTGGAAATGTATCCACTTTCCAAAGAAAGAGAATGACCAGTAGACACAAGAGTATGAGAAATAACTGTTGGAATACCAGCAAATACCTCATCAGTATTAGAACTGTCTGCAGAAGTGAAAGCTTCGTCAGAATATGTAAGCTTATTTGTAAATGTGTTTGGTGGCTCATCAATTGCTAAAATAGGGGTAGCAAATATATGCCTTCCTTTGTGGGGGAAGACCTGGTTAATTTCCAAATTGGCAGTTTGGAATAACTCATCATTTCTGTACAAAGATGGTACAACTTGCTGGGAACTTTTGCTTGTAAGCAAAACTGGTTCAAAATATTTCTCACTTGTGTAAGAAACTGTTAAACCTTGAAAGGCAGCAGAGTGCATATTAGAAGCCAGTACATCAAAACCTGTTACAGATGTAGAGTGCAGTATGTTTTCACTTGCAGCAGAATTTGATGCCATGAGATGCGATACTGTCGAGCTAATTTTATCAATCTTGGGAGTTTCAACCAATAGTGGATCACTAGGCACAGCTGGAAGAGCAGTTTTAAGCAAGTTTTCAACATCAGAAGGCTGAAAGGAAGGCTGCAGCAGGACTTCAGTATTAAAAGGAGATGAGGCCTCATGGAATAGGAGCTGAGTTGGAGGTAACATTTCATTAGAAGCAGGGTCAGAAGATGCTGGCTCTGAGCTTGCACTAGACACAGATTTAAGCAAAGGGTCACCAAATGCTTGAGTATGTGTTGATTCAACTGGAAAGTTATTTCCTGGAACTTGACTAATCTCCTGATCAAAAACCTTAGTGGCAGTATAAGCAAGAGACCCTGGATGCATGCTAGAAATGAAAACAGATGTTTCTTGTAAAGACCCATTCAGGTTATTTACATTATCATACATGTTTGGCATGACTGTGCTTTCAGAATGGTAAGCCATCTCACTGAGGGAAGAAATTTTTAGTTCAGTCTCATTTCCATATATTATTTCACTTTTAGAAATCGGCTTATTATCACCAAATACAGATGTTGTGTATGTAAATTCAGCTAGAGAAACAGGTGAAGAAATGTTAAGGGCTGTCAGCCCATCTGTGTCAGGTAAAACAAATTCACTATCAGCAGAGGCTCCAGACCACTCCCCATCACCAGAGAGGGCATGCGTAGGCTGCAGTAATGATGCAGTTGGGATTATTAACGAAGACTTAGGCACTGATATTTGGCTAGGGCTGCTAAATATTGAACCTGGATAAGATACATCAACAGACTCATGCACAGGTATTGCAGAACTGGAAGGAACAGCGAAGATGTGTTGAGAGCCCTCATTACTAGGAAAGGCATAAGAAGGTTCAGGCCCTGAAGAATGCGCATGCATCATAACATCACTGCTGGATGGCTCAACTTGAGAAAACATACATGTTTTATAAAGGACCCCAGGTTCACTACCAAATTCCAATGTCTCTGAAGCAACATGAGTATTGGTCTGATGTGACATGATATCAGAATATTGAGCAAAGCTGGGCTCTAATAACACATCAGCCCCAGCCACTGGCAGGGAAGCATGCAAGGATACCTGATCACTCTCAGTAGCTGCAGGAACTTGTGGAAGGATCTGAGAGACTGTATGCAGATGACGAAACAATTCACTACTGAAGGAAGCAGAGGAAAATGGAAGCAAGGGTGCACCATCATAAGAAGACAGGGTGGATTCAAATGACACATCGACACTGGGAAATATAGGTGTAGCATGCAAGGCCGAATCACTACTTGAAGCAGCAGGGGTGGTGTTGAGGATCTGACTGTCAAGCAACAAAGGGGTGACTAGCGGAAAAACTTCACTACTGTTGGAGGGCTTAAGAGGTGCCTCACCATTGTACACTGGCTGAGTCGTCTGCGACTGTACCACACTGACGGTGGGGGCAGAACCGTGTCCGGAGGATGAAGTAAAAGCATGTGGTGTCACCTCGGTTGGGAAGTAGGCAAATGTAGAATAATGTGGTATTTCTACATCCGTGACTGAGGGGCTCTGTGACACCACCAGGCCTGGAGAAAGGGACTCAGTTTCCTTCTCAGATTCATCAGTGTAGGGCTCAGTGTAGTTAGTCTGGAGAAAGGTCTCTTTACCCAATCCAGTATCAGGCTGGGTTGTTACATCTGTGGAACTAGGAAACCACACACTTCTATCAGTGGAAAGATCTCTTAGTGATTCTTCTGAACCTGATGAATCTTCTGAAGCATTTCTCACAGATTCTAGTTTAAGGACATTATATGTGATTGCTTCTGGGTTTTCTGAAGAAAATATGTATCCATTTGATATGTTTTCAAGGATGAATGGCATAGCAGAAGTTGCAGGACTAGAGCCTGAAGAATCATCAGCTCCACTATCAAGTTTGAAATCAGTCAATAAATTGTCTTCCTCACTGATGTCTGTAGAGACCTCTGGATACTCTGTTATAGGAACTGTGTCTAGAGAGTCTACAGTCCCAGACAAGTTCATCTGTGGAAATCTAAGAATAGTTTTAGAGCCATCATTTAAGGAGGATGAAGTACCTTCCAGAGTGTGTGGCGGCAGTTCAGTCTGAGAAAACAAAAACATTTCCTTTGCTGTCGCCAATTCAGGGCCTGCTCGGGGAGTGGAATTTAAAGGCATATTGGGAGGAGCAGCCTTTCCAGAGAGGCCACCTCCTCTCGCTGGAGATCGGTTAGTCTTGGCCTCCTCGTACCCGGTCCCCATGCGATTGTAGTGTGCCGTGGTAGAAACCGGGGGTTCCTTTCTCCGTATTTGGTTTGTGGCACGGTCTCTACCAGGATTCTCAACAGTGTCTTCCTCAATGTCTTTTTCCTCTTCTTCCTTTAAAATGGAAAGAAGATTTAATAGGACACAAGGGATGGAGAGAAAAATGAACTGTTAATAATATACCTCTAATTTTCATATTTGTAATCTTCAGAACTTTTTACTCTTATAAAACACCTATTTTAGTCTATGCTAGCCTACTTATTCACTATGCTCTATCCTATGTAACCTTTACTGCCACCTAGAGAAAGTAATTAATTACATTATTCATAGCTGCCTTTCTTTTAATGTTATAGAATGAGGCAACTAAATTAATAAATTCCACTGTTTTAAAAATTGTATGTATATATGGAAAGTTAGCTTTTAAATCGTTGTAAGAAATAAATTTAAGATTGAAATTAAGATTTTTGGCTTTATTTTCCTTTTATTTTTAATACTTTTAAATTTCAAGAAACTTTGTTTTTAAAGATAATTTCATAAAGTATGGCTATAAAGTGAGTGATTTCATTTACTGCTTCCCTTGGCCCCACTATTCAGAAGACCAAACCTTTCATGCAATCTTAGGACAGCTGCCATGGAGTGTTCAGCCTAGAAGTCTTCCATCACCTAACTATCCCTTTCTCTTTTTCTTTCTCTTCTCTTCTTTTTATTCATTTTCTCTCTCTTTCTCTCTCTCTCTCTCATAAATGGAATGTTAAGCTTGCATAATCACAGTTTTTGAAAACTAAACTGTCAAAGGTAAAATGACTGTATTTTTTTTTTAGTCCACATAGGAATTGATTTTGTCAGTATCTCGGTACTAAACAATTTGTTAAAATGATCATCTAGTAGATCCTCTATTAGGTCTTTTACAATCATACCTGGTTAAAAAAAAAAAGGAAAAATGTACTTCTATACAAATTAATCGATAGGAAGAATCCAAATTTCAGACCACACATAGTCGTGGGAAAGTGTCTTGTACACATGGAAAGCTGCAATGCAAGAATCAGAAGCTTCCAATACCTGCATGGTTACTTCAGATTTCTTTATTTGACTGGTTGTAGGGTATTTTCTTAAGCATATGTTTAACTCCTAAGAAATGAATCAGCTTTGCTTGAATTGGAATGAACTTTTAAAAATGACAACCTTCTTAGTTTTTCTAGACAAAGTTCTCATGAATTGTCAGTACTGTATTTCTCCATGGAATTTTGCATTGTCTGATACCTTGGTTCACAAGGGCAACCTGTGAGATTTCACCAAGTACTTTCCTGAATAAAATAGTCCTTTCATTTGCAAACATAAAAATTCATACAAAAGGAAATAAAAATAATTTGCCTTAACTTTCTTTGGGTATGACTCTGTTGATGACAGATATTTCTTCTTTTCATAAAAATTCTCACAAACATTTCAGTCTGCTCCAGAGGTTTGCCAAGGATCAATGTTGAGCTAGAAGTATGGAGTTTCTAAGTATTTCCTCATTATTGTAAATGTATGTATTTTCTGAGCTCTCTAATATCACTCCACATTTCCACCCTCCACTAAAACACTATTCAAACCCTCTTTTTCTCCTCTATTTCCTTATTCTCAGCAGATGGCCTTCTTGTTTAGTCTCCAGAGAAAATGGAAGCCAACAAACAATATTACACCTCTTCCAAGCATTAAAAACACCCATATTCAAGGCCTAAAACCATTATGGGGCCAAGCTTGGTGACACATGTCTGTAATCTCAGCATTCTGAGAGGCTGAGGCAAAAAGATTATGAATTAAAGTTTAGCCTGGGGAACACAGAAGCTCATGGGAACCTGTCTCAAAATTAAAAATAAAATAAAATTTAAAAAGGACCAGGGATAGAGCTCAGTACAAAGGCCTTGGGTTCAATTCTCAGTACCACATACACACATAAAATTATTGTGGACACTTTCCTTATTTTCCTGAGTTTATCATGCATTCCTGTGCATGCCACTGAAATTAGTAGTACACAGATTAAGCCATGTTTTCATCTTATTGCAGATTCATGCTTTCATAAAGCAATTATGATATGAATCTGTCCCAATTTTATTTATTACTGTATATCAATAGCATGAAATATACTGGTTTCCCAAGTCAAGTTCACTAACTACTACTTGTGGAACTATCATTTACAATTTCTCATGTATGTCGTAGTAGCTGGCTTCCTGTCCTTCGGCATTGCCAACATATTCTGCTTGGTCTTTCAAGGGATGTGAGTTGTTCATTCTCTGGGCATCACCACCAAGCATGCAGCCTCGTGATGACACAGATGGTATAAGTGACTTCTTCTCTTTGAGAACACAGTCTTCTTCCTGTCAGAATCACAATGGCTTTGGACTCTCCTCTGCTCTCTTGCTGTATTTCTCCCCTGTGTGCTGTCTAGTCTCCTTTGCCTCCCCCACCAAATTATTTTTCCAAGAGCTCCCTTTTGCTCTGCCAGAAGCTATGTGGCAAGAGATTGTATTTATTTCTAGAAGTTTCTTACTCACTGGTTACCACAGATGTCTTTGTCTCACTACAAAGGTCCCACATTTGCTGTGTTACTTTTGCTACACTCTCTTTTTACATTTCAGGCCGAGGTGTAGTAACCAGCCCTTGATATTCCCAAAGTGAACAAAGCCATTCCTTGCTGGCTTCTTTGGACCCTTCCTACACAACTGTGAACAGCCCATTCATTAAGTTAACCTGAGTGACACCACTTGAAGGTGGCATCTGGTACTTGTAGAGATTGGGCTCATAGGTTATTTTGCTTCCTCCTCTTCAGGAATATTTTTTAGGCAGCCTGTAGAGAGACACAGTACTCAGATGTCTCCACTGTCTTCTCTAACAGGAAGATGTGCTTGCGTTTGTGACATAAGTAACAGGAGAGTCTGGAGGCAACCTGATGTACATGGTCTTTGATATCCTGGATTGGAGAGTTACGATAAAAACAAAGGTATGCCAAGCTCACTTACGGCCTGCTCACACAGATAAATCTTATACTAAATACAACATTTCAGATCATTTACCACATAGATAAATTTTACACTAATGATGACATTTCAGTTTCATGTGGAAATTTCCTATCAATTAACTTCGGAAATTTTAAGTAACTTTTAAGTGTATGCTAAATGTTACTTTATGTCAGGTCCATGTTCATTGACAAGAAAAATAAACACAGAACTATGATACTGAGTGTTACAGTAAAAATAATTGATCATTCCTTGCTCCTTCTAAAAAGGTCCATGTTGTGTATTTCATGTCATATGTAATTCAAACAGAATATAATTCATGAAATGGGATCAATTACTGAAACAATTCTACTCAGACCAAAAACTTGAATTGATAAAACAGCATAAAAATAGATTTTTCCTTCTTTTCATGTGATTCTGTTGATCATTCTAGGCATATATGCACCCACATGCATGTTCTCAAGCACATGCCTCACACACAAGGATATCCTTAGCTGAATTTTGTGAACTTTTGTTGACAGATAGACTAGTCATTTTGGTAAAATAAGATCTTGTGAGAGAACAGTCATTATATATGTTATTGAAATAATTATACCTGAGAAAACATAACCTAATTGCAATTTTTTGCTAGATAATAGCATTAGTTATCACATTTTATCAACTTCTACATAATACTCAACAATGGCATTTGAATTGAACATGTAATCTCAGTTTTGAGATTTGGGCTTAAAATGAAATGTAAGATTCAGTAAGTAATCATTTTCTCTCTTGTCAAAAGTTATGACAATGGGGCCAGGGATTTAGCTCAATGGCACAAGATTGTGAGATTGATCCCCAGTACAAAACGAATAAAACAAAACAAAGTCAAAAACCCAAAAAATCTGTGGAGATATTAAGAAGTAATAAAATATTATTTTACTCCTTTAGAAAAAATTGAACACTAAAAATACAGTTTATAGCTAGAGCCCACAGCTATAATCATTTTTAAAGTCAGTTTTTCATAATCACCATTTTTTTTTGGTCATACCTGAAACTGAACCCAGGGCCTTTGGCCTTGAGCTACCTCTAAGTCCATTTTTAAAATTTTTATTTTAGACAGGCACTAGCTAAGTTGCTATGTTGCCTAGGCTGACCTCAATCTTCTGTTCTTCTTGCCTCAGCCTCCCTGAGCACTGGGATTATAGGCATATATCACCAGGCCTAGCTCCAAAACTTTTATATTTTTCTCTGTTTGCTTTTCTTATAATAGACTTTTAAAAGCATTTTTCAATTTTATGAGAAAAGAATTATATATACCAATGATGTTACTATAAAAATTAGCAACTAACATTACACTGAATATTTTAACATTAACATTTTTAGTGCAACAATATTTAAAATGTAAACAGTAATTTAACAGTCTTAAATTTTAAAAGTGTATAAAATCCATATAAAATGGAATAATACCTTGATTATTTCTTCAGCTCCAATTAATTCAGGAAAAAAGTCAAGTTCTACAAAATTAAAAGCAAAATTATTAAAATTCTTACTGAGTTATTTCAGCCTTGTGAGTCTACCTTTGAACGGAAGGAAAACAATTAATATTAGCTTTGAAAAATACAATCTCTCAAATTAAAAATTTCAGGCTTTAGTAAGTTACTACACTATGTAACCTTATATGCAGCTACATTCATAACTTTGATACTTATAGTGATAACAGTCCAATTCCTTCCCCCAACTCCATCCGACTTCTTATTGAAGCTAAGAAGACAGTGAGAATGATAAAGTTGAATAAAAGAAATTAAAATAATTTTTATTAGGGTTACTTTCATCCTTAGCAGGACTGATAGCAAAGTTGGGAAATTCCAGGGATCTTTCTGGAGAACTGGCAGATTTCTTTTCTTTTCTGATCTTGTTTGCATTTTTAGGACTTATTTTATCATTTGGGTACTGCTTCTTTAAAGTCTTCTGACTGAGGATCAAATAATTCTTTTACTTTTCAGATCTGGGATCATTCTTATTTGCAAACAGAAGAATGTTATCCAGCCTCGACCTACAGCAAGAAAGACTAAACAGACTGATTCCTGGCATCCTCCCCAGAGAAACAGCTAAGACTATCTATGCAAAGAATGCAGCAGTCAGGTTCATTCAAGTCTATTTTTCTCAACCAACCAGAATCAACATATTTCTAACATTGGTTATCTCTATGCTGAAGCAAAATTTGTCAGTAAATGCCAAGATAGACTAAGAGCCGGTTCTCTCTTCTGAAAGGAATTCAGCCACTGTGCCAAATTAATGAAGGCCAAAGAAGTTTTTTTTTGTTAGGGTGTGTGTGTGTGTGTATGTGTGTGTGTGTGCATGTGTATGTGTGTGTGTGCAGTACCGGGAATTAAACTCTAGGCTTTGACACTGAGCTGCACTCTTGGCCCTCTTAATTTTTTTTCTTTTTTGAGACTGTATCTTACTAAGTTTCTAAATAATCCAATGTGGGTTCTAACTTGTGATTCTACTGCCTCAGCTTCCCAGAGTTCTGGGGATACAGATTTGCACCACCACATCTGTGTCAAAGAATATTTCTTGTCTTCATTTGAGCTGGTTGGGTCATTAGGAACATGGCAGACCAAGCTTCACGATTATCATAAAGATGTCCTTTTTATACAGACGCTTTTATAAGAAACTCATTCCAAGTCCAAAGTTGCTTTGCACTATCTAGATGCTGATTATATTCTGTGTTATGTCTTTACCTGTCCTCAAAGCAAATGCTTATTCAACAGAAATTTCAAGGCATAATTGAACTAACATTAAATATATCATCATACCAAGGCTTGTTTTCCAGTACAGATTTCCTAACAAAGTTTCTAGATATTAATAAGTATAAAAGCAAAACACAGTTCTATGCATGAATTCTACTTAGAAGAAAAATCAAATAAAATTTAAAAATGCATCCAGTCCCCAAGATTTAGGTAAAGTTAATTTAATTCTTGGTAACTATTTCAATATTATCCTGAATAATGTTCTGTGCTATAAAAATGAAAATACTTCACTAGAAACAATAGTTTTAAAGTATAATTTTCACTTTTCCTGTGAAAGCTAATCATGAATTTGAAAACTTTTATTTGAATAGTGTTTTCCCTCTTCCATTTTTTACCTACTTGGTCCATTTCCCACTGTCTTCTTTTTATGCCCTTTATCCTTACTATTTCTAAATTAATGGTCTTCAATGGTCTATCTTCCTAAACCTATCTTCAACGGTCTCAAACACTACTCTTTGAAACCTTCAGGGAAATAAACAAATTCTGACTTAGCAATGAGATGCAACTAAATTATTATAAATAACCTTCAGTATGATTTTCTAAAAACTATAGCAAGAGAAGTTCATTCACATAAAAATCATCAAATTATCAGGATAATTCTTATTTCTATAGAAAATAGTTTAAAATGGATCCATCTTTTCCTGCATCTTTACAATATTGTAATGTTAATAAAAGCAAATAATAATTAAATACTTGTTAGTGATGCATATATTATACCGTACTTTTTTTGCTGAGTCTACAAAGAAATCTCAACAATTGCCCCTTCCTCTTAGTATGCATTAAAAAGTGTTTTAAAATTTTAAATGTGGACCAGAAGAAGACAAGATGGCTGATCAGTGATCAACAAAATACAAAGCTTCCTGAGAGAAACAACTCATGTGCCAGAATAAAACACCCTGAAGAGACCCAGAAAGGGAGATGGATCCTCTTCACACAGGAAGAAGTTAAAACATAAAAAAGCTCATCAAATACTTCAGGACTACAACTGAAACTGCTAAAAATTATGGGACACAGGGTTTTTGCGGTGACCCGCCAAGTTTGTAGAGCCACCCAAATTTGTTCCCGCCACCATCGCAGGAAGCACAGCAAGACTGAAGTCGGGGGTTGGTGAGCCCAATGGAGAGTGGAGCTGGTGAAGGGACCTGCATTAATCCATGGTCAGTGCTGGGAATGAGACACCCCCCCCCCACGGGAAGGGCGTGATCAAATGGGCGACATGTTGGAATCGGGCAGGAGGAGCCTGAACTGGGAGTGACAGTGACTTCAGTTGGTTGCTTCCTCCCCAGATCAGATTCATGAGGTTTGCTTGGACTGGGCCGCACCCCTGGCCGAGACCCAATGAGCCGTCCCAAATTGATTCCCTGTGCCTAGCACGCACTAACCAGGTGAAGGCCACTGAAGTTTGGCTGGCCTGGTGGGAAGGGGCAGGTGTATGCAGATGCTGCTTACATCTCAGTGACAAGAGCAGGCAGGAGAGGGCGGAGTTCCCTTGCCAGCATGCTTCGGAGGAAACGTGGCCAACAGGGAAGGGGGCTGGGTCCTGCACTGTAACCTGTGTGGAGGAAGCCAGGGCCACGACAGGAGAGAGAGGCAGGGGGAGGCCCCCAGCCCACAACCCTGAGAGCACTGATCCAGGAGAAGGAAAAGCAAGGGAAACTGAGGGCAGCAAACACACAACACCAGACATGGCTTCA
This sequence comes from Hydrochoerus hydrochaeris, assembly GCA_004027455.1. Taxonomy (NCBI): domain Eukaryota; kingdom Metazoa; phylum Chordata; class Mammalia; order Rodentia; family Hydrochaeridae; genus Hydrochoerus; species Hydrochoerus hydrochaeris. The sequence continues at coordinate 627,156 of PVLA01000154.1, read as the reverse complement.
ATGGACATTAAGAGATATCTTTGGGACCTTGTAGATGAGCTCAAAACTGAAATATTAAATCAGATAAAGCAGGATATGAGTAGGGTAATAAAAGAAATGCTCTCAGGAAGCATCTCTCAGGATGATAGAAATGGAAGAAGGGAGGAACACAAAAAAAGGAAAGAAACATTCGATAAAGAATAGAAAGAAAATATAGAATACATGAAGCAGATTCAAAGAGACTACCAGGAAATTAAAAACTCTATTGAAAGCTGGCAAAACTGCTTAAAAGAAACTAAGAACAGACTATCAAAACTTGAAGACAAGTTTGCAATGTGTGATCATGAAAGGAAAGATCTCTTAAAAATAACAAGGAAACAGGAAGTAACAATACAAAGGCTAGAAGATGACAAGAGAATCTACAATTTAAGAATAAGAAATGTGAATGAAGAAGCAGGAATACATACAGGTGAATTACAAAGGCTATTCATGGAAATAATTAAGGAAAACTTCTGAAGTATGGGAAAAGAAAATGACATTCGGTTGTGTGAGGCATACAGAACTCCAGCCACCTACAACCAAGACAAATCTACACCCAGACATATAATAATCAAGATACCAGAAATTCAATATAAAAACAGAATATTAAAAGCCATCAGAGAAAAGAAACAGATTACCTATAAAAGTAAGCCCATCAGAATCATGGCTGACTTCTCAACACAGACCATCAGATCAAGAAGAGCTTGGAGCAAAGTATTCCAAGCCCTGAAAGAAAATAACTTCCAGCCCAGACTGATGTACCCTGCAAAACTGTCCCTAGAAATTAATGGAGAAGCAAGATGCTTCCATGACAAAGAGGAACTGGGAGAGTTTGTGACCATCAATCCAACCCTACAGAGAATACTGAAGGACATTCTAGAGAGAGAGAAAAAAAATACCAGGATTTTAGGAACAGTGGCAAAAAGGCCTTAGTGAGTGGGGCAGGCAGTAGAAGGAAGGAGAAAAGTAGACAAACAAAGGCAGAAAAATAGCGTATCAGAAATGAGGCAGAGAAGGATGGCTAGAGTCGCTAACGTAGATGGCCTTGATACACTATATTGTTAATAGTGCACCAGGATTTAAAACCCACATTATTCACACCGCTCTGCTTAGATGTATTATATTCTGTTCCAGTCATTCTACCTGTACTAGATTTGAGGGCACAGACAGTTATCCCCAAAATAACAGGATATAATTATGTTAATCATCCTCAATTTCCAATTAACTTAATCTAAAGCTCTGTAAAACCTACACTATTTTACCATGACTGATTGTAATCGAATCTGGTTTGTTAGATCACTGTTTTGTATTGATAGATTTTATTCAAAGCTGTTATGATTGATAGTATCAAGTCTGAGAGTATAGGTAACTGCATTTAAGATGACAAGATCCACTAGAATATCCACTATGGTTTAATTATTACCTGCCTTTGAAGTTTTCTACTGTCTACAATGTTTTATTTTTACTAATATTGTTATTTACTGCTATACTCAATTATACTGCTATATTCAATTATGCCTGATGATATAGACATTCTATTGAAGCTGATAAGAAACAACACAGTAATCACTGTGGATCACCTTGTACTGTGGTATTATACGACTTTTTGGTTTCATGTTTTTTTAGGAATTTGTTTTGTTTTGTCTTACTAAGTTTTGTTATTCCCTCTAATACAGTAAGGATAGAAATACATATAGAGATTCATGCATGTGTAGCTGTTTACACTCTCACTGTTTGAATATCTACTTTATATGCTTTAATTTTGTAACTTGAACATCTATTTCTAAGAGCACAACATGTAATTTATTAACTAGTGATTTCTTATTGTTTATCTTTTTTTTTGAATTCTGTATTATCTCTACCTTTTACATGTTTTCTCTTTAAATAAATTAAAAAAAAATTTTAAATGCGTGTTCTAACTTCACCTGAGTACATGTTTTCAATGAACATGCATAATTTTCATGTTGCAATGGAAGGATTAGGTGAGGTACATTTAATTATTGTATTAAGGGTTGATTTTTTTCAGTACTCTAATATGTATTTGAATGATTTTTAACCCTTTACTAGAGCGTAAGCTAAATGGATTGTGGTCCTATAAGAGAACAGCCAATATTTTTGTCCAATCACATCCCCTAAAGAATAACAGTGGCTTCTATGATAACTAAGTTTGCTGTTCACTGCAGTAAGTAAGAAATTTTACATGGGTATTCGTAGGCTCTGGGGCTGAAACTGTGGGCCCACATAGTGCTCTGATACCGTTCTGATTCCGTGGTACTGTCACAGGTGGTTAACCTGAGAGCAGGTGACTCTGTAGGGGTGTGTGAAGTTCATTTTAAAGGATATTTATTCTGTTCTCCAACTGGACACAGATCACTTTGATGTGCTGAAATTCTGGTATTTCCCAGGAGCAACTCCACTCTCCAGAATCCAGAAGTTTTTGTCGAACTTCTTTAGAACAATTTTGAAACAAAATAATTTTGGACGGCTGTTTCTAGCTTCCTAAAGATTCTGTAGTCATTAAGATTTCAAAACTGTAGCACGTGGTTGACTGGAACCAGGTCATCATGTTGGGCTCTCTTTGGCCTGTTGTTTCCTCAGAAATTATAGAACTGGTATTTTCCTGATCAACACATATTATTGGTATATTAGAATTTAAAAATTATGCTGGTTTATTACATATTTTCATCAAACTGACTCCATGAAGCTGGGAAAAAGTGAATGTGATTATCATTAACTATTTTTATTGAAAATTAAAAATTTACATTTACATAATAACTGAAATAAGTTATTGAATTATTTGGAGTTTCTTTTGGGGCATGTGTAATATCAGACTGATTTAAGAAGTACTTCATTAGTAAAACATTAATATTCAGTAACACAAAAAAGTCATGCTTCTGCGAATTGACAAGCAAAGTTTAATCATTTGAAAGTAACCAAGTTCACAGTGTAAAAAGCAAGAGCAATGTTGACTGCAGTTGCTTCAAACTCTGATTTTAAATGTCTTTATACTGTACAATAACACTACAAGCATAGGATGGTACAGGTAGAATAAAGACAGATGATTAATGACTTGACAAGACAACCACATACAACCGAAAAGCACACAGACTTATGAAAAATGTGCTGATTTAATTCACCATTCACTTAAACTTAGCATGTGATTCTCAAGGTCCTGCTTAAATAATACACTCTACTTGTGCATAATCTAAATTATAGGAGAGAAATGACCACAGTTATCTTAGTTACCATGAAATATAGTCATGAAATAAATATTTCCATGGATTTCTCATTGATAATTTTCTAAAATGTTTTTCAAAGGCATATTTATTCCTTCATATATCTTCTTTACACTGAAGAATTTAGCTTCTTAGTAGGAATTTATGTATTTATTTTGAAATAATAGTAAACAGACAGTGGTTTGTGATAATAATGTACACAATAACAAGTATAGCTAAAATGTACAAAAATAAATTAACCAAATGATCAATTTAAAGGTACAATTTAATCAAATTAACAAGTTAATGCACTGTTTTCCCTTCACAGATATTGACTGGAATATTTGAAATCTATGCAAAAATTAGGGCAATTAAAAGTTACCTTCTTTATTATTTTTAACAAAACAATAAACAGCACAATCTTTGTAAAACAAGTTACTCTAAATAATAATAGAATATTCAATGGTATACATATAATGTTACTACAGTAATCAACAACATAATCAAAAGGATGAAATAGTACTAATAAAAACTATGAAATAAACAGCACTCACAAGTTTCTATAGCCACACAAATAATAAAATTCACTAATTTTTTAGGTACTAAATCTAGTTATTTCATCAAACCAGTTTTGCTGTTAAGGCTTTTATAGTGATATATCTATCTTGAAATAATAATTACAGTAATGTAATTTCTGTACCTGCCTGGCAACAGTGGCATCCTGAGTTTGATTCCTTGTATCAAAAAATATAAAGTTTCTGTATTAATCATATAATTTCTGTTCTGTACTAAGTTTCTGTACTAACATATATATATATATATATATATATATATATATATATATATGTTGAAATGCAGTCTTCAAAATGAGAAAGAATAAATTCTAAGGGAACTGATACTTCTCTTTATGAAGAATAAGAAAATCAAACACTTTTAATGAAGGAATTCTTCATAGTAATAATTAGGAAATATTCTACCTAAGTTTGTGAGACTGGAATTTAAAGATATATTGTGTCAAAACATCAAATCAAACACAATCTCTTTCTAAAATATATTTACTGCACACAGTGTTTTGAGGGACTAAGACATCCATGGAGATTAAGTGGTGTGTCCAAACTAGCATCTCATTATAACAACGTTCAACAGTGTCCCGATCCTTTGAAAAAATAGAAAGTAAGTTATAAATTTATTACTTTATCAAATATGAAAATATTACTAATGATTCAAGCATATTGTCTTTTTGTCAAAATAAGTTCAGTCTAAAAAATCACTCAGCAATTGCTTTGACAGAAAATTCACGTTCGACCTGCTTTTTCATATGCAATAAGCTCTCTCAAAAATTAGAAGAAGTATTCAGAAAGTTGCAAATTCTGGCATAATGACTAGAAAGAGTAAGTATAAATAGTTTAATGTAAGTATTTTTATAAACTGTAAAACAGTTTTATGTACAGAAAATATTTGTTTTATTAGTATATATATCTGATACATAATATATTAATTGTGGGGTGTTTATACATATACATATGGTATTTTTATCTTTTTACTTCCTTTTCCTCCACCTCCCATCTTCCTGCATCCCCAGATCTCTTTCCTTTTTCCTGTTTTCCATCATCTTTCATTTCACTCTTTATATTATTTATATTTTGGGTTTCTTATATAAGAGAAAACATGCAATATATAACCTTCTGTGTCTGATCTATTTCAGTTAGCATTATGGACTCATGGTGCATCTGTAATTACAGCAGCATAATTAAACAAAGATAGTAAAATTAAGCAAATGTATTCAATGTAATTGAACTTAAAAAGATACAAACAAGGGTAGTGAGAAAATTCTGTATGCCACACATTAATCTATTCACCTATAGTACTAGCTAACATGGTCAATGTTGTATTCGCAGTGATCTTATTTTCTAGATGGGATCGATTTGAGGCTTTGGGGAGTGTTGTCATTCAGTGGAGCAGTATGATATGATATAGTTAAAACCATGATCAGTAACTTTGACACTCACCTTTCAATAAAATTTAGAGCTTGTTAAAAGCAAGAGGAAAGATGTACTCTGTACTTTGGAAAGATACATATGATAACATTCAATGGTTTCCATACAGTCCTTATTTTAAAAAGGTCAACTACTTCAAGCAACTGTGTCATGAGAATCAATGAACATGTTGGGTTAAAAGCACAAACTACAACATTTAGGCAATAAAGCCAAACTACTGTACAGCAGTTTTCTTTCTGTACATAAAACTGATGTAATAAATGTTGATTTATATTAAACTGTGTAAAAATGTTAACAAGTATCCTCATGATAGAAATGACCAAGAATATTTTACTGTACATACACATATATATGAATATACATATGTATGATGTGTATGTGTATACACATATACAGACATGCATACATTCATACATATGTAAATACACACTTTTATTCTATTACTTGAAATCTACTTATACTAACATAAGGAAAACATTATGTAAACTTGGAAACTCTCAAATTTTGATGGTTAGAACTTTATTGAGTTATTGCATATGCTTGAGATCAAAATATTTTCCTGTAATACTTACAAAATATGCATGCTAGTAAAATGTAATTATAAACAACTTTTATCTTGTCTTTTGGAAAAAGTATTGACAAATCAACTAACAGAAAAGCACCCCTAAAAAAGTTATAAATGAAGATAACACAATTGGATGAGTAGTTGAGAAGGTTTGCATAGCTATTTCAAAGTATCTCACATGATCTTAGGATCATGTACATACTTACTACAAAGTGGTTTTCCGGCTGAAAACAGGAAATAAACACAAATGAAACAAATTCTTAATTTTCCAGAATAGCAGCTTCAATAATGACACAGAAAATTACATTTGATAATCACTAAAAACATGAACAGGCTTCCTTACTACTTTAAAAATGAAACATCAACATAAAAATAAATGTACTTGTTGGCTTGCATTAAATTCGCTGACCTAGAAATAGGTCCCATGTTTCACAAAATTACCTGGCAATCCAGACTTAAGGAAAAACAATTTTGCTATATGCTAAAACCATATAAAGTCACAAGAAAGTGCCAGTGCATTCAATAAGCAAAGCAGACTTGTTTATTTAGAAGACATAAAATCATATCAAGGAAGTACTTACCAGCATCATTGGTAGGCATGTCTACTATCAGTTGGTCACTATATTTTCCATATAAGCCATTAGTGCATATGGCTACTATTTGAAGAACATAACTCATATTAGGTAGTAAATTATTGAGAATAGCACCCTAAAAAAAGACATTAGTAATTGTACAATGAGGTAACCTCAGAAGACTAGTAACACACTAGACAGTTGTCCTAGAAAACTGTTTCTCATTTTGCAATGGGATACATTTATATTTTATCAAAGTAAGTACTTACACAGTACTGTTAACATAAACTTTTCATGTTTGTGAATTAGGAAGATATTAACAAACAAGGTTGTTTTGGGATTTTTCTGTGATTTAGTTTTAGAAAGTTTCATTCTAAATGAAGTCCCCAAATTTATAAATGAATAGCACAAAACTAAAATTAACATTGTAACTAATAAATGGGAAGCAACTGAAAATAAGGATAAAAATATGAAAAACTAATTTATATCTTCACCTGAAACATATGTATCCAAAGTAATAACAAAATTCTCTTCTTTGCACAATCATGAAATGAACCATAATTATGCAAATTCTAGTTTTCCCATATTATAATATCCCTATATTCTATGTAGCTGAATTAAAAGTTATCATTTTATGTGTTTTGCTCATATGCTATTAAGTGTAATAACAATGATAGCTTTATTCAAACAATGGTTCCCAGGACTTGAAGGACTATAGCTGCCTAGACTCCAGTGTCTACCTGGAGCCACATACATGGAAGGTTTTGTTGACTTAAATCACATTACACCCTACTGTTTCCTACCAAAGCAAAGTATAATACTAGGGATTGAGGCCCAGAAAGAAATTGTACTTTATTTTCATTAATTTGTGTGAATGGGTGGAAGGGGAAGGGTGGATCATTTGATAAGAATTACCTGTCTTTTTACATCCCAAAGCTCTGACCCAATCATCACTTTCCATCTGTTACCTACAAATCTGATGCAATGCAGAGGATTTTTGGGTCCACTACTCTATTTTTCCTGTGCTGAGATGGGCTCATAGAGGAAACAATATGCAGTATACTAAGGACTGAGTCTCTAAGCACAATTCTCTCCATAACTGAAATCCTAATTAGGATTTTTAACTGCCTTCTAAGTTCATTTATTTGTAAAGATAAGAACATTATATGATTTCCAGTTCATAACTTTTTCCATATGTAACTGCTTTTATAATGTTGGTAAGGTCATGATTTTCTTGCAATTTTCTCTTAGTTTTTGACATAGTTTTGTATAGTTTCTGCTCCCCACTGGAGACCTTCAAACAGAGTCCAAAGTAACCAAGGATAACAATATACAGTCACTTGTAATACCTTACCTTGGAAATTTAAACTATAAAGTTATCATACATAAAACAATTGATCTTATAGTTACCAAGTCTTGATAGCCATCTGTCAAAAATTCATGCTTGGTTTGGTCTTGTCCCTCCAATTGCTGGTACACAACTGCAAACTTCTCAATCATGGTATCATAAACTACTCGAGGTCTTTCCCATGTAACAAGAAGGCTGGTATAATTTTCTGGGTCGGCTTGCACATTTTCTGGTTCTGAACTACAAACTGCAGAGAGAGAAAAAGAGAGAGACAGAGAGGGAAGGAAGGAGGGAGGGAGAGAGAAAGAGAGAGAGAACAGAAAGAGAGAGAGGGAGGGAGGTAGGGAGGGAGGGAGGGAGACAAACTTATTGACACAAGCACTGGCTCGAGGATTTTACTAAGTAAAACATATCATGAAACTTGTTTCTGGTTTTTTTATTTCAATGTAAGGTAAAAAGTTATGCAAGTTATACTTTTACATTAGGGAGGTTTTGATCTTGTTATTTTCTGTATCTAAAATTTTAGTAGTCAACTTTTTATTATTATAACAAAATACCTGTGGCAGGTGATTTTACAAACAAAAGTAGGCTTATTTAGCTTCCAGTTTTGAAGGCTGGAAGTCCAAATCTCACACTGCAGTCTCTGCCAAGAATCTTCTTGGTTGTATCACATCATGGCAAAGTAGGTATATGTCTCTTTGTCTGTGTGAAATTCTTTTCTGCCCTTATAAAGCCACCAGTACTCAATCATAGGAGCTTCATGACCTAATCTAATTACATGCCAAAAAAAGTGTCACCTGCAAACATCATAGATTATTTCCACCCTCTTAATATTATTAGCATAAGACCCCACAGGTTAAATACCTGCTTCAGCTTAGGAGGAAATGCCATGGCAAAATACTCTCCATTCCTATTTTTTTCTTTCTGTCCAAGCCCTAATTTCCACTTGGAAAAAATTTTGTCAAATATTACCTACCCTCTCTTTTATGTGTTCTCTGATCTCTACTGAAGTCATCTGTGTTATATTCACCTGTCCATTTTACCAGTATATTGCATTACTTTCACTTGCTCATACTACTTTTACCTGAATATCTTGCTTCTCTACTAGATTACAAACTTGAGAATGATAGATTGCCTAGAACATGATCTTGAATATATCTAGCCCACAGTTATTATTATAATTATTTTTTTGGTGCCAAGGATCGAACTCATGATCTTGTGCTGACCAAGCAAGCACTTGAATCCCTGAGCTAAGTCTCCAGCCCCACAAGTTCATTTATAAAAAAACAAATAAGAAAGGGTATCCTCACGCTCACTATGTCTTTATTTGTCTTTTCAGTACCTAACGCATATACTCAACTTCGGTCTAGTCTAAATTGGTCTATTATTGGGCATTTTGTTATTAGAGAATTTTTGAAATAATTAACAATTTCCAATCTCAGGCATCTACACAACAACTAAAACTATCATTTTCATATTTTTCATAACTGCTGACCAAAAAACCTCACTTTGGCATAAATAAAAGATTAAGTAATTAACTTCAGGGAATTGGAAAGTTTGTCTCATCTGACCAAAAAAAAAAAATGTGAAAAGCCATTCAGAGATTTTGTAACATGAATTTAAACTCATGCTGGGAATCAGGCCAAAAATATAATCCCATCATAAAGAATGCCCTGGTACCTGCTAAAAAGCATTCATAATGTGACTGTTTAAACCAATGTGGAGGACAAAAGTTATGAGATTGTTTTCATACTGTTAATGAAGCAAAATGGTAAGTGTAATATCTTCACAGGTCAGAGATATTTACAAAGCAGAGGAAAAGATCTCTCAGGACAAACTTTAATCAAGTCACAAAATGTGGGCTGTATTTTCACATGAAAGCTAGAGTCACAAAACCAATAGATGGGAGTGGAGATGACTTAGCTCAACCAGTTATTATGGATACCAAACCCGTAAGGATTCAACAAAGGCATGCCAGCAACTGCATTATAATGTGACTAAGTTTTTGCCTCTGCCAGGCTGTAGTTCATCTCATGAACACAGGAGGGCACTCACAAATAACAGTTGGCTGAATAAACTGAAGCTTAAATTTCATGTGTAGTAATCAGTACTAGCAATTTTAGCATATATATTTTATGATGGCAATGATATATGAGTGATTCACCAAATATATATAATATATATTTAATATCCAATATCTAATATATACTATATATTTATTACCTGGATATCTATAATATTAGCAGATTTTTCCACTGCAAACTCATGAAGTTATTTTTTTATTTAAGAAGAGGTTAGAGTGACTAGTTCTTTTGGGAAGAAGGCAATTTTTTCATTGTCAAAAAACAATTCAGACAAAGAAAATGTCTTCTAATTTAGGTTTAAAGTACATCATGTAAAACTACCCCATGACACTTCCGTTTATGCCCACTGGATGGCAGAAGACCGTACGGACATCTTCAAAGAGAGCTATTCATTCACACAGACTATCTTTACAGACACAGGATTGCTTCCTGCTCGCTTCTAATGAAGCCTAGATCCATTTTTAGCTGGTGGAAAATGATTCTGGACAGTATAATTTGTAAACTTTGTCCTCCCAATCAACCCCACTTTTTAGACAGAATGATTTAAAGAGAATTATATTCAAGATGAAAACAATTAAAAATCCATTAGCTTTACACATATACACAAAATATAAAAATCTCTTGAGAAAGATATAAAAATATCGATTGAGAAATGTCTAAGGACTACTGTCTAAATAGCACAAACTAATTTGTTGAATATCTATGTGTATCAGACCTTATAACATATACATAATAGTTGCAGTTTGAAAATGTTTCAAATTTTAAGAATCAACATTTTTCCTATTCTTTGCCAGTTAGAGTTTCATTTCTTGCTTTCTTCCTTGTAAGTCTTTAAGAGTTTTTTTGGTTATTTCTTAATCTTGTGTGCTTATATTTTATTATTAATTTATTTGTAAATCTTTCCTTTACTTCAGTGATATGTCACAAATGTGTAGGCAAGTCTTATTGTTTCATTGTTGAAACAATTTTTTGGGGGAAGACATATGTATTTTAGAGTGACTTCAAGAGAAACCCTCTACTTTTGACCTTGTCGAAAGTTTTTCCTATAAAACTAGACTTTTAAATAACAATCCAATTTATTCTACATACTAGCTGGTATTCAAATATAAATCTGAGTAATGACCAGTAGAGAAGTGATTAATACACACTAAAATTTTCATGTTTTCCTTTACTTCCTATTGAAATAGTCTAATCATTTTATTAAAATTATATAAATTCTACATCACACATTATCTGCATTGAAAACCAAGGAAAGTGTCCAGATCAATATATATTTAGATGCAGAGTATGTTACCATAGAATAAGATAGTAACAAAAATATGGTTTCAGTCCTTCTTCAGGACTGTATTTCACATTCTGATTTCCCTTCCAAAACTATGTGTGTTCTGGGTCATAGTTTATTTTCCAGGGAATCCTGACCGAGGAGAACCCAGTTCCTGTAGGCTGCTGGCTTTGATACCTTCTGGGGCCCATGTCAAGCCATACAGAGTATAAGAACGCATTTCAGTCCTGTGCACATACAAAAGATCCACCCTACAAAGCTGTTCCTTATTAGAGAGCTATAAACATTCCGGCTTTAAAACATTTTCAACATTCCACTGTCTTCTGCTTGCTTCAGGCACTACTTACTTTGTGTAAATAGGCACTCCACAGATAAGGCAGAAAGTGCTGTTCTTGCCTTAGGAAGCTCATTTCTGCTTTATAACTTCTAAAGTTAGTAAGCCTAAGATGTAATGAATGTCTTTAGCTTCCAAATCCTGAATTTGTTTCATAGAAATGGATAATAAACTGGAAAAAATAATCTGCTACTTACATCAAATTAATTAGTGTTTGTCAAAATTAAACATTTCTCACTCAAAGTTGTAAAAGTATTATAAACTTTTAGCTGCCATAAAGTCTCCATGCAAATAACAAGAGGATAAGTATCCTCTTATTTGCATGAATACCTAGTACATAGGAATGCATATACTTTGTGGAAAAAGTACCAAAAGGTTAAGAACTGTGATGAAGAAAAAGAGAAAAAAAAAAAAAGGAAACAGAAAGAAGAAAAAGATATGAAAAAGAAAAACATGAATTTCTTAGCTGGGACAAATCTGTCTGTTCATTAGGAAAGATGACATAGATGGCCAGGCAGGTACGAGTCCCTTCTGCCTTCCTTCCTCTGATCTGCCGCCAGGGACAGGGTACAGCTGAGCTCCCTCTATTACGACCAAAAATGTGGATGAACAGGAAGAAACAGGGAGGTGGCTCTGGGGAGTGGCAGAGAAAATATAATTACCTGAGACTACACTGCATTTGACTCAGCTGTTTCCCACTCATTTGCAGTTCATAACTGGTGAGTAAACACAGCTCAGTATGAAAGTACTGCATGACTGTGTACTCCAAGATCCACCACATCCTTATTTGAGGCTTATAAGCTTCATTTAAGATAATATTAAGATAAGTAATTTGCTATCTACTCTGAGAGAAGCTTAAAGACTCATAGACCCAGAAGACAAACTACAAGGGTATGATTTCTTTTCAGGAGTGTTGGAGCATAGTAAAGCTAATTTCAACATTGACACACATGTTAAATACAATAATTGGGAAAGCTCTATTACTGTGTAGTACTTCTAAATAATTAAGCTTTCAAATTCTATCTACTTCACCATTTTCTCCCTGGTCAGGCTAACTTTCTTAACAATTCAATTTTTAATATACAATCATTTAAGAAATAAACAATCTTCATTTTGCTTTTTTGAATATACTTAAGAGTATGATATTTACATGCACATGATCTTAATGAATGCTATTTACAACTAACTGACCTTCAAACAGGTCAGTCTACTAACATATAATTCATCATGATCTTTTTCAGGAAATAGTAGAAAATTTCTTATAGTTCAAGTATACCAAGGTACAAGACACTCTTATCCTGGTATGCCCTGAAAAGATTTTATATTTTAGTGACTTATTGAATTTGGGCAGGACAGGCTTGAATCAACAACTGAGGCAGTGTCAGTTGGTGGCTCCTGGTCCAAAGCGGATTGGTGGGATCTGCTTGGGCTGGGCCATGCCTGTGGTCAGGACCCAATAGCCAGGGATGAGGCTGTCCTGAACCTGTGACATTTGCAGGGCACACACTAACGTGCTGAAGACACTCACTGGTTGACTGTCTTAGAGGGGAGGGGCTGGCCCACATGGCCCATGTGTGCACCTCACAGATCAACAGCAAACTGGAAAGGGCAGCAATCCCCTAGCCAGTACACTTTAGAAAAATTGTAAGCAATATGAAAAGGTCCTGAGACCTCCACCATTCACCTGTCTGAAAGAAACCAGAAACATGACAAGACAAAGAAACAACAAAAAGCCTCCAACCACTGACCCAAGGAAAATAAATCCAGGAGAGGTAAATACAGAGGAGATTGAGGGCAGCAAACATGCAATATCAGACATGGCCTCATTGGAAATAAAGAAATACTTCTGTGACCTCATTGACAAGTTTAAATCTGAAATTCTAACTCAGGTGAAGCAAGATATAAAAAGATTAATAAAAGAAATGTTGGGCACTCCTCAAGAAGACACAAATAGAAAAATGGAGGAACCCAGAGAAAGGAGAGAAGCCTTTAACGAAGAATATAAACAAAATCTAGAATACATGAAACAGATCCAAATTGAGTATCAGAAAATTAAAAACTCCATTGAAAGCTGGCAAAACTTCTTCACAGAAACTAAAGACAGACATTCAAAACTTGAAGATAGGAGACTGCAAGATGGCCAACTGAGTGGCAGCAGGATAAGAGCCTTTCTGAGGAAAAAATAAATAAAAACAACTCAGACGGTGGAATCTGGCAACATGGAGAAAGCCAGACAAAAGGAGAGGAATTCTCACGACCCAGGAAGTAACTGAGGAAAAAGAAAGAGGAAAAAGAAGCAAGGACAGAGGGCTGGAGCTGGGCAAGCCCCATCACTGTACTGGCATGTCTTAGAGTCAGGTGACTCACAACTGAGCTGAGATCACGGCCCTGCCGGAGCGGGAGTTGGTGAGCTCCAGACCCTCGGCTGGAGGAGGCACTGAGACAGGGAGTGGAAACAGCTAGTCGAGCTGCAGGAACTTTGGTGAGTGATGGAAACTGCTTTCTCCAAACCAGGAGGACTGGCTGGGTGACATTTTGGAGTTGGGCAGGGCCGGCTTGAATCAAAACCCGAGGCAGTGTCCGATAATGACTCCTAGTCCAAAGAAGATTGGTGGGATCTGCTCAGGCAGGGCCATGCCCCTGGTTGAAACCCAGTAGCCAGGGATGAGGCTTTTCTGGGCCAGTGGCATCCCCAGGGAACACACAAACTTGTTGAAGCATAAACTAGTTGACTGGCATAGGGGGAGGAGCCAGCTCTCAGCAAGCAACTCGCAGATCCGCAGCGGACTGGGGGGTGATACTTCCCTAGCAAGTGTGCTGCAGAAAAACTGTAAGCAATAGGAAAGGCCCAGAGACCTCCACCACCCACCTGTCTGAAGGGGGCTGAAAACATGACAAGACAGAGAAAGAGCAAAAGGTCCCCAACTGTGGAACCAGGGAAAGTGAGTCCAACAGAGGTAAATGCAGAGGAGGTTGAGAGCAGCAAACCTGTAATGTCTGAGACAGCCTCACTGGAAATAAAGAAATACCTCCGTGACCTCATCATTGAGTTTAAATCTGAAATTCTAACTCAGGTGAAGCAAGATATAAGAAGATTAATAAAAGAAGTCCTGGGTAATCCTCAAGAAGCACAAATGAAAGAATAGAGGAACCCAGAGAAAGGAGAGAAGCCTTTGATGAAGAATATAAACAAAACCTAGAATATATGAAACAGATCCAAAGAAAATATCAGGAAATTAAAAACTCCATTGAAACCTGGCAAAATATTTTAACAGAAACTAAAGACAAACTTTCAAAACTTGAAGATAGATTTGCAAAGTATGATCGTGAAAGGAAGGATCTCTTAAAAATAACAAGGAACCAGGAAGCAACAATACAAAGGCTAGAAGATGACAAGAGGATTTATAACCTAAGAATAAAATATGTGAACAAAGAAGCAGCAACAAATACAAATGAAATAAAAAGTCTATTCACAGAAATAATTAAGGAAAACATCCCAAACCTAGGTAACGGAAGTGAAGTTCAGATAAATGAGGCATATAGAACTCCAACCAGGTACAACCAAAACAGATCTACACCCAGACATGTAATAATTAGGATCCCAGAAATCCATCACAAGAACAGAATACTAAAAGCAGTCAGAGAAAATAAACAGATTACCTATAAAGGAAAACTCATCAAAATCACAGCAGACTTCTTGATGCAAACCATCAAATCAATAAGAGCTTGGAAGGAAATATTCCAAGCCTTGAAAGAAAATAACCTCCAACCCAGAATGATGTAACCTGCAAAACTGTCTCTTAAAATTAATGGAGAGACAAGATATTCCCACAACAAAGAGGAAACTGGGGGAGTTTGTGACCACCAATCCAACCCTGGTAAGAATATTGAAGGACATTCTATAGAGACAGAAGAAAATCACCAGGATTCCAGGAACAATGGCAGAAAAGCCTCAATGAAAGGGGCAGAGAATGGAATGAAGGAGAAAAGTAAACAACGACAGAGAGATAGCATAGCAGAGATGAGGCAGAGATTAGCTATATCACTGTTTTGTCTTGACTGATTTTAGTTGAATCTGGTATGCTTGATAGTATCAAGTCTGAGAGTAGAGGCAACTACTCTGAAGATGACAAGATTCAACAGGATACCCATTCTGGTTTGATTATTAACTGCCTTTGAAGTCCTATAATGTCTCCAATATTTGTTTTTATTAATAGTGCTATGTACTGCTATGTTTAATTATACTATGCCTGATGATATAGACAACTTTATTGAAAATAACAAGAGACATCATAGTAACTACCATAGATCACCTAGTATTGTGGTTTTACATGTCCTTTTCATTTCATGTTTTTCTAGGAATTTGTTTTGTTGACTTGTTTTGATTTGTTTTTCCCTCTAATACAGAAAGGATAGGTATACATGTAGAGACTCAAACATGTGTAGAACTTCTAAACAGTGTACAAGAATTGATTATAGTTATTTAAAAAAAAGAGGAAAAGAATGTATTCTAAAGGATATTTCTGAATGTATGTTTAAGTGTGTAGGACTGAAAACCCTATTACTAAGTTTTTGTTGGATAGATGAACAGAACTGATTGCAGTCTCACTGTTTAAATGTCCACTTTGTATGCTATACTTTTGTAACTTGAACAACTACTTCTAAGGAAAATACGTAATTATCAACTAGTGATTTCTTACTTTTGTTTTGAGATTATGTATTATTTCTACCCTTTTTCTGTTTCATTTTTTTTCTTTAAATAAAAAAAAGTTTTTATTAAATACAATATAGCACCAGCAAATGACATTTAAAGTGCATCTATTATTCTAATTAACAAATTATTTTAAAATGCCTTAACCTTGGAAAACTAGAATAGTACTCCATGTTTGCTGTGCTTTCTTGCCTTTTTGCATATTTATCCATAATACAAATGAGGAGTCTGGTGCACATTATGTCCAAGGCCCTACTGTGGTTTTCCAGCTCCAGCTCTTTTAGACCTAACAACAAACTTATAACATTGTGAACTTTCCCATTTTACAGGTGAAGAAACTGAGAATTAGAGATTAATAACTTGACAATTTTAGGTTGGTAAGTAGTGATACTGAACTTGGTTTGACAGCACAAGTGTACCAAGCTTTAAAGCCCAAGTTTTCTTTCTGCCTTGCTTCAATTGGCTGCTGCTCTTTATGGGGGCAGCTGATGAATACATCGAGGGCAGTGTGAAAGCATACCATGCTTGCAAGGCATGGGGTGAAGCTGCATTTTACCAGCTCTGCACTCTGGTCATGTGTTATCCACACACAGTGCTCATTATCTAAAAGATAGCTTTTACTGACCCTCTCAGTATGGGTCTATTAAAGTCTGTGATTCTCAGAAGTAAAGATGTTATTCTGTGATGCAAAAAAGAAATGGCTTTCTAAAAGATGCTAACTCTAGAAAAATGGAAAATAGGGGACCGATGTTCTGGGGTGAAATATATATTCAAAAACATTCATTTAAAGTCTGCTGTGAATACAAAAATGAATAAGGTCTGTTCCCTAACCTCATTGTGTGGGCACCAAAATATGGACCTCAAATGGTAATTATTTGGAACACACATTATAAAATGCAATTTTCAAAATGCTAAATGTTTCACTATGACTCATCCAACTGACATAATCTGTTGTCTAATACATGAATTCCATTGCAAATCCAAAATTTAAATGCTTAAGCTTTAAAAAAAATATAAATAAACATTCAAGTCTGTGTAAGCATAAACAAAATAGTGTTCTTTATAACTTCCAACCTCACTGGAGTGGGGAAGTGTGTCTTGGACAATGGAGGCCTGTTTTTTATTGCTGCAGGACTGGGGATGGGCAGGTAAGGTATTAATACCCAGGCAGAGCTAATTCTCCCACCTTGGAAAAATGAGAAGATGGAGGTGGGAGGAGGGTAGCCTTTGACAGTCTGCTAGACTTGTCACAGCAAGTGCAGAAGAACCTGACAGCACGGGGCCTAGCAATGGAGAATGGAGAAGGGATGGACTTCTGCTTAGGCAGTTTGAGAATAAGAATGATGATCATTAAGAACAAAAACGTCAATGAAAACTAGAATTATAGCTTTTTAATGCTCATTTATCTTAAGATATGAGCAATATGAAGAAGTAACACTGAGCAATATTTTCTAAATTGTATGCAGCTGTTTCAATGAGAGGCTGAGTTTTGTAGACTCTCCTTTCTCCTGCACCCCATAAATCTTGAGTCAACATACAACTAATCCAAAGTGGACTTTCTTCAAGAAGCTGGGAAAACACTGTGTCTAGGAACAGACACATAGCCAACAGCCTGGGAACAAATACTTATACTGTAAAACTTATTTAAATTTTCTTTTCATTTATAAGTCCCTTCCATTTAATGAGTGAATCTATTTTGAATAGCTTTTCTCCCTAGTTGGTGAGGCCACTTTAATTATTCTGGTAATAAACCAAAGATAAATAGGTGATAAATTATTATTTCTCTGACAGCCATAACAGGTTGCTGCAGGGATATAAAATTCTGTGACAACTTAGACATGTGGTGTATGCGAATAAGATTGATTGCCATGAGCTCCACTTCGCAAAACTGCTTTCCTTCTTTTATGGGGCCCATCATACATTTATGTAATTTGAAAGATCAAGTAGTTTAAAAAGTGTTGTTCCTCTGTTTGACCTTAAGATAAACAAAACACTGAAAGTCAGGACTACTATTTTAAGTTTCATGTCTTTGCAGTTGTTAGCTTTTACTATAAAATAATGTAAGCTGAAAGTATGTTTCTTTATAAGTATAAAGCATAATAGGGTGAACATTAGAAGACTTTAAAGTCAGGGACACATGAGTTCAAACACAGACTCTGCCCCCTTCTGGCTGTGTAAATGGGGACAAGTCCCTTAACATCAGGTCCCAGACGGTAAAATGAAAAATATGAGCCTAGTTTCATGAAATGAGTAATGCGAAGCCTAAGTAAAATACTCTATGGTTCCATGCCTAGTAAAGCCATATAAAACATAGCAGCTATTACAGTTTTGTTATTACTTTTACTACTTTGAGCCATTAACACTTACCTATGAAAGCAAGAATGATGCATGTTACCCTAGGACTACATAAAAATTTACACTTTGAAAAGCACCATCAAGCATAAAATGATATATTTTCATTACAGAAAAGGGATTTCAGACATTTAGTGAATATTCAGTGAATGAAGACTTTATTTTAGCTCAACAACAGAAGTAGACAGATAAAAGACACTGACTCCCTTCACGGGGCTCAGTCTGGTGGGGGGAAAAAGTACACAGGCAGTTACCATGGTATAAGTACCATGAAGTTCGGATGCAGAGTATACAAGAGTCCCTGAGCACATCAGAAAAGCAGATGAGCATTATTTATCTTGTACTCTACATAACTGGTGACTACTTAAATGTAATCTTTATGCCTGGCCAGAGCCAGACAGGAGAGGGTGGCAGGGTAGGGTCAGAGATGGTCTCCCTGTGCAAACAATGCAGTGCTTGGATCTTGAAGAACAAACAACTGGAGAGATCAGGGAAGAACATGCCACAAATATGAAACAGCATTTTTTTTTTGACAGGGTCTTGCTATATAGTTCAGGCTCACGATGCAGCCTAGGCTCACCTTTAACTCACAGCAATCCTCCTTCTTGGTCTCCTGAGTACTGGGATTACAGATGCGCACCACCACATCTGGCAGAAGCAGTATTTTAAATGAAACCTGATAGGACATGTCTTCTCATCCTTAAGGAGTCTCATGGAGTTAAGATGAGACAAGGAAGCCAGTTCGGAAGGAGTATGTGCTAAGCAGGACCCACCACGCAATGACAAATAGTTTTGATTTTATTTTACAAGAAATGAAGAGTCAAAAAAAAATAAAGAGAAAGAAAGAAAGAAAAAGAAAGAAAGAAAGAAAGAAAGAAAGAAAGAAAGAAAGAAGAAATGAGTTTTAATAAAATATAACTGATGGAAGCACATGGCAAAAGAGAATCCTATTTGTTATTTGGCCTATCATATTTTGGAGGAGGTGATCAAATTTATTTTGCTTTTTGGAATCAGTTGTCTATTATTCTCCAGACATGATATTATAGTTGTTAGTATTGTAGGTACCAGTGTGGATCTCCTCAATTTGGGGCAATTTAATTTGAAACAATGTCACATTAAATGTGGTTATTCATCATTGTCATCTTGATCACTATTTTTGTCAAAGGACAAACAATTCTCATATGTATTACATTAAAACAATACAAGTATGTAGTTTTAATGCCACATTTTCAAAAGAAGTTGATTATTAAATTAACATTATACATGGCAAAATATGCAGTGCCAGACTGACATTAAAGAAGACCATCTACTTGGATCTGCTTTCAGTCCCCAGAGCAAAGGCCCCAGCAAGTGTAGCTTTCATGAACCGTACAACCTCAGGATAAAGGGAATGTGGTGAGGTGGCAGTATGTGATTGTGTCATTTGGACAGGATGCTCCAGAGACTCCACCACAGTCTGCCTCATTAACTTCAGCTGTGTCTGAT
Organism: Hydrochoerus hydrochaeris; assembly: GCA_004027455.1. Taxonomy (NCBI): domain Eukaryota; kingdom Metazoa; phylum Chordata; class Mammalia; order Rodentia; family Hydrochaeridae; genus Hydrochoerus; species Hydrochoerus hydrochaeris. The sequence goes on along the minus strand of PVLA01000154.1, from coordinate 607,193 downwards.
AAAGACAAATTTCTTCCCTTCCAAAGAAAGTAACTGGGAGGAAGACTCACTTTGACTCATTAATAATTCAGTGCATTCATTTTCAGCACATTTTAGGTTCTAAGCTTCTCCCTGGGAGCTGGGTAACACAAAGATGAGCACATTAAAATCCAAATCACACATCAAGACTCTGCTCCAATATGGTTGTCCCCTGGAGGACCCTTGGGCACTCAATCAGAAGTGCTCTTCTGAAATTCTCAACACCTTGGCGTCTTCGCTGCTCTCTTATACCTTTTAGGCCAGGAGGATGCTGTGAATTTGGAGAAGTATGTGTGGCTTTGCTGTTTATTACTGTGTGTTTTGGAAAAATCACTTTTCTTTTTTAAAAAAATCTGTTTTTCTCATTTGTAAGAAGCAGTTATTCATACAAGGAGAACTGACACTGGAATGTGGTAATGAGAGATGGTAGAAGCAGTAATTGAGATTGAAAAAGGTTAAAAGAACTTACTTACAGCTACAAATTCAACTCTAAGTACTGTGTATTTTCCATCATACAAAAATTACCATATACACTGAATCTGTAAGACTTGTACAAAAGTTATATTTCAATACATACCTGCTTCATGAATCTCTTCCTTTCCAGTATATGAGGAAAACACTTGCCTAGAGAATTTGTATTGTTGTTCTCGAAAATTATTTTGTAAGTAGTCCATCAACATGACATAACCAGACTGTTGCATTGTAAGAACTTCACAAAACACAGCCAACTGAAAAGAAGATCAAATAATTTACATACCTGCTTTGAAGGCATCTGCAAATGCTTTAAAACAGATACCCTGTAAGTAAAGCTAGAAAATTATTCTTTTAAAATTGATTCAAATACTTCATTTATGTTAATTTCCAAGATTACCTGGCTTTCAGAGATGCTAACGGTGTCTTTAAAAACTATCCATTCAACGGTGTCTGTGCAAGGAGGAGATGTCAATGAGCCATTGTAAATGTAATACTTGTCAGTAGAGTTTGGCAGAAGGTTCAGCAAAATGAATGGATCTAAAGCAGCCTGCTTCCCTACAAAATAATGACATATATATATATCTCAGCTGGATTCCCAAAACTGAAACTGTGCTACTCAAAGAGTATATAAAAGAGACACATGCTTTCTTATATATTTAGCAGAACTGAAATTTTAGGAACATTCTAGATATATACAAATGTTTATAAGCTTGGCATACCCCAAATCACCTTAAATATATCACTCTATAATGTTACATGCCTTATCGTTGTAGTACAATGCTTAAGAAAATATTTTACACCATAAAAAGGTATTTAGAAATCACAGGATTATCTCAATAGTTACAGTTAATCTTGTATAAGATTCAAGTCTAGTTCATGAAAAACAAAAAACCTTATTGTGGTGAATATTATCTTCAAAAACCTAAAATTAACATCATATTTATGGATAACTTATTGAAAACTTTTTTCCTCTAAAAATAAAAAATGCAACAAAGAAGTGTTGCTATTACAACTTGTATTTAACATTGAATTGTAGGACCAGGCCAATGTAATTATATAAGCAAAAGAAAGAAAACTCTTAAGGATTATATAGGAATAAATGACAACATGACAATTTGCAAATAACATGGCTACATGAAGAAACTATTGAAAAAGAATTTATAGATCATTAGAATTATCAAGTGAATTTAATGAGGTCATTGCATGTACAACCAATTTACAAAAATCAATTGCATTTTGATGTACCAGTATGAAACAACAGAAAAGGAAATATAAAGTAATTTGACATAAAATGACAACAAAATACCAAATACTTAAAAGTAAATAGAATAAGTGTTGTTAAAACACTTATTTTGAAAATCTTTCAGCTAAATGAAAGTTTAAACAGGTGAGAAATACCATATTCATGCATTTGAAGATTTAATGTATTGGAAGGAATTGGTTTCACTCAAATTAACTTCTGAGTACAATAACATCTTAACCAAACTCTAAAAGGGCATGTGTATGGTTGTGTGTGATTGTGTGTGTGTGTATGTGTGTGTGTGTGTCTAATTGACGTGGTGATTGTAAATTTTAAATGGAAATGCAAGGAAAAGTTAACAAAATGTTTATTAACCAGGTAACAAGATCTATCAGGCAAATCACAATAGTGAATTGTTTGTTCAAAGATAGAGAACAAGAGAAAGGAAAACAGTACAGACCCATGACCATATGGCCACTTGATTTAGAATGGAAAAGTTACTAGGTAGTGGGAAATGGATGGACTTTTCAGTAAACAGTGCTACAGTAATTGGCTGTCTTTATGAAAAAAGTCAATGTTGACTTCCTATTCCAGATTGTAAGAACAAATCGACTATAAATAGCTCATAGATTTAAAAGTGACTAGAACAACACTTTCAGAGAAGAAACAATGAAAATTGTCTTTGTACCATTAAGATAGGTTGAAGTTTCTGAAATGGCACACAAAAACACTGCTCACGAGGAGAAAAATGATAAATTTCTGTGCATGATTATCAAGATTAATAATCACTACTAAGAGTAAGAAGGCAATTTAGAGTAGAAAATATATTCTAAATACAAGATACACTTACACATTTACATAGAAATATTCTCATATCTATTGCAAACATATTTATTACAAATATATCTATTGTATATACAGTGAATATGTGGCATATATATACATAAAAATATATATACATGCAATATATATGTGTAGTATATGTGTTCTTATACATGCATTTGCAGCTAGATCAGAGAACTCCTACAAAAAAAATTAGAGCTTTCCTAAATGGGCTATCTGGATTCTGATCCCTAAAATGATCTAAGTATATGTCTTCTTGAATGGTCCTGTTTTAAATTTTGCATCTTTCCAACAGTGTTGGGCAATAGCACTATCTTCACCTCCAGCATTCTGTGACCAGCCCTCACTCATATAAACAGCAGTTTACTTACTAACAAGCTCTACCTCACTCAGTTTTGCATCCTCCTAACTATCTAGTGGAGGGCATAAGCTCCTGGCTAGGACACTTAGATCACTAAAAAATAATTCTTGAAGCCAGTTCAATGTAGTCACTGTAGTGAGCAGTAAATTTCATCCCTGCTAGAATTATATGAGGAGCCTCACAACAATGCTGATGCCTCAGACATTATCCTAAGTCACTTTAATTAAAATCTGTAGCAGTAGGGCCTGGGCATCTGCATTTTTACAGCATCCCCAGGTGATGCGAATGTACAGCTGAGGCCTAAATCTCCAAGTAAAACGAAGGTTTTGCTTTTTAAGTCACACCTTTAGCAGTTACTATTAAGAATTAAAGGTTCCAGTCTGAATTAAAGAATGATCTTAGAAACAGAAACCTATTTGAATTCACAGTATTGTACTGACACAACCTAAATCTAATTTTAATTCTTTAGAAAGCTCAAATTATGTTTGGTTAAATGGATTAATTAGTAACTCCTAAAATATGTTCTGTTCTCTCTAAATGTCAAGATAAGATTGTAAAAGTCAGACAAATGATGTTTTCAGGAACTAAGGTGAATACTTTTTATCTGTAAATATTTTCCAGTTTTAGATTTGTGTTACTAATACCTGAAAGTTTTGTTACTAAATAACTTCCTTCTTAATTGTTAGTTGACTGCAGTTGTTCCTTTTTCTGCTGAAAAAAATGCCTTGTGGAAATGGGAGTAATAGAAAATGCTAATTAAATAAGGAGGCAGAAATTGCCTCACTGCTGAGTCAGGAAATGACTGATGCTGGGATAGCTAGAGGCCAGCAAAGGGAGCACAGAGGTGAGACCTGAATAGCGCTGTGCAGTAGAGCATGTTCTTAAAATGGGGAAAGAAATTAAAGGGAGATCAAGTTGGGGGGATCAGAAGAGAGAGATTTGATTGTCTCTTTCCTCTCCCCAGTGCAGAATACATTCTTCCTGTCTTTGAATCTCGGTAAGAATCATCTGGTTTCCCTTTCAGACATGTTAACGATTTCATAGTGTTTCAAATACCAGTCATAAAATTCTGTCCCAGATATCACAAAACTTTTCAATTACACCATCATCTTTTGAGAAAACTGAATTATGGTTCTCTCTCTCTCTCTCTCTCTCTCTCTCACTCTCACTCTCACTCTCTGTATGTGTATGGGGAAAACACACACACACACACACACACACAAATTAGTGAGCTTCAGCTGAATCAGTTTCAATCCACTGCTGCTCTTTGGGGTCAAACTGTTCATTCACACCAGGGCTGTTTGCTTAAACTGACTAGTGATGAACAACTGATTGGCCAGATCCTTCCCTGGGGAGGTTGCTGCTGGGAGGAGAAAAATTGGGAAGGAAAGAGACTGGGAGAAAGGGCTTTAATAATGGTAAACATAAGGGAAGAGCCACTAAATACTTATAGCCAACTCCTAGTATTTAGGACAAGGATATTCAAAATTGCTTGTGAGGATTTAAAAATATACAAATTTCTGGGCTGCATTTCAGATTAACTGAGCACCATAAAGCATACTTAAGAACACTCACTTGAGAATCACTGAAGATGTTACCTGATATGTCTCTTCTTTGCAGTTAGAATGATTTCAACTAACATTTCTCTTTTTTTGTGAATGCTGCTTGGGGAATATTAATATATTATCTTTATTATCACTGAAAATCACCATTTCTCTTTCTACCACATGCACAGAACAATACTGAGTGCAAAATAGGTATGATAAAGGAAAGAAAATAAATTTGTCTCTTAAGAGACAAATATTAGAAATTAACATTTAGTCTCATTTGTGATAGATTTTATAATCAAAATTATGAACACAATGTGTTATGTGTTGTTGAATGGATACCTATATCACATGGTGAATACATAGTAGGATTTGGAAGTTTGACAGTCCCACAATCTCTCTCTTCTACAGTTATATGAGTCAGGGTTAACAACCCAGTGTTAGTATTTCTTTTGCAATCATCATACAGTGGTTCAAGGCATAGGAATATTCAGGATTTGTATTTGATACATTTTTTCAAAAAAAGTGTTGGAATTCAGAAAAGCTGCCTTCTTCAGTCTAGACAGTTTCTACTTTCAGACTCAATGAGATGGAAATCAGTGTTGCTTACAATATTGTGTTGACTTTTGCAATGTAATAGATGAAAGAGGATGTGAGCTTCAACTTGCATTTGATTATACCTTTCAAAAGAGAGAGAGACAGAGAGAGAGGGGGAAAGGAAGAAAGAAAGAAAGAAAGAAAGAAAGAAAGAAAGAAAGAAAGAAAGAAAGAAAGAAGAAAGAAGAAGAGGAAAGGAGAGGAGAGGAGAGGAAAAAGAAAAAAAGAAAAGGCAAGAAAAGAAAAGAGAAAAAAGACAAGAGAGAAAAGCAAACTGGCCTGCAGGAGTTCACATAATCCTGACTTCTGAAAAGTTTGGCCAATTCAGATCCTCACATGTAACTGACAAAGATGAATCAATCCTAGGCATGCTTCTGCTTTCAAGAAAAGGATCTGCATGAGTCCTTTTTTTTCTGAAAAATTTCAGATAGGGATAATCCTTATTTTATTGGTAACAGAGGGCAACAGTAATATGGTTTGTGTGAATGCTTAATAAAAATAAAATAACAGTAAGAACAGGTTTTATAGTCTATTGTCAATGTTGTCAAAAGCACTAGCCATGACAAATTACAAGATCCATGACATAGAAGGCAGAACAAGATTATACACTATTGCATTTTGTTCTGTGTAAGCATTCACCTTCTTGTAAACATCTTACACCCTTATGTGAGTGAAGCAAACAATTTATTAAGAAACCTACCAGTAAATAAGTTTAATCTGAGTAGCAATTCTTTTTTTTGCCTTAAAATATGATTTTTATAAAAACCAATTTGCACTATATTAGAAGTTAAAATATTTAAGGAATATATACTGCAGAGACAGAATAGATACATTTTAAAGACACAGTGTAATTTTCAAAAATAAATTCAGAAAATTTCAGTTTCCTAGTTATATTAATATTTCATGATTTTTATAATGCAGTTTTTGATAAATTGTCCTCTATTTAGTGTGAAGCATATTGAAAAGTGAGAGATTGCTCTTTTTTAAAAAATTTATTTCTTTTCTTTCTTTTCTTCTTCTTTTTTTTTTTTTTTTGTACTGGGGATTGAACTCATGACCTCACACTTGCCAGGCAAGTCCTTGAGCTGCTGAGCTAAATCCTGGGCCAAAATTTACTTCTTTTCACCTTTTAGAACAAGTGATATTTTTTTTGTACTGTATTATAAAAAAAAGTTATGCAACAAAGTAGAATATTTTAAATTTGGGTCTGATTTTATTTTTATTTGATTTAATTGTTGGACATTTTGTGGGGGTTATATTGGCAAATATATTGTTTCAACCATATGATATTTAATTGGTGAATCATCATATAACTCGTTTTTAATGTTGATGGCATAAGAAAGTGACTTCAAAACAAGCATCCAGGTTTCTTGTACTGAAAACAGCAAAGAACTTATTAGTATCTCTATTAGTCAGGGTTCTCCAAAGAAAAAGAATAAATAGGACATGGATGACAGAGGAATAGATAGATAGACAGACAGATAGATGTGAGAGGACAGAGAGATGGGAGAAGATTTATTGTGGGAATTGGTTCGGGCATTGATGGAGGCTGAGAAAACACACTCCACGGTATCTGCCGGCTGGAGAAGTAAGGAAGCTGGTTTCATAGCTCAGTACAAGTCTGAGGGTCTAAGAACCTGAAGTGAAAGTAAAATCTGCTTCTCTGTAGGCTTACCAAAACGACTGACACTCTCCACTCCATCAATAATTGCTTTGTAATCCAAATTTTCTTCTATTCCAACCTGTCAAAGAAGAATGGCATTTTATAATAGGAAAAATAAAATATGAAATGTCATGATTCCCTGATAATGCTATATAGTTAACATTTTACATGTAAAAAACGAACAAATCTGCACACTTGCAGAACAGTTTGTTCCAGCTGAAAGAATCCCACCCATTAAGGAGTCTGAGTCCCCTTCTAAACACACCAGCCAAGGGTCAGCATCTTTGAAAATGACCACCAGTTGCCATTGAACATGAGTTCTCCCACTTTTAACAAAGTATGGCATGATATTTTGCATCAATATTCCATAAGACTTTTTTAAGGAATTAAATTAGTTCTAAATCTTTATGTGATGATTACCTCAAATAAAATGGACAAAGCTCTTAGTCTCCCTTTTCCTTTAACTGCTTCCTCAAAACTTGAAAATCGGTCCACATCAAAGCAGTAGATTTGCATCTATAAATGCAACAATAATACCTTTATTATATACAAAAGCATCACCAAAGTAGACAAAAAGACAATAAAATGAACACCAATAAATTCTAAATGAAAAATCCTATATGCTGTATAATTCTACATTTTGTGTATTTTCAAAATAATTTACCAGTTATCAGGATACCAAAATACAAACTATCCTTTATTACCCCCTAATGAAGGAGAAAAGACAAAGTCAGACATAGCTAGAGTAACAATTAGTACTGTGATTTTTTTTTTAACCAATGAACATTATAGGAATAATTCACTAGAGTAATTGTCATATATAAATTTATATGAATATAAATTAAAAGTTATTTTAACTATTTTGCTGAACTTTTTTTTCCAATATAAGGGTCATTATTTCTTGAGCACGCATGTTTTTCTTCATAGTTCATGTTTACTGCTTTTGGATGTTACCATACTGTGCTCTACTAATACTGAAATTCTCAAGGATTCTGTTCCCACCAAAAAATATCAAGAGTTTAAAGTTCCTATTTTACTTCTCCTGTCTTGATGGGAAGCTAAACTTGCTAACTTGTTCCTCAGTCCACATATCTGTATGCAACTGCCTCTGTTCCTACTGATAACTTGATGCTCCGCAGGTCATGGGTTTGCAGTTCAAGTAACAGAGCTGGGTAACTGCACACTTTTAGACAAGAGCAGAAAGTCTCTAAGACTCTTTCAGGGTGGTTAACAAGCGTGAAAAATTGAAAATCATCTCTTGTGATTTCAGCTGAGCCAATGTGAGATTGCGAGAAGAGAAGACAGATGAGAGGAGTAGAGTAGCGGTCACACCAAGGAGGATTATGAGGTTGCACCAAAAGATTGGGCTTGAGGCAAGGAAAAGCCATTGAGGACCTTTTGGTGCCAGGTTAGGGACAAAAGTACCTGCTCTGCAAGTGCGAGGTCATGAGTTCGATCCCTGCTACCTAAAAACAACAAAACAAAACAAAACAAAACAAAACAAAACAAAACACATTGCTTTCCATTGAGGACCTTCCGCTATTCAGGTAGAGGGGTTGGGGTCGAGCAGGGATAGAATGAAAGAGCCAAGACTGGAGAGAGACCAGTTCCAGTGACACATCGTAATCTATGTAAGCAACAATGGTGGTGTGGATTGTTTTCTGTCTGCCCACAGCATCTGTCCTGAGAATGAAGAAGTCTTTATTGTGAGATGTATAAAATCAGGGGGAAAAATAAAGACCAAGTCAAGAACACAAGAACGTGCCTTGGGGTTTCTGCCTGCACAATCTAACGGAAAGTACTTTTAAAAATAAAAAAAGCAAACAGTTAACTCTTCTGAGAGACAGGTTGAGAGGCTTTTGAAACACAAAAAGTGAGGTTTTGTGAAGAAATTCTTTAGTACTGATTTTGATTGTTCAGCCTTTTGTTATTTATTGCTTTTTTAAAAAAACTGTATTTTTGTTTAAATAGATAATATTGTGAGAAAGCAAAACTCTCTAAAGTGAAATGCTATGTGCTTAAGTAGCTGACTCATGTTTCACTGACAAACCTAATTTTAAAAGTGCGATTTTCTTTAAGGATATTTTAAATACAAAAGCCCCAAATTATAACTCATAAATGTGAATGTGGTAATCCACATTTTTAAATGAGAATTTTTACCCCCCAAGGGATAATTCAGCCCAGTCTTTTGGAACTCACAACCTCAGGCTTGCCAGGCAGGTGTTTAAGCCGCTGAGCTAAATCCCCCAGCAATTTGTATTGCCTAGTCTCATTTTTATTATTAACTACTGGACTGTGCTTGAAAAAAGTTTTTTTTAATGTCAAACATTAATATGGCAGGCATGGTGGTACACACCCATAACCCAACATCTGAGAGGCTGAGGCAGAAGGATAATTCACTGTGATCCACCTTGGGGAATTTAGTGACTTAGGGAGACACTGTCTCAAGAAAGAAAAAGCACTGGGAATGTAGCTCAGTATAATGCTCCATGGTTCAATCTCCCAGCAACAAAAAGAAAAAAAAGCATTAAAATGATGAATTTTTGGTGTATGTAGACAATCAAAAACATAATTTTTAGAAAACCTATCATAGTTCATCATAATGTATTTAATTATTTTTTAAAAAATGTTTCCACATAATTTTTAATACAGCTATAATTACAGCTGCTACAAACTGAAAGCATGAGTGCTGAGAATAAATCATTTAAAAAAAATTTTTTTTTTTTTTGAGACAAGATCTAACTATGTAGTTCAGGCTGGCTTTAATCTCATTATCTAGCCCAGGCTACCCTCAAACTCACAGCAATCCTTTTACCTCAGTCTCCTGAGCGCCACCATGTCCAGGAGAAATCTTGAAAAAGTCATGCTACTTTCATACCAATTTATACTCTCTCCAGAGGTCTGAAATGTTTTTTTAATTATTATTATAATAATATTTATTTTTATTAAATTTAAAACAAGATTTTTCTCATTATAGACAAAGAAATTAAGTCAAAGGATTCTCTAGAATTTTGTAAAATATTTACTCATCACATTTTTTTTTTTGTACCAGGGATCAAATTCACAACCTTGCACTTGCTGGGCAGGCGCTTATGCCACTGAGCTAAATAAACCTCCAGCCCTTACTCATCACATTTATGGATCAACCACTACAGTATGTGATATTCTGGGTACCTTCAAGTGTAAAACCAATGAAGCATCTTATGTTTGTTCAGCTTAGTCTAGAAAGGAAGGCAGTTCTTAGTTAAGTAATCAAAATTTAAAGTATAACTATGAATTATAAAATTTTGGTTTTAAATTACATGCTAAATAAAATCTCAATGATTTAGAAATGAAACTGAAACAAGTGGAAACACTGAGTCACCTCAAGTGGAAATTTCTGTCCTTCTAAACTGTGTTCTGATCCATCAGATGACATATTGCATTTTCCCCAGTGAAAAGTTATTTTGCTTGCTTTGAACATCACTTCTGAAAGTCCTCCACTAAGACGATAGTCATTAGTGATATTAATTTCCACTATAATAGAACAAAAGAAAAAAATGATGAAATTTCCTCTAAGCATTTGAAAGTCAACATTATAAAAATCAACTAAACTTTTTCTCTTTAAGGTACATTAGGAAAATCATTTACTTGATAAATAAGTTAATTTAGAAGCTCAAACCTGTATTCCTGCATAATATACTTAACGCATCTTATTACCATAAGTGAACAGGAAGCCTCAAACCATAACAAGTGTGTATCTTTGAGTGCAGAACACAGTCTTCCTGCACTGTGGTGTCCTTAGGTGACCACTTCCCTCATGTACTTGATGGCAGTGAAGTTAATGAGTACAAAGAGAAAAACAGAGGTCTGAAAGAAGTCTTTCTTGGAAGCACCTCCATCTTGTTGCCTCCAGCCTGTTTCTACTCCTTATCACACTGCTGCTTTGCATCTGTGCTTGTCCCTCTTGGAATCATCCCAGGTTTTGTCACTGATGGTCCAGAGCCTGTGTCTTGGGCTGGGTCAAGGATAAAGGGAAGTCCAATCCTACTATATACGAATACTGAGTACGTATATTTAAAATACAGTATCAAAGATGGAAAGGTATAATTTTCTTAAAATTATTTTGTTAATGTATAATTTATTGAAATTTAAAAAGATGTTTTTGTGTATTTTTTTTTAAAAAAGAGCAACCTACCAAGTATTTCCTAAAGATAGTTTAGCATTTTGAAATTTTGACCTAGAAGGGTAATTTGTTTTGTTAGATTTAATTATAACTTGATTACATTTTTCATATCCAAATACTGAATATTGTATAAGGCTAAGAAACAAGGATCAACTATTATACCCAACATATAGGAATCCTGATAGACTGGATAACTACCAGTGATGGCATTATTAAAGCCACATTATCTATAATTAGAGTATCTTTATCACATCTTCATGGGGCAGCATCATTGTTATAATGGAAAGCACTAGTTATTTAATTTTGTGTAAACTTTCAAAGTATTTTATTCAATAATCTCTGTTTAGTTCACAGTAAATTATTCAAAGGAAAATGAATTATTCTAGGTCTGAAAAACTTAGTAAAGGCCAGAAGAATGCAAATACTTTACCTGTCTTCCCAGTGTTGTGAATGAATGTTTTCTCCAAAGATGCCTTATCCCAACCCTGAAACTTCAGTTTCTTCAGATTCACATTGACTTGAGTAAGATCTTCATCAATATTGATAGGAGACTGCTTTGGACTATTACATGTTGGATATTTCTTTCCCCAGTTTTTTTGATTCAGTGCACCTAGGGGGAAAAGAAGAGAAAGGAAGCTAGTTTCTAAAATTACCACACAAAAGTTAATTTTGTATTATAATTTGTGAAGATATTGCATAAAAACTAGTTACAATAGTAGGAAAATTGGAATATCATTGTGCTAATTCATGAAACAACTATGACTATATTAGCTTGTTTTTAATATTTTTGTATTAGTGTATGTTTGCAATTCACAATAAATGCATCCACCATGAGGAACTGGCACATACACATATACCATCCTCATCACTTTTACTTTTCCTTCCTCTCCCCTCTCTCCTATTTCCCTTCATTGCCTGATCCTCTTTCCATCTCCACAGTGTATCCCCATTTCCTACCTATCATCTGTGTCTTACTTGGCTCTTTAACTTATTTATACTTTTGTTTACTTGTTGATGAGCATGTAGCCTACTTTCAGATTTAGCTATAATTAGTTGTGTCATTTCAGATTCTACATTTTAGATTCTACATTTTCATATGATATATATATATATATATATATCCTACCATATATATATCAAGCCTCATTGTTAACAGTAAGAAAAAACAAAACTTTCTATAAATATTTTTGTGTACAGTGAATGTGCATCTGATCCACAGAATGACCAGCTCTCTGAAACCCAAGCTACTCTAGGTTGACTTTGTTTCATGCCTACCTGAAACCAGGAACCCTCTCCTTGTTTCACCAGATTAACAACAAAGTAGTGTTAAAAACAGATATGTCCTTTGTGTTGTTTAAAACACTTGAAATGTTGTGTATCCAAGTCTTAACATTTCTGCAATATATATCTTTTGAATACTTCACTTCAAGAAAATGTGAATGGGTAAGGTCAAAGTATTACATGATCAGAACTTGGGGATGTTATAAGTAAACATTTCTTTGGTATAACTTTAGTGTATGCTGTCATTGTTATATGATAAGCGAAACAATGAAGAATAACTCTAACACAAACTCAATCTAAAGTCACCTCTCATAATATGGCAAAGCTAATCTGCATAATTTAGCCTACAAAAGAAATAATGTTGGTCACATCATAAAACCACTTATGTATACAGAGAAAAGTTAGGTAATATGTCTCACAGTGAAATATCTATTAAATACCTGAATAAGTACTAGAAACTTTATTTGGAAAGCTGGCTCTATTTCTAGAAGGTGTTTGCTTACAATGTACTTCAAATATGTATGATTATGCATATTTTGCCTTCTAGGAATAGTTTTAATGATTTGAGTAATAAGATGGTGATTTATCTTGTAAGGTACTCTGGCTTGGCGACAAAAAAAACACTGCTTATTTGGCTTATTTGGCAGAGAGCCAAACTGCAGAATGAATCAATAAGGTCATTTTCATTGCTGACATTTTAAAATGAAATACATTTCAAGCACATTTAGTCAAACAGTTGAGGTTCCTAGACACATAAAATTTTAATTCTCTGATAATAATACATGCAATGTATATGCATAGGCCTGCTCTTTTCCGTCATGCTTCCATCTCCATTTGGATTCTAACTGGCATTTTTCTCTTGGAATAGCATGCTTGAACTCTTGACTTCTACTCTGAAACAAACTCCTCCTGCAGCCCTTTGCCATCCTTTAAACTTGGAAGTCATTTAGATGCTTTTGATTCTCTTTCAGGGAGGCCCTGTCAGTCTGCCTTCAAAATCCATCCCTAGGTGGACCATTTCTCTTCTCTATCATTGCCATTGTAGCCCAAGCCACTGCAACCCCTTGTCTATAATTTGCTACTCAAGAAGCATAACCCAAGAGAAGATTATTAGGAGGGTCAGGGCCCACCATACCCTTACAGAGTCAGACTCTCTATTTTAAAACAATTCCCAGGAAATTCACAAGCATAAAATTTTGAGGTAGGTTCAGACATCCATAGTGCTTTAACTGGTCTACAGCTTGGACTATTGCCTTTTCCCCAATCTTGTTCTCTACTTATGCAACACATTGAAATTTTAGATAGACACTCCCTCCCAATGTCCCACTCCTTGGTGAATATGCCTGCATAATACCCTCAGTTTTAGGATGGCCAGAACTTGTACATAGAAGAGGAGACTAACTCTTCATTAGGTCACACTCTATGACAAATATGATGGGCGAAACTGCTGATGTGATTGCTATAGAAAATCCCCTGGTTAAGTTGGAGAGAGATTCCAAGCATGAAAAGATTCTCCTGCTGATCTTGAGGACTCACTACACTGGGGAGACACTGTGTGACCAGAACCTATGGGTCAATTCTAGAAGCAGAGAGTGGCTCCTAGACTTTATGCCAGAACAAACAACAACCTGGGACAGTGGTCCTACAATCTCTAGGAAATCAATTCTGCTAACAACCTGCATGATCCAGGAAGAGAACTTCAAGCTTCAAATAAGAAACCTTGGTGTCAGATTTGTGAGGAACGAAGCAAAGAACTCATCTAAGCAGGCCCTCTTCTCTAACTCCTGACCCTCAGAAACTTTGAAATAATAAGTACATGTTGTTTTAAGTCAGTGTGGAATGATATTTTGATTCGTGAACACTTTTGTTTGTGAACAAGATGATTTGCAAACAGAAGGACCTGGAAAAAGTCTGTTTTTGTTTGTGAACTCCACCTAGAGTGATGAATATGACTGTGGCCATCTTTCCCACAGGACCACAAATGTTGCCATGTTTTCCAAAATTGTGGAACAAATTAAATTCGTGAACCGAGGTACTGCTGCATACGCAGTAATTTGTTATAAGTAGAAGAGAACCGATTTAACTTAGTGACTAAAGTGACTTTTTAAAATAGGTATATCCAAGCTCATGTATCACTGCTCGACACAAATCTTTTCAATGCCTTTCCATGTCACCTGAAATATACCAAATCATTCTATCACGGCCAACAAATCCTATGTGGTCACCACTCGTGATCTATCTACTCTCATTTCCTACCACTTCAGATTGGGGATCACACTGGTGTAGACACACTGGCTTCTGTTCTGCTTCTTGAGCATTAAGGATCTATGCTAGAATTGGTTTTCAGAATGCCAAGTCAATGCCAAGTCTTTCTCAAATGCTCCCCCAGGTGTCTATGAGGTTCAGATGGCTCGTTTCTGCTTTCATTGTGGTCTCTGCTCAAGTGATCTCACCAGAAAAACTTTCTGTGAATACTTGGTATAAAATACACTTCCTCCTTTGGTCAGTCTCAATGTTCTGTCCTTCATTTCTTTTTCTTAATATATTATTTCTTTATGTATTGATTCCACACATCATTATCTGTTTTTAAAAGGTACATAGGTGTTCAACAAGTATCTGTTGAGAAGTTTGGGCTTAGACATCCACAGTGCTTTAACTGGTCTACAGCTTAGACTTTTGCTTTTGTAAAATGGCCCTTTTTGCTTTTATGAATTTGAGCTCCTGGGATCAAATATGAAATTATAAAAATAAAATCAAAATGACCAATTAAAGAAACATTTCTAATGTCAAATGCAAGTCTCCATTGACTATTATAGCACAATTAAGTTGAATAGTTCCTACTAAACTTCTGCAGAAGGATATCAAGAAAGACCTGAAGTCTGAAATCTATGTTAACTTCATATAGAACTGCTAGATAATTGGGTTATAGTTGAAGTACATGGAAATTACAGATTGTGGATCCAGTTTAGAATCTTTAGTAGATCATGATTTTTGGCAAATTACAGGTTCAAGACACCTCCTTACTTTTTATGAGTAAAAGGCAAAATGAACAAATTTTCTTGTGGGAAGAACTATAAATAGAAAAGAAAAAAGTTCAGCAAAAGCAAAAATCCGAGGTTCATATGCAAAGCACTCTAAAAGGCAGCTTCTTTAAAATAAGGAGGATTAGTTATAGTAGATTATGAAGCTGATTTACCCATTTGGAGAATTTAAATCTGAGAATTAAGATAAATCATTCATTTGCATATTCATACATTCTTTCTTCCATTCATTAACTCACCTAATTCAGCAACACTGATAAATTTCTTGTGCCCATGTCTATTGGAGCACTTAACATACTAGATTTTTTTCCCATTAACTTGCCTATTTCCTTTATGTGTGATTGCCAAATTCTGAGTTTGGCAAAGAGTAAAAAGAAATTAAATGTTTGTGAAACAGACTTTGTGCACCAAATGAACGTATTCAGTATTTGCACAGTACTCATCCTCTGCTCTAAGCAGAATGAAAAGCAATTCCCAACTCTGTAGGGCTTATGAAAGAGTTCAGGTTTCCTTGTTTGCTGGCTTGCTGGCTTATCACATTCCAGAAGGGTGTGTGCGGGTGTTATGTGGGCATGTGTGTGTGCGTGCATGCACAGGGATTAAGCAAATTCACAAATGCCTAAAGTAAAGATATGTTGAAGCAAAGTAAACAAAGACAGCAACAGCATACTAATACAGACCTTAAAGGATGAATTGGCTTTTGATACACAAAATTCAGCACATACTGTGTTGAGTGATGATCATAAGCAAACTCACAGTGGCAGAAAAGTTCAGACAAACTCAGAAGTTAGTAGATTAACTTAGACTAGTGAGCAGAGAATGGATGCCAAGGAATTCTACAGAAGGAGATGAAAAAGTGATCAAGTGGACATCAGTCCACCACTAGGAAGTAAGGAAGCTTTGGCCTGTAAGACAGCAATCTCTGCCACATCAGAGATTCTGTGATCTTTATAGCCTCCCTGTATGCATCTGAAATACAATATGTCTGTCTCTTATTCATGCTGTAATTTCAGTATCTTAGAGCCTGGCACTTAATTGTTAAATAAACATCCACTGAAATAATGAATGCTTCAGTAAAATATCTATAGTTACCTAGTCTTCCATACTCACATGCCACACATACTGGCCAATCAGTGTTCTGGAGAGGAACTCATTTTACAAAATGCTCTGGGTAGGAAAATATTAATTTATTAGTCCTTAACACAAACATATCAAGTGAAGAAAGTTAAAGTATAAAATAAGGAGGGAATGAATAAAATAATATACCAAGCTAAGGTTTTTAATACTTGGAGTAAATGATACATATGAAAATGAAAGAAAAATATCACTTTCCCACTCCTTTTCCTTTTCTTTTTTGCAATTCTTTTTTTGGGTGGGTCCTGTTTTAAATGCATGGGAATTATAATTAAAGTCATGATTTTGTATATTAGTTTAATAACTTTCTATAAAGAAGTTCCTCAGAAAATATCCACTGAAAATTCCTATGAATATGAAAAAATTCAAATATTGATTTAATAGTAATATTGTCATAAACTACTACTATTTAATAAGATTTGAATTTGTAGACTTAGACCTGATCACTAAAGATAGAGATATTGTTAAGAAAACACAGATTGCTTTTCATCTTAATGATTTTGTAGTCCAGACTTTGTTCTAAGAAAGTATTTGTGTCCGCACATATTCACATATAAAAATATAACAATGAAAATTTAAGTAAAACATTGAAATGAAAGATTGTAGTAACATCTGTAGGACCTAGCTGATGTGAATAAACTTCATTCAGGATTCTCTACACTGTAAGCCAAGGAACTCTTCTACATTGTTAGTGGGAATGGAAACTAGTACAACCACTATGGAAATAAGTATTGAAATTTCTCAAAAAATGAAAACTAGAAATTCCATCAGACTCAGTTTTTTCTCTTTCATGTCTCTTCCCAAGAGTTAGAGATGTTACAGTGGTGCATGTATACCCATGTTTATATAACAGCCAAATAACAGCTAAATCTTAAAAGTGCCCTATAGATGAGTGGGTAAGAAATGTATTTACACACAAGACAGTACTGCTCTGCCATAAATAAGGATAAACTTGAGTCACGTGCAGGAAAACGGACGCAATTTGAGACCACAATGTTAACCAAAATAAATCAAACACAAAAGCTTAAATATCTCATATTTTATCTTATATGAGAAACCCAAAATATAAACAAATTAAAAAGCAAAATAAAAGATAGCAGGAAACAGGAAGACAGATCTTTGCAAAGGGGAAGGGGATCAAGAGATGGAGAGAAGAAGACTAAGAAAAACTGAATTAAGGCGCCTGCACGCTGGGCGGGGTGCGTCCAGGCGGTTTTTTTTTTTTTTTGGTCGGGGTGTGGCGCGCTTCCTTTGCAGTCGCTGTATCTCGATACAGCAGTCGCGGGTGCTGGGGCGCAGCGAAATGGAGGCGGAGGGTCCCCAAGGTCCCCGGGAGCGGCGGGGTGAGGCCGTGGCTCAGAGGCCGGAGCAGAACCGTGTGCAGCCTCAGCCCAGGAACAACCGGCTTCTCAAACACACCTACTGGCTGGACCTCTGGCCCTTCATCCTTTTCGACATAGTGTTGTTTTTCTTCGTGTATCTTTTGCCCTGACTGGTTTGCTGATATCTCAAGAAGTTGACTCCTGGAATGAATTCTGAGGACAACTACAAATTTCTTGAATAAAGAAGATATGATTGTGCCACAACAGAATTTCCAACTTCTAAAGGGACTGTCCTCACATTTAACATTTTAACTTGTTGGAAAATGATTAAATAATGATCACATTTAGAATTAGCTCTATTGGTTCATGTATAAAAACTTTTCGAACATCTAATGGCTTTACAAAAACTGGATGTGAAAGTATTTGTACTTAGGTGTTTAGTATATTAAGAAATATGTTAATGTCTGTAACATTTTAAATGTTGGCCAGTTTTTGATACAATATGGTATATAATGAGGTGAAGTTAAAGGTATGGTATATAATGAGGCAAACTTAAAGGGATTTTGAGAGGTGACATGAAATGTTTTTAGATTGCATAAAGACTATAAGTAACAGGAGCTATACAGAAAATATAAGCCCACAGTGTATTGGCTCTAAAAGTTTGATTTTTAGATCAAGACTTAGAAAATCATGTGTGGGTCATAGCTTGATACACAGACCTAGAGAAAATAGGTATCAGAATGTATGCTTCCCCTTAATTCCTTTTTAAACTCCTGTGTGCCCTAAAATAAGATTGTGTTCAAACCTATTTCTTATTACTATTGTATTAAGTATGTTTGTAGCTGGAACATATTTTTACAGCAACTGTAACTTGGTTAAGTATTTGAAAAATGTCAGTTGTGGTATTTATTCATTCAACAAATACTGGAGCTCTGTTGCCAAACATTATTTTAGACACAGCAGGGAACAACAATTCTTCCTACCTTCTCATTTGTTCTTTTCTAAAAATCTTATGTTATTTAGTAAGAATTTACATACTTTCCCATAATAAATGTATTCATTATGTGCTGAAAACATATACCAGCTAAAAAAGCATTTTAAAAAATTTACATTCCAAGGATGATCAGATGGTATTTTAATAGAAAAGCCACACACAAAGCAGCTACTATAGAACCACTTGGGAAGCTAGTTCCTTTAGCATAAAAGGCTTTATATAAGGAATATTAGAAATTGACTCCATACTAAAACCAGTGCCATTTGATATACATAAATGTCTGAAATATGTTAGGGTTATTCTCTTATAGGGAAGAGATCTGGTAAACTTTATATTCTCATGGTTCAAAATGGCTCTTACTACTAGAATCAAGCCTGGCATTGATTTTGGAGGATTTTAATTGGCCTAATGGCCATAAAGCTAATCATATCTTGGGGATGTTTCATGTACCTGAAGAGACACTTTCTTGAGGTGTGGTTGAAACATCTGGGATTTCACTAACGAATTATGACTTGTTTTTTGTGCTACTTACTAATTATATTGCCTAATAAATGTTTACTTATATAGCTGAAAAAAAAAACTGAATTAAGATACATTATGTGTATGTATCAACTCCCCATGGTGAATGTAATCATTATACATTACAAATGTGCACTAATAATATAAAAATTTTTTAAAATTACTGTGGACTTGCTTCCTATTTAAAATTCTAGAACTTTTTCAAGTTGAAAAAGAATCTCATATGAGCAAAAATCTGGCAAAACATAACAAACTGTTGCTCTGTGGTGCAATAAATTTAACTTTCCTGCAGAACACAAAGGAAAAAATAAAAACACAAGATGAAAAAAGATCTAAGAACAATGCTATAGCTTTAGAGATTAGTAATCAAAATCTGATAATCTGTGGCAAGTATAAACAAAATCAATAAACACAATAAATATGAAGACACTCACAGTGGGTCATAACTAACCCATTGCCTAAATCAGAAATGAAATAATCCAATAATAAAACTTTTAGTTGTGACAAGAAGTTATGGGGCAAAATTATTCAATGGAACTGTGGACAAATTTATGCAACAGAATGTTATCTTGAAGAATTTTGGAACATATGAGAAGATATCAGGAAGTGAGGGCAGGAACCAGTACTATCATGGTACCAGTCACTTTGGTAGGAAGTATGGGAAGAGAGGAACATTCTGAATTTGGCTTTGGGTCTCCAGACTTTGAGATGTCCATGGACATTCAATAGGAAATCAAAAACATGGGTCTTGGTGTCACTGAGTTCTGGAATACAGATCAAGACTGCGGAACATCACTATGCAGACAGTAGTACTAAACTACAGACGTGGAAGAAGCATATCTATTAGCATAAACTGGAGGAGGGTAACTGCAGGCAAGATATAGAAAGCATTGATACTTAGGGAATATAAGGAGAAGTGGTGGAACTAAATGAATTTAACACTGAGATCTGAAAAAAACCTGCAAAATCTAAGACAAAATAGTTTTGTGAAAATCACAGAAAGACAGTTTCAACAATGAAATCATCCCAGATTGGGTGTTACACATACCAGACAGATTCCATGTGCTCATGACCAAAGAGTGATCCCTGGATTTCTCTTCCTTACCATAAACCTAATATTCCTAAAATAAAACAATTTCCATGAAAGCACAAACTTGGAATTCAAATTAAAGTCAACTGGAGGTGAAAAAAGAGAATTAGAATAATCTAGCACTTAGAATCAGCTCCAAAAATGAGGAACAGAGTTTTCTTTCAGTCAGAGGGAAACATAAGCAGGTGCATACTGTATACCAACAGGGAAGAGTTATTGAAAAAAAGTTTGAAGTTATGAGAGGTCAGTGATGAAGTTCCTCAAGGTTGAAGACCATGGATGGAAGATTATTAGCCTCTCATAAGAGGAAAAAAAAAACAAAACAAGAAAACCATGGAGAGATGGAGTCATGAGGACCTAGCTACGTTTGGAAGATGGGAGTAAGAAATCTGAATGTAGCTACCCCAGGGTTTCTGTTTTAGGTTGGATCTCAGCATGCGCAAGGAGTAGCAGTTTGGGGATTCAGATGAAGCCCAGCTCTACCACCTAAAATTCTCACTCGTATCAGCCTCAGCTACCTTATTGTAACAGGAATGTTAATCTCTCCCACTCAGGTTGTGTAGATTAAATATGACAACATGGGCCAACAGTACAAACCTTCTCAACCCATTTTCCTGTTGTTTTAGGAAGAGTCAAGATCATCCACCGTGAGGGAGAGGTGGGTGAGAAAATAGATGAAAAAAGAGTGAAGAATGGAATAGTGGACCTTTAGATGTGATGGAAATTATCATGGTTTCTGCTAGTGTTAGAGATCATAACCTTGTAGACAAGTTGTGTATTTTTGCTTTATTAATTTAAAAAGATTTCCTGGAAAAATCAGCAGCCCTGATGGGCAAGCAGAGAGGGCAAATAGTCACAGTCCTAAGCAGAAATCAATAGGATGGGATGGTGGGAGTATAATGACCAGGGAACTGCAACTTCAGGCTAGAGGAAGCCACTACATCTACCTGTAATTTGCTATAGGCAAAAAAGGGTAATTTTTAAAAAATGCTAATGCATAATAACAATCATGGTTTCCTCTGTCATCTTTCCTTTTAAATTATGAAATGAAGTAACAGTGATGAAGTCCAGTATTGCAGTGTTTCAGATGCTGTACCCAGGGATCAAATAGTTAATCAAAATTAGAAAATCAGATGAAATTTAAAAAGCTCCAGGGACTATAGAGTTTTATTTTTCTAACTCCCACTGACAAGCCATCACTTCTAAAAGGAAAAAAAGGTGCAGTGATTAGGCGACTTTATGATTAATGGTATGAACTCTATATACCCTTGGTTTAGTCTAAATGAGTAAAGTATATTTTAATATTCAGGTATTTGATTGAAGGCAATAGAGGTTGATTCACTGCAGGATATTTTTCTACAGTACTTGCTATTCACTAACTGTCCTCAAGGAAACCCAGGCAAACTTATGTGTGGAATGATAAGGAAGAGACAGGGTTATTTCTTGTCTTTGTTGCTGCAGTCTGGCTATTATGTACCAATGAAACAGTAAATACAAAACCATCATGCAGCCCTGTAAATAACGCTTTGGTCTGAGAAATTAAAAGAAAAGGCACTTCTCACAGATAGTTAAGAAAGCTGTCTCTGAGTTGCTGTAAACTCTCACCAGCTTTCCCCTCACTGATGAGGGAAACTCTTGTAGCAAGGAAGTAGCAGCACTGTGGATAACAATGGATGTCTCTGACAGTGACAACAGCATGTCTGTATGCCACACTTATTGTCCCTGTGCTTATCCATATGGGGTGTGACTGTGGCTCTGTTTCCCATCTTTGGTTGGAGAGCCAGAGATTCAAGGTTGAAATGTGAGACATAGCTGTCTATACTTGGCATCCTTATACCGGTATTAGGATTTCTGACGTTTTCTACAAGATTGTTCCATTGTTCCAGTTACAGCATGCTGATCATAAAGGCAAAGCATCTACTTTAACTCCTATATCGTTCTATTTGTGCCTGTCTTCTGTAAACACATTACAGAAAGCAGATCTCCTAGATGCTTATTCTGTTCACAAAAAAAGTGTGCATTCATTACAGTAGCAATAAACCTACTGCTTCAGCTATAAATTCTATATTTTATATTATCCCCAGGTTCCACCAAAACTTAGTGACTCTAAATACAGCTTTTATTTGTTCATTTCTTTACTTTCATCAAGTATTTATAAAACTTTCATAAGAATATATGACTCAAAGTCATGTATTCTAAAAACCAACTCAAAAAAAGAGTTCCCTATCAAGGAACTCATGCTCTAGTAAGAACCACAAATATATGAACTGTTAATTATACTACAATATAAGTTCAATAGAAATACGTATAGACTATTTCCAGGACACTAATTAAATATGTAATACTGATGGGTTGAAAGATGAAATTATGAAATGGGTGACACTTCCTTAGTGACAAGAATTTTGTGACAGTCTTCCATGATGAACAAGTATCCACTTGAAAGTAAGGAGAGAATTTAGGCCCGTGGCATTCAGGTAGAGAAGTAGCATCAGTGCAGAAGGGAGAAAGTTCAGCTATGTGGGGAGAACAGTAGGAAACCTATGTGCTGAGACATAAACTGGAAGGCAGTGAGTAGACAGGATAGGAGAAAATGGGTAGATATGCTGGCTCTGAATATCAGCACAAGGACTTTGAATTCTTGCCAGGAGATAATTGAAGGTATTTAGATTACAGTGTCATGGTCATATTTAAGTTTTATGATGGTGAATATGGTTTTAGAGTTAAGGAGAAAGTCAGGTAGTTAAATTAGGGTTTAGAAACATGTGGGGTGAAGAATAGTAAGATGAAAAATGTAAACTAGGGGAGGTAAAAAAGAAGAGGAAAGGTAGACTGAAAAATATTTAGGGAAAAACTGAGGACTCGGAAGTTGATTAGCCTTGGAGGATAAGGAGGGGAAGGTGGTGAATGATCGCTGTAGTGACTCTGGTATACGTGACTGAGGAAGGAGGTGCCACCAGCATGTATTTCTTCAGGGAAACTGATTTCCAAATCACTTGTCATCCATCATGGCTGTGTTTAAGTCTTGTAAAAGTGTAGAGGCGCAGGGGCAGAGGCAGGGGCAGGGGAAGGAGCAGGGGCAGGGACACCCGGGAAGAGCCATAGTTTTATTTCATAACTTCAATACCCTTGACAGTCAGTAAGAGTAGCAAGTAAGAGGCTGACTGAGTTTTTCCTTAGGTCAATTCTTGGCTGTCACTGTAGTTGGACTGGCATCATTGCTGCCTAGCCATTTTCAGAGCATGATATATTCTTGGAGAAGACTAGACTGATGATTCTGTACATGAGTAAAGCTGGTCTTCAATCAATTTGTTTGTAAAATGGTGATAAAGACAAACATAAAGAAAAACTAAAAGGCCCATTGACCAAACTTCCTCCATCTGTCCTCTCTATTCTTTGCAGATGCTGGTCACTATTCTTTTACTCTAAACTCCTGCAAGATCAACTTTTCTGTATTGCACAGAACAGTGACATCATGCATTATCTATCTTTCTGCACCTGGTTTATTTCACATAATGCGTGTCCTTCAGGTTCATCCATACTGTCATAAATGACAAGATTTGGTTGAACTGGAGGAAGAAGTTCTAGTGTTCTACTGCATAGTAGGGTGACTCTGATGGTAATATGCTGCATATTTCAGGAAAACTAAAATAAAGAACTTTGAATGATTAATATTTGAGGAGATAGATATATTTATCTCCATTTGATGTTTATATAATGTGAACATGTAGAAAATACCATGCAGTAGCTCAAGAATATGCACAATTTTTATGTGTCAGTTAAAAATATTTGAAAGGAAATGGGTCTCTAATTATATACATTGCTGAATACTAATAAACATCAAGTGATGTCAAAGGTAACATGGATTATTCTTTAAAACAAAATAAAACATTTCTAAAATCGATAATAGAAATGGCTAAAATTGAAAAAATCTTCCAAAGAATTAAAATCTTATTTTTCTTTCCTATTAATCTATCTTTTCCTTCTACCTATTCTCCAAGAATGTATCATGCTCTGGAAATGGCTATTACACTGTAGTCTTTTCATAACAGTGAAAGTTCTTTAAAGAGATACTTATGGGGATATCATTTGAGATAAATCATGATATCCAAAATTTATTTCTTTATGAGAAATCTGTAATAAATAGTTTGGAGAGCTAAAAGAACCTAGGAAATATAAAAGAAATATATGATGAAAAATAATTACTCAAATTAAAGTCCTGAAATGGGAAAATAAAAAATATTTAAGTTATAATTAAACCAAATTTTTACTTAAAGATAGCAAAATTATAACTTATTTTTTATTTTCCAAATCTATAGTTACTTTTAATAAGTTTCAGACAGAAAACAGTAGATAACTAAATGCTGGTTTCTTTTTACTTTCTATGCTTATTTTTAAATGATGATGCTTAAGTAAAAGTGTTTTGATATAAACAATTCTGGCATATGGTGATTTATAGATTTTAAAAAGCTGGTAATAAAATTGTTTATGCAAGTTAACTGCAATATTCCATGGAGCTATTTTTGTTAGTAACCTTTAAGGATATACAAACAAAGGCGAGAAAGATAACTAAAATGTTAGGAGTCCTTGGCAAAGAAATATAAAAAAGACACCCTTGGAAGGGTGCGAGTGTACATTAATTTGTGTCTACTTCCACAGACAGTAGGATTTGAGGAGCTAGAAAAGTAGGCTGGCTTTTCAGCCAAAATAACCTAGATCTTTGAAAGGCTAGGAGGCCCAGCACACACCTGTGTCACACATTTTAATTAGTCAATATTGAGAAATGGCCAAAGGGAAGAACCTGTTAAAAATCAATGCTCTTGCAGAACTGAAAATTCCTGTTTGTGTTGGTTTACTTAATGCCAAGAACTGTTTTTGTATATGGCAGTACCAAGTAATAAACGTTACACTGCAAAAATGCTGCTTATGACAGTCGTGTTTGTTTGTTCTTTAAACAAATCACTTTTTTTCATTGTATGAAATAAAACTTTGAAAAGTGCTAGTAATTACTAAAAAGCGTTGCAAAAAAGGGCAATTTTCTTCAGTGATATGTGTGATGCTAAGCGGCAAAGAGGTTACAGCTATTACAATGCTAAGGCCCTGCTACACTTGGCTTAAGAATTCCAAATAAGTTGACCCCTTGGTAGGTCTCTATAAAAACTGATAAGACACGTTGATAAGACATGTTTTCAACTAATATGCTGTGACTTCATTCATTAGAACCCTCAAATACAAAATAAAAGAAACTATCCAAATCTAAGATTCAATTCAATCATAACTCACCATGCCTTTTAGTGAAAATGAATAATTACAATCTTCTAAACAAAAACTTTATTTTATGAACTGTTCTTTTAATACGATAATCAAGGAGTATGTTTCTATGGCTTTGATGGGTAAGTGGAAAATGAATTCTGGCTACAAATACATTATAGTTTTAAATTCAACTTTTTTTGACCTTCTGATCTAATTCCCTGGACCCACAGGTCTGTGCTACTTGTCTACTATTTTTTAAAAGATCAGTTCCCAGTCTTAAAATATAATTATGAATTTTCCTACAGTGAGTCTTTGTTCTAGGAGACCTATGGCTAAATAAATATGTGACAAGTGATTTACATACTTGTGAATTACAGGTAGCCTAATAAAGACAGATGTAGGACCAATTTCCTGGGGAGTCAGGATTGGTTTTGTAAAGGAGAGGCTGAATTGAGGAAGTGAAGCATATGTTCACTAAGGCAGGAGAAGGTGACTCCTGGTTTCTAGCTTGAGTGGGTTCATCAGTCCCCTTAATAACCAGAGAAGACAAATGGTTTGGGCTTTTTAATTACAAGTCTTATTTAGAATTTTTCTGAGCTCATCATTTACTTCTCCAGCTATGTTTGTTTGGCATTGGAGATCTGTTCCACTGTCTTCCAAATCACATACTTTTAATTCTGATTTTGCTAGCTTCTGACTATAACATGTCCATCACAGAATTTCTTTTTTCTTTTTCTTTTTTATTTTAAAGAGAAAAACAATGATACAAATTTCAAAACAAGATAAGAGGTTAACAATGAGTAATATATTGCCTATTGTTACCTAGAAAGCAGTTGCTCACATTAAAAGATACAGGCATAAAAAACTGATCAAACAGTATAAGCACAAACTGTTCTTTTCAATAAATAGAAATTAAGAGTGGAATTATCTTACCTACCTTGTGTATATATTTTTATTCTTTTTCTTTTCCTTTCTTCCTTTTCTCCTTTTCCCCATCCCAGTTTTTTCTTTTCAGCAGTTTCTTCCCCTTTTGCAATATCTATTGTACCTTTTGGGTCTTATTTAGTCTTTTGATTTTTATACTAGGGAGACAATACAATGTTTACACATGTGAGTTGGGTTTATTTTACTTATGAATATGGTCTCACGTTGCATCCATTTACCTATAAAAGCCTGGGGTTTATCTTGCATAGCTGAGTAGTACTCCATTGTATAAAAGTACCATACTTTTTTAAACTATTCCTTGGTTGACAGGTTATTTGGGTTGTTTGCAAGATTTAGCTATTACAAACTGTGCTGCTATAAACATGGGTGCACATATATTACTGTGGTATAATGTTTTTAATTCTTCTAGAAAAATACCCAGAAAGGGAATAACTGAGTTGAATGAGGACCTATAATTCTAGTTTTTTTGAAGAATCTCCACACCAATTTCCACAATGGTTTTACCAGTCTACACTCACACCAACAGTGGAGCAGGGTTCCATTTCCCCCACAGTCCTTCTAGCATTTGTTATTGGTTGATTTCTCGATGATAGCCATTGTTTCTGGAGTGAGATGGAATCTCTTTGTTGTTTTAATTTGCATTTCTTGAATGATCAATGACATTGAACATTTTTTCATGTGTTTATTTGCCATTTTTATTTTTTCATCTGAGAAATATATATTCATTTCAGATGCCCATTTTTGGGGTTGGCTCTTTGAATTTGGGGGACCTGATTTGTTTCAATCCTTTGTATTTTCTAGATAGAATTCCTTTGTCTGAGGGACAGTTGGCTATAATTTTTCCTCATTCTGTAGCAAAAGTTTTCTTTTCTTTCTGTTGGTGATTTCTTTTGATGTGCAAAACTTTTTAATGAGATTCAACTAGTTGATTCTTTGAAGTACTTTCTGCACAGTCTGATTTTTGATCATGAACTTTCTGCCTACCCCTGTCTTCAAGATTTTGACTTACTTTGTTTTTCAGTAGCTTTATTGTTTCTGTTTTAATATTTAGAACTTTGAACCATTTTGACTTTAGTTTAATACATGGTGATACATATGGGTCTAGTTTTAGTCTTTGGCACATGGAAAATCAGTTTTTGTCAAAGTTGGCTGAGTGCAAAACAGAAAATCAAGGTGGGGAAAATGCACTCATTCAATTACTCATCATTACCTGACTTCTCTGTGCCATACTTTTAATAACAGCTTTTTCTGCTCTATTTAAATAATTTTCAGGTTGGGGTCTCTCTATCTTCCCCAATACTGTAATCAAATTATTTTCTTTATCAAAGTAAATTGCCTGTAGCTTTTATATTTCTTTCCAAATTTTAATCACCTGAGGTCACACAAAATACTTTTCCCACTTGATGTACATATATATATGCATACATTATGCATAACTAAATATATTATATACATTTATTTCCTGAGCATTATCTTTTTCATGTTATAGTCACAACTCTGCCTTGTATGTGAACACACTACCAACAAGATAATCTTCCAATACTCCACAATTTGTCTATATTCTTGGTAAAGTTCGTCACTCAGAGTTGTGCACAATATTCTTTATGGAATGAAATAGGGAGATAAAGACGAGTATTCTAGGATATACAGAAAGTGCCCGCAACTTTACCATTATAATAAGATTAAGTATATTTTATGGTATGTTCTTTGGAAACTATCACAGTGCAAAGTCAAAAACACAGGTTCTGAATTCAGGCTTCCCACCTGGAAGCCCAGTCTCTGTCTCACCAACTTATCAGTTGAATAATCTTAGGTAAATCTTCACTGCTCTGTTCCTCAGCATTGTCATCTCAAAATACAGAACATATCAGGACCAATCTCACAGGATTACTTCGAGGTATAATGAAACAGAAAACAAAAGAGGGAAAAATCACTAGCACGTGCTTGGCACATGTAGCCCTTTCTGTTTCTCAGGCACACCAGTCTTGGTTTGGTTTGGTTTTTGTCTCGGTGCCTTTGCACCTACCACATCTCTACATAAAACATATGTGCCCTCTTCTTTGCCAGCTGGCTCCTTTTTTTTTCCTTTTCTTTTTTGGTTTGTTTTCCCTATATCTCAAGTGAAACTTTGCCTTTTAGAAAGGCCCTCTCTAACTCTGCTAGCCTTCTGTCTCACACTGTTGTATTTATTTTTTTCACAGTACTTACCACACTTTGCAATGGTCTTCTTTGGTTAGTTGGGCTTTTTGTTTGTTTTTATTTTTCTATTTTTTCTGTAACAGAATGTAGGCTTAATCAAAGCAGGTCCCTTATCAACTGCCTCAGCTACAGAGACTAGTACTAAATAAAATGAGTACTACCTATAATTATTGTTATTCCACTTATCAGCATTTATCCTTTTAGTTCACATGAGTGCTAAGACAGGCAAGGGCATGAATTCACATTTTCAGAATAACAAAAACACACAGCAAAATGTATTTCACAAATACAAGGGTCACTAAAGTGAACCACTCTTCTAAAGCTCTCCCAATGGTTCTCTATAGATATAGAGAATTCAGTTCAATGAACATGAAACTGCATTTCATGTGCTGGTTTGTCAGATTAGAAAATTTCAGTATGGGGGCCAGGGATTTAGCTCAGTGGCGTAAGTGCCTGCCTGGCAAGCGTGAGGTCATGAGTTTGATCCCTGGTACCAAAAAAAGAAAGGAAGGAAGGAAGGAAGGAAGGAAGGAAGGAAGGAAGGAAGGGAAAGAAAGAAAGAAAAAGAAAGAAAGAAAGAAAGAAAGAAAGAAAGAAAGAAAGAAAGGAAGAAAGAAAGAAAATTTTAGTATGTATAGTAAAAGGAAATGCATATTTATAATTGAGAATGAGAA
This sequence comes from Hydrochoerus hydrochaeris, assembly GCA_004027455.1. Taxonomy (NCBI): domain Eukaryota; kingdom Metazoa; phylum Chordata; class Mammalia; order Rodentia; family Hydrochaeridae; genus Hydrochoerus; species Hydrochoerus hydrochaeris. The sequence goes on along the minus strand of PVLA01000154.1, from coordinate 577,836 downwards.
TATTACCAGAACAGATCTATTAAATTTGACCTGGATTTTGCTTCACAAAATTCTTCAAAAAAAAAAAAAAGGTAACAAAATCTCAAAGTTACAAAACAAATTCTTATTGCAATATTTTACATCAATTTATTTTAATCCAAACCCCTTGAAAACATAAATGAAGGGAAGCTCACATTAATTTTTTTTTCTGAGACTTTTGTATTGCTTTCTAATTCAAATAATTTCAGCAGGAAAATCATTAAGTTTAAAGTAGAACTACTAATAGAACAATTTTTGTTTTTTCAAGTAAAACTAGAGTACAACTGAATAGTAAAACTAGTATATTTCAATTTCTGTATAACCTTTTCTTTTGAATTTTTTTTAGAAAAAAAATTTAAGAATCATTTCATGTGATATCAACTGATCCTGATTTTTTGTGCTTCTTCAATACAAAAATTTTTTCCTACTTGCAAGTAATCACACTAGAATCATTAAATAGGGAAATTAACATTGATATATTCCTAATTTCAAGTCCTTATGCTCTGTTTAGTTATGTCAACATGTCTCAATAGCATCCTTATGGTGTAAGATTTCATTTGGTAATATGTGCTACCTACGGTTGTCATGTCTCTTTAATCTCCTTCAGTCTGAAGCAGTTCTCCCATCTTTTGACTTTCACTGTTGACTCTTTTGAAGTCTGAAGCTATTTTATAAAATGCCCTTTGATTTTAGACTGTTTGATTATTTAATGAGTGATTAGGCTCAGAAAGTTCATTTTTTACTATGAATGTCATGAAAATGATGCTCTTCTATCTAATTCAATGGCAGGATTTCTTTTTTTTTCCTTTCCTTTTCTTTTTTTTTAAAAAAAAAAACACAAATATGGACTACTTGGCAAATCTGAATGTCACTCTCACATGGGCCATGCTAACCTTCTCTGTATTGTTCTATTTTAGTGCAAGTGCTGCAGAAGCAAACACTAGTGACAGGCTTTCTATGTGGACCTTTATAGCTGCTGTTTACTTTGATCACTTGATAAGAGTAGTATCTGTCATACTTTTCTACTGAAGTATTATTCTTTTTCTCTTTGTAGTTAGAAAATGTTTTCTGGGGCAATACTTCATATCAGTATTTCCTTCCTCGTTAAATTTCACTTTTTTAACTCTTAATTTATGCTGACTTGAACTCAAGTCCCCTATTTTATTCATTAAGATACAATCCATTATGACAATTATTTATTTCAGTTCTATGGGACATTTCTTTTACTTCTCTATCATAAGCCATATCTTTTCCAAGAAATGGAATAAGAGCCACAGAACTTGTTTTAAAAACAAGAGTAGCAGATAAATAGTTTGTAATTCCTTAGGCTTTCATGAGGAAGACATTAAAATACCTCTCAGAGTTATAAGCTCTTTCATCACACCCCCTGAGAGACAGTCACTTGGGTGAAGAAGAGATTCTCAGGCTGGAATTACCACTACTTAAGGAAACATCAGGAAATGTATTTAAGATACTTCTCATGGTCAAACATAGGCTCTTTACAGATAAACAGCTTTTCACATCTTTATCAGTAATCATCACTAGTTTCTTCTCCCATTTTTCTGGTTAGAAGACAAATCCTTATTTCAAATTTAAGTGCATTCCACAACTTTTTCCCAGTTACACTATGTAAGTGCATGAGTGTTTCTCAGGCATCTCTGTCATTAGATGCTCAACAGCTCATGACACAGAGGATGGGTGGGGTACAGAAGTTTAATGAGTAAAGAGATGTCATAATTAGTGCCTGATGCATTCTGAATCCTTTTTTTCTAAGCACATGCTTCCCAAGTTTGACCCAAATGAAGTTCTATTTTTCAAAACTTTGGAGAAAAATTATCTGGTTACTGTCTCTAATGGTCCTCCAGGATGGAGGGAAAAAAAGCTATTTTGAAACAATAACGAATATCCCATGGACAACAAAGAGAGAGATCTCCTCTCTACGTTGGACATGGATAAAGCTATTATGTGTGGCCTGCTGCCTCCAGCCTGAAGCTGAATGCAAAAGAGTAGATATGCCCGGATACAGATAGAAATGAGAATTAGCATGAATGTAGTAATTTTTTAGGAGTTTCTCACATGGCACAAGTCATTACTAAGACTGGTCTGATTAGGACTGTTCATATGACCTCGAGGTATACTGTAAATCCTAAACAAATGAGGATAATATTTTGAAAAGTGAACTTCCAAAACTTTCAAATTTGAAAATGCATCAATCAGTAAAAAAATAAGAAAATATGTTGGTTTTCAAAATTTTGTGACTGTTCCTTTACCTGTAGAAATGGCTTTAATTCTTATAATTTTGGAACATATCCAGAGGATAATAATCCAAAATGACTGTACTGAACATTCATGATAGCGATGGCTTCCTTATGCAACAGAGCTTAAAAACTCATCAGGAGTCATTTCCTTTTCCTATACATAATTTAGAGTTCAACCTTTATGAGGGAGTCTTGGTATTTTTTTCTTTTTTTCTACTAGCAGATAGGAATTCTCAATATGTGCTAAATAAGTGACTGAATGAAATTAGTATGAAAAATTCTCATGGTTTAATATCCTTTGTAGATTTTCAAATAAAGCTTCTGTTACAGTAATAGAAAATGATAGATGACTTTTTATGGATTAGCTGTTCATATTTTCAAACATGTTTCCCAGTTATAGAGCCTAAATTCCAAGAAACATGCAGCCAAATGATAGAAATGTAATTTGTATGTTTAATAGTAGAACCATTTGTCTTTTGGAGTAGGAATTTTCACTTGAGGGCCAGGGATTTCGCTCAGTGGCATAAGCGCCTGCCTGGCAAGCGCAAGGTCATGAGTTCGATCCCCGGTACCACAAAAAAAAAAAAAAAAAGGAAAAGAAATTTTCACTTGAAAAATGATTATGAGTTACTTAACTCCACAGAGCTACAGTAGAAACAAAAAAAAAATCTTTATAAAACAGAAATACATCTATTTTTCAAGTTTTAAAGATACCAACCCCTAAATTATATTACTAACAAAATTAGGAGAAAATTATTAGTAAAACATAATTTAGGAGATTTATACTATTGGGATTTAGAAACATAAAAGAAAAGAATATATAGAAACAGAAAATACAATTTTGAGATTGTCAGGATTCAAGACCTTTTAGAGTTAAGAAAATAAAGATGGTATTTTTAAATGGTAAGAAAAAACTTTCTTTGATAATCAACAGGGTTAAATAAGTTAAATAATGCAGTGAAGATAGTCTGCAGCCAGACTCATTAATGAGGGATTCCCGATGGACCTGCCCAGGGCAGAATTTCCCTATGCATACAAAAAGATAAGGTCCTAATGGGGAACTAATACATTTACAACTCTTCAAACACTTACAGTATCTCTTACTGATGTAGATACCAGGTTTTCAAAATAACATTTAAGATATCACTTCATATAATATAAAAACAATAATGTTATTTTTCATATCAATGTACCTCAGCCAGGGACTAAAGTACTTTTACATACATAAATACATTCATGTATATACTTTTCTATTTGTTATTCTGTCATTCATTCATTTTGCATATTAAGGTACCATAAGCTGAGACAGATCTATACTCTAAATAAGGCAGTAAAAGTCCTCTTAACTCATAGACATCAGGATCATCTGAGAATTTGTTCAATATTAATTTGGTGACCAAGTGTCACAAATTTACTAAATCTAGCCTGGCATGGTGGCGCAGGAGGACTGTCACAAGTTTGAGCCCAGCCTGGATTACATAGACAGTTCAAAGCAGCCTGAACTACACACCAAGACCCTGTCTCAAAAATAAAATAAAATAGCCAGGGATTTAGCTCAGAGGCATAAGTGCCTTCCTGGCAGGCGTTGGGCCATAAGTTCCATCCCCCATAACAAGAAAAAAATATATATATATATAATTAAAATAAAGCACAAATTTACTAAGTCTGAAACTGGAATCAGAACTAGCGATCTTTTAAATAATTGCTCCATTTAATTGTTACAAATTATAAAATTTAGGAGTTACTGGTATAAGTTACACATTTTACAGATTCAATTTTCATTCTTTATCATTGTAATTGCTTATTTAGGTATTTCATTTTGAAAAGAGTAAGCAGTCATAAAGGTTCAGGAATATTGCAAATAAAATGGAAACTAACTTAATATTTTATCATCTTTAATATTATATAAATACAAAATGCTTTCATATAGATAGGCAAAAAGTTTGTTTCCTCATATAGTATGTATAAAAATATACCATACATATACACTATACTATATCACATATACTTACTACTATTAAACAGATAAGTAATTGTTCAGTGAAAACATATACAATGCTAAGGTACATGCATTTCAATGTAGCTTGTAATCGATTCTAATATATTTCAAATATGGTGAGAATTTGCATATATCTACTTGACAAAGTTATTATTTATCTGGCTAACAGCTGCTAGCTATTTAATTGCTTAACATTAGGAAACTGGAAAATGGTGTGATTATTTAAGGCCAAGCATTAATTAAGATCAAATAAATATAGTTCCTTAGATCTCTGTGGTACCTAATCTATATAAACATCTTCCAGTGTAACTCATAAATGATTAAATGAAGGCCAGATACACTAGAGGAATTTGCATCATATTCCAGAACTTAATTTTCTACTCAATTTACTTTTTAAAATGTTGGTGACAGAAAAATACATCAATAGAACCTAAATTTTAAATCAAGTTTTTTCACTTATGCTCAAGCATGAACAAGAAATCACCATAAACAAAAAGAATAGAAGAGCGATCATAATTTACCTAAATATGCACATTTTTGTGGGTAAAGGTTTATAATTAAAAGTCATAAGACTTTCTCCCTAACTGTGCTCTGAAATCTCATAAATATACCCTGAGCGATTTCTTTCATTGGCCACAGAAAGTAAGAATGTAATTATTCTGCTAAAAGGGAAACCACAACGGCTGTTCTCTAAAGATGAACTTTTCTCCTTGCAAAACAGAAAAGTCTCTTCCCTGTTAAAGGAGAATCACATAGAAAATACTGAATTGGAGCAGGACTCCTTTGATCTACTGGTCAGTGACAATGTCTGTTCGTCAGCTTGCTGAAGACCTTGAGCTCCACATGTGGGGGAATGCTCTGATATCCATTCTGAGTGCATATCCTGGCTATGGGTTACCTGCATAACTGTTCTGACTTCTTAAAAAACTATATTTTCTGATAAATGATGTAGAAAATGAGACTGAGCTAGCAGCAATTTGGACAATCACCTATGAAGAATTGATTCTCACTGAGCTGGGATAATGAAACCAGATTATGAAATGAATGTAAAGTGAAGATACTGAGCCACAGCAGTGAAGAAAATCAAGTTGTATGATACTCAAGTGCCTCAATGGACTCCTGGATAGTTCAAATCAGTGTACGAGCAATATGGCCATTTTCCTGAGAATATTATCTACATCCACACTAGTTAGAATTTATTATCTATTCCTGAAGGATATACAGTACATGATTGATAGACTAGTTCCAATTTCATTGATCCTTGAAGTAGTTCTTGTATAGTAGGTGAAACAGAGCAAGACACAGGTCTCTCAGAAAAATACATAAGCATGCAGCCTCACTGCAGAGAGGAGACAGGAAGAGGCAGAAGATTTCCTGTGATGCAAAACAAAACAACTTCTTCAATCATCTCAACAATAAAAGATAATTTAGTTAAATTTATATTACACAAGACATTTAAACTCCCTTTCTCCCAACTCAACAATAAAACAAATACGTACTATAGAAAAATGAGAAGATTAAGATAAAAGATAAAAATAAAAGGTAGTCACAACTCACTCTCCAGAAATAACTGCTTTTAATACATTCCTTTAAAAAAAAACTGTATGTGTTGATAAGGGAGAAAAAGAGACTAACCTCATACCTTGGCATTTGACTACTTTGAAACTCTGAATTTGGCAATTAACACATCTCAATGTAAACATTTTGTTCTTGAACTCCTTTGTTTGGTACTTGAGGCACAAGCCAGAATTCCTCAGCGTCCAACTGCTGATTTCCTATCCTTTTCAGCTGAAACAATCTGTTTGGCATTCATCCTTTTTAGTACTCAGGTTGCCTCTAGGAACCAGTTAACCACTAGTACCACGATACCACTGCAGACCACTTGGCCCTCCAATCTTCACTGTGGGATCTTTGACTGGATTAAGAGGCTCCCGAAGAACTGATGGGATTATGAAGGTGCCATGCTTATCAATGGGCTAATCCACTATGGATTCAAAACTGAATGGGTTACTAGGCAGGGGGGTCAGCTACAAGGAAGGGATCATGCATGCATGACCTTGGGAACCATATCCCAGTCCCTTCCTCTCTGGTTTTTCCCTGATCTTTGCTTCTGGGATGCCATGGGTTGAGCAGCTCTCCTCTGCTGTGCCCCTCTGCTACGATGAACCAAAAGTAACCTGTCTTTTAAGTTGCAAGTATCAGGTATTTTGTGTGAGCAACTGGTAAACTGACTTCTACAAAAGCTCTGGAACCAGTGTTATTTTTAATATCTGCTGAAGAATTCAAAACTCTGTATCTTATGCTTTTTTTAAAAATTTTACACAACACTGAAACAAAAGTAGCAGGAGTAGCCATAAGAATTCTTAGTTCAAAGTCCTGTAAATCAAAATCCAAGTTCAACTTTCCTGTCTTCTGGATACTTTTTAACACTGTGCAAAAGACTTCATCTCTCTGATATTTTTAAATTCTAAAGTTGGGGCACAATCTGTTTTGCAGCTTTACTGGGTCATGAATACACCTCTGCAGTACTTTGCATGTATTGACTCATCTAACCATGATGGCACTCATTGAAGTAGACACTGCCATGATCTTTTACAGATTAGGAAATCTAAAATAAAAGAATTGCTTAGTGTTGAAGCTGAGCAGACAGATGTCTCACTGTAGAGCTTGTATTCTTACCAGACAAACTAACAACAGAACCCTCACCAAATCAGCTTCATTAGACTTATGTTCAACTCAATGATTTGTATTTCTTGGTGAACTTCCTCAGAAGATGTGTGACAATGTTGATTAGTCCTGGGTACTCGAAGTCCTCTCACTTTTGGAAGATGTAAAATCTCCCCATCCATTATCTTTTGAACTCTTTCACTAATTCTTTTTCCTTTACTTAACTAACATTGACTAAAATCATACCAAGCATCCCCTAAATACAAATGTCAATAACTAAGTTTGTTGTTGCCCACCAAAATGTGGTATTATCTAGAATTTTGAACACAATGAAATTACCAGAAAAAGGCACAAGTGACCAAGAAGCTTGCCTTGTCATGCTCCTATTTTCTATCCAAAGGTGAAAGGCACAAAAATTTTTCTTATCTACAATTTTTAGCATAGCTGCTATCTTTGCTCAGAACAATTATTCACCATGCTGACTTAGTTAGCTTCTATTTATACTGTATATAAATTTAAATTCCCTTTCTCTAGGAAACCTTCCCTGAGCCCCTGATGCTGAGAGCCCCTAGTCTTTGTATTAACACAGTCTATAACTGTGACATTTAGGCTGTCTTGAAATCACACTTTGTCATCACTACGGTGTATATGTTTGCGACTCTTTTCATTCATGACTGCATCCCCAGTGTCTAGCATGAGTATTTAGTAAACTAACGATTTCAACACTTTAAATTTTCCTACTATTCAGGTAGGAGGCAAGCCAGAGAAATAAGATGTTGACTCCTTCCCTTTCTAATACATGTTGACAGAACTTAAAACTCTTCTCAGGAGGCTCTATGAGGGTATTATATGCATAAATGTGGCTGATCTTCAAAAACAAACTTTTGGGATTTTGGAGAATGAACACTAAACATTAATTTATAGAAAAAGCGACATAAGAAGATCAAACTTTCTAGAGATGCTCATGAAATACATAAGGATGGAAACTATACATGTACAGACTAAGCCATTCATGCAGTGTAAGTAATCTAATTTGGCATTCATCAGTTTGTGTTTTGACTCTGGCACTGATTCTGTGTGGGTGTTACATTGTTTCAATTTTCAGGTGATAAAGAGTTATGAAATACAGCCTTTCCTACTTTTCCAATTCACTAAGATTTACAGGTATGTCTCATAGGCTAAAACTTGTTCTACATTCATCCCGCAATATTTATTTTTTGTATAGGTCTGTTGCGAAGATCTGGAATGGCCCCCTGATATTATGATGTCATTACTAGTCACAATTCCTCCCAGGTGAAATTAATTCTATGCTGCAGGAAGTACAATGTGACTAATAAATATTTATTGAGTATCTACTATATGTGAGGATACAGTGAAGAAAACTGCTTGTGTAGAAGCTTACATTTTCCATTTCCCTATCCTTAGTTATAATACAATTAGAAATATATCCACAAACTATTAATGAGACTGACTTGAAAGCAGTGCATGGTGATACATATATTTAGAAGTCACAGGAATATATGGAGGGAGATTAGGAAGTATAATGATAAATAAACATTTTTTAAAAGAAACAATTCTCCTTGTTGAAAATAGGGGAGAAACTTCTCCTTTTCCTTTTTCCTAGAACTTTTATTTTAGAAAATAGATCAATGTTAATACCTTCTCCTCTCTTCCTTTGGAAAGCTAGAGAGGCCTTTTGCCACATTTATGACCAAATTTGTCTTTTGCAAGAACACTGGAGCTGGTCTTTTTGAAGTGCAAACATACCGAAAGATGGCATCTCACTGCCAATTTCCATATAAAGGCAACATTCTTACTTCTGTAGACTCCTTGCTGTAACTTGTAAAAGTACTGCTTGTGATAGAGATTTGTTTTGCCTCTTAATAAAGCCAACAAAATAAGCCAGCACAGATAGCAACTGCAGTTCCCTGGTAAACTTTGGATGAACTGTGTGCAATCAGTTCCTATCAAATTCCCTAATTGGAGAACTAGCTATTGCTTACTTTGAAGACATGTGTACAGTGAATTATATCTGTTTGGCTATATAAGGAAGTGAGGTTTTTTTCAGTGTTTGCAATCTCTTAGTGTGATTACTTGTGATTCATATCACACGTGTTTAATGCTTATCCAAAAACAAAACTGCTTTCTTTCTTTACTGTCTTTATGGAAACGATTTCTGAGTTGGGATACATTTTGTCTTTAATTACATTAAAATATTGTGTATAGTAATTATCAACAGCAGAAGCTACAATAGCATTAATAAAAAGTGACTGTTACTTGAAGGCAAAATTTTGCTGTTTTTGATGTATTTGTTCACATACACACACATGATTTTTCTTCAAAGATGTGTTTACAATGAGAAGTGAAATAACTTTTGTTGTGGGGAAAAACATATAACAAACTGACACAGTATTTTTTCAGGGAAAAGATAATGGCTCAGATTTCCACAGTTCCCAGTTTTCAGCATTGCATTAATGGCAAATGAACAGAAAGCCATCTCCAGTGCTAACCCTGTCTGGGTGTGGTCTCCTCTTTCCATTTATCATCAGAAGCTATTCTACAAAGCAGAGAGCTGAATAGCACCTCCTAAAGGAATAAAATTAGTCTGTGTGGACAAAAATCTGATTTTAATTCCAACCTTGCCCCTGCTTTCTGGAGACTGTCAGTGGTTATCCTGGCCTCAGTCAGCTGTTTACTGGGCTACAATGCCTCTGGCACTTCTGCTCCTCATGCATCTGCCTTGGACCCCCTGCATCTTAGTCTCATTTCTGCCTCTTTCAGAAAGAGACAGCTTCATGGTGGTGCTGCTTGTGCTTTTGTGTTTGCAGAACACAGTGTGTGTGCACCTGAGAGTGAGGAAGGCTGTGTGTGGGGAGTGACCCAGCAGAGCAGGCAAGGGCAGCATGCTGACTCTGGTAAGCATCGATGCTGGCTCTAAACTGTACTTAGCTTTTGCATTAGGTCTTCCCCTCAATTACCCTAACTCTTTCTCCAGGGCTAATTACATCCCCCTCTGTTCTGGTTCTGGCTTCTATCAGGTCTGCTGTCCCCAAATTACCAGCTACTACTCCATAGGTCTGAATCTTCCTCCACTAGGGTTCAAGTATCCTCCCTTCCCATGGAAACTTCTACAATCAGAAGAACGAGTCTAGGCAATTGTTAGATATGCAATTTTTATGAAATGAAGTTCCCTAAGTCATTTGTTCAAGTTTGGATGCTGCTGTGTCAGATGGCATACAGAATCCCTAGATTCTCTGCATTTCAGCCAGGAGAGGTCTTACCTGTAGCCCAGTCAGGGGGGCCTCTTACCTGGACAAAAGAGACTGCACGGTTAAAGCAGGAATGCAATATTCATAGATAGAAGAATAGACAGATATTCAAATATATGTTTTATCTCCTAAGGTATAAAGGAAGTAAAATCCATCAGTTCTAAATATAGCTGAATATATTTTAAAACCAATTTGGGATTTAGTGCTTCAGTCATTGAATGTATTTAATTTAATAAAAAATTTTCCTGGATATCAGAAATAAGCCATTTGAATATTTTCATCTTTTTTTTTTGCTCTTTAGTAAAACTCTAAGTTTAATGAGCCTGTTCTTGGCTTTTACTGATACATAAGCAAAAGAAGGTGGCATGGGTCAAATTAAAATGATCATAAAGGCATTTGTCTCAAAATTTAGCACACTGAAGAATTCTGTATAATAATATGAATCAAACCTGAATCTTAAGGTTTTTTTATTAATCATGTAGTTTTCTCTTCCATTTTTCTTTTGCTGGTATAAGTATATTTCAGGAAGTAGATTGTTCCAGAGTAAGGAAGGCAGAGCATAAATAAAGGTGAACCAGAAGGGTGAGAGGCACAATGCATCCCAGCATAAAGGAAAAAATCTAGGCATAGACAGAAGCAGCCAGGTTGTTGCTGAGCTGCCTCAGATTTGCCCAGTCTATTGAAGATTCTACTAGCTATTGTCAGAGGGAATAGCTAGGAGGCTCAATCAGAGAATCAATGCCATTCTAACTGTTCACAGAGTAGATACACTAGCATGATAATCTGCAAATAGGAAATATAAGCAATGAGTTTAATTATGATGCTATTCTGCAGCTACATCTTTACTGTTTAATTCTAAATGAATTGAAAATTGTAAACAAAATTTTAAAACATTTGTGTTTTTAATCAGCAAATAAAATTTTTATATGGTTATATTGTTTTGGGAAATGTATACATTGTACAATAGCTAGATCAAGCTTATTAATTTCTGCTTTACCTTGCATCTCTAGAATTTGGGGAAGATAAGAACCCTTAAAATCTATCCTCACAGCTAATATCAAGAACACAATGTAAGTAAATTCTGAGCTTTGGACCATCTAAAAATTTTATTTCACTTCTACAGTAAGGTATATCCAGTCATCAGGTTTAGCATATGCAAAGTCTGCCAACAGTATGAATCTTGGGCAAACTTTTAAAAATATATAGATAAGAAATATCACTCTGTAAAATGGATTCAATTGGATCAACTCCTAAATACTGGTGTAAGATTATCAGATGCACCCAAGCTCATTCAATCTGTCTGGGCTCAAGTTAAGATCCTGCCAAATAATAATCACTTGGATTTGTAGGCCTATGTAATCCTTCCTCAGACAGCTTTCCTAAAACAGCGGGAAGCACTTATCTACACACAATTAAGTAGACCACTGTTAAAAACTTTTTACAGATGAGAACATAGAATTGTAGAGCAATGAGCAGCCTGCTGTCTGTAGTTCAGTGATGACCACAGAGCTTGATCCTTGAGTGCTGTCAATGATATGAAGGTCTTTGTGAAACCCTCTAATTGGTAATCAGCTCAGCAGAGACCCCACATCCTGTCTTTTGAGAAAACACAAAACTGGAGAAAGATCAAACTATCTGGCCTTTCTTAACTAAAGCTAATCCAGGTAAACTGAAAATATTTTGTATCAACAAATTTGTCAGAAATGCTTTCTTTTGCAAAACAGAAGGGGACCAAGAGATGGGTGGGGCAGAGAAAGGAAAGGACTGGGATTAAAATGTGTTATGTATCTGCACCAACCTCCCGTGAAGAATGTAATCATTATGTACCGCAAACGTCCCAATTAAAAAAAAATACAAAATACTTGTTGAAATGAAACAACAAACAGCAACAACAAAATAAATACATGAGTAAGAAAAGTAGATTTTTGTCTAGTATGAATGTTGTGCAGTACAAGCGAGAACCTGCTCCTCAGGTCTTACCACTTCCACAGCCTCGTTCTTCAGGGATGACCATGGCAAACAGGCTGGGGTGTCTTCCCAGGCCTTGCTTCGATGTCCATATTAACACAGAACTCTAAATAGAAATAAGCTAATTCTATAAATAGCATTCTGAAGCTTTTTTTTTTTTTTTTTTTTTTACACCAGGGATTGAACTCACGACCTTGCACTTACCAGACAAGTGCTTAAGCCACTGAGCTAAATCCCTGGCTAAAGCTTTATTTTTTACACTTCAGTTGGAAATGAGCAATCTTTTTAAAATATGGAGTAGTGAATCAAAAAAAAAAAAACAATATATTAAAAGAGTATCCCAAAGTCTAGAAGTAAAGAAAAACACAGATAACTCAGACATTAGTCATTATTCTACAGGACTCCAACATTTCCTTTCTTTAAGTTTGTTGTATTTTCTCTTAGGTCATGAGAAAGAAAATTCTAAGCCTAACTACATCCAAAAATAAAGCCAAATACAAGAAATTACACTACATACAACCTTTTATAGTGGCTCTTTTGTTTTCTGTAAGTGGTATATTATAGTCTTTGTACTTATCAAAATGGAAAGGCTGTTTAGACAGGAAGTTCTGTTTAAGGAAACTGAATCAGTTCAGTATTTAAAGCCCCCTTATTTCTGAGTTACCCAACCCAGTCTAACACTGAGGCATGTATGGCCAGATAAAACAGTCACACATTCTTGTACCAAATGCAATCTTCTAACTAAAACTTTACAGGTGCTTAGTAAGAACATCTGAGAACAAATAAGTATAAAGTTTTTAATCCCAAGTTGCTTTAAAAAGTAAAAAGAAACAATATAATATTCTATAAATCTCAGAAATAAGGTTATATTTCAGAAGTTACCACTTCTAAAAGTAATTAAATTTCATCCATTTCTTATGATCTTATTGTTGCCTGAGGCTGCAATCACAGACCTAACAACTCAGTGGAAAGGAAAATATTAAAATCTCCAAGGGCAATTTTAAACTGTATGTTTGTAATATTAAAAAAAAAGACAGTCACTTTTTTCAGTGAATTGTCTTTGTTTAAACATTGTGATAGAATGTATCAGGCTACTGTACTAAGAAGAATGAAATTTATTTTCTGAAACTCTTAAATGGAATGAAGTTAGGGTGAAAATAATTGGATTCTTAGGGTTCCCATCCCCAGTTTTACTTCACTCTCTTATCACAGGTGCCAAAACAAGCCCTGCTCACCATCCTCTAGTAACTCCGAAAATGGCACTGGTTCCACCATATTGACCAACACTGTCATATCTTTGCACAAAAGGACAGCATCCACCTTGAATAGACATACTGCTTTCAATCAAAGTGAAAAACATAATTAGAAGAGTAATCTTTTCCACCCTGTTTCTCCACCCATCTGCTAGCTAATAAGAATTCTATTGTTATATCCCTTGTTATAATTGAATAATCTTCCATAAACAACCTCAGCTTAAGTGATTCCATTTAAATACTGCTGAACTTGTCATTCAATGTTTTGAAATGGCTTATGGGAGCATAATGAAGTCTCTCATGGAAAAATGCTACGTTATATTTTCGACTTTTATTATTAGAATTCTCCATGTACAGACTTTCAGTGAAAATCTTTTTTTCCAGGATTCCTGCTAATATGATGAATGTTAGTAACAGCACAAATGCAGCATGGTGGTGCAGGCCTGTAATTTCAGCTCTCTGGTAGACTAAAGCAGGAAGATGGAGAATTCAAGCCTTACTGGAGCAACTTGGCAACTTAGTCCCAAAATAAAAAAAATAAAAAGGAGTTTGGGATGTAGCTCAATGTGAAAGCCTTGGGTGTAATTTCCAATACTGCACAAACAAAAACAAAGAAGCAAACACAAACATATACTTCAACAAGGTAATCTATTATAGAGGAAGGTAGAGGTGCACAAGGTCAAGACCGATGCACTTAAATCATTCATGAAATTAGTTACATTTAAGAATCTAAAGCTAATTTATTATGAAATTTATACAATTATCAATGTTTCATTTTCTATGTGGAATAATAAATGTGAATACTGAAGATACTACCAAACATTACATACAATTTTGCATTAAAAATAAAAATAATAAACTTTACAGTGAATAATCCACTCACTATGGGTTTGGCTTTGGAGCATTTTTCTTGGAAAGATACACTCATTTAGATAGATAATTTCATTGCTTTCTTTTTGATGCCCTAGGAATTCAGACAAAATAACAAACCTACACTCTGTTTGAAATAAAGTTGTAAAATGTCCTCTTCACTCTGTATGGCAGTGTAGTATTCCACAATGGCATAAATACCACATTTTTCTTATCCATTCATCTGTTGATGAACACATACACTGTTTCCAAGATCTGTTATAAATTGTGCTACTATAAACATGGGTGTGCATTATTCTTGTAATATGAAAGTGGTGTAAAAAGGTAGATATCTACATTTATCTTTATATCTACCTACATCTGTTTGTATCTATATCTATGTCTCAAGAATATCTGTATCTAGAAAATGTACTTATAAGGGGAATATCTTAGTCAAGTGGAATTTCCAGTTTTAGCTTTCTGAGGAATCTCTACACTTAAGATAAACTCAAAGCATTTTTAGGTAAATGGATGCAATTGGAGAACATAATTTTAAGTGAGACAAAACAAACTCACAAGTTCAATAATCACGTGGTTTCTCTGATATGAGAAACACAAACTATATAGACCCATGCAAATATTTATTTGCATGTGCAAATAAAGAGCAAAACAGAAGGAAGATAAATATAAAGTAGGATGAAGTTCAAATACTTCCCCAAATTACATATTCCATTACTTCAAAATATTTAATATATATGCTAATTTGTTTAAATTATACAGTAATATATGTATATCATTTATTTCTTTTTTGTAAGAATCTTTTTGGTTTATGTCTTGTATTTTGAATAACTACTTCGATGGTAACAATATTCAGTGTATCAACTATTGTTTTTTTATTATATTGTTACAGAATTTATCTTTTTTCATAAAAGTTTTCATTGCTGGTGTCTTCTTAAGATCCTCAAATATTCTAGAAGTAATTTTCCAAATAAATTGGGAGCAATAATATAAGTAGAACAACTCACTAAAAACACAAAGTCTGTGGTAAACTCCAATCATCATCCTGACTCTGAAATATTCCCTGAGATCACAGCAATCATCACTTTTTAGTGAATTTATCAGTTTGATCACCAGACTGTTCTGGAAAGGAGCTTAGGTGATGAGCAGGATCATGCAACTTGGTTATAACAGAAGAACTGTGCATTGCATATTCTTGGGTCTATATAAGAAACCTTAGCTCCGCAATAGGTGCCACGTCTGTACTGGGTTTATCAGAAATGAAGGGCACACATAAAATCTGTTTTTTACTCTACACATGCATACCCAGTAAAATATCTGGGTCCCTTTAGAGTCACTGATTTGAGAAAAATAAGCTTCTGGTAATTCTACCTCTGAAAGTAGAAAGTTTGTAGTTAAAACTAGACCAGGATGATTTTGATTCTTTAACACTATCTCTATGGATCCAACTTTCTACATCAGAGCTTTTTTTTTCATTAGGGCAAAAAACATCTTAAAAACAAGAGTAGTGAAGTTTTGAAAGATGACTTGTGATATTCTTATAAAAATGGAAATGGAAATATAAAAGGCCAAAAAATGAAGAACTTCAATCCTCATGGAAAATTCTTCGGAGAAATTTTATTCTGGGAGCAACAGTCTCAAACCAGGAATAAACATGTCTACAAAAGTCATTTAAAAAGACATCTTCAAAATAAATAAATAAATAAATAAATAAAAACAAAAAGATATCTTCGGGCCGGGCATAAGCGCCTGCCTGACAAGTGCAAGGTCATGAGTTTGGTCTCAGGTACCAAAAAAATAAAATAAAAATAAATAACTAAACAGACACCTTTCACCAACTAATGCCCAGATGTTGACATCAGCAGATCTTTACAGAAGGGAGGAACTATCTTTGTGATGTCAACTTCTGTGGTTCAAGATGCTCTCAAAGCATTCATTGTGTTTTTTAACATGTTTCTCATAATCATAAAAAGGATAAAAATTATTAGAAGGGGTCATTTTTTACAAAACACTAGGACTTATCTCTGGAAAGAAAATGATTGCACTTGTCAGATACAAAGTTATAATAAATACAAAATTACAAAGTTTTGAAAAGACAACCACAGTATTTTATCACATTAGTAAATAAGCTTACAACCCAACAGATAGCATAAGTAAAGACATACATGAAAATTTTCTCTGCTTATTGGGACATACCTACTGCTCCCATGTGTTTGGCTTTAGCAGCACATATGCATACTTCTTTCAGTCTAAAACCAACTTTCTTTGTGTAAAAACAAGTGGCACTTACTCATCTTTAACACATATAAAGTGATGCCAACAGAAATTTTAGGCAAATTATTTTGGTTTTCACATGCTATATTAAAACGAATTCTAGAAGAATTTTCTAGATTAATACCAACAATACATTTGAACCCTATAGTTAGATATTTTGTTTGTTTCAGATATAGAAAAGCAGATTAGCAAATATTTTCTACAAATTATGTTAACTTTTTCCTTACATTTGTCTTTGATGATTTTAGAGAGTATTATTCTAATACAATTAAAGTCAGGGAAAACATCTTGACTTAAAAATTTTACTTCGGGGGCTGAGAATTTAGCTCAACAGCATAAGTACCTGCCTTGAAAGTGCTTGGATGTGAGTTTGTTCCCAGGTACCAATTAAAAAAAAAAAATCTTACTTCAAACTTAAAGACACTCAAAAGGTACCTTGGCCTTTTACTTAAAATAACTTACTAAAAAATTTTTACATTGTATGAGGTATGGATATAGTAGAGAAAAACTGGCTTAGAGCCTAGAATTAAGTCCAGAGAGTACAAGACTCAAGTTTACTCAAAAGAATATGTAATATGTACACCTAATAAAAATATGAGTGAAAATGTTTATATAAACATAAAGATCATTTTTTAAATACTAGCTCTCCATGTCTACCATTCTTATTAAATTTTCCATTACCTTGGGTAGCATTTCTTTTTTTCAGATACACTATAAGACCCTAATGACATCTTATCACTTGGGATATTTTACAAATTAAATAGCCAGGAAAATTAAATTTAAAATATTTTATTTTTTAGACAAACTCGATTAAATTTTTTAAAATTATTGTTAACTGAAATGTGGTAAAATGGATGAATTAATTTTTTATTTTATTACATCTATGAAAATGATTTTATTATATCCATGAAAATGATTAAAATTTGGAACCAATGATCAAAAGTTTATTAAAGTCCGTTTTTTCCTCAAAAAAATCTTGCTTAGGTAGTAAATGTTTTTTAAGATGCTTATCCATTAAGCATATGATAGCAAAACAGAAAGAAAGAAATTACATTTAAATGACTAAAGATGCATTAGATTTAAGGAAATTTTTGTTCTGATTTTTTTTAGAATTTAAAACATAAGTATATAAGTATTTGACAGGTTTATAAGTCATTACTACAAGTGGACAAATTGGGGGCAGTTCTTTCTATACAATATCACACAAATCTACCTCATACTCATCTATAGAATAACCCATAATATAGATATGCATTAATTTGTTCATTTTTACTGCTCTGATGAACACTTTGATTGTGTCCATATTTGAACTTGACCTATTTAGAAATCTTTACCAGTAATGAAAAACAAAGTAAAACAATAACATATCATTTTTAAAAACTTGCCAAATCAGTAAAGACTTACAATTATTTAGTTAGGTTGTCACTTTTATTGTAGGTTAGTGTAACCTCTCTAGAAAGAATTTAGGCAGTGTGTATTAAGAATTTCAAGAGCATTTTTTTTCTATTCAGTAATTACATATTGTTGTAACTTAACTCAAGCGCCACCATTCTGTTCTGTATGCACTATGCCCTTTGACCGTTAAAAAAAAAAAAGGATGTCCTGTCTCCTCAGGAATGCACAGGTGTGGCGCCCCCCACATCTTTGTGGTTTTTTCGCTTTATAAACCACCCCAAATCTTATCCTAGTTGCACAGCAGTGTAAATTCCACCCTCACTCTGTGTCACTGGATACCAGCCTAAATAAAAAAGCACTCTCTTCTTTTCCCTCCAAGACATCTTGGCCTTTTTATTCTTTTTGCCTTTTTACAATTTTCATTTTATTTTGGGGTGCAGCTTTTTGGGGTACAACATTTGGGGCCTCTCTGGGATTAAACCCAAGGACCCCCAAAAGGGCCCCCCCTTTTTCTTTTCTCAAGTCATTTCATTGGGTCAGTACTCTGTAGGTATCTTTTCTATGTATGCTTTTCCTTGGTTCGTTTGTATTTTGGGGTGCATTTGCATTTGGTAGAGGAGCCTGAGTGCTCTTTCTGCACCAGAGCGGGATGCCTTCCAGGTTTGGGGGCATTTTGCCCCTTGGTATGGTCAGGTATTAGTATTTACCCGTTCGTAATTTGTGAACCAAGAATTGCTTTTCACTCAACTCCATTCCAGACCTAATGCTGCCTAGGGGATTTCACTGGTATTTCCTTCTAGGATGCTCCAGAGTAGAAGGAAGAGGGTGTGTGTGTGCATTGTTGGTGTTTTTGTGTTGCCTTATTGTGTGTGTGTTTAACCATTTTCTTACTAGTCACAATGGGACAAGGATCTTCATCTGTGCCTTTAACTTCTCTAACTCTAGTTCTTAATCATTTTAAGGAATTTAAAGTAAAGAGCACAGGGATATGGAGAACCTGTTCATCCCGGGAGACTTCACGTGCTCGCTTCCTTGGAGTGGCCTCGCGGAGTCCCTGAATGGCCATCTATCGGTAGCTTTGACATGGCTATCGCGAAGGCAGTCCAGAGATACGTCTTCGGCCCTCCGACTCATCCTGACCAAATTGTCTATATACAGATTTGATCTTATTTTTGATTCTCCTCCCTGGTTAAGAAAAGTTTGTTAAGGCTTCTAGGCAGCAGCCCAGTAACCCTCCGTTGCTAGCACTGCTAAGTGAAAAACCGAAACCTAAACCACCGGTCCTACTGGAGAGAGATGTGGAGGAGCTGCTACTACCGCCCCCTTACCACCTGTGGGTTCCACCCGCAGCAATACCACCACCGCCGCCGGAAGAAGAGGAACCTCCTCATCGTCCACCGAGCCCTATGGGGACCAGGAGCTGACCACACCCGGAGTCACCAGATTCCTCCTCCACTGCCCCCCCACTCCCGTGCTTTGCCCCTTGCGGGATAGATGCCCAACTCTAAGCCCCCACTTTTGTCTATGTTCTTTTCTCTACTTCCTATCTCTATAATTGGAAAGGGCAAAACCCACCATTCTCTATAGACCCCCAAGGTCTCATTTCTCTCTTAGAATCCATTCTCTCTACCCATCGTCCCAATGATGATTGTCAGCAGATACTGCAGGTGTTATTCACCGCCGAGGAGAGAAAGCACATTCAGGCACTGGGACAAAGGGCAGTGCTGGCTCCAGATGGAAATTCGTTCTCGGACCCAGATCGCTTGAACCAGAATTTTCCTTTATCTTAACCTGACTAGAACCCCAACACCATGGAAGGTAAGGAGGCTCTAGCCCAGTATTGCCAGTTGTTCCTTAGAGCCCTCAGAGGTGCCGCCAAGAGACCCACAAACAAATCTGTCCAAGGTTTCAGAGGTAAGACAATTGGCTACTAAATCTCCATCAGGTTATCTAGAGCGGTTATTAGAGGCCTATTGTCCTTATACACCCATAGACCTGGTTGCGCCTGAGAACGCAAGAGCATCAATGTCACCTTTGTTACTCAATCGGCCCCAGATGTTAAAAAAAGTTGCAAAAGCTTGAGGGATTTGAAGGGATGCCCCTTAGTCAGCTCGTAGAAATTGCTCATAAAGTATTTGACAATCGGGAGAGCTGGCAGGAGGTCAATGATAAAAAGGTAGCCAAGGTGCTGGAAATCTTAAGTACAAGAGTTACGCCTCCAGATAGCAAAGACAAGGATGACAAAAGAGGCAAGGAGCGCCCTCCACGAGATAAGGATCAATGTGCTTATTGCAGAGAAATGGGACATTGGCATAGAAATTGCCCCAGACTAAAAGCGAAAAGAGAAAAAGATGCAAATATTCTATTATCCCAAGATTGAGGGGCTCAAGGCTCTGCTGGCCCCCTTGAGCCCAAGCTAACCTTACAAGTGGGGGGCCAACCCATTGATTTTCTGGTAGACTCAAGAGTGGCTCATTCTGTTTTGATACAGCCATTAGGGGCTCTGACAAAAAAGAAACTGAAAGTATTAGGAGCCACTGGTACTGAAAAGGTCTATCTGAAACTGCAAGCCTGGCTTGCCAGACCTGGGCAGAGACTATCTCTCATGAGTTTTTCTGGGTGCCGGAGTGTCTGGATCCCCTTTTAGGGCAGGACCTTTTACACAAACTAAAGGTCCAACTCAGTTTTGAAGCAGCGGCTCCAACTGTGATGCTAGGCTTTAAAGCTCCTGATAAAATCCATAGCACAAAGGTGTATGCTCTCTATCCTGAGGGGGAAGGACACCTCTTGCTAGAAGAACCTAAGGTGTTAGGTGACGATAGGCTCCTGCAGCGCTGAAAACTGGAGATCTCTAACGTTTGGGCAGAGGACAATCCCCCAGGCCTAGCGATACATCAGATTCCCTTGGTCATAGAGCTCCTCCCACAGGCAACCCCAATCCGGCTAGAACAATATCCTATAAGTCTGCAGGCACGCCAAGGCATTGCTAAGCATATAGCAAGGCTAAAAGAATATAACATCTTAAAACCTTGTGTCTCTTCCTGGAAAACTCCGTTATTGCCTGTCCAAAAGCCTGGAACCCAAGATTACCGACCAGTGCAGATTCTCCGAGAGGTAAACAAGTGAGTCGTGACTCTCCACCCTACTGTGCCCAACCCCTATACGTCGCTAAGCTCACTGAGCCCAGATTGAACTTGGTACTCCGTACTGGACCTGAAGGATGTTCTCTTTACCCTTCCCATCGCTCTGGTAAGCCAACCCATTTTTACCCTTAAATGGACTGATCCTGTGTCAGGAATGTCTGAACAACTAACTTGGACATGCCTACCTCAGGGATTCAAAAATGCACCCACCCTATTCTATGAGGCCCTGGCCAGAGATCTCATGAACTACAGAGAGGAGTACATCAATGTAACGCTGTTGTAGTATGTTGATGACCTCCTGATAGCCACTGATTCTCATAAAAAGTGTATAAGTGCCACTGAGGGCCTTCGGTGGACTCTAAGTAAGCTAGGATATAAAGTTTCTGCTAAAAAGGCCCAGCTCTGTCAGCAATGTGTAACCTAACTGGGGTACCAAATTCATGAAGAAAAAAAAAAAAAGGAGCATAGCTAAAGGAGTATTAACTCAAACGTCCAGTGGCCTATCTATCCAAGAGACTTGGTAATGTGGCCACTGGGTGGCCTCCTTGTCTGTGAATAGGAGCTGCAGTGGCCTTATTGGTAAAGGAGGCTCAAAAGTTGACTTTTGGACAGAAGCCTATTGATGTTCCCTCACACTCCCTGGAAACTCTAATCAATGCCCCGCCGAGCCGATGTCTGTCCAATGCCAGGATTGTGCATTATCAGGCCCTACTTCTAGACCCTGCCTCCATTGGTTACAAGACAACTGCACTGTTAAATCCTGCTACGTTGCTGCCTGATGGTGATCCTTCCGCATCTCTCCATGACTGTTCTGAGGTAATTGTTCATCTCCAAAGTCTCCGACAAGATTTGACTGATGAGCCCTTGCCTGAGGCCCCCTCGTACTTCTCTGAAGGGAGTAGCTATATCCATCAAGGTAAGAGAGTCACGGGCGCAGCGGTTATTACTGAATCCCAAGTTTTGTGGGAGCAAGCCCTGGAGCCAGGTACATCTGCTCAAAAGACTGAGCTTATTGCTCTCACTGAGGTTCTCAAACTGGCAGAAGGGAAGCAGGTCAATATCTATACTGACAGCAGATATGCATTTACAATGGCCCATGTCCATGGAACCATTTATCAAAAACAGGGCCTGTTGACCTCTGGGGGACAAAAGATCAAAAATGCCCCCCAGATACTTGATCTACTGGCCACCATCTGGATGTCAGAAAAGGTTGCAATTATATATTGTAGGGCCCATGATCCTGTTATGAGGCCAAAGCCCGAAAGACAGCTGCAAAATCAGTGGGGACCGAGATTGCCCCGACATTACTGTTGATTCCTCCCACTTTGTCAGAACCTGTGTGTACTCAAAAGGACCTCTATCTAGCAACCCAGCTCCAAGCCAAGCCTAATATGCCTGGAGGCTGGTATCAGCTGCCGGACAAGCAAGTCTTATTGCCAGAGGCACTTGGGAGGGAACTTATTCTGCAGGCTCATAGGTCAACTCATTTGGGAAGATCAAAACTGGCTGATCTCTTTCAGAATGATATTTTATTCCTCAATTGTCCAAGCTTGCCCAGTCTGCAAGCTTCAGATGCCCACAATGTCAACTTGTAAATCCAAAGCAACAACTGCCGATTGAGACAAAGTGTTTTCGAACAACCATGCCAAGAGAACATTGAGAAATAGACTTTACTAAAATGGAAAAGCCGGGGCTACAAGGACATAAATATTTGTTGGTAATGGTAGACACTTTCACTGGCTGGGTAGAAGCACACCCTACCAAGTCAGAGTCAGCTCTCATAGCAGTAAAAAAAAAAAAACTCTTATATGAGATTATACCCCAATTCGGCTTGCCTTTATCTATGGGGTCCGATAATGGCCCGGCTTTCATAGCCCAAGTGATCCAAAAATTAACTCAGGCTTTACAGATTGATTGGAAACTTCATTGCACATACTGGCCTCAAAGCTCAAGACAAGTGAAAAAGATAAATAGGACTTTAAAAATGGTGATAACTAAAATGGCCTTAAAAACTGGCGAAAACTGGGTGAGTCTCCTTCCTTTTTGCCCTCTTGCACGTGCGTTGTACTTCCTATGTTGCTGAAATTTCCCCTTTTGAGATACTATATGGGAGACCTCCACCCCTCATCCCTAAGATATCCAAGAAAAAGCTTGCTGATCTTGCTAACCAGGACTTTATTAAGTCCCTCCAGGCAATTCAGCTGATTCTGACTTCAACTCACCACTTATTCAGACAATAGCACCCAGCACCTGAAGTCTCTTCAAGGGACATCGATTGCAGTCTGGCTTCTGAAGATCTGGGGTTGTTTTTCCTTCCTTTTTAAATTTTATTTTATTTTTAATGGCAGCTAAAGATATTCAGATTACAGTTAAATTGTGGCCTTTTAAAAAAGATATGTTCTTGAATTATTTAGAACATGCAAGCCTTATATTTTTAATCTGATGAAATATGTATAAAATTAATGAGTTTTTCTGATTATAGATTCATCATGATTTTTCAGTACAATCAATTGTGATATTTACAGTATATGCTAAAATTCAGAATTTTCCAAATACTGAAATTCTACCAGTATTCTTTATTAAGCCGTGCATGCAAAATTTAAAATTTTTATATTGTTACCTAAAATTTGCATAAAATATGTTTGAAGTATTTCAAATTTACAATGAAGTGTAACATTTTAAGGTAGTGAAAACACATGAAATGATTCATGAAATAAAATCACTTCAAGGATTTTATTGAAAGTTTTAACGTCTGAAAAGCAAGAGGAAGAAAATTGACTGGTAATAAGTAAAAAAAGAGGGACATAAAAAATGGTTTTGTCTTCAAGTAAAATATCTGGCTGTGTCAGAATGTGAAAGAAGATAGGAAAAGCTCAACTTGAAGGTGTGTAGTAAGTTGTAGAAAATTAAAGAGATGTGAATATTATTTGCCTTGTTTTATAGTACTTGCCAGTAACAGGTTTGAAAAGAAACAAATCTGTTCAGAATTTGACAGTATTAGATAAATTTTAATAGATTTATTCATAAGACTGGTAAACCTTTACTACAAAATGTTTCCATTAAAATGAGATTATACTCTCAGTATTGTTCATGCTCACCCGAGAAGGAATTCTTCTGTTATGCTTGGAAATGTGTTACTTGGAATTGAGATGGCTGGATCAATAGGATTAAGTATATCTAGTTTCATAGTAGGAGACCAAAACTATAGACACCTCACTACACTCATTAACCAAGACCTGGCTATCCTTGGCGACTCTGGATCTAAATTCAAAGATTCTCTAAGCTCCTTAGCTGAAATGGTTTTACAAAACCGCTGAGGCTTGGACCTTCTTTTTTCTAAAAGAGGGAGGTCTCTGCTTGACCTTAGGAGAAACCTTTTGCTTATATACAAACCACTCTGGAGTCATAAGACAAAATATGGCTGCCCTTAAGAAATGCCTACAGGAAAGGGAACAAGCTCAACTGACAGAACAAAATTGGTTTGAACGTTGGTTCTCATTCTCCCCTTGGTTGTCCACTCTCATATCAGAAGCCATAGGACCCCTAATAGTGCTTTTAGTCGGTGTAACTATCAGTCCCTGTATCATAAATAAACTGGTATCTTATGTAAAAGGTCGAATACAGGCTGTCAAGCTGATGATCTTAGCTACCCAGGGTTATAAGCTAGTACCTGTAGATTCAACTATGAGCCAATGATTTGGCTCACTGACAAAAATCAGTGGGGAAATGTAATCTAACTCAAGCACCACCATTCTGTTCTGTATGCACCACACCCTTTGACCTTTTAAAAAAAAATACAGGATGTCCTGTCTCCTCAGGAATGCACAGGTGTGGCACCCCCACATCTTTGCCATTTTTTCCCTTTATAAACCACCCCCAAATCTTATCCTAGTTGCACAGCAGTGTAAATTCCACCCTCACTCTGTGTCACTGGATACCAGCCTAAATAAAAAAGCGCTCTCTTCTTTTCCCTCCAAGACGTCTTGGCCTTTTTATTCTTTTTGCCTTTTTACAATTTTCATTTTATTTTGGGGTGCAGCCTTTTGGGGTACAACACATATTAAGGACTCACCAGCAAACACTTGATAAAATGTTACAACTTATAGGAGCTTTGTTCAAAATAAGACAATGATTACTAATAAAATTTATTCAATTTAGTATTAACAGACATTAAATGTCATGATCAATCAGCAAGAATCATTAAAAAGAAAAAAGGCTCAAAAATAATTTTAAGAGTAAGTTGAACACATAACCATATATAAAATATACAAACATAGGATAATAAAAACCACACAGACATCTATAACATTTTTTTAGTGGTTATTCCTAAACTGAGAGAAGATAGGTATCTTTATCTATATCTGTATCTTTATCTGTATCTACATCTATATGTATATCTGTATTTCTACCTATTAGTGTTTGAACATATGTTCTACAATGAGTATTCTTTGCCATCAATATAAGAAAAGAAAAAGAAAATGGATGTCTGCTTACAAAATTCAACATGCTTCTGGGCTTCATCTATAAAATATAGTCCAAGTTGCCCAGGTTCCTGGCAAACCTCTCCTCATCTGATTTTATTTTTATCAACCCACTCTTAAATTAATGATTACTCAACTGAATGCTCAACCGGTCACCCGTTATGTTTTAATTCCTACAAATTCCACTTATGTTCTTCTAAACAGGCCTGGGGCTTCTCTTGTCCAGGGTTTCTGATCATGATCTTTAGTTTTAAGTATTTTTATTTCTGTCACCTTCAGATATTCAGAATGTTCCAAACCAAGACTATAATCTGACACAACCGTTTCAGACTCTGACTCTAGTGAACTCAGCCATACTAACTCAAGAGGAAGTTCCTCTTGAAAACAAGAATCTCATCAACATTTGTTGCATAAATACAAATAATCACCAGCATTATCATAAAAAATAGCAGCTCTTATTTACTGAGCTTTCTACTAAAAAGAAAGTCTGTATCAGGGCCTTGGTGTTTCATTTATCTCATTTAATGCTCATTATTGCCCTCAATTTCAGAGAGAAACTCTAGTGGGTTATGAACATTTCTAAAGATATACAGTCAATGTGGGCCTAACATTCAAATCCATCTCTATCTTATAACCTGTACACCATAAAATCTATACTACCGAATTTACTTATGGAAAGCCCACCAGGAATCATTTTGTGTTTGATATGTTTTGTTAATTAATTCAACTATAAGATGATGTGTTAGGCTACAAGATTTCTTTTATATACAAAACTAGAAACAAAATCGGGCTGAGGATTTAGCTCAG
This sequence comes from Hydrochoerus hydrochaeris, assembly GCA_004027455.1. Taxonomy (NCBI): domain Eukaryota; kingdom Metazoa; phylum Chordata; class Mammalia; order Rodentia; family Hydrochaeridae; genus Hydrochoerus; species Hydrochoerus hydrochaeris. The sequence goes on along the minus strand of PVLA01000154.1, from coordinate 551,437 downwards.
TGGCATAAGCACCTGCCTTGCAAGGACGCAGCTGTGAGTTCGATCCCTGGTACTGATTAAAAAAAAAAAAAAGAAACTAGAAACAAAATCAACAAAAGTTTCTGCTCAATCTCATTATGTAAGAATATGCTTACCTGTATAGGACCATCCAATCTCTTCGACAAGTTTTCTCTGCTGTCTGTAGTATCCATAAGCCCAATCTATAACCAAGAAAAAGAAAATGATTAATATACAGAAAAATGTGTCCCAAATTTTTAAAAAGTAATCTGCCCAAGTCATTCATACTGTTACAAGCAGCTGAGTTAGTTGGAAATATTATAGTCAGTCTGACTGGGCTAGGCCTTTGAAAGAGCCAGTGTAGACGACCAGATACCTTACAACTGTGGGAGAGACAGACATCTCCACTGTGGGCCAGGCCTCAAGACAAAAGATAAAACAAATGCATCCACATACTTCCTAAGGATGAACATCAGGGTTTGGTATTCTAAATAGGTCTCTATCACCCTAAGGAAGCCAGGAATCACCATCACAATCCCCTACAGAAAGAGTCACTGCTCTTTATGCATGTCTGCTGTGTGACTTGCTTCCCTATTTGTTCCCAGTTTAACCAATTTTACCTGAGCAATTAATCTTATTGGTTGGCCATAGTTCAATCCACCTCCTGCCCACTTTACCAGTTCCCATTTTTTCCCCCACGTCAGACCTACCTCACCTTGTGGTTTTGCTCTATAAAAGTCCCTGAAAAGACAGGGTCCTCTGCAACCCACTCAGGATACCTCCTGTGTCTCTCTCTCTCTCAGACAGAAGCTTTCTTTCTCTTAATTAATATTTCTGCCCTTAACCTCCATTGTTCCTAAAATTCATTCTTTGATTTTAGAGAACATGAACTCATACCAGACATCTAGTAGGTTGGGAGTTTCTCTCCCCTCTATTAATATCATATATGCTTCATGTTTTGATTATTCTTTCCCATGTCACTTTCCCAATGCTTCCTCTTTCCCCACTGACAACCACAATTGTACACATCAAAGCCACCGTTCAGTAGTTAATGTAAATTTTAGGATGTACATTTCAAGAATGTCAAAGTTTAGGCAGGGACAAAACACATGTTCTGGGTAAACCAGGAATAATTTAGAGGCATGATCCCAAAGACCAAATGAGTCAGAAAGGACAGCTTGTTTTGTCTCCAGTTTTCTAACCATTCTTAAATTTAGTATCTAGATTAAAGATACTTTTGGGTTTACGACTCAAGTTTAATTTGTAAATGCTTTTAAGATCCCCAAATGTTATCATGCTTTCAAAACTTGCTTCCCTTCTAAATTAAAATTAGCTGTCTTGGGAAAATTGGAATTTAAATGTGTGTATGTTGGCTTGGAAAAAGTTTGTGTTAGATATCGTAGTGTGACTCAGGAAGAACAGAAATGTGTGTTGGTGGTGAAACAGGGGGGCATAGATCATTAGTCTCCAGAGGAGAGGGCGAGGAAGGCAGGGGCAGCCAAAGTCTCGCTCTATAATTGAAAATTTTGCCTTGTGGCATGCCTGCAAACAAGAAATAAGGATGTTATGATTTGACCTCTTCTGAGTCCTTGGCCCTTAAACCCACACTGTACCAACATCATTCCTCCAATTTTAGCTGCATTATGGATATAATAAATCTTTATGGGCTTATGAGCAACCTAATGCATGTTGACAGAAGTGTTTTTGTAGAAAAGACTACCAACAAATTTACTACTGAACACTACTTATAAATTGGGGTTCTGTCAATGTAGCTTTCATTTGAATATACACAAGAACACACAACATAGTGGTTTGTATCACTAGTTGGAGAAATAAAATATTTCTTATTTAGTTTTCACAGTTGTTTTACCTATAGTGACAATTCCCAATTATTTCTAGGATGTAAGTAGCTTAAGGACATTTCAAAAGAATCATTTTTTCTCTCATCTTATACTCTCTGATTGGTATAACATAGTAACAAATAACTTGAAAATATTTTATAAAATTTAAAAAACAGGCTAGCTATCAGAAGTGCATAGTCCAAATTCACAGATTTGTAAAAGTCAAAATTTAACCTTGGAGAAATGTTCCATTTTTACTAGAATTTTTTCTTATAAACATGTCTAAGTAAATCTTTTCTTGGCTGGACTGCACATTTCAACAATTTTAAACAATTTTACTGAAATAAAATTTACATATCATACAGCTTACCCATTGAAGTATGTAATTCAATAGCTTTCACTATACATAGAGTTGTACAACTGCATACAATTCTTTTAATTTTATTTTTTATTAGTACATATTTGTTATACATATTTATCTAATTCATCAAAAAGAATTTGTGCTGGGGGTTTAGCTCAGCAGTGTAAGTGCCTGCTTGACACATGCAAGGTCGTGAGTTCGATCCCCGGCACCAAAAAAAAAAAAAAAAAAAGAATTTGTATCTGTACATAATATCTGAATTCTTTTCTCATTCCTCTCCACTCCCTTCAAACCTTTTCCCCTTCCCCATTTATAAGAGCTTTGTTTCATTTTTTCCCTTCCATTCTGTTTTTCCTTATCCTCCTCTCTCTCCTGTCCCTTGTACCCCTTCCCATTTGAACATGCTTTTCCTACTTCCCAATATCTATCTCCCATTATATTCTTTACTTACCCTTTGAGTTTCTCTCACAAGAGAATGTAATACTTAAACATGTGTGTCTGATTTATTTGTTAAGATTTTGGTCTTGATGTGCATTACTTTCCTACAAATGACTCAGATTATGGCAGAGTAGTATTCCATTGTATGGTAATACCAAATTTTCTTTATCCGAACATTTTCGATGGACATAGTGGCTTTTCCTAAGATTTAGCTATTATAAATTGAACTTCTATAAACATGGATATGCATATATCACTGTGACATGATGTTTTTTAACTGTTAAGGGAAGATACCACAAGAGAAACAGCTGGGTAAAATGGAACGCCTAGTTTTAGTTTTTTGAGAAATCTCTATACTTTCACAATGGTTGCACGAGTTTACACTCCCAAGGGCAGTAGAGAAGTTTTCCTCTTTCCCCACAAGCTCACCAGCATTTTTTATTGGTTGATTTCTAGATAACAATCATTCTATCTGGAGTGATATGGAATCTTAGTGTTGTTTTAATTTGCATTTCTTAAATGATAAGAGGTATTGAGCATATTTTCTTAGGTTTGTTGTTTGCACTTTCTCATCCAAGAAAGGTCCACTCCTTTCAGATGCTCATTTTTGGATTGGGTCTTTAAATTTGGAGACAGGGGTCCATTGAGGAGTAGGTTGGAAAAAAATGTTTTCCCATTCTATGGGCTCTTTCCAACCTGCTGCTGGTTTCTTTCACTGTACAAAAACTTTTTAATTTGATTGCACACAATTTTAGTACAACCTCATCACTCCCAAAACAACTCTGGTTTCTACTGCCATCCCACTGCCCCATCTCATTCCCAGACTCAGTATTCAACTTTGTCTATAAAGAGTTGATTTTCCTGAACATTCCATATAGAGAGACTTTATACATGACTTTATGTGACCAGCATCATTCATTTTGCTTGTTTTCAAGGTTCATGCACCATGCAGTATGTTTCGGAATCCAAGAATATCCCATAGTAGGGTGCATGATACAGCCTTCAGCTCCACATAGCTTCTCAGGAGGACAGGCTTCTTCCTTACTCTAGGTCTCTAGGCTCTCTTGAAATGTTGCAGAGACAATTAGATATTCTTAATAGTCAACTGACAGTTTTACAAACTAGAGGTTACTTCTTAGGGATCTAGAAACCTTGTCTTTGAAATGCAACCATTAAGGAAAACAGTACCCTTAAGCTCCCAGTTTCAGGGTGAGGGTAGGATCCTAACTTCAGTGGGAAATTTTGTACCATGGGGTAAAAACATGAGTTTATTTTTCCTTTGGAAAAAAATCAACTAGCAAGAACAGATGGTCTGTGACTTTCCCCAGATATCCTGCAGTACTTTTCCACTAGTTCATTACACCATTTAAAAGACCTTAACCCTTGTGCTTCATAGGAGTTGCGTTCAGACTTGGTTCTGGCTTCTTTTGACTACTTCAATAGTCTTGAATAGTCTTCTTTTCTTGTTTAGATTTGCTGGGCACAATTTGTGTTTTGACACTAGTTATGCCATATTTCACTTATCTACCAATCAGTGGGTACCTTAGGTGTTTCTACTTTTGGGGCTATTATGAATAATGCTGTTATAAATAGTCATACATATTATTTGTGTTCTTATTAGGCACTCTACTTTTCAAATGCAATTGTCTCTTAAAAAGTAATCATTTAAATTAATTTAAACTCTGGAGTAATTGTTTATGATAATGAACTATATACTATTGAATGTTAGAAAGGCCTTAAGACATGATTTGACTCAGAATTTTTCAGTCTAGAAAAAATGTAATTCCTATTTCAGAAAAATTCAACTAAGCCAAAGAAACGACATGCTTTGTATAGGTAGTAATTGATAAAAATAGAAACTATAATGCATAGCTCCAGCTTTCTATTCCAATGACCCCTTCATAGCACTAACGATTCCTAATAATCCTGGACAAATTAGTTACTCTTCTAAGGTGTTTTCACTATCGGAGCTAATATGACTTCAAGAGAAACAAAACAAAGCAAAACAATATCAGAAGCCAGAGGTTCACTAGCAGGAATTATCAGAATAAATAAGTTTATAAAGCACTGACTGGATATTTGATTTTACCTGGCAATCAAATAAAATTTTCAACTACACATTCCACTGATCATGGAGAAAAGATCTGTTGCCATCTTTTATATATTCTAAACATAAATATTATTTAAATGTAAGACATTTGCATCTTATAAATGTATTTTGATACACTCAGAAGATCAGATATAAAATGTATTTTATAAGTATTCCACTAAACTAAATATAACAGTAAGAGTTTTAATGATTTGTTTCTATGGGACTTAGCAAACTATCAACCAATTTTTAGCTTTCCTTACTGTAGGGCTTTAGAGCTACACAAAGAGCATTTGTCCTTGATTTCTAATTACTTATGTTAAGCAAGCTTTTTCAATAAAAGATTACCAGGTGTTGGTAGTTCTCTCCAGTTCCTTTATGTATTGTTCCCTTAATTGTTACTTCAAATAATCTGTTACACATTCATATGCTAATTACACAGTCCTTGGGCGTGAGAGAGTACCCCACTTTTAAAATTCTACTTACACACATGATAGATGAGATGTGATAGCTCCAATGAACAAGAAAAAAAGAGGCTAGGTTCACTTTTTTGTTGCATTATATACTTTGAAAACCAGTAAATCCTGTATAAGACAGAACTTATCAAAGTGCTTATACACTTTAACATCCAATAAACTAATGTAGAATGCTTGTTTCCTGTTTAGTAGATTTTAGCTTTTTTAGTTTTGTGTGTGTGTGTGTGTGTGTTTCTGCTTAAAACATTTGAATGGTATTGTTTAGTCTACTTTGTAGTGAAAAAAACCAGGAAACTTCAGAAAGAATTTACACATATGATATACAATAAGAATATTATAGTAATGAATCTTTTCTTAAGACTACTCTAAAATTTGTACTGAAAAAATATTTTTCATGCACTGGCTTTTGAATCTGTTAAAATAACTGAGAGAAAACTGGCTTATATTACTTTAGGGAACCTTAAATGTCCCTGTTGGAGCCCATTCCACTTTGTATTTATGTTAAACACTTATATAAATGCAAACATGAATATATATACACACGTAAACCTATATACCCATAGACATACACACATACACTTCTTTATATTCACATAAAGGAAATTAAAGACAGTTTTCCTTGATACCTATACTTTGCACTTTTTTGAACTTTGTAACTCTTCCTTCCCAAATAAAAATGAGTCCTTATATTCTACTAAAATTATCAGTACAAATATTTTATGGTGATCCTCTTACCCTAAAGAACATTTTTGCTTCATATTGCTTCATCCTTATCTTAATACATGCTCTAGGAGTAGTGCTCTGACAAAATGCGTATAAACACACACACACACAGACATGCACACATTTTAGTCCCTAAAATATGAAAGAGAGGTGAAATAGAGTAGACTTCATAAGAGAAACTTCAAGAGAACATAATCACAGATGTACAATGAAGTCCAGCATTCTAGATTTCTGAAAGTAGACACAGTAGATACTTCTCATATAGCTCAAGTACTTTGAAAGATATCACTAATCAGCTTCAGAGGAAGGGAAAAGGAAGCCAGTTGGTTGTAGAAACCTGGAAAAGTAGGAAAAAAGGGTAAGAATTAGAAACAAATCTTAAGCGCTCATGAGTAAGACTGCAAGGAGAGCCACAGGAAAGGTACTGAATGTTCCAGCAGAGGGACAGGTGGGACAGCAAGAAAGGGCAATTGTGGGGCCAAAAACCTGAGGGGTGTCACGGTCTTCAGAGTCTGCACATTACAGGTCAGACAGACTCATTCGGAGATAGTTCACTAAGACATGGGAACATCAACCTTCACACCTTTATTCATACCTTGCTTTCTCTTCTTCCTTAGATTTTTTTTTTTTTTTACAAACAGGAAGGAATCTCCTGAGCTGACTAAAGGTGAGGATGTATTTCCTACATTGAGTATATTTTGGAGGAAAACACCAAGGTTGAAAAATAATCAGATTAGTATATAAACTGAAGTGAAAGAGGTTGGGTATATGTTTCTGAAGAAAGGTAGGTGACTTGCAAAATCTTGAAAAAGCTTGAAACCATCAGAGCAGTTATCAACCACTAACTCACTAAAAAGTTTGACATCCAAAGATGCATAATACAAAGTGGCAGCAATTATTTTTTAAAATGCTTTGATAATAACAGCAGTCAGTCATCTTTCACTGGAAAGAAGTCCCCTCTGAAAATAAAATCAGAAATAGGAGTTCCCTGAGAAAAAAAACCATTCACCTGACTAGTGAAGTCTCTCATGTGTTCAGACTTCCTATTATAATGATCATTCTCTGTTTAATAAAAAAACTGAGTTTATGGTCCAAGTAGCCTAAACCAAAATCTTTATAAGCCAAATAAGGCAAACTTTACAAGAAAAATTAAATCTGATTACGAGTAGAAAGGTTTCCAATCATATGTGGTAGCTGTTTTGTGTAATTTTTTTGGTCACTCAATGCTAAATATTGGCTTTGAGTCAAACTATCATATAACTTATTTCACCCATCTAGAATGTTAATTTTATAAAGTATATTATTCAAAGACATCTGTGAAATATAATTTAGCTAATCACAATAATTCAAATCATATGGCTTACTTAGTATATAGTAGTAGTTCAAACATTGCGCTTACGTCTAATTACTATAGAGATAACCTAAATTCTTAAAAATGCAGTTTTTTAAAAAGACACATACATTATTTTCCCATAAACCTGTGTGGCAGCTGCTTTCCAGTGTTAAAAAGAAGAGTTATATTGATTTTATTCTTTCTGTAAATGTTTAAAACTAATAGTGTTTCTGACAGTCTCAAAATTTAAACAGCAACTTAATGCCAAACAGGTTGAAACATTAATGTATATTATTCAAGGCAGGAGGCTAGGGAGGGTAGCTCATACCTGTGATCCCAGAGCTTGGGAAGTCGACACAGTAGAACTACCAGAACTACATAGTAAGACTATTTCGAAATAAAGAAAAAAATGGAATAATACTTTGACACAACAAAGGTAAATGAGGGCTGGGGATTTAGCTCAGCAGGCATAATTGCCTGCCTTGCAAGCACGCAGTTGTGGGTTCGCTCCCCGGTGCCAAAAAAAAAAAAAAAAGAGTAAACAAGTCATTTGTAGAAAATGGCTGCACCTGGAATTAGAAACACAAGCTTAAATATTGCACAGCTTCTCTTATATTAGAAACCCAAAATATAAGAAGTAAACTAAAAGATGGTTAATAGGAAGCAGGGAGATAGACCTTTTGCAAAAGGAAAGGAAATGAAGAAATGGAAGGAAAGCTGAGGGTGGTGGTGCACATCTCAGAACTCTGGAGGCAGAAGCAACATGTATCAAATGTATCAAATACACATGTATCAAATCCTCATGATGAATGCAGTGATTCTGTACTGCAAACATGTACTAATAAAAAATAAAAACTGACCCTCCCCCAAAAAACATATGGAATCCTGATAAAAGAAATTTGAATTCAGATGACCTTTTTATTAAGGATAAGGTTAAAGTGATGAAAAAGTAGATACCTGAAACACTATATAAAAATGCCATAATAAAATTATTGTTATTATTATTATTATTGGTACTAGGGATCGAACTCATGACCTTGTGCTTACCAGGAAAGCACTTGAGCCACTGAGCTAAATCCCCAGTCCTAGTAAAATTATTAAAGAAGTTGAAAGATGGAAAACAAGGATAATGTAAAAGAATAAAGGAAGCCATTTCTCCCACATATTTATTTCAGTAGTGAGAAATTCAATTAAATATGTAGGTCTCATATGGCCAAAGTAGAGTTTGGAGGGTAGTCATTAAGTTTTAATGATCCTTAGAAACGATGGACTATAAACACTTTACCAGATGGAATTTCTATGTTGGCTATGTTTACTAAACTCAAGATATTCACAGATTTGTTTTGGAAAGTAACTGGTATATTTTCCATGAATGCTTTTAACCTCACATAATTTATATTTCTAAAATTGAGCAGTTTATAGTTAAAACATGTTAATTTTTATTTTTATCACATAAGCGATAATGCATATCTATTCCAGATAAATCACAAAAATATAGATCAATAAAAATAGTTTTTAAATTACCTATAATTTTATCTTCTAGAGGTGATCATTACTTACAACTTTGTACAAACATATTTTTCTATTACCTATAATTTTATCTTCTAGAGGTGATCATAGCTTACAACTTTGTACAAACATATTTTTCTCAATCATATATATATATCTATATATATATAGATATACAAAGTAATATTTATGAAAAGTTTAAATCATTGGCATTTCAAGTTAATGAATATACTTTTATAACATCATAAATTTACTTAAAGCATTTCTTATATTTGGATACTGAGATTAAAACACTGACTTAACTTTTGAAAATGTATCTCTTGGGCTTAGCCAGTATTAGTGATGACAGCTTCCATTAAGCTAGTCTGCTCTGAACAGACTAAAATAAATTCTTCAAGAGACTAACCCTTACTTTTCCACTATCAAACATTTACAAAACTAAGAAAACACTAAAATAGCAAAAAGTCATTGCTGTCTTAAAAAAAACTATAATCATTATAGCTACCTTGTTTTACAACCATAGGTAACAGTGAAGTTATTCCTATGTAAGAATAAAATTCATGATGTCATACTGATAATGGGAGTAGAGTCAGAAATAACATGTATAAAAAGTAACAATTAGAAGAAACAACTAATGTTGATTTTCTGATTAGACAGTTATGTCTCAGTAAGGCAGAAAGATTTTCCTAACTCTTTTCCTGGATATTGACTAAAAATTAATTTTTCTTTGGTTGGTACTGGCAATCGAACTCAGGACCTCACACTTGCCAGGCAGGTACTGTGCCACTGAGCTATATCCCCAGCCCTGAAAATTAATTTTGGCATGAATTCCATTTAGATTTTTTTGGGGGGGGCTAGAAAAGAAAACTGTTCATTGACAGCAATTTAGTAATAAACTATGAATATTTTAATAAAATAATAAATTTTTAACAATTTAAGATTAACTTTTTCATATATTTTATAAACTAAGGTCACATGCTATGCTCATTAAAACTACTTAAACTGGGCACTGTTTCAAAAAGAAATGAAAGTAATCATAGTAGATAGGGCCTAATTTTATTTACAAGCCCATCTTGTTCCTCTTTAGCTTCATTCCATGGGTCAGAAGAATGATCTTTAGAATGATGACTCTCTCTTTTCTTCTTTTTTCCAATTAAGTTTATTGGTATAATTTAGATATAGATAGTGTGACTTCATGGATCACAGCTCTTGTATTTCCACAAATGTAAAAGAGGGGTAGGGAGCTCTGGTTTACTTACAATGCTACTATAACATGAGATAATAGCGCACAAGTAGAACCTTTTCAGGTATTTAGTGTTTTTCTTTCAAATAATGCATCAAATAAGTCATGTGGCAAAGCAATAAATAGTGAAATTTTTAGAATAACAATTTAACATTTATGTAGAGACCATGGATGGTGCTGGCACAGTCAGATTTTTTACTTGTCCTTTGCTGCCATCTGATTCTTAACCTGAAGGTAAGTACAATCCAAATCCTCACCAAATGTGGAGCTGTTTCCCCTCAAGAACACTATGAACATGGAAAGACAAAAGATTTTATTTTAATAAAACAAAGAAGGACTGTCCATATGTAACACCCTCATTATATTTCAAAATGAATACATTTTCAAAAGCAACACTTTCTGGAGGAAGATTGTAGGCAACTTAAAATCACTATTTATAAGTTAGTATTTTTTACATTTTCAAGTACGTCTTCCCTTTTCCCACTAGCAATTTTAAGAAGGTAAATGCTTTGATGAGATCTCTAACTGGTTTTTGATTATAAACAAGCACCTGTTTTAATCACTGATATTTCATAACTGTAGAAAAAGTCTTACTATGTTAACTGCTCTCATGGTACGATTAGCTATTTCACTGACAGTAGATTATCAGAGGATAAGTATTCCTCATCATCTAATTTCTCTGCATAGTAAAGTCTATTTGAAGTGAGCAGAAACTGCTCAACTCCTCCTGATGGTCTCTTGGGCCAGTGAAATAATTTTATTTGCTTCGCTTCCTTCTGCTTGATTCTTGTATTCCCCGCCCCATTCCTATACTCTCTGCCAAGCATCCACTTGTCCTCTTTTCTTTCTCAAGTAAATAAGTGCATTCTCCACAGAACTTGGTGTTTCCAAGATCCTCATTTCGCAAACCACTACAGTCAGGACTAGGAAGAGAGGGTTCAGTTCATCCACCAATCACAACACACTTAACTTCAACCTTGTGATTGATGACTTATCTGACTAATGACAGCACTGGGTATCCTTGGCTCACTGTTGTGACAGCTGTTTCTCAATTTTGGCTGAAGTGTGAATGCTCTTTGCAGTGGCAGATGCTCAAAAATGCTCATTAGGTTGCCTAGATAACACAGGTTTATTGCACTTAGAGGAGCAATATTTAGAAAGCATTCCTGTTCGGTGCATAATTAACAGTGTTAGAGAATACATCTTGTTAGTTATATTTTACATACAATTACAAATGGCTGGGCAAGGGTTAAATATCATTTATTTTGGAATAAATAAATCAGTTGACAACTAATGTGTTTCCCCTTCAGGTTTACTGTTTCATTTGTGAGAATGTCTAAAGATCCAACAAATTAACACAGTGTTTTTGGCTTGAACTGCCACCAGGATTCTGTTGGAATTTTGCCCTGAAGTTACTAGACCACTGGGACACCTCCAGATAACTATCAGATCTGCAATGTCTAATGGAATCATGGTGATAAGAAAGAGTAAGCATCTTATAGCAGGCCAAGGGCAACATCTTTGTACCTGAAAAGTGCTAGCTCTGTGGCAAGTCACTGCTTCTAAATCTATGACAAGGGAAATGGGGATGTTTTATGAAGGGATTTAGACCTTGGAATTTATATATGGTATACTAGAGATACAAGATATTGAAATACAATTTAATGTGTTCTTTTATGCATTTTAAAAACATCTATAAAGTTTATTACAGTAAGACACACATTGCCATTAATTCCCCTGAAAGCTCCCTTTTGCTTAAAACACACTTATCCCACTGTTTTTGTCATATTCTGAAGCAGTTCTGGAAGTCGTCTTTCAGTGTCTCTATCAAGTATGATTATATATGTATATAAACTATCAAGTATGATATATAATCAAACTTGATAGAGTATAATGAATAGATATAATGAATGTGGCTTCCCAGTGCCACCCAATAAAAACCAGACTGGTAAAAACATGATGGTGTGTCCTGCTCTGTCGATCATCTCTGATACCACGCAGCTTCAGGATCTTCCTCAAAGTCAACATGGCCATGAAAGTTAACTTTTTGAATGAATACAGAATATTGAGGAAGTCAACGCAGCAAAACAGAAGATATTCACTGAAAAAGACTTCAGTACTGCTTCAGAAAGTGACAAGAATGGTGGGATAAGTATGTTTTAAGGAAAAGTATCTTGAGTCGGATCAATACCAATGTATCTTTTACTGTAATAAAATTTTAAAAATGTAAACGTTTACCCACTGTGTTTTTTGATCACACCTTGTAAGTGACCATATCTTTTTGAAGTGTATACTTTGGGCATTAATCTCACTAATGGCAAATATTTTTGACAGGAAATATTAAATTGGTTGCCTAGTCAAAACACTGATTTAATCTTCAAAATAAAATCACAGGCATTTTGTGCTCAAGGAGGTCACAAACTAGCAACATACTGTCTATTATAGCATGTCATTCAAGTTCATTTGCAATACAAGAAAACTGCATTCTGAAATACAAATTATTTTAAAATATGCTTTTTAAGCTCTCAGAAATAGAGTACAAAAAGAAAGAGCTTGCAGCAATTGCCAATTAATTTAAAATAATATCTATGTAAATTCAATTATGTGAAATGTCCTGCTTCATGTAATACTTAAATGAAAGCAATATTTTGTTAATGAAAATTAAATTCCCAGAATCCTCTATGGTCTCAGGAAACCCTTGAAGACCCCTTGCAGTGATGAGCTCACTTTCTACCTGAATCTTCTCTACTGATACAGGGGCGCAGGCAAATAGATCCTCCTGAAAGGAGAATGATCAGTGATTTTGGATGGTGGTTAAGACCAGGGAAATAATGGGTGATGCCATCCTCTGACATAAGTTTCTCATCTCACAGAGACCTTTTGTCACCCAGAAGAAGCATGCTTCTATTACATATTGTGAAGGTCTAGTGTTCCTTGCTTATCAGGGAGCAAAACAATCACCATCTCACCAGCACTTCCAATAAAATTTAATGTCAGATCAGGCTTTCATATAATTTGCCTTAATACTGAGTCTGCCAAATTATGTATGGGAAATCTAGCAATACTTTTGATTATAATAAGACATTCCCTGGAAACTTTGTTATTCATATGTAAAGCCAGCCTAGTGCTTAGCATATAAATTAGTAAGTAAATGAAAGTTACCAATCTCACATCATGTTTGGTTCTACCATAGGAGATGCAGAGCAAGTATCCAGTAAAAACTTCACAAAGATGCATTTTTATTTTATTCTATATTTTTATTCCACATTTTTAACAAACCACTATATTTACATTTTAATCAAAATTTTACAATCTTTTTCTTTAATATATCATGAACACCAAAAATAGCAAGAGAGAAAGAGAAACAGAGAGTAAGTGAGAGACGATTTATGATTTTAATGAACTTCATTCTTTGAATGCAAGGCATGTCTTGAGGATTTTTCACAAAAACAATTGATTCTTTTCATGGCTTAATGCCACAGTAACTTCCTGCATACAACTAGCAGATCGCCATGGACACACCGCACTCAGATGCCTTTCACTTAAGTTTACGTGGGGATACAAGCAGTAAGACCTCTGGTAATTGTTCTGTGCATGAAGCCGGCTTGAGGCATTAAACAATACATGCCCTTGTAATATAAATTGCTATCAGAAAATTTTAGTAATAAAAAATTTTCTTCACAAATAAAAAAATGCTTTAGAAATCCAGAAAATATCAAGCAACCATAAACTGATTTAAAGCAGTAGTAAATACAATTTCACATAGCCCATGAGTAAGAAAGACAAGGCCATGGTTATGCTTCCCTAAAGTAGGAACTGTATGCAGAAATAGAGGATAAGTGTACAATTAAAAATGAATATAGACTGTCTAGTTGAATAATTCCAGGCCAAAGCTCCATTTTCCCCAGCAATTAATTTGAATTGATTTTTCCTGAACTTTATGAATGATTTTCTGAATTCTTTAATCTATCTGTGTAAATAAGTTGAGAATTCTTTTGGTTGAATATAACTTGAAATTTCAACCACTTGTATTCTATTACACTGACAGTAAAACAAAAAATGAGAGGAAATTTTCCCCAACAATTGCTGTCTTTGAGAGAAGTATTGTCCCAAACTCTTCATTAAAAATCCCAAAATAAAACTCTTATATTACAGGCCACCTGTATGATGACTTACAACATTTATTAAATTATTACATGTTAGATGTAATACCAAATGCATTGCTACACCAAATGCATATTTGCTGAATAAATGAATTGAATGGCTGCAAACACAGATACGTCAAATTAACCGAAACATACAGATACCTTATCTATTCTATGAACCTTGATGGTGTTAGAGATGAAAAGTTTCATGGGTCAGTTTCCCTTAAGGCAGGGCTTCTCAAACTATTTCATATCATGGCCAAGTAACAGAGTCATAATCTTCTATATGGTGTTTTGAGACAGCATCTCTCTGTGTAGTTTAAGCTAATCTTGAACTTACTATGTAACTCAGACTAGCCTTGAACTCACAGAGATCCAGGCGTACCCTCCCAAGTACAGGGACTCCAGGTGTGCAACATCATGCCTGCTTGACAGTCATATAATTTTTACAGTGCCCTAGCATAGCACCAAAAATCTAAGCAAATAAATCTTAGATACACTTGTGACCCACCAGAAGCACATGGGTCACACCAGGTGGAGAGAGTCACTCTTCTCAAGTTCCTTCAAGCCTCAGCTGCCTTGCTCAGCATTTCTTGGCCTGGTTATCCATACTTCCTTCCTTCTTGGCCTCTCTACTCACCTCCAATACTTCTCATCCTTCTTTGGGTACCTTAATCGCATTTCCTTGACTCATACACAATCTTTTTCATGGTTATAATTGAATTAGAATTTGTGTAATACTTTTTGATTAGCATGCCACATTGTAAACTCCTTGAGAATTCAAAATGTGTCTCGCTTCCTGCTATAAACTCAGCACTTAATATGGGCACATAGTAGGTGCTCAATAAATATCCATCAAATAAACAAACTGAATTGAAGATTTACAATCTCAGAAATATTGTCTTTTTTTTCAAGTTTTTGTTTTCATTCATACTTGTTACACAGTACATAATAACTACATTCACCATGGGGAGTTAGCATATGTACAGGACGCATTTTAATTCTTCTTCAGAAGAATATTTCTTGTCACTTTTAATTTCTCACCCCTCTCAGTTCCTCTACAGAGCAGTTCTAAATCTCTCCCTTTAGGAGTAGAAGTAGATTCAACACTATACTGTCACTAAGAGAACGGAGCCATCGCACAGGAAATTGTGTGGGTGCCCACATCTCTTCTCTTAACTAACTTTGTGTTTCCTAATTGATCTCTTTGCTTTGTCTCTCACAGAGACAAGCGTCTCTACTTTCCTTACTTCATGTCTCCTCTAGGATTTGAGCTTTAATCTCTGCCCTTCAATTTCTGTTCTTATAACACAATGCAAGGCCTGCTCCCCTAAAATGTCCCTCCCCACTTTGCCGAGTGCACTAAGCATCTGCAGTTCATCCATTCTTCCTGTGGCCACTGTCATCTGAGGGCTGTACTTCTGTCTGTCTGCCTTCTGCCTGGGAATCACTGTGAGAGCAAATCAATGAATCCTTCAGTCTTCTCCAGCAGAACAAAGGTTCAATAGATATTTAACACCAAAATGAATGGAAAAGGTTACTTAACACAGACTGATGACAAACAGGGCTGAATACATTATCTATTTAATAGACATATCGGTCTAATCTCGTGTTTCCTGTAGTTAGCTGCTATCAAAAAGTGGTGGACAAGGGCATAATATTGATAATGAACTGAAAATTCTGACTTGCCATTATTATAATATAAAATGGCTGCAGTGAACAATGAATATATTAAAATTTACATTGATCTCCCTCCAGGATTTACTAGGTTTACTTAAATTTATCTAATATTTCCTTCTGTTCAATCATTTAAATCTTTAGTTATGCATTATCCCCTTGTGAATAAAAGAAAATCTTAGTTTTCATATTACTGGAAAATATTTCATAATAATTTTCAATTTTGAATATAATTTCAATTTTACTTTTCAAAAATAGTTCTGCCTTTTATTAGTAACTTGTAAATAGAATTTTAATTAATTAAATTCTTCCTTTAAAGATTTGCCACTGAAATAAATGTAGCAATAGACTTTACTCAGATGTCTATAATACTGAACAGCTTATTGAAATACTGTATAGCTCACTAAATAAAAGATGTTTCATATATACACACATAAAAGACCCCTAACAAATTATTCTTTTCTTAATATATGTATATGATAGTTCTTATGCCTTGAAATACCAAGTCATAAATGAAAGCTACAATTAATTGCTTAAAGAGAGTTGGGTAAATTTATACTGCAAATTATCTGGGAATGGGATTGCTGCTGCAGCCTTTTGCTTTCCTTCTGAAAACGTTCCTAAGCAGCCATTGGCAGGGGAAAAGGTCTTAGAAAGTTTGGTCTTTTACATGTACCTATCTATGTTTCAGAAAAGAAAAGGAAAAGGAAAAGGAAAAAGACAAGGAAGTTAAGTGTCAATGAGAATGGAGAGCTGATGTTCATACCTGCTTAAGCTATGCATCTCTTCTTCAGGCATGAAGAGTTATTTTAAATGTATTCAAAACAGAAAGAAATTATTCATATAAAAGAAAACCATAAATTATACTAATTAGTTATTAATACAGTTAGTGGAGGAAAAAAGGTTTATTCTATTAAACAAGTTGGTTACCACATAAGCCAATTAATCTGCCAGCAAATATATGAGGTAAAATATTCAAATATATGAGGTAAAAGACAAAAATTTTCATTCTTAAACTTTAAATTTATGGAGGTCTTAACTGCACATTTATCACACACAAATAATGTGAGATAATACATACGTAAGCTAGACTAAGCAATTCCTTCAATTCAACCAATACATACTGATTGCTTACTACATGCCAATTATTATTAAAGAAATTATTAAATTTTTGAATCACTCATTAAAATGAAAAGTTGTTCATATATTGACACTCAAGATACACTGGTAAAAACTCAACCATGCAAATAAACATCCTGATTTTTCAGAGTTCACACTGTACGAGATGGAGAAAGAAAAAATGAGATGAGTTCATTGCATAGTATGTAAGAAGGTGACAGGAGCTACTGAGAAAAGCATTAGAGCAGAATAAGGCAGATGAATAAACAGATGTAATTTTATACGGGGAACTAAGGGAGGCCTTGCTCATTTGAGACTGTGTTCTCAAGGGACGCCTTGCTGAATAATATTCAAGCAAAGACTTCAAACAGAGTCGTGAGTAAAGCTAAAGATACTGAAGATACCAGACAGAAGAGCAGCCCTGGCACTGGTGCAGAGTCCCTTGAACAGCACTGAGCTTGCTGTTTGAAGAATACAGTAGAGGACAGAATGGCTGGAGCAGGAATGATTACCAGGAAATGCAAAGATGATGATAGCCTACTCCAGTCTTATGTACTCTGTAAACTTCCAACAGTTTTTTCCATTTAAAAATATTTGTTTTGCATATATATAATTAAATAATACTGCATAATTTAAACCTTCAAGTCATATTACAGTACTAACAATGAACAGTAGTTAACCCCAGTGCAACTCGCTGGTCCAGTTTTCCACAAGTCACAGCACTCAATTCTCTTGTCTACCATTTAACTCTACAAAACACTTTTAATTTCTCTACATATACAGTTTAGATATATTACCTTCTTTTTGATATATATTTACCTTGTAAATTAAATAGCTCCTTTTTATCCAAATTTCCAATATGGACATCGTATTTTGAAAATATTCAGTATTATTATTAGGTAAATATTGATCACTACTGAGCAAACGTGTGTATATTTTTTCATCAACATTTTCTTTTCCTTTCAGCTAACGTTTTTTATTTGATTCATTTTTCTCTTTATTCATTGCTGATTTGCCTCAAATCTCTGAAGCCCATACATAGTTCTTCATTTTTTGATGAGTCTATGAATTGTGGATGCAGCATTTCCATATCCTCAACCCCCAAAACCTTTGCCCCTATGTGGATAGAGGACAACACCTCTTAAGCCTCACTTGTATGCTGACTTTCCTTCATTTTGCTTGCTCTTTCATTGGCTGAAACTGCTTTCCTGAATTTCATGAATCCATTTATTGGTTTATGCCCTTATTTTAGTTGAGCACTAGAGCACATCCTCCAGCAGTTTCTGAGAAAAAAAGTTCAAAAGACAAACATTTCCAGTTGTTTTATTTCACTATTCTAACTTGAGAACTTTGTCAAATTTTTCAAGCTGTGTATCGCCATTATCCCTTAATTTTGACTGTTGACATTAAGAAATTTAATGTCCTTTGTATTTTCAGACCTTTGTACATTAGACTTGTGTTTTCTTCTTTAAATTATCAGAATAATTTCTTTCACTCCAGTGTCTTGAATTTGCACAATGATTTGATTTTGCTTTGGTCTTTTATCATTGACTCTACTGGTTTATTTAGGCTTCCAATTTAAAGATTCCTTTTCTTCATAATTGGGATATTTTCTTGACATTTTAAAAAAGTTATGTTTTATTGTATTTTTAATTGACATATAATAATTATACATATTTGTGTGGTGAACCATGATGTTTCAATACATGTATATATTGTGGGATGATCAAATCAGGATAAGTAATGTAGATATTATCTTGAACATTTAGCCTTCTATACAACATTCAAAATCCTTTGTTCTATTTTGAAGTCTAAAATATGGTATTATTACACCCTACTGTGCAATACTATACCAGAATTCATTTCTCCTAATTGTAACTGTGTACAAGTAGACCAACTTGTCCCAATGACCCTCCATCCTGCTCTACTTGGTATTTCTTTTATAATTTCCTTAACTTTATTTGCATTTTCCCTTTTTTTTTCCAAAAAGCTGAATATTAGATTTTAAGAGCTGATCATCTACTTTTAATTATATTCTCACTCTTAGTATCCACATCGTTGGAAATAACTTCTACTTTCAGAAATATTTTCAACCTAATATTTAGCTCCTTATTTATTTATTTTTTTATTTTATGAGACAAGTTCTTGCTATGTAGCCCAGGCTGCCCTCAAATTCCCTGGAATCCATCTGCTTCAGTCTCCCAAGTGCTGGGATAACAGGCATGTACCACCATATCTGGATTAACTCCTTATTTCAACTTTCATTTTTTTCAGTATTTAAAAAATTTGAAAGGCTATTTTTTGAACTTCTTATGACACTTAAGCATTTTCTCCTTTTGTGATGAATGTAAACTCTCATTTTTTTTCCCTAGTATACTAATAAGTTTTATAAAATTTCATTGCTCTTCCTGCACCATTTCAATCTTTTCTGAATTCCTTTATTTGTGTTTTGGTTGGTTGGTTTTCTTTGATTACTTTCATCCTGGATTTCTGGTTTAAATATCTCATCATTCTTGATAAACTCCTCCTAAAATAAATGTTTCCTATCTGACACTCAGAATTTCACTAACTTTCTTATTTTTCTTCATTTTTATAACTCATTCTTTCTCTGCTATACCTGCATCACAAGGTAAAACATAAAGGGCAAAAAGAAGATAGTTTAATACGAAGGCAGAAGAGCAAGCTGATTTAAAAATACCATTAATACACATCTTGACCACATAGAAAATAAAAAAATATCACAAGAACTTATCCATCTAACCATGTCTGTCTGCTGAACATCCTTGAAATTCTAAATTAAATTTCCATGAGATAAGCCCTCAGACACCAAGGAATATTCCATGAAAAATCCCACAGTATAGATTTTTTACATGTCCCAACCCAAGTGGCTTTATATATGCACTAATAAAATTCTTACCCAAGAGAATTTTACATTTCCAAAAGATAAGAAGCACTATTACTAGTATTACACATATTATTCCAACCCAAAATGTGCTTACTGGGAACATTTTTAGGTTCAAAATAGTTATCCAATGACCAATTTAAATCTCTATTCATGCTTCCAGTTTTAAAGGGATGGTTACCTAAAATGTGGTAAATTGTGTTTTGTTTGTTTTGAATTGGGAATCGAATCCACAGCCTTGTGCTTGCCAGGCATGCGCTTATACCACTGAACTAAATCCTCGGCCATGGTTAGTTATAATTAAAGGGTACTGGAGAGTAAAAGAACATTATCACAGAAGAAACAGAATAATCTAGAGAAGAGGACCTGTAAGGATAAATTGGGAATTTAAAGGCCTCCTATAAATACTGGGTTAAAGTAAATCTGATGCATACAAAGACAGAAAGAAACATGAATGTTGGATACATCAATATTCTGAAAAGAGAAAAATCAGAAGAAAAACTAAGAAATACAAATGCTTTGTAGTTGATATTTTTTTGGAAAAGGGACTGACTATACCCTTGATAAAGCTGCTATTTACAACACACTCCCTGAGCTGCCATAGGAATAGTTCAAGTAGACAGATAAGCAGTTGACCACAAGTGGCTAACATAAAGCTGTGACTCTGTGCTTGGATTACGACTGCTGAACCATCAATAATATATTTTTCTAGAATCCCAAAGAGAAGAATCCATAATTATACTATAAGCAAATTACTATCTTAATATAACACACAAAGTTCTCTTTACCTATATTTATTTGGCACCAGTTGACATGTTTGGTTAGAGCTCAACATGCCCAAGATTAAAAATCTCTGGTCCCTTCTTTCATCAGCTGTTTCACTTCTTCCTAGTCTGAACATAAAGGGTATCTAATTTTGGTTATCACCATGCAATTGGATGGACATATCTGCAGACAAATCAGTTTAAACCAGGATCATCCTGCTTATTCAGTTTTATTTTCATTTGAAAAATAGCACCCTATAAGTTGAGACTCTCGTTAAATCACACATTTGAAAAAGAAATGTACATGACATTTAACTAATGTTTACTGATTTTATTTCTGAAATGTTAAAGTTTAAAATCTAATACACAAGTTACAAATTAGATTCCTAAAGTATTCTAATTTGTGTGATTTTAAATTACTTTTGACCTTGAGCCTTTCCATAGATGAATACTTTAAATCATGAAGAAACTGAAGTTACTGTCCAGTCAATTTAATGGCTCAATAAGTCCACAATTAAATTACATCTTGTGAAAATTTAGACAGATATAGCGAGAATTCTATGATGTATGTTCCTAAGTAGTCACTGAATAATGTCATTA
The DNA here is from genome assembly GCA_004027455.1 of Hydrochoerus hydrochaeris. Classification (NCBI taxonomy): domain Eukaryota; kingdom Metazoa; phylum Chordata; class Mammalia; order Rodentia; family Hydrochaeridae; genus Hydrochoerus; species Hydrochoerus hydrochaeris. Next base: position 530,220 of record PVLA01000154.1, on the reverse strand, counting down.
AAAATTCAACACATATACCTACTTATGAACTTACAGTCTTCATTTATAAAACATGTATTCCTAATGTTTACTCCAACATGATAAGGTAAAATAAAGTCCTTGAAATTATTTTTCATATTTAATTCATTTTGGTAATATTCAAATTCTTTGTTATAGTGTATAATTCTTCATAGACACTAACAAGGATTTTAATAAAATGGCACTGAGTTTAAAAATAATTTTTAGAGTTGTTACTATACATTTAATAATGGCAATCTAATAGTATTCCAGTCACTTATTAAGTGTCATATATAAGTAAAAATAAGTTATCTTCTATTATCCCTTCTTCTTTTTTCTTTTTTTTTTTTGTACTGGGAATCAAACTCAGGCTCTTGCACTTGCCAGGTAGGTGCTGTGCTGCTGAGCTACATCCCCACCCCCATTCTTTTTTCATCATACTTTAAATTGAAACTCATGATTAATGTATATTTAAATAATAAGATATTTAAATAATATACTCACCATAACAGATAGGTTTCAGTTTTTGATTCCATTATCTCCATTTTAGTACTAAAAGTGGAAAAATTTTTTGGACAGGAGCAAGGTCTCCCTCTGCAGGCATCACATGCTGGGAATGTGCCACTACATTAAATTTTTATCATTAAAATCTAGTAACTTATTACTCCACATGCGTACTAAACATAACCCAAGCTTATCTGCCAAAGTATGGATCTTATAATTTTTTCATAGTATGAATAAAACCTAAAAAATTGACTCTTTAATTAATGTCAGGAAATGAAGATCAAGCAAGTGACTGTCCAGATGACACTGAGCTGATGAATGTTTTTAACATTCTTTGACATGTGTGGCCAGAACCTACTTCCACTTCCTCTGCCCTACACAAAGCTGCTCCTGAAACCCAATCACCAGAAACACCTTTAAACAAACTCTTGTTTTTTTAAAAAAAAACTGTAATATCAAATCAGGTACTTAATAAACAATGACATTCCTAAATTTAAATTCTTTATAAATTATGAAGATTGATTTTAATTATGGAAGCCTGTTTTATGGCATTGGATCTGAAATACTAAACCATCTCTCAAACACTAAAGTTGAACAAAATGTATAAAAGATAATAAAAATTCTTTTCACTTAATCTTTAGTGGATTATTAGGAACACTAGCCATGAAACCTTACTTAAAACTTGTTACTAAGCCTGACATGGTGGCACATGCCTGTAATTTCAGCACTCAGGAGACTGAAGCAGGAGGAGGAATGTTGTGAATTCGAGGCTAGCCTGGGCTACATAGTGAATTCAAGACCAGTCTGGGCTACATAGCAAGACCCTGTCTCAAAAAAAAAATAAAAATAAAATACACATTTTGCATACTGGAAAGCAATTATTATTTCTTTAAATCTGAATTTTATGTTTTGAATTCAAAGATTTATAAGGCAAGAAATATTCCTTTCATTGCTGATACATTCTTTATTCAACCATACAGTTTGTTCCTTTGGAATAACTGTTTTCTTTGTATGTCCACCAACAGAGCAATGGATAAAAGAAGATGTACATATGCACAATTGAGTACTACTCCACAAGGAGGGATACACTGAATCATTTGTAGGAAAATGAAAGCACCTACAGCCAATAATACAACATGAACTAAATGAGATACAGAAGCTTAAATATCTCATGGTTTCCCTTATATGAGATACCCAAAGTATAAATAATTTAAAGGGCAAAATAAAAGACAGAACATAGGAAAGAGGGAGATAGATCTTTTGAAAATGGGAAGGGGACCAAGAGATGGAGGAGGAAGAGGGGAAATGGAAGAAGGGAAGAAGCAGACAGAATCAAGCTGTGTTATGCACATGTGCCCACTCTCCATGATGAATGCAATAATTACACACTGTGAACATGGACTAACAAAAATAAATTTCAAAAAATAAACTGTTTAGAGCCCACTTCTGTCCCTCTTACACAGAAGCTTTTTTTATCTCAACAAACTCTTCTCGCTCTTAAAAAAAATAACTATTTTAGCTGACAAAATAAACAGAGCAGAGCTTTTTAGAAACTGCTATCATGGAGATTTAGCTCAGTGGCTTAAGAGCCTGCCTGGTAAGCACAAGGTCGTGAGTTTGATTCCCAGTACAAAAAAAAAAAAAAAAAAACCCTCAAAAACAAAAAACTGTTATCACAGGCTAAATTCTAAAATCATTGACTCATAAATAAAATTAAGTTTTCCTATTTCCTAGAAAAAAAGTGCTTCTCACATATTATAGGGGGGGATATATGCAAAGAACCACAACTTTCATTTGGAAGCAAAATCTCAGTCAAAGTCATTTTAGCTTTTTGTGTAGTGAAGGCAACTGAAAGAAACATATGCTAACTATAAACAATACCTTTTATAGTTTATGCTAAAAATCTAGCAAAAGGAGCACAAGGAGGTGACAGAACAACCAGGTGAAAGGGAGAAGATTAGGCGCCCTACTATACAAATGTTTCCAGATTTACTACTAACATAATCACAAGAAAAGCAGCATATTTTCAAAGTAAGTCTAAATTTGAATTCATGTCACAAATCTTCTATCTTCCTCATGCTTTTAAAGCCTGAATAGCCATCATTTGTATATGTGCATGCATTACATCATGTTAATTTTAAGCAAAATCCCCTATTTTAAATAATCTTATTGATGCAAATTTCTATTTCTTGAAGAAATTTCAGCTATTTCTGAATAGCTCCCCTGTTGCAACCCTGTATCCACACGGCTCTGTTGTAGATTGAAGAAGGACATTGGTGAGAAACCCTTTTCTCTATACACATGAGAACTATGATACAAGTCCTGGGGAAGGTGGTGCTTCTAATAATCATTGGCGATTTTCTATGGAACATCAAATTCTTAGGTACCTATCTATGTCTTCACCTGAGGACTGATAGCAGTAGTTCCAAGCCAGAGAAAAGTCTGCCTCAACATCCTATTAATCACCATGGTTAAGACTCTGTCTCAAAAACAACAAAAAAAACAAAATCAACCTCCCTGCAAAACTTACAAACTTATCCCCCCAAATCACTGATGATTCCTTTGGTTAAATCAACATGAATAGCATATCTCAAATCAGTGAAATAGCACTAAGAGTTTTACAGGAAGACATAAATCCACATAATTACAGTACACTTAAAAGATCTTTAAACAACTTGCATAGAGAGCGAAAATGAAATTATTTTGAATCTGTCACAGTCAAGCTAAGAATCTATTTATTTAGGCTGGGCGCCACGGTGCACTCTTGTAATCCCAGTACTTGGGAGGTTGATTGTTACAAATTCGAGACCAGCCAGGGCTACAAAGTCAGCCAAAGGCCAGCCTGAACTGCATAGTGAGACCCTGTCTCAAAAAGACAAGAAAAAAAAATCCACCTATAATTCTTACATATAAAAACTGAAATACTGTGGTTTACTTAATGTTATTATTTTTCTAAGTTATTGAACAGAGTGGTGCTTGTATCTGTTAAAGTAGCACTGATATAAAAAGTTGTTTTGTACCTAGAGTTAAGATCTCATTTTTTTATAGATCAAATACAATTCTAGAAGTTACAGAAGTTATTTCTGTAAATCTTAGAAATTCTGAAAGTTATTCTTTCAAATTATACAGGACAAAAATCAATTGAGTATCTTCTGATGATAAGGCCCATTTTATCATTGAGGAATTAAAGTATATTTTCTGCTTCATGGGAATGGGACAAAACTTCGTGATTACCTTATATTCAAATGGAAAAATAAAAACTTTAAAACTCAGAATAATTATTTTAGCAATTATTATCACCTAAGAACATTAGAGGCTGGGGTGTACCTAGGTTGGTAGAGTGTGTGCTTATCATGTGTAACGTTGTGGTTGAAGAAAGGAGAAGAGAGCTGGAAAGAGGGAGAGAAAGAAAGTAGGTGGGAGAGAGGAAAGAAGAAGGCAGAGGAGAGGAGAGGAAAAGCAAAGAAAGGAGAGGAGAGGAATGGAGAGGAAAAGAGAAGGGAGGAGAAAGAAATAGAATAGATTTTATGTTTTCTAAAAAAAGTTGAAAGAATGAACAAATGATAAAAGCAGCAGAAATTAAATTCAAGGTCTTGATAAAATTTCATTTGAGATGCATATAAGACTGTCCCAGTTCTTAAATCACAAAGAAAAATAGTATGTTCCTAGAGTCTAAGAAAAATGTTTGAAGAAAAGCTTATAAAATGCAAATTGGACTATATAAGACCTCCTTTCAATGTAAATTACTTTCTCTGTATGACTCTGTTAAATGAGGATGCCTTGATGCCTTCATTGGTAAATTTCTCAGTACTTTTCCCTTAGCAAGTGGACATTCTATCTTTCACATCTCAGGTATGAGAAGAGAGAACTGGTAAGACAGGAAGGCTGAGCTGTCTTTTGGGTATCCCACTCAAGGCTGCATGCAGTTGAGGACCCCAAGAAGGAAGTGAATGTGAGTTGCATTCCTGCTAATAAGGACTGACACAGACAAACACAGACAGGGAATTGTGCCGTAGGCACCTTCACAGATTTGTCCAAAGAAAACCCACAGACGGCATTAACCAGAGATAATCAGTAACTCACAAGGGAGGACAGGCTTCGTAGAGTAAATCCTATGGGTTCAAAGGGGAGAAGGAAGAAGGTGCCAGATGGAAGATTAAATTCTTCCCTATATTTCAAATGTCTCAGGCTGTAGTTAAGAAATGGATGAATGACAAAAGTCTGAATTGAATTTGAGGTTAATTTTTAGAACAGAGCTAGACTTTTAAACACCTAAAGTGACCAGAAAGCTATGAAACCTGTTGAAGATGTCATAGTAGGACGATAAAGTAGAATTCAGTATAGCCTAGTTAGACACGGGGTGGGGAAAAATAAAAGTATTTCATTATATATTCTTTCGAGCTGATGTTTCTTAATTGCTATAATTTCACTCAGAAATGAACAAAACACTTAATTTTTTTAAATTGAAAAAATTAATAACCTCAGATAATTTAAAACAGAAATTGATTGCTTTAACAGTGGTTAAATTCTGCAATTTAGTTAATTTCCATGGTTTTGAAAAATGTTAATGAAATTTTTTGATGCATAATAACAAAATTGTATGTATTCACGAAGTATGAGTTGATGTTTTGATATGTGCGTGTATTGTATAATATTTAACTTGGGTTAAATATATCCTTCTCTTCAAACATTTATCACTTTTTATGGTACAAATTTTCAAAATGTTTTTCCTAGCTTTCTTAAATATGCATACTATTTTCTATAGTCATGCTACCGTGCAACAGTACTTTGGACGTTCTTACTCCTAAACAACTTTAACTTAGTACCCATTGATTAACCCTTCCCCATGTCTCTGTACTCCCTACTTTGCCCAATAAACACAATTCTACTGTCGATTTCCATGATACCAAATTTTCCAAGATATATATGATTGTGACTTACCTCAGTGTGCCTGGCTTGTTTATGTTAAAAACATGATTTCCAATTCTGCCCATGTTTTGCAAATGAGAAGATTCATTGTTTTTATGACTAGATACTATTCCATTGTGCATATGCATTGTGCATGTCATTCTCTTTATTCATTCATCAACTGATTAACACATAGATTGTTTCCATCTTTTGGCTATTATGAATAGTGCTGTACTGAACATGGGAGTGTAAATGTCTCTTTGGAATGCTTAATTTCACTTCCCTTGCACATATACCATAATGGGTTGGCTGCATTATATGGTAGTTCTATTTTTAAGTTTTTGAGGACCCTCTATACTGTTTTCCACAATAGCTGTACTTTTACCATTTTTTCATTGTTCAAGGAATGAACATAAAAATAAATTTTAAATAAATGATATTGTAATTGATCAGTTGTAACTACAAAATTCCTAGCAAGTTCATGGTTTCCAGAAAAAATACTCATTTTTTAATTTAACAAACTAGTTGAAAAGTCAGCATATAATATGTTACGTGATACTGAACCACAAAGAAACAGTTGCTCAACCTAACCCTAACTAAGCGAGGCTGTCATCATTGGCACTACACTAGTACCAAGTACAACAGAATTCTGCAAGGGTGAAGGACTGGAAAGTCTTGTTTTCCTCTGTATTCCTGCCAGCCTTGTGCATGACACATAAGTGCTCTACACTGAACATAAACATTCAAACCGGGACTCTGTGATAGGTAATGGTTACCTTTGATTTTCTTTTCTTGTACATTAAAAAGTAAATCTCATGCCTTTACAACGTTACATTTATGTCTGTGAAATTCTAAAGATATATGTGACAGAAAGCAGTATTATAAGGCATTTGTCTCAATTTGGACATTGAATAAGATAAAAATAAACTGATAAATCAACAATATAAAGAAATTAAACTTGCTTCATGACATTGCATTTTAACAGATTAAAATAAATTAAGGGTAACAAATTACAAGGACAAAAGAATCTTTCATGTTCTGATATGCGTTTTGAAAAGCTCCTAGGAAAATCATTTCAATAGATAGCATCAAAGATCAAGTAATTGATGTTTTCTAAAAACATTAATCTATAATAAAATACCAGAAGATCATATATAAATTCTGATTTGGCTTGTATAATATTTCATTCATCAAAATTTAAAATATACTAATTAATAAAGAAAATTTTATCAACTATGTAATTCTGTGATAATCATTGAATCATCTTGAAAAAGAAATTAACATTTTACAGCCTAAAACAAATATACAGAAAAGCCTTTAAGGCTGGATTGTTCTGTTTTCAGAACAGAACTCATCATTTTAATAAAAAATATACGTTTAAGAGAATAATATTTACCTAGATTAAATTTCTTTACATCGCTTTTGAACTTTATGTAACATTGCCTTATATTTATTCTTTTTTTCATTTTGAATAGAAAATAACCTATTCAAAGTGTAAATAAGATAAATGGCATGTATAGTGTTTTGTGTGAATTATGTAACAGATTGCTTAAAACATTGCTTTATTACTCCTTTCATTTTTAAGAAGAGACATTCAGAATCTAAATGCATTCAGGATGGTAAATATCACTAACAGAAAATGTGCAAAGTACACAAGGACAAACAGTACTGAACTCGCACCCCTTTTTCATTGAGCTTATATCCAAGCTTTCCTACTTACTAGCTACGTTGTGTAGGGAAAGCCACTTGACTTTTTTATGCTTCACCTTTATTTGTAAAGTGCATGCCACAAAACTTACAGAGTTGTTATTACAGCTGAATCACAAAATAAATGGAAAATACCTCATAATGAGTGGTCCATAGGTTATGTACAAAAAACAGTGATCATCATACTTATTAGATTTCCAGTGTAAAAATTTCATTGTCTTTTTGGATTCCAAACACTGCTCATAGTGCCTGTAAAAATGCATAAACTTATTTTCTCATTCCAGTGCCCCTAAATTCTATGCCCTTCCACCAATGCACAGATTTAAAGTTAGGCAGGAAAAGGCAACTGAATAAATTGGTGTGGTGATTACCTGCATATATATCACAATATATCAAGAACACTTGACACAGGGACTCTATAAAGGTCTTTTCTCAATTCAACATCATTCATACCATGTGGGGAGTTAGTGTTTGGCACTAAAGACTTCACACAGAAGAACATTTAAAAAAAATGGGCACACGATTGCTATACAGTAGAGTCCAAGCAATCAGTGAGAGGCACATCACACCTGTGATTTCACGGAGGAAATCTCTTGGGGCAGACAGAAAGGTACTTGAAGCAAGGTGGAGCACATTCTCTGTTGTGAAGGGTGAGAGGCCTCCCTGTGTTGCACTGTTTTTTTCAGTTGCCAGGGCTTTGACCTTGTTCACATTTATGTCTCCATGCCATTAGCATCTAGTTTCAGATCACTCTATTTAACTTCACCCTGGTCATGTTTCTTACTTCCTTCCACCTCTCCAATTTGACCTCTCCATTCTGAAAACCAAATACAGGTTCTTGACACCTGCCTCTCAGGTTTCAGTGCCTGTTCGTGTGTCCTGTTCGGCCTCAGTGAATGACTATCTCACCTCTCTGTCCAGACTTTGGCCTTGAGAGATATCTACTGACAGGGTCAGGATTTCCTTCTGAATATGGAACTGAGTCTGTTCAAAGAGCAATGCAGTTCCTGGTATTTTCTCAATGCAAATATAATGGTCACTAGCAAACATGGCCTCCAACAGCTTGTAAAAAACACTTTCAATCTATATTCGTCAAATACTAATGTCCCAGATTTACCACAATCCAGACTGCACAGAGACTAAGTTCTCCACTAAGACAGGTCTTTTCCTCAGATCTATGTGAAAGTCCTTTACAGCAACCCACCCTCTGTATGCTTAGTGCCAGGATTCAAGCTTTCCCTGGAGAGACATTAGACAAAGTCCCTGAATTTTCATCCTGTTCAAAGAAATCTGAACTTCCAGTAACTTCAAAAATACAATGAAGTTTTCACTAACAAAAACAAGACATGAACTTAGCAGAAATTTATCCTCCATATATTCAGTGTTGCATGTAAAGTATTATGAGCATGATGAAATGATACAGAAAATACACGAGACTTGTAAATCAGATATGAAAATATCTCCAAGTATTAGAAGGTTGATACATTATGAATGATAACTGAAAATAAATATAATCAATGTAAATAGGGACATGAATTTCAATGCCCAATAGGATTTTGAAAGAAAAGGGGAAAACAGATACATTGTTTCTGGTCAATGAAAATTACTAATACTGAAGGGATTTTTGGAGCTAAGAAATTTTTACTATCCTGTGACTTGAATGTAAAGCTGGGGGGAGGGAAGCACAGATGGTAAAGCTTTATCTAGGAAAAGGTGGCTTATAGCAATTATCTGAGGCTTAATGATAGTGAATAAACAGAAGTTGATGAATTCTTTCTTTATCATTTGATGTTAACTCTTCACTGGTAGCTATTCTACTATTGCCTCAAATTTTCAAAAATACCTATTCTATGTTAGTTGACTCATGAAATATTTTTCTTTCCTTAGTTGACTTATTTCAGTTAGCACAGTATTCTTAGGGTTCACCTACATTATAGTATATGACAAAGTTTTCTTCTGTTTTTAACGTCAACTAATATTTCATCATGTGCATATAACATATTTTCTGTGTCCACTTTTCCATCAATGGACAGTTAGGTTGTTTTTATCTCTTGGTTGTTGTGAATAATGCTTCAATAGCAAAATTTTTAGAGAAAATGGTAATTTCCAGGGCCTGGGGAAGGGAAAAATTGAAAGTTGCTATTCAATGGCTGTAGAGTTTTAGAAATGCAAGATGTAAAAAGTTCTACTGTATAACAATGTGCGTATATTAACAACACTTTATAGTTAACAGGAAAGCAGACTTCTTATTATGTGTTTTTTCCACATTTTTTTTCAAAAATCTACTTTATACTAAGCCAATTACAGAATCACTGATGTTAACACGCTTGTCTTTTAAAATGTATACATGTCCTCATGAATTTTGGTTGTTTGTGCTCAGAATGAATTACATTGATCTGATAATTAATGAAGAACTTGTTAAATGATCAGGATAAAGGAATGAAGGCTATATAGGGAAAAGAGAACAGCTGACTAGCTAGAAAGTGCAGGAAACTTCTCAAATAATCTTTTGAGACAAAGAGCACTTAACTTCTAACATCAATAATGCATAACAACAAAATTCATAAAAATGTAGCCAAAGTTAAAATAAAACAACTCCTAAGCTACAAAAAGCTTTAAACTACTAACTTTTATAACTTTTCACATGAAAAACTTAATTTCTCTCCTTTATAATTCATATTTCTCTTAAAATATTGTTGTTTTCTCTCAAATATTAAAAAAATGCAATGTTATTTTGGTATAAGCAGTCTTCAGGAATTCTAATTATGACATCAATTCACCATCAACTTCCAAGGTGTCCCCTTTTCCTTAAAAATCTAGAGTTTAAATGTCTGTCTCCAAAAATATACAATTATCCCACATCTACATTATATGAATGAAAAGTAGGATGGATAAGACTAGAAGGAAACATATAGGTGAACCAGATCATATTTATTTGTTATTCTTGTTAAAGTAAAATCCGGACTTGTTTTAGGTCGATGCCTGTATTCATGGGCCCTAAAACTTAAGGGTATCTACTCTGCTCCAGAAGAGAAAGAAACAAGATACATTTTAAAAAAGTGTTTGGATCTCAAAATAGCTACAGATTTTTAATCAAAAGATAGAAACAGCTTATGTAAATAAAAGAGCTCAGAGGAATTAGGGGAGGAATTATCATTTTAAATTTGAGGGTGGTATTCTCAAGCAAAAGTTAACCATCATAAAATCTATGGTATCTTTCCCTTTCAAGGACTATTCACCTTCAGAGAGACAAACCACAAAAACTATCTTGAAAGTATATATGAAAAACAATAGGCCCAAGATTTAGCTCAGTGGCTTAAGCACCTGCCTGGCAAGTGCGAGGTTGTGAGTTCGACCTCTGGTACAAAAAAAAAGTTAGGTATTAGCTGGGCATGGTGGCTTACGCCTGTAATTCCAGTACTGGGGAGGCTGAGGCAGGAGGATCGTTGCGAGTTTGAGACCAGCCTGGGCTACAAAGTGAGCTCAAGGCCAGCCTGACTTGCATAGAGAGACCCTGTCTCAAAAAGACCAAAAAAAGAAAAGAAAAAGAAAAATAATAAGCACCAAATCTGACAAATTACATAAAAATTCAAGCAAAATTTAAATATATTTTCTTCAAGAGCTCTAACAATCTATATGAAATAGTAGAATGCCACCTCAGATATTAAAGGGCAAAACATTTGTACAAAAAGCATCTGTAAGAGATACACAAACAAACATAAACTAAAATGGTAAACATTTAACCGTACTATTTATCAAACACATGCAACGTAAAACAAGAATGGATTTTATGTTCTTTGCTTTTGTTTCATATATAACATCAGAAAGGCCCATATAGCTCTGACAAAAGCACCAACTGATATCTACTTTCCACATTGTCATTTGACAATCTGAATTAGCAATCTTAGAAATACCTTCATGGTAAGATACTTTTTTCTAATAATTTACCTTTAAAAATGAATAAACAGTAGGAGTTAAAGACTTAAGACTGTGAAGTCACATAATCCTTGATCCAAGTCTCATGTCCCTTCACTATTTACTAATTCTGTGAATATAACCAAATTATTTAACACTTTTTGGCTTAACCCCATCTAAATCTAGACTTCCTCAGTCATATCCCTGAATGAAAGTAAAGAAAAGTTGCTTCTCAATAACATCTTTTCATTTCACTGAGAAAATGCAGGTAAAATAATTAGCATACTACCTGGCACTTGATAAATATGCAGGAAATCTTGGTGATCATTAAGTTATTATTGTTATAGGCAAATGAGTATAAACTATGGGGATATTCTTTCAAGTATTGTGAATAACAGCAAAAACATGGTTAGAACATAGTTTAAGGGAATACATTTTGACACTGATTATGAATCGCTCTCACAAACATTATGCTCCACTTGTACTACAGAAACAAAATGTTCACCTAAGTACCCGGCCATCCAGAACAAATGCTAAACTCTCCTTCTTCCTCATGGACATGTGGCTGTATCCTGGCTAAGTGAGACTTGGCCTCTGCACTGTACCTCTAAAGGGATTAAGCAGGCCCAGATCTGTCCTGATCTCACCTTACCTGATGGAATACCAAGATGACTGTGAGCCACTCTGGGCCTGTGGGAAAGGATAAAGGCCCAGGGCTAGTAGAACAACATAGAAAGAGAATAAAGGGGCCTCAGGTTTCCAGTGGAGTGCACCATCTCCACTGCTGTTGGACAGTGATCCTTCAATCTGGACTGACAGGGTAAAGAGAAAGAAACTTGTTTCTCATTTCTTGTTTGAACCACACAGTTGTGTACGGTTGCCTTAACATGAACCAAACCGTTTAAACTGTATTTTTAACTTAGACAACAATTAAAGACGATAATGCTTAATGACATGATTAATTTTTCGTGATAGTTTGAATTCAGAAGGCAGATTACCATTCGTATAGGTCACCCTTTGTTAAAAATGTCCCTCCCCTCATTTCTTCCCCCCCTCTTCTTCCCTCTATGCCTATATGTGTATTTAGAAAATGTCAGAAGAAAGAGCACTAAATTATTAAAAACATCAATCTCTGAGGAAATTAGGTGTGAAATTTATCTTAATACATTTTGTGCATTTTTTGAATATTGGCAAAGATCATATATAATTTGATAATGAAAAATAATTTTCATAAGTACAAAGAAAATCACTACAATGCATAGAATGCTCTATATGGTGGAAAAGCTAGCATAATTCTTAATTTTTGAATTATTATTATCTCTAATTCTGGGCAAATCACAAATGTCTGATCAGAGAAACTGGAGTATTTTCATACGAGTTACTGACATGCTTACAAAACTCTAACGTACACCAAGTAGATTAAATTTTCCTGTTATATGTTGAACTAGAAAAGCCAAAATTAATATTTGTGAAATGATTATTTAAATACTATTCTTTCAAATAAAGTTTTAAAAATGTATTTAATTTCTTTGACTCCTGAAGGAAATTGATGTCATGTATAGTCTAATATCTCAACAAACAAAATTCTGCTTCTCTCCTGTTAACCATATAGGCACTGAGCTTTGAAGAAATTGAAATCTACTCCAATTTCACATCCTACCTTCTTTTTGGAAACCATTATATGTGCCAGATCTGGCAGAAAAGAAATAGCCTTCAAGTAGAACTTCACATTTTTTTTTTCTTTACATCAATTCATTACATAAAATAGAGCAGAGCCCATGTGTTTTATAAGAACAAAGGCTGTAAACAAGTAATTTTGTTCATATGCTGTTCATATGTGAAGAAAAATATGCATCACATGTATGCTATGATATGTAAAGCAGGCTAAATATCCTTTAAGCTATTATTTCATCAATAATGAAACAAAAATGATAAAGTTACAGTTTTAAAATTGTATTGCTTTAAGGCATAAAAAAGTAATCCAAATTCATTTCATATGGCTGTTTGTCATATGTTTGTTTTAAGACAATAGCTACAAGTAATTTAAGAACTGTTACAAAACAACAGATTTACATCAACAATGGCAGGGAACAGTGGCAGAGAAGGTGGAGATAATTGGTTGTGGGGCAGGAGGTGAAAGGTGCTGGGTGGTGGGCAATGTCAAAAAATGTAAACAATTGGTATAGATATGAAATACCAAGACAAAGAAAGATTGTTTTTAAAATATACTAAGATTCAGTCAATGCCAAAAATTTATTATATGATGTTTTACAGTCATGTAAATTAGTCACATGAGATGACAAATGTAAGAGGTCAGCTGGATATAGTACACAACAATGTAAACAAAAGAAGAACAAGAAGAAAAAAAAGAAAGAGGAAGAGGAAGAAGAGGAAGTAGTGTTAACAGCCAAAATAGGATTCAAACAAAATTGAACTTAATAAAAGAAATGAAAAAAAAAAGGATTATCCACAGTCTAAAGGTAATTTTATACAATATTTTAACAATTTTGCCAATGAAACAAAGTTTGATGGTGTGGATTTCTATGTTGCTACTCAACTAGAACTGGATTTTCAAGTACTTCGGATTTTGGATATTTGGAAAATTATTTATCCATTCAACAAATTTTTACTGAGTATCTATTATTTACCAGGCAATGTGCAGCACCTATAAGTAAGCACACAAATTCTCACAAGGTTTATGTTCTAATAAAGTGAGCTAGAACATATAACACTTTAGAAAAATATGCAAGTGACCTATTGTAAGTATTAATAAAAGATAATTAGGAAGTAGGGATACATCTATCTCAAATGGAAAAGGGATAAGAAATGGAAGGAGGAGGAGGGAAGAAGGGGAGGAGTTGAAAACAGAAATGAAGCTGTGCTATGTACATGCACCAACTCCACACAAGGCAGATGAACATTATGTACTGCAAACACGTACTAATAAAAAATAACGAGGAAATTAAGAGCACCTGAGGAAGGCGGTAGTCAAGAGTATATACTACAGCATGCCCAGAGAAGCTCCCTCAACAAAAAAAATGACACTGAACACAAGCTAATGACGGTGAGGAAGTGGTTCAATAGAAAATGATAAAAGAAGGGCATTAAAAGCAGAGGGAAAAGCAAAGGCAATGCCCAGAGGAGAATGTGCCTGGGTGACTTGAGATTGTCCCGGAGGTGAGGAAGGATGGAAGGGAGGAAAGAGGGGAGAGTGGCAGTGGAGACAATCAGAGAAGTAATCAGAATCTTGATCACTCAGAGCTGGATGCTGGTGGCTTTAACTTCAAGAGAAATAGGACACTGGAACCTGACATGATCTGACTTACACTGAAACAGTATCACCTTGAGTGGTTTGTACAGCAAAGCAAGTTAACTAGTGTAATAATGTAAGTAGGAGATGATGACGGCCGGTATAGCGAAAAGATTATCTAGGAGGCACCAAGGAATACTGATAGATTAAATACAAGCCATGAGACAGGAGAAACAATTAGATGTGGCAATGAGGTCTTTAGCTGAGTGAAATTGCCATTTACTGAGATCCATGACAGCAGAAGTCAGAAATCAGAGTTAGAAAAAGATTTGGAGTTGAAGTACACGAAATATCTAAACATACAAATGAATATATGACTTTGGAGTTCAGTTTAAAAGTTATGGCATGGAGGTATTAATGTGGGAGTCATCGATATAGAAAATATGAGGATGAGACAGTCATGTCTGTTGTGCAGACTGAAAACAGAAGCAGCCTGTATTACCTGCAACCCCCCACCCACACACAATGACATAGGTTTCAACTCTTAAAGGTTCCTCCACCTCCCAATAGAACCAGTAGCTGGGAACAAAGACTTTTACCCGTGGATCTTTGGAAGGAAGTCCAGATTTAAACCACAGCACAGATTAAGAAATGAGGTTTGACAACTTGAATTGGGTTGATGAGAAAGAACTAGCAAAATAGTGTAGGAATGAGTTAAATGACTATGAAAGAGCAGAAAAAACAGAGAAATGCAGTGTAGAGGAAGTCAGGAAGACAAAGAGTCTCCAGAATAACAAAATAATAGCTGTCAAAAGCTGCTTGTATATCCATTAAAATGTGGATTGAGAACGGTTGCACTGTGGGGTGTAACAATGTTGAAGGCACTGCTGAAATGGGTAAGGGCTTTATTCTGGAGTAACACAAGCAGAATTCTGTGTATAGGGGGTTCAAGAGCAAATGGCAGGAGATCAGAAAGAGATGAGTACAGAAAATTCTTCCCAATATTTAGCAATAAGTGGAAGGCCAGAAATGCAGCAGCAGTCAACATAGCAATATATTTTTAGAGGTAGAAATGACAGGGTATTAAGAAACATCCATTATTTAAGACACATTTACTGATTAATTAATATTACATGTTAAGCTAATAGTTTGAAAGAAAACATCAATGCTTTAGTCATGAATAATTATAATGCAAACAACAACAAAAGAATTCCTTACCTAAAAATGTAATTGTCATTTGTAAGCATCACACAAACTTGCTTCAGAATGGCAAGAAATACAAAGTAATTCATGATATCTGTGTCTACGTTCTCTGATATTTTACTGCTCCTTCTGCTTTTGCATGGAAGATAATTTATTATCAAACACTTCTGAAGCCATGGAAAACATTTTCCTTAAAACACAGATGACATGGAATCTTATGACTAATAATTGCTTCCAAAGGACTATAATTAAAAAGCAACTCTTGCATGGCTTCACATACTGAATGTATGGCCTTTATCTCAGGCCTTATTTTAAATAATTAAACAATCAAAGCCTTTCCTAATAAGGATCAAAACATTCACACTTTAAAAACTGACATGAATCCTACCCAATTTTTCTTGGTGCTCATAATTTTTAAATTTCAATAATATAATTTATTCCCCATGTACTTGTGTCCTAAAATCTGATTTTCTCAAGTTAAGTCCTAGAGAAACATTAATCATTGTTTATGGCAATTTGCCAATAATTCATTAGATCAAATATCACTGCTTCTAGCTTTTTAATAATAAAATAATAGTTTTTAAAATTTTAATTACTTAGTTAAAAGTCTATAAAGCATCACTGCTTCAATATGCAAGCTGTTTTTCAGTTATCTGAATTGTTGCAATTTTTCTCTTGGTTGTGCTGTGTGTTCTTAATTTGTACTTCTTAAATTATAATGATCACATTTTATCCAGGCACATTAAAACAAACATTTCAAAATAATTTCTTAATTCACCTATAATTCATTATTAGTCCCTTTAGCGCTGTTGAAAATAATGATTTTTCTAGTGCAAAGATTATGAGTTTTTGAATTATATGTTCTAAGTATTGTTTACAGAAGACTATGTAATTTCTATTTCTTTACTGGCTTCATAATACTTAAGTATTTTTTCTGAACAGAACACTAAGCTATATAGTACTCTACTAAACATTCGCCCCATCTTCATAGACTTTAATTTGTAGCCATCTATTTTTTCATAATTGCTACATGTCTTACGGGGGACTCTCCCACTGTATTGTAAGCAACATCAGCAGTCCAAAGAGAAGAAACTGATTCATGACACAAAACGTGGTTTTAGGATGTATCCCATCATCTCCCAAGTGGGCCAGGGCATTTTGACATTTTGACATTTTTTTAAAGACAGTGACGTATCAGGAATGCCATTTCTCTTTCCTGAGGAAAAAACACACTTCTTATTTTCTAAGGAAAATAATTTTTTTTAATTCTACAAACCTCGTAGGCTGCTCAAAACTCTGAAAGCAGTAGGTTCATAATAAAGAGTGTACAATACAGCACTGACAGCAACAGGTAACCCGCGGCTGTGAAATACACAGTGCTTTCTCCAAGTTTGAATCAAACAGGATCTCACATATCTCAGATCTTGTTCTTGGTGAAAAAGGATAAAAGGAACTGAGAGAAATGCTCTTGGCTGGCATTGGCTGGGGTGTTGGAGGGATGCAGAGGTGTTAGCCAGAGGGATCCGGTATCGTTTTGTTTCATTAAAAACCTAGCTTGACAGGAAACAGGGAAAACTTACCCAAAGAAATGGTGCATCCGCTGTGCAGGCCAAAAGTGGATTCTCCCACCACAACGTGGAATAAAGAAACTTATAGTCCTCTTTCTCTCATGTTTCTGGCCACAGTCATCTTTCTTCCCTTCTTCTGTATTCACTATTGTGCTCTATTCCAATCGCTTAATTTTCTTTCTTAAAACTCTGAATACCATAGTAAAAGCCTTAGGAAGTTGTTCATTATTATGTGCCAATTGAATTCAAAATCTATATAGACTCTTGGAGCTGTTCAAATGAGAATGTGATTTGATTGACCTACTTTTTCTTTACCTTTGTAAAAATAAGAGGGATTGAGTGAATGCGAGGGTGAATTGAATTCTAATTCCAAATGCTAGAAATGTGGTCCCAAGTTTCTTAGTTTGTTCAAAAGTGTGTTGAATGAGTTGAGATGGTGGCAACATTTAACATTCAACTGCATATATCCTATAGTATTTCCTGTTACAAAGGATTGCTTTGGAAGGATTTTGACTCATGCCACAAGTACTTATTGAGCACCTACTATATAAACAAGAGGTCTTTACAACCCAGAGGCTGTATGTGTTGAAAAGAACAGACTCCTTTCTGTAGAGACAGCAAGCTATAGAAACAATTGAAATGCAAGACAAATTCTGAGCCATCAGTGAGATGAGGATGGGTGGAAGGAAGAGGTGAAGTATGACTGGGAATGCCTGAGTCCTAAACCTCCCACAGAAAGGTAAAAAGCTTGTGCTAAAAGGAAGGAGCATACTTGTAGAGGTCCAAGAAAAGCTGAGAGGGCAGACTGAGCTCAGCTTTCAAAGCACCTTGAATGGCCTGGTATGTGACAGCAAAAGTCACATGAACTGACATCTCTTCCCAATGATAAATAATATAAACAAGATTTTAGTAATCATTTTTTCAAAGATTCCCATAATCAGAAACTGTTCTTTTTCAAAACCCAATTTTTTGTTGTTACAGAAGTCCCTTGCAGAAGAATGTCTTTCTGAGAATCAAAGAACACAAATCCCCTAAAGCATTCCAATATCCATTGCTACAATCTTGCAAAAAAAAAAAAAAAAGAAAAAAAGTCTTTTACCACTGGCCTTGGAAAAACAATAATTTATGTCAACTAATAAATACAAGATGTTTATTGAACTGTGTACATTTGACAAGTAAGCAGGCTGGAGAAGATTTCCTGAGTTAATAGTTGATGAGTTTGTTGCTATTTTCATAGCCGAGTGTGTGTATATGTGTTATCTTTCATAATGTGGAATTTTACAGCTATCTGGGACTTCCAGGTGAATGAACATGAACATCTATAGCATGTAAAAGAAAAGGAGGAGGAGGAGGAGAAGAAGAAAATCTTTTTATTTTTATTACTGAATCCAAAGAAACCTTGTGAGGGTTAAATTAGTAAAAATTTAAAACTTCAGTCTACCACTCCTAAGTAGGGTTCTATGTTGACATATTAATATTTTGTCATGGTAAACCTGGCATAATATATCAGAATGCAACAGTCAAAGATAATTACTTCCACACAAAAATCCCATATCAATCTTTCCTTAATGGCCTATTTTCAGGGAGATTTCTCCAGCAGTGCAATCACTCCACCAGATCTCCAACAGACTGTGTACAGTAGCCTGAAAGATTCATACTAAGAAGCCAGCACTCCTCGTGTATTTACAAGTGAAAATTTGCTGTATAGAGCCACACGTTGTCAGCAGAAGACCCAATCTGTTCACAGGAAAATGGTTTATGAGTCTTTATAATTAGCAGGGGGAATGTTTGGCTGATTACTTTATCTATGCTTGCTTGGATGCCTTAGAATCTAGTACAGCTTAAATCTCTTGTCACATTTGTAAAAACTGAAAGATTTTTCACACTAGCAGATGCTGTAGGATTTTATAATGTGAAGAAGAAAAGGAGGATGCCATGAGAAGCATTCTTCAAATTGTAAGTAGAAGACAGTCTTATGGGCATTTTACCAAGGGTGTGGGGCTTGGTATACATTTTTTCTATTAAGTTATTGAGGACCAGAGAAGCATCTTCTATTTTCTTGTTTAATTGTGTCAGGGATGCTGAATAGTTCAAAAGTACTGAAAATTAGGATGAGAGTATGTTGGACTCACAGGGAAGACTGAGGAACTGTTTTGTGGTATGGATGGGGCTTAGATTGTGCCACGTCTTAAAGAATTCCAGGGCAGCATGCCCTAGCCACTCTTGGCTAGGTAAAAATGATTTTATACATTATGCTTCCTTTGCAGGAATCCAGTTTGCGGTCTGCATCGTCATCTATGTTTGACATTTTTGAGAGTAGTGAAGGTTCGTATGCATACTAACTCATTCTTTGAAGCTTTAGCATCAATTGTTTACTTTTGTCATAGAATAGCAGCTGCCACTGACAGATTTAAGCCTCAAGTTGGGCCAAGCTTAGTGGTAGAAATTATGTGACATTTTCATAGGGGAAGGCATTGAACACAACACATAAATAGTGTTTAATCCTATACATTTTGTTTATACATTTTCCTAGTTATACATTTATGTGAACATGATGGGGTGGAATATTACAAACAAGTGTATTTTGTAGTACAAATTCAAAACTCAAACTCCTCTTGTACTCAGTATGCTTTTTTCCTTCCTTTCTTTTAGTACTAGAAATGGAACCCAGAGCCTCATCCAAGTTAAGCAAGTGCTGTTCTTGAGCTACATATTCAGTCATTTTTATGTTATCTTGAGACAAATTCTTACTGAGTTTCCCAGGTTGCCTTTCATCATACAATCGTCCTTTCTCAGCTTCCAGAATGACTGGGATTTTAGGGATGTGCCTCTACACCAGCCTTGCACCAAAAATAAGTCAGTAATCTGAAATGACTAATATAAGCATGTCTTTTTGTTTGAGTACAGAAAAAAAAAGAGGAAGGGGCACAGAAAATGCTCACATCATGAAATGAAATGGCAAATGTTCATGTTCAAAAGGAAAAAGTGCGTGTCAGAATTTCGTAGAATCTTTTTTAAAAATGAATTCATACCTTTGTCTCTCATTATTCTGACTTTTCACAGGTATAAAGACTGATCAGAATATACTGGAATTTATTTTATTACTCTCTCTTTTAGTATGCTGCTTCCAGGGAATATTTTATATCTGAAACTAGGTTAAATCCTGAAAGGCAAAAGTATTTACAATTCTAATGTTCAAAATAAAGGATTACCAGTTTTGAGCAACAGAATAAAATACATATGCATGTACACATGGACACACATATTTTACATATATATCTTATATATTTATGCACATATATCTATGCATATATATACACATATAAATATATATTTATTTTTCATAATTATATTAACTTTATATAAATAAAATTTACATATTATTTCTTCACTCAAAACTTTTAAAAGGACTTTACTGGAACTAAACATGTCTAGTGAAAAATATATTCAGTCATATTCTAATTAGATAAAACTTTAACATCCAACCCTTAAGTAACATGTCAATATTTTTCATTACATAAAGAAAAGTATATTTGTGTCTTGATACTTGCCACTTTCTCCCTCTCTTTACTAAAAGATTCATTAATTTACCACCTGCTGTACCCTCAATGTATCACAAGAAATGTACAACAGAATACAAATCCTATTGTATCGTTGATTAATTAAAAAAGAAAAATGGCTAAAATTAATTTAGAAGCAAAATCTGGGAAGCCAATTATTCTATGGATTGATTTCCATGGCAATGTGTGTACAGAAAACACAAGTTGCAAACAATTCACAAGCACACTAGTTTATGAGACAGGAATATGGTAGTCTTTCTGCAGTCTGCATTTGTGGATATTAAAAAAGCCTATGTATGCATTGACAAACTTCTGTTTGAAATGCCACAGAGGTATGGAATGTGTGCTCACAGAAGAAAGGACAAATACGAGAGTTTTGAAGGTGAATGAAGTAAATTGTTTTGAGATGAGCACTTGACAACATTAACCTGATACTACCTACATGTGCAAATTTTTTTTTCGAAACGTTTTCTTTGGTTAAATTGTGACTAAACACTAAAATACACTAAAATACAGCATTTTAAGCAGCATCACTTCTTTATTGCTACTCATCCACTCAGAGGAAATGTCTAGCTTCACTCTCTATGTTTTAGAGATTTTCAGTTCAAATAAGCAGACTTCAAATTATCATCCTCTCTCTCCTTTTCTTCCATCAAAGCTTTATAGACCAGCATGCATTTGCTACCTTCATTTTCCGGAAGGAAAATGCTTCTCCTGTGTGCTTCTCCTCCCAGGGAAGACATTCCCTCATTCTTCAAGTTCTATCAATTATATCAGTTAGGTTTATATCAAGTATTTCAAAATGCTCCTTAAGTGTTAGAGTACTATATAAATAAGATGCTTAGCAGCATTGTACTCCAAATGATGGAGCATATTTCCACTGTGATTGCCACAGTCTAATAGCCTTTCAACCAAGCTTCATGATTCCCTTATTCACCTTCAACCTACTCCACACTCTGATATGTGATGCATCCTTCTAAATTGCATTCACTCAAGTAATTCTATTACATAAAGCCATTCAACAGTTTCCCATTGTGCAATGAATACATTTTAAATTCCAAGTCCTTCAGTTAGCCATTGGAAATCTCACCTATGATTTGGGATTTTCCACCACTACAAAACTTTATTAACATTTCCCTCCTTCAAACACATCCTGATTCTACTTCTGTAAATGCATAATTCATTTTTTCCCCTGGTGCTCTTTATCTCTCCAATCATCCTGAAGCCCTGTCTGTCTTCACTGCAGGTCTACCTCCAGCCCCATCTCTTCCCAGAAATCTTCTGAAGGTGAATTTAAGACTAAATATGTCTCCATACAACACATATTCTCATAGCCTGAAAATTCTGTCATAAGTGAAAGCCACTCATGTATGGATCTTTCTAAATTGTGAAGGTTTAGTAGATCAATAGAGAAACAGTCTCTCCAGGGGAATATTTATCACACAAAAGATGTTCAATAGTCACTGTATTGATCTGTTCTTATGTTACTACTGTTGACTATTAAGCAATTTAGGTCATCCGGAAAAGGTTACTGTTATCTTTTAAATGGAGTTATTAGTGCCTTTCAAATATAGTAAAACCAAAATAGCCTGGAACTGATAAATAATGAAAATTTTATCTTAGAAACAACTCAGAATAAATCACTGAACTGAAAAAAATGCATAGCTAAATCTTATGTGTATTTCAAAATAGAAAACAATAGTTCTAACAAATTATGTATGAATAAAGAAAACAAGTAAGAAGTAACAGCAAAATGTTGGCAAAATGAAAGGTATTATATACTGTGTCCTGATAAATGACACTTGAGCTCCTCATCTTGGATTCTGGTTCATTTGCCCTCTCACTTACTGACAGACTTAAATCTTTGGACCAGATCCAACACTGACCTCTTGTATTCTAGCCTGCAGACCACAGGGTCAACCACAGTAGCTCATACTCCTCCTTTGAGGGTTACTCTGAAACTAAACTGCCTTAAGAAAAGGAAAGAGGGACAGGAGGTTTCTCAGCCAATCCTGTGGCAATGGCTTTGTGTTGGAATAGCATAAACCTGTCAATATCTCTACCTTAGGAAAGATGAACTAAGGTTAGTAGCATCATGAGGTTGATAAATCTGTGGTTTTAAACACCATCTGCATTCTATAATAACCTCGGGTATTTTAAGAAACTACCCAGATGTTGGCCCAGCACCTACACATGATGATATACTGAATTTGATACTTGGTTTTAGAAATTACTCGAGTACATTAATGAACTTGAGGGCTGTAACAGGATACTATAGGCTGGGAGGCTAAGACAGTGGACATTGGTCTCACACAGTTCTGGAGGCTAGAAAGTCCACATGAAAGGGTCAGCAGATTTGATTCCTCATGAGAGCTTTTTCCCTAGCTTGCAAATGGCTGCATTCTTGTGCCTTCTTCTTGCATATTACAAAGAGACAAGAACCGTGATCTCTTCTTCTTTTAATGACAATAATCTCAAACATGACAGCTCCACCCTCAAGATTTCTTTAGCTCTCAAACACCTCATCTACAAATACACCATATTTAGGGTTTCAACATGAACTAAGGAAAAGAAACACACATTCAGTCCATAACACTGGGCAAGACCATGGTGTGGCCAGAACTGAGAAACCGCGATCTAGGTCCCTGGCTGTCAACCTTTTAGTGCACTGAAAGAAATATGACAATACTATCCAACATGTCCTCTGACAATATCTTGTTGATTTTGCTCAACATTATGGCAGTTAGTACTTTATTGTATCCTGTTTAAGAAAATTTGTCAAAATGTGAGTGAAATTTTAATTATAAAAGTTATTTTTAATCAAAAGACTATATAACTGTAAACCATGATAAAATATGGATCAGTCCTTATATCTGCTCAGCATTTTCTAAGCATGTAAGCAAAACTATGTGACCATGGTGTCTGCTTAAAGAGATCATTTATTAAAAAAAAGCACCATTTCATTTATAAACTGAATTAATCACCTCAAAGAAAAGGGCTCAAACAAGACTTATCTTAGATAAATATGTCAGAGCATTAGAATTGTAGAAATAAACAGTGTGCACTTAGTGACAGTGTAGTAAAAAAGAAGAAAAAATATGGACTAAATACTAAACAGAAAGTCAGAAAGCCAGGTGTGGTGGGACATGCCTGTAATCCCAGCACTCAGGAGGCTGAGGCAGGAGGATCACTGCAAGTTTGAGACCAGTTCTGGCTACAAAATGAATTCAAGACCATCCTGAATTGCATAGTGAGAGCCTGTCTCAAAAAGACAAAAAAAAAAAAAAAAGGCAGAGAGAGATTACAGAATGATTCTTTAGGAGTAGAAAGGTTTACTTGCTAATCACCATTATAAATATTTTAACGGAAAATCTCTCTTCCCTACTAATTAATAAGATACACTCCAAAAAGTATGAGAACGATATTTCCAAGAAGATCTGTAAAAAAAATGTCTCTTGCTAATGTGTAGATAATTTGACTTCTGCTTACTAAATAAGACTAGAAAGCTTACATTAAGCAAGACCCTGAATAACTGAGTTTACTTTAATATCTGTGGGCAAATACTAGAAGGAAAATGAAGACAGTGTTATTTCAACAGACTGGACTTTTCAGAAGAAACAATTGTTAATATACTTTGTTAAAATATTCTTCAAAATAAATACAGAAAAAATATTTTTACTATTTTCCTCAAATACCATCAGTCTCCTCCTGTTCTTCACCAAGATGCTGAGAAAAACAACATTGATTTGATATTTTAAATTCATGCATAAGTAAAGACAAAGAGAAAATAGCAACGTCCTTTAAAAAAGGGGGGAGGTAGATTAGTTAATGAGAAGAAAATCAAGCAAGATACTAAAAAAAAAAAATCAAGTCTCCCTTTTTTCTGCTTTTGACTCCTATGATGATTTCTAATTCCTTCCATGTCCACTTTCATTTGAATTCAACTCAATCCCAATATTTGCTGAGCATGTATTATGTACAGAACTAAGCAAGGTGCTACATATCATCTCCAGAGTTAATGAGAAAACTCGAGAAGTACACACAACCACATAACACAATTGTGCTTCCATCTGTTGTCTATTTTTCAAAACTGTCTTGGGCCACTTGAGGGCTGCTCGATGAGAGAGGATCTATACAATACTACAGCTTTTAGCTGACTAAGGATCAGTCTTTGGGGATTCAAGACACTTTATTTCTCATTACTGACCAAATTATACCACTACTTTCCTATCCCTGACATGTGAGAAACACACAGAGAGAAAGCCATTCACTGATTGATGCCCTGATCTTGATACCCATCCAAGATGCACAGATGCCAACACATCTTCAATTAAATCCGCACTCAGGGTGGGCTCCAGTAAGTACACACACAGCACCAGTCATGGGCATTTTAGTCTTCGCGCAGAGACAGTGTCTGGACCTTGACAGTGTTTACATGTGTTTTTTAGAGAATCAATGAAAATGAATTTGTGCTGTCAGACGTAGCATTAAAAATTAACAGATCAAGACAAACGTGGACCAAAATCTTGATTTGGGATCAAAATCAAAAGGAGACATCTATGGGAATTGGCTGATCTCAATAACAAAAAGCTAATGCTGTGTAGGAAGGCTCAGGATACAGGCAAAGACCCGAGACAATAGTACCAAGAATCAACAAACAGGATAACATCAAGTTGAAAAACTTCTGCACTGCAAAAGAGACAATAAACAGAGTGAAGAGACAACCTACAAAGTAGGAAAAAAAATATGCAACTACTCAGCCAGAAGACTAGTATTCAGATTATGTTAGTAAGTTTTAAAAATTAGACTCTTTAAAATAAAAGACTCAACTAAAAATGGGCTACTGAAATGAACAGATACTTCTCAGAAGAAGAAATATTACAAAAGGCCAATAAATACATGAAGAAATGTTCAACATCACTAATCATTACAGAAATGAACATTAAAACAACACAGTGATTCAATTTTACCCCAGAAACAATGGCTATTGTTAAAAAAATCAAATAACAGCAAATGCCGGTGAGGTTCTGGGAAAAAGGAACTCTTCTACATTGATAGTGGGAAAACAAACTAGTATAATCATTATGGAAATAATATGAGGATTCCTCAAAAAACTAAAACTGGAAATTTCATTTGCCCCAGGTTTTTCCCTTCCAGGTATCTTCCCAAAAGAGTTAAGGATATCATATTACAGTGATAAATGCACACTCATGTTTACAACCACAACACATAAAGTTAAATCTTGCAAGCAGCCTGTACGTCCTCCAGTAGATGAATGGATAAAGAAAAGGTGTAATTACACACAATAGAATACTACTCTGGCATAAAGAATGAAAACTTGAATCATTTGTGGGAAAAGTGATGCACCTGGAGATCTTAATGCTAAGAAAATGAAATAAAACACATAAGCTTAAATTTTACATGGCTTCTCTGATATGAGAAACCTGAGATATAAATAAAAAGCAAAATAAAAGATAAATAATAGAAAACAGGGAGACAGATCTTTCCCAAAAGATAAGGAGATCAAGAGAGAGCAAAGAGGAAAAGAGAAGATGAAAAGGGGTGAAAAAAGAATTAAGATGTATTATACACATATACCAACTCCCTACAAGGAATGCAATCATTATGTACTGCAGGAATGCACTAATAAAAATATTTTAAAATAGCACAAAAAAAATGATCAGAACAGAAACATTAAGATTTATAAGCACCTTCCCCAGGTGCTAGCACAAGGCCTAGCATTAATGAAATGCAGTCTTTGCCCACAAAGAGCGGCTATAGTGGGAGAGACAGGTAAACTGGAAAACAATACAATGGGTGCTAGAACAAGCTACAGGAAGGTGCCACGGGAACAAACCACTTGCTCCCAAATGACCAGCTGCTCAACCCTTATCCTTATAGGTCACCAACTGGCCATAAAGTTTCTTCACCCATGGTCTCTCCACCACTGGTCATCACAGTGTCTCTGTGATGTTGTATGACTGATCCAGCACAGGCCCACAATAACTACCATGCATCCACACCTCAAAGAATTTTAATAACTGTAGAAACGTTCATAGTTGAGTTGTAGTCATTACTTTTTCAGTTATTTTTTGTATCGTTTTCCTGAAACAGCTCTAGTCACTAAGCTTTCTGAATGACAGAAATGTTCTGTATCTACACTGCTCCTGGTGGTGCCTACTATAGCCACTTGGAACTAAGTGAACAACTGAATTGTGGCCAGTGTGGTAAAAGAAGTGAAGGATTTCACTTTAATACATTTTACAATGACATCTGTCTAGTAGTTATGGTGGAGTGGACAGTATAGCTGTAAAATATAACTGTTTTAGGATTGTGCAATACAATAAAGTAAATTTGTCCTTAATGTTCACTACAGTATAGTACACAAATACAGATTTTAATTGGTTTCCTTTGATAACCTGAAGTTCCAGGTAGGGATTACTTCAAATAAGACATTTAAAATTAAGGCACAAGTGAAATAGAAATGATATCACACACATTTCTTCTGTAAATTGGCTGAGTTTTTATCACTGCCATTCTCCATAGAGTGAGTTAACACATTTAACACATCAAGAGATATTTGATAAGACAGTGTTTCTCAACCAGCTGTGAATGAAGAAATTATCTTGAAAGTTGTATTTCAAGGGTTTAGGCTCTGGGAATGTGGCTCGGGGTAGAGCTCTTGCTTTGCATGTAGGAGGCCTTGGGTCTGATCCGCAGCAACACACACAGACACACAGACACACACACACAAAAGGCTTTAGGGTAGAAGCTGAATTAGATCAGCTTTCCTAAAACAGCACTGTACCGTGGTCCTCATTAGTGTCAGGACTCTGTCTGATCATGGCCTGTGAACTTATTAGTGCCCAGCATGGCATCTAGCATATGCCAGTGCTTGGTAAACATTTAATGAATAAGTAAAGCTGCATGGATGAAATTGTTTTACCTCTGGATCTGATCATGGCAGTCATTATAGGAACATATACATTTGTCAAAAATTTCAGATGCTACACTAAAAATAATGTCAATTTATGCCTTAAAATTTTTAAAAAGGAAAATAATATGGTAATACATGGGGGAAAGCCATGAAGAGGGTCCACAAGAAAGCAAACAGGACTGTGAAATCCAGTATCTCCTTCTATACCTACTCTATGTAAGCAACTTCGTGAATCAAGAAACTAATCTGGTGGATTGGAAATAGAAAAGGCCTCAGGCTCTCCAGGCAAACAGACTGTACAGATTGACACAGGCTGTGGGGTGTTAGATAAGTCATTTGTGTACCTGGGTTTCCTCATCTATAAAATATCTAAGATGAAAACTCCTACCTTAAAGAGTTCTGTGAAAAACAAAATGAGAAAATGAATGAGGTGCTTAGCACCCTAACAGTGCCAGGTAGACACCTGCCCGGATGTTAAATGGAATAAAACACAAACTTATTGCCCCAGTCCAGCCCTTCCTCTGAGGTCCTCTCATCCTGACTGAGAGGGGTCTACTTCCATGCTACAGAATAAGAAGGTGGCAAGTGGGGAGTCAAGCAAAGCTCCCAGGTTGGACATAAATCTTTTTAAGTAAGGGGAATGGGGAAAGATGGTCATACTTGCAGAAAAACCTGAATTTTTTGCCAGAAGCAAAATTCCCAAAACAAAATTTTTAAGCAAGATCCTTAATCTCTAGTCCAGACACGAGAGCAGAAATGAGTTCATCAATGAAATGATGTATTCTGGCAAACCTCCCTGAGTGGAAACAACCACAGTCTACATAAAAAAGAGAGAGAGTTGAAATAAAGACAACTGCTATCTGCTGATCAAAAGTAATTAATTTTCTGAATGGAGGCTAGTTATTTGGGGCAGGGCATGAATATATTATATTTGTGGTTACAAAATATTTTCTGAGGATAAACTGACCAAGTTGAGACATAACACATATTGAATTTCACTGACTCCATACCTAGGATAAATGAAGTAATTAATTCTTCTGGGAGCATTAGGTGGGATTTTTATTTAATATGTCTCCTAAAGCAGTAAGACATGACTAAAAAAGTTCAGGATCTAACCACTACATATTTAATAACAATATTTAAACATTTGAATCTAGTGTACACTGTAACACTGTAAGTCATCTAATTCAAATATCCTGAGTTCTCATTAATGGAAAGAAATGATTTCTTAAAAGCTCTTACAACACTTCACTGTCCTCTGTGACTCACTGTTAAACCCCTTATAGGAAAGCCACTTCAGTTTTTCCCCCATAACAGACACCTGTGTCAGTACATTAAGAAAAGATCTGTTTCAATCCATATACTCTAATGATAATTCTTTTGCTTGGAGAGTGGTTTGAAAGGAGCAATTGCTCTATTTGACCAGTTCAAACCATCAGGTCATTTGGGATGTACAAGGTGATACTGCCCTGATCATGAAGAAGACTTCCTTAATGGCCAACAATGAACACTGCAGTAAACAAGTTGTTCCTGAATAAAAACAGCAGCCTAGGGCTCCAAATGTGTAACAGGTCCAATTTGAGCTGGTGCAGAAAAGGTCAGTCTGTGCTTAGACCTGTACTGGGTGCCTAACACACCTTCCAGGCCACCTGGATGCCTCCAAAGATATTGACAATGAGGAATAAACCATCCACAAACACTAAGGTAGGTAATGAAGTAAGAATAACTGAAGTGGAGACCAAATTTTTCATTTGTAAATAATGTGTCTTGGTTTCCCAAAACATACTATAAGATCAAGCTATCTGTCCCATTTGAAATAGCTAGTGCCCCCAGATCAGCCTGCTGGCAACAAGTGGAAAAGCCAATATTGTTAAAAAGAAGACTGATGAAAAAGTAATCATCTTTTTGTCTTAAAAACCCTTTTGTGAGTTCTAATACAAGTTTATATCCTGTCATTATAAAAACTTGGGATAGTCTAAACAGTGAATTCAGTTCTTACCCTTAAATTATACATCATCAAAGAGTTAAAGAAAATGTCCTGGGCCAGGAATTTAGCTCAGCAGTATAAATGCCTGCCTAGCAAGCACAAGGTCATGAGTTTGATCCCTGGTACAAAAAAAAAAATGTCCAATAAGCTAAATCTGTGCAATCAAAACTGGGCTAAAAAAATATAACTCGGCTAATTAAAACAACTTTGCAAATACAGTATATAATATGACTTAGCCACAAAAAGGAAAGATGTACCAAAACAAAGCATGAATGATCCTTGCACATATTATGCTAAGTAAATGAAGGCAGACATAAAAGGCCTCATGCTGTGAAATGTCCAGAAGAGGCACATATAGACATAATGTAGAGTACTGGTTGCCTAGAACTGGTGTCAAAAAGAGTGGGAAATAATGGGTAACAAACATGAGGTTCCTTTTCAGGGTGATGAAAATGCTCTGGAATTAGATATTAGCGATGGCTGCACAACTTCATGAATATCCTAATCATCACTAAACTATACACTTTAAAACAATAAATTGTATAGCATGTCAATTTCACTCCAATTTTTAAAAACTCACAATATTCTCTGACAAGTGGTTTTGATGAGGTACAAAGTAACACTCTGGTTTGTTTCCTTAATACAGTGAGAGCTACTTAATTCAGGTATCCAGAGAATCTGTGCTTGTTAGAAGAAATCTATAACAGAAATGCAGAAATGTAAATTCAACAGGTGTGCATTTAATGACCAACATACTTTTTAAAAATGTCTTTCCTTCTCCAGAACCAACTGTAAGG
The DNA here is from genome assembly GCA_004027455.1 of Hydrochoerus hydrochaeris. NCBI lineage: Eukaryota > Metazoa > Chordata > Mammalia > Rodentia > Hydrochaeridae > Hydrochoerus > Hydrochoerus hydrochaeris. The sequence continues at coordinate 499,887 of PVLA01000154.1, read as the reverse complement.
TTTCTGAGTCAAGCAGGACCAGGAAATCCTATTCCTGTCAATCTTACATGTCCTTTATGTGCAAAGCCTTGAGCAACTTCATAAAGTGTGTGGAATCTAAATCCGGTCAATGAATGTAGAGAGCTATTGTTCGATTGGCACCATGTCTGCAATACAGTTCTCATGATTTAGAACTTTAAAATGATTTTTCCTTGCAAAGGTCACTGCCAACACCAGCAGTATCCATTGGATGAAAATATGTTTAACACAATCTTCATTCTAAACAATCTAAATTTTAAAAAGCAGGACGCTCTGAGTGAAAAGAGTTACTACTATACGTCCTCACAAGCTAAGGCACACTTGCTCACCTTCAAGGTTATCTCCAGATCACGTATTACATTCCATCGAGATTGAAAATTCCCACGAGAGAGACATGTCTCACACCAAATTCAAAAATCTAATCGCACAATTCTTATGGAAAATGCCTAGAAATCCTAAATCTGCATCCCAGGTAAATATTCAAAGTGCCGATTTCAGGGTGGAATACCAGTTTAAAACATGTAACCTGAAGGGGAGATGAAAGCTGAGTCCACGAACAAACACACCTGCCAATACCTCTCCTCTGACTTTGGCAGCAGGGGGAGAACGTTGGTAGAGATTTTGATCGAAACTTTTTTTTTTTTTAAGTGATTGCCCAGACTTGCATGTGATTAAATTGAAAGCGCTAAAAACACTGAAAAGTCAGGCTGGTGCTTGTTCCTCTTAGCGCTACCTTGCAGGTGTGTGTGTGTGTGTGTGTACGTGTGTAATTCCCATCACACACGTGCCTTTTTCCATTTAAGTCCACAATGCCCGTTGCACGAAGACGAACGACAAAAACAGAGCCTTACGAAGCTCCTAGCCACGGTCGTATTTACGGTCATTTATTTTTCTTTGTATGTATCTCTAAAAGGCTTGTTTCCATACTTTGAGAAAGAGGAGCGCGTCAGGGGCAGGGACGGAGGCACCGAGCCTCCCGCGGGGTCCTCTCGTGCCCAGGGCGCAGGGCCGAGGCGGGAGAAAGGAGGGGGCGCGTCTCCCACGCGGCTGACACTGTCGCCGTCGCCGTGGGATCGGGGTGCCGGTCCCTTTTTGCCGCTTGTTCTAGATGGCGGCGGCAGAGAATGGTCTGAACCCCCCGCCCCCGAGTCGCGCCCCGCGATCCGGAGAAGAAACCCCGGTGAGGTCGCCCCACTCACCCAGGCGGCAAAGGCACAGGAGCGGAAAGCACGCGAGGAAGCGCCGGAGCGAGAGCATCTCCGGACGGGGAGTCCTCACCGCGCTGCTGTGGGTCGGGCGGGACGGGCGCGAAGGCGGGGTGGGGGGGGTCTGCGGCGCTTCTTTAATTCTCCAGGGTGTAGGGAGAGAGAGAGAGAGAGAGAGAGAGAGAGAGAGAGAGAGAGAGAGAGCGAGCGCCGGGGAGTCCGCGTGCGGTGGCGCGGGGCCGAGCTCCAGCCAGGCGCCGTCTAGGTCCCTGTCCCGGTCCCTGCCCTGCAGCCGCCTGTGCCTGCGGGCGGCCGCGGTCTGTGCGCTCGAGCGCCGGCGCCGGGTGCTGTGCGCGCTCCGGCCGCAAGGTGCGCGGCGCCGGCGGGGGCGGGGGCGGGGGCGGGGGAGGGGCGGGGGAGGGGAGGGGCGGGGGCGGGGCGGGCGGTGGGAGCCAGCGGCGCACGCGGGTCGCGCGCGGGGTCCGCAGGGGCCGGGCCTGGCGCCTGCCCCGAGGCCGAGGTGGGGGTGCGTTCTCTTCCGACACCCCTCCCCCTGCCTCCCGCCGGGGATTCGCCGACCTGGAGTGAGTGGATAGCGCTGGGCTGTGGAAGAGAAGAGGAGGCCAGACCCCCATTGTCCCACCCAGCCAGAGGCCGACCTCTGGGCTTCCCCGCTGGACAGGTTTTTCATTTTATCGTTGTAGTCTCTCCAGATACTAAGAGGACCCAACCAGAAAGTGCCGAGGGCACCTGGGTAAACTGGGTTCTCTCCTCACCCCCTGTTCTATTTTCCAAATAACTAAACTATTCAGAGACCCCAGGGTCCCTAAGCCAGTTGAGTGCCAGTCGTCTCCAGTCTTGCTTGTGACCTGTCTGAAGCTGCTCTTCCCCAGACCCCGAAAGAACTGTGTGCCCTGTGTGCCGCTGCGCAGGGAGCTTTCAACGCCACAGTCTTCTTTGGGGCCTCCTTGCACAGGGGCCTATGGGAAAAATTTTAATTGTTTGACTGAAGGGTACACAAAAGAAAAATAATACATGCCTTCCGCTGCCTCAACGCTGGAAATGCCACCCTGTATGTACTTGTTTCTATGGTGGTGTTGTGTTTGGAAGTAGACTGTGAACTCCTTGATGTTAGAGAGTTTGCCTTTAGTATTATAACCCCGCTCTTAGCACATCTAGAAAAAATAATTCAGTGTGAATTTCCTGTATGTTTGTTGGATTAATTCAAAGTTCAAAGGCAATGATGGTAAAGCAATTGGTGATATCTTCCAAGGGCTTGAATACATCCAGTTGTGAAAATGCACGAGATTTTCATGTATATAACATCCTTTAGCTAATATATTAATAGCTCACAAGAGACCCAATTTGGAGCCTTTTAGGAGTCCAGTCTAAGGCGGAAAAAAAAAAAAAACGTTTTGGAGTTGTCCCCTGTATTAGTAACAGTTTGATGTAGGTTTAGGTACAGTATGTACTGCTGTTCTTGTCTCAAAATAGTATTCTAGCTTTGCAAAATTTAAAGAATATTCATTGCATCCAAAATTGAGTTCAGCTGTTACTATCAGTTCTCACGAATTCCCAAAGCCTCTGAACACTTGGCTAAATGTGCAGAGCTAATGATGCAGCTTGCTATCGCTTCAGAAATTAACTGTAGCCATGTAATAGCAGGTTTTGGAACTATTTAGAATATTTATTCAGGAATACATATCAATATTTTTAAAAATTGACCCTTGCTCTTATTTTTCCAATGGGTAAATGGAAGTTCTACAATTTTTACAAGAATTATAATGGCCATTGGTATTTGGTCATATTAGTTTCTGCATAAGAAGAAAATTTTGAGACACTTTTACTGGCATAACACGAAATGTATATGTAATCTAGAAATGTAAGGAAAGTTTATTGATTGTGGACTGGAATAGTCAGGGAAGGTTTCCTAGATAGGACCCTAAAAAAATAGATAAATAGAGGTCAACAGGGCTCAGATGAAGAATGAAAGAAGCAGATGCCATTCATAATTTTAAACCCCGTGCAAATTAAATTTGAGCAAATTAAAAGGATTCTTACTATATGAACACTGATTTCCTTGTAGAGCATCTTGCCTCTGATATATTGAGCTGCTTAACTAGAATGCTAATACTAAGAGAACCATAAAAGAAATTACAAAGAACTTGAACTATTTAGAAGCTTTGATCAGGGAAAAATATATTATGTTTCAGGAGTTATCAGTTATCAAGTGTACTCCTTTGGTCTATGAGAATAAACCAGCAATAACAATTATTACCTGCTTTCCTAAATTGGCCCAGAAAGTCCCATTACTGGTCATTTGTTAGTGTTAGATAACCAAAGGCACTATTGAAATAAAATTCCCCTAGTAAAAAAGAGCAGGTGAATCTATGAATCTATGGTGTCTGCTAGTTCCGTTTTCATAGTTAAGATTATTTCATTCACCTGAGAAAGCACAAATATTACTTGAGGAATTAGCACATTATCACTGATATTTCTATGAGGAGCAAAATGGCAGTCAATTCTATGAGATCTAGTAATAGCTAGGGAAGATTCACTTAGAAGATCAGTTAATGTTGATCTGATCATCCTGAGGAGCAGTTATGGAGTGGCAGGTTGAGGTCTTTGATATTATGTTCTGGAAAGAGCCCAGGAATAGATAAAAGAGAAGGCATAAGAAGGGGAGGAGAACCAGAAATGCACTGTATGTTGCATTTCACGATTCTGCTATTCATGGTCATTTCTGAGATGTACTTCCTGCTCAATACTGTATACATTAGCCATTGTGAGCTAAAGTTATAAACTTGTGAAACCACATGGCTTCATGTAGAGTCTGAGTGTGTGTGTGTGCACGCGCGCGTGTGCGTGTGTGTGCACGCACATATAGGAAAAGAGAGACAGACAGCAAGACAGAGTAAGACAGAGAATAAAAACGATCTAAAGCATTAACTTACTTTGGTTAATTAGACACATTTGTTTTTCATCTACGTACCATGCTGAATCATTTTGTAAATTCAAGCTCATGTATAAACCAGGGCTCTGGGATAACTATCACTCTCAGGATTTATAATCTACCATTTAATATGAAAAGTATAAACAAAAAGAGAAGTGATTATGTCAGTTAGACCTACAGGTTAAGGAATACTTCTGGAGGCTGATAATGCCTACTTCATTGAAAATTTGACAAAAATTTCAAAACTTAGAATTTTTATAGGACCAACTAGGGTTGTTTAAATTTTATTCTTTATACTCATTTGCTCATTCACACATTTCTGTTGTGTGTTTATAATGTATCATATATTATTTAAGCATGAATTACACCATCCCTGTCATATAAGGACTAGAAAATATCTGTGCATAGATAAAATAGAATATGGCCAGTCAAATTTAATGACAAATAAACAATAAATAATTTTATAATATGGAATAAGTTTTAGTGCACTATGATGTATCAAAGTCAATAAAAGTGATGAATAGTTTTAGTATAATGAATAATTTTAGTACAAAATTTTCTTTATTTCATCCTATGCACAATTTGAGGCACATCTATGCAAAAATTTTTAAAAGTAATTGTTTCAAATGCAAGAGTATGCCCTGTATTTTTATTTGTAAATCTGGCAATTATACCTTGGCATCTTCGGGAACTGTTTGATATCAGATATATTTATTTATCATTATGAAATGTCCATAGTTCTCAGAAAATTCCTTGTCCCACAAATTACTTCCAAAATATCTCTAACATGAATGCAAGTCACTGTGAATTGTTGGAAGAGCAAATTTTATTTTGACTCGAATTCAGCGGAAGTGCTATGAGACTACAGAATATTTTATAGTCATTGAATAATATATAGAATTAAAGCAGAAGTATAATATGCCTCTTGTACTATGACAAGAATAAATCGTTCCTCTTTGGCTTTCAGAAATTATTGCTTCCTTTTATTGATTGTCACTGAAAAAAAATATGGGTGCAAATGTCAGTAAATTGAATTAATTGTTTACTGGCTACTACAGTAATAGTCATTTCTTTATATGTATGATACAATTTTTGTAATTGCAAGTTTTCAGAAAAATCTCATTTTCCATGAAATTGCATATTTTAGATTGTGAGGATAGATCTGGCTTATGTTTTACACCGTACAAGTTTTGCACACATGCATCTATCTATTTAGTATTCTTGTAATGTAGTGAATTCCTGGAAAAGACTAAAAGAGTGATTTTACTTTCTGCAGGATAGTCAAATCTTTTAAATTGATTCATCTTCCTCGTTAGTTTCGACCTACAACTACATTCATTCCTTCTTGCCTGAGCTTTGCATCTTCATTTCTAGTAACCCCTAGGAAATTCCTAGGTGGTTTGTTACTGTGTTTTTCAGTGTCAGGTGAAAAACAGGAAGCAGAGATTTCACTGAAAGTGCCAGAGGTGAGGGTAATGTGGCACCCCGAGTCCATCCGAAGGAGGCAGAGAGGAAAACTGCAGCATGTTGCATAGTTAACCTTTTTGTATCCTGTCATGATCCACTATAAAATAATTGGAACACATTACATTCACAGTATGTAATTGAGTTAAAATACTAATATGGAACATAAAAAGGTAGGGATCCTTTTTTCTAGGTGAGGAAAATTTGATATAGTATAAGACTCAGAATAATTCTTTCTCATGGTATCTACAGAAGTCTTTTTGTATTTTGTATTTTAAAATTTTGAAAAGTGGTTAGAGTACTGGGGATTTAGCTCAGTGGCATAAGTGCCTGCCTGGCAAGCATAAAGTTGGAAGTTCAATCCCCAGCACCAAAAAAAAAAAAAAGGTAGAAAAAAATTAACTGTAAATTCTGAAAAATATTTGTAGATGTATATTACTTAAATCTCAGCTTTTTTTCTTCTCTTAAAAAGAAAACATGCTATCAAAGAGCCTAAATTTGTCTTCCTACATTGCTACTACAAAACACAGTAGACTGGCTTGTTATAATAGAAATCTATTTTTACACCTCTGGAATCAGGGAAGTTCAACGTGTAGGCAATAGCAGATTTGGGCTCTAATGTGGGTGCAATTCTTGATTCTTAAAGGCTTTCTTCTTGCTATAGCCCCATATAGTCAAAGAGAAAGACAACTCTCTGCTGCCTCATTTATAAGGTCATTAATTCCATTTATGAACGATCTGTTTTTCTGACCTAATCACCTCTCAATAATACTACCTTAAAAACTAACACATTGAAGATTAGGTTTCAACATAGGAATTTTTGGGTACACACAAACGTTCACTTTATGGCTGGTCTCTTAATTACAGTATTTGATCTGTGTTGATGCTGTCTTAATTTGAAGTTTAATTCACTTGTGGCTATGTCTCTTTTTGTATTTTTTTAAATTAATAAGTGATTAAAACATCATGATACTGACACAAAAATAGCCATGTACATCTATGGAGTAGAATAGAAGAAGCAGAAACCACTTTTGGCGCATATATGATCTTTGACAAAGGAACCAAAATCATGTACCAGAGGAAAGATAACCTCTCTAATAAATGGTGCTGGGAAAATTGAATATTCACAGGCAGAACATTGAATCTGGACCATATATCTCACCATGTATTAAACTAAAAACAAAATAAATCAAAGGTCTAAATGTTACAACAGAAACACTTAATCTATAAGAGGATAAAATAGGTGTAATTCTTGAAGACACAGGTGTAGACAAGGACTTTCTGAACAAAATCCAAATAATACAAGAAATAGTACTGCAACTCAACAAATGGGAGTATATAAAATTAGTTCTGCACAGGAAAGGAAATAACCAACAGAGGGAAGAGACAGTCTACAGAATGGTAAAAATTTTTGCCAGCTATTTCTGGGACTGATGACTAATATCAAGAATATATAAAGAATGAAAAGGAGACAAGGGAATGGACCTCTTGCAAATGAGAAGGAGTCCAAGGGATCAAGGCCAAGGGGTGACGGTGGAGGGAAATGAGTAGATGAAGGTGAATCATATACAAGAACCTACTAACCTCAGTAAATGTAAACATTATATAGCATAAACAGGAGTTAAGATTAATAATATCAACACGAATGAGAATGGGGAAAAGGAAATTAGAAGAGGAGAGAGGGATGAGGGAAGGGGAAGGGTATAAAAAAAGAACAAATTGTATTACATGCACGTACCCACTTCAGAAGATGACTGTCAGTGGTTTGTACTGAAAACATGTACTAATAAAAAGAGTATATATAAGACTAAAAGAAATTAGACCTCCCAAATTAAAAGACTGAATCAAAAAATGGGCAACTAAAATGAAGACACTTCTCAGAAGAAGTACATATAAATAAATGTATTAAAAATATTCATCATCACTGGTCATCAGATAAATCCAAATGAAAACTACAATGAGCTAATATCTTACTCCAGAAATAATGGTTATCATAAAAAAAACTAATATTAACAAATACTGATGAGAATTTAGGGAAGAAGGAACTCTACATTGTTGATGGCCATGGAAACTGTTCCAAACACTGTGGAAAACAATGTGAAGATTCCTCAAAAAACTAAAAATAGAAACTTCCCTTGGCACAGTTACTCCCCTTCTAGGTATCTTTCAAAAAGAGTTAAAATCATTATATTATAGGGATACATATATACCAATATTTATAGCAGCACAATTTATAATAGCTAGATCTTGGCATTTGTAGAAAAAAACGAGGCAACTTGAGAACATATTGCTAAGTGAAATATGTCAGACACACAGCTCTAATGTTGCATAGCTTCTCTTACATTAGAAAAAGATAAAAAAGAACAAAATAGTAGTTAAGTAGGACATTGGGAGAAGTTCAAATACTTCCCCAAGTTACAAATTACATTGTTTTAAAATATTTCAATATATATGCTAATTTGTTTCATTTATATTAAAAGTTTATCTTAGTTTATTGAAAAGAAAGAGTTGTGTTATTATCTCTCTTTTTTAATAAGAATCCTTTTGGTTTATGTCTTGTGTTCTGAATAACTACTTTGAAGATAATGACACCGTCATAACTTCTTTTACTATGTGATTATGAAATTTTGTTTTTTAAAATAGAATTAGGAATCTTTTTTATCCTCTCTTTATTTTGACCTAAATTTTTTATTTGACTACTCTACCTTAAATTGATTTTTAATTTTTTAATAGATTCTTTTGTGGGAACAATTTCAGGTTCGCAGCAAAATTGGGTGGAAAATGTAGAGTCCCTGTGTATCTCCTGTCCCTATAGGCATACAACCTCCTCTATTAGTAGCATCCCCCATCAGAGTGGTATACTTGTTAAAACTGAAGAACCTGTGTGAACGCATGTTTCTTATCCAAAAATCCATAGTTCAAGATTTTCTCTTTGTATTGTACACTTCATGGGTTTTGACCAAAGTATGATGGCATGACTCTCTCATGGCAGTACCACCAAACAATTTACCAATCCTAAAATTCTTCTATGTTTTCCCAGTCATCTCTCCATCCCTGCTAATGTCTGAGAACCATTCATCTTTCTAACATCTTCACAATTTTACCTTTTTAAACATGTCAAACATTTGAACATTATACACTATTCCCTCTGTTCAAATTGGCTTCTTTCTCTTGGTAATATATAATTAAGTTTCCTTCATGTCTTTTCATGACTTGAGAGCTCATTTCTTTTTGATACTAAGTAATACTCCGTTGTGTGAAATACCACAGTTTGTCCATGTACCCTAAAGGACATCTTGATTGCTCCTAATTTTAGCAATTCCGATTGAAGTAATCGTAGTATTTCTGTGTAAGTTTTTGTGTGGACATGAATTTTCAACTTGTTTCTGTAAATACCCTAAGGATTGTCAGATAAGAGTGTATTTAGTTTTATAAGAAACCGAAAATCTATCTTCTAGAACGGCTGTACCATTTTGAAGTCCTACCAACAATGAAAGAGAATTCCTGTTGTTCTGAAAGGGAAATCTGTACAAGAGAAATTGTTCTTTGTAAAGCTTTGTTCTTTTCCAAACAGCCTAGCTCTGTATCTGCTTCATGGCTCTCTAATTACTTTCTTGACACTTTAACCATGATAGTTTAACTGAACATACAGGATGTCTGATTGTAACAAGCTCCAAGACTATTAATCTAGTCTATAACTGATGATCATTAATCTAGCCTTGAAACCAATGATCTCACCCTGCTAGCTAATCAGAAGACCTGCCAGGGTGTTCTGTCTCACCATTGCAGCTCCTGCTTGTGCATCATATACGAGCCCTACACCAGCAGAAATCTAGGCTTGATATTTTGAGAATGATCCCAATCAGTGCTTGTTGGCATACAATAAATTTGTCTCCAAATCCTGTGTGTCACTTTGGTATTTCTGTTCGACATATCATTTTCACATCTTTATCAGCATTCACTGCTATCACTGTTGTGGATTTTGGCTATTTTCATGGGGGTGCAGTTATATCTCATCATTTCAATTTGCAGTTTGCTAGTAACATATGATAGTGAGCATATTTTTATGTGCTTACTTACCATCACTATATTTTCTTTGATGAGTTATCTTTGCATATCTGTCCATTTTAAAATTGGATAATTTCTATTTTGATTTTTGTAACTTTTAATTTGGTAGTAATTTCTAAATTTACTGGAAAGTTATAGAAAATATACAGAATTTCTGTATCCTCCAGTTGTTAACATTTTACCTCTATTTTTCTTTCTGCTTTGTTTTTCCTTCTGCATCTGTATATCATATCTGTGTCTATATTAATAAACTTAAAAGCCCGTTCAGGAGAGTAATCATACTGGTCTAATCTGCTTCACCCATTATTTTCTTTCTTTCTTTCTTTCTTTCTTTCTTTCTTTCTTTCTTTCTTTCCTTCTACCAGGGATTGAACCCATGACCTCACACTTGCCAGGTATGCACTTATACCACTGTGCTAAATCCCAGCCCTCACCAAGTACTTTAAAGCCAGCTTTTCTTTTGGTAGCTTCTTGATAGTATCAAAGAAGCTTTTGTTAATCCCAAAATATTGTGTTACAATCTTTATTTATGGGAAGAATTAGTGATCTTTAAAAGCCATTATTGGAAGGAGGGGAGAGGAAAGACATGAAAACAGTATAAAGTTGTACTATGTGCATGTACCAACTCCTCAAGAGGAATGTAATCACTATGTACTGCCAACATGTATCAATTAAATTTTAAAATTTAAATAAACAGTTTTCCTCCAAAAGGAACCATTTCTGGGTTATATAAGAATAAACTAGAAAAGTCCATTGGACAAAATGCAGTATCTTTCATGATTCAAAACCCTGACAAAAATAAATATAGAAGGACTTTACCTCAAATTGACAAAAGCCATTATGACAAAGTTACAGTCAACATTATATTAAATGGAGGAAAAAAATGAAAAAAAAATCCCTTTAAAATGAGAATAAGGAAAAAAATAAAATGAGAATAAGACAAGGATTTTTCACTCTCACCATTTCTCTTCAGTATACTATCAAAACATAGCCTGAGAAATTAGGTCAGAAGAAAAAAGAGAAAGAAAGGAAGGAAGGAAGGAAGGAAGGAAGGAAGGAAGGAAGGAAGGAAGGAAAAGGAAAAAAAAGGGAGAGAGAGAAGGAAGGAAGGTGAGAAGGAAGGAAAAAAGAAAGGGAGAGGGGGGAGAGAGGGGTAGAGAAAGAGAGAGAGAGAAAGAGAGAGGTTAATTGCTGTGAGTTTGTGGTCACCCTGGGCTACATAGCAAGACCGTGTCTCCAAAAACAAAACAAAATAAAACACCTAATTCCATAAATGATACCTTAAAAATTTCACATGCCTAAGAATCAACTTAACCAAGGATGTCAAAGTGCTCTACAACAAAAACCATAGAATTCTGAAAATACAAATTGAACAGGACTTAAGAAAATGGAAAGATGTATCCTGTTCTGGGCAGGAAGAATTAATTTCACCAAAATGGCTGTATTATCAAAAGTAACCTAATGCAATTTCTACTAAAATATCAACAACATTCTTCACAGATCTAGGAAAAACTATTGTAAAACATATATGGAACCAGAAAAGACCCAGAACAGCCAAAGAGATCCTCAGCAAAAGCAGCAAAGCAGGAGATATCACAACCCTGAATTGCAGGTTACACTGCAAACCTATAGTAATACTGGCATGATACTGGCACAAAAACAGACACAAAGACTGATGGGATGAAAGACACAGAAAAGACCCTATGTACTTTGGGTCATCTAACCTTTGACAAAGGGTTTGAAAATACATTGGAAAAATAAGATTCTGTTTAAAAAATGTGTTTGGAAAACTGGTTATCCACATGCAGAAGAATGAAATCAGACCCATATTTCTCATCCTGTGCTTAAAACAAATCAAAATAGATAAAAAATCTAGGCATAAAAACAGAAACACAGAATCTATGGTCTGATAAAATAGGGGAAACTCTTTGAAGACATAGGCAGAAGCAATGATTTTTGGAATAGGATCTCAATAACACACACACACACACACACACACACACACACACACACCAAGAATCAACCCAAAGGATCATGTTAAATTTAAAAACTTCTGGGCAGCAAATGCAACAACAAAGTGAAGAGACAAACTACAGGATGGTGAGCAAAGATCTGCCAGCCACTTTTCTGATAGAGGATTAATATTTAAAATACATACAGAGCTTAAAAAATTAGACTTTCTAAACAAATAACCCAATAAAAACAGGCAAATGAAATGATTAGACACTTCTCAAAAGAAGAAACACGAATGGCCAAGAGGTACAGGAAATAAAATGTCTAGAAAGAAATACTTCTACATTGTTAGTAGAAATGTAAGCTAGTACAACCTTTATGGCAAGTGATAGAGATTCCTCAGAATCACAAAAACAGATAGAGGTTGTATTTCACCCAGCTATACCTCTCCTAGGTATTTCCCCCAAAGAGTTAAAAACAACATACTACATAGGTACATGTCTATCAATATTTACAGCAGTCCAATTCACAGTAGCTAAACTATGGAAACAGTTTATATGCCCAATCATAGACAAATCAAGAAAACGTGTATTTACACAAGAGTATTACTGAACACTAAAGAAGGTCATCTGTGGGAAAATGGATGTATCTTGAGACCATAATGTTAAGTGAAGTAAGACCGATGCAAAAGGTTAATAATCACATGGTTTCTTTTGTTTGAGAAAGTAAAAATATAAATAAAGATTAAAATAAAGGAGAGATGGTTAGAAATAAGATGACGGACTTCCTGGAAATAAGGAAGAGGGGTGTGGATAAAAGGGATAACAATAAGGAGGGAGAATAAAAAGTATAAAAAACAATTAAAAGCAATATGTATACGTGTGCCAATTTCTCAAAATGAGTGTAATTATTATGTATCACAAACACATTAATTGCATAAAAAAGTAATATGCTAGATCGTTCTTTCCTTTGAAAAGTAGGTTTGCCATTTTAAAACTTGTCCTCAGACATAGCTACATTGTTTCCATCACCCATTCACTTTGTTTCTGGCTCTGTTTCTCTCAGCTACAATGTTACAGCTGCTTTCATTTTCCCATATGTAAATCATGCTGAATTTCCTGACACTTCTAAAAAAAATTCCTAGTATGGATTACAAAGTCTTAAATAGGGGCCTGCATTAGTGATTGTTTCCAAAGAATTGAAAGTATTTCTCAAAAAGAATTAATTGGTTGCCATGGTAGGAACTTTCATTTTAAGAGCTTGTGTAAGCTATCAGTACGTTGCATTAATTGTTGGTTCTATTAACATAATCATTGTGTTAAGAGAAGTTTATTTTTTCTTTTAGAGTGAGAACAAGTGTTATTCTTTCACACTAGCTATTGGTCTTAGCTAGTGATTATCTATCTTCTTCCTTTCTCCCCCATACCACCATCTCGAATATGAAACATTATGTAAGAATAACATTCTTCCTGAAAGATTAAACACCACTGCTTACTGGCTGTCTATGCCCTCATTTGAAATAAAAATAAAATGCATCCAAGGTGTGAAAAAATATGGTATTCTTTTTAATTTTTAAAAATTTATTGTAGTACAAAACACATTGCTGTTACTCCCCCTTAAAATATTTACCATCTTTGAAAACACTGATTCAATCATCCTTGACATTTTCTAAAGCAGTCCTGGAAATTCTCCTTTATAAGGTTTTTTTTTTTTTTTTTGTAATGGGGATTGAACTCATGACATCGAACTTGCTAGGCAGGCGCTTATGCAGCTAAGCTAAATCCCCGGCCTCCTTTATGTATTTATGTGCTGCCATGGCTGCCTCAGGTGTCTGGACTTGAACCAAAACTCAGTCCTTTCATGGTCGTTTTGAATCAGTAGAAGACCCAGAAGCCACCTCATGCCATATCCAGTGAAAATGGTGGATGAGGACACATCATAATAATTTTACTTCTCATTGGCTGCTACTCCATAGCAGCACTCACCGTATTTTTTTAATCACACCTCATATACACACTGATAAAAACAAAAAAATCTCCAGAACTGCTTCAGAAAATGGCAAGAACAATTGGATAAAGTGCATTTGAAGCAAGAGGAGCATTTTGAGGAGGATTGATGGCAAGCTGCCTTTATCATAGAAATTTGCTGAAAAATTTTAAATGCACACTGTATTTTTCAGTCATAGTGCTGTTTCTGTTTAAGGGAATTGATTGCAGCATATCTTTTGCTATAATAATTTTTTAAAAATTTAGCATTCACTTTATATTTTGATCACACTTTGTAAGAGGTTTTTTTTTTTATCCAATTAGAGAATCAGCATTGAATTAGGTCTGTTTCAAATGTTCAAATGTTTCTGATAAATGCTTAGCTGTTTTTCCCTATTTTCAGGAAAAAAAATCTCACAATTACCCTTACACTGTAGATGACCCATTATACTTTCAAATACATTAAAAGCCACTATATTGAAATTTATATTCAGTCAAAATATTACCTTTTATAACTCCAACTCATTTGACTTGATTCCCATAATAGTTTCTCTCTATTTATAGAATTCCTGTTTTACTCTAATCCCAGATGATGAGATCTTGCCAAACACTCATTCTTCAAGTTGGTCTGAATTCCCTGACCTTTTAGAGCCAGTGGTCCATGAAGCATTTCAGTCTCCTGCTCCCTATTTATTTTGTCTTTCAACCAAACTTTCATAATCTTTCCCATTCAAAATTCCCCTCTTAGGCCTTGGATTTAGCTCAGCAGCATAAGTGCCTGCCTGGCAAGTACAAGGTCCTGAGTTCAATCCCTGTCCCCCCCCCGCAAAAAAAAATATTCCTCTCTTGACACTGTCTTTTATAATTTCAGTCCAAGAGGGAACTTTTCCACAATTTTCTTTTTCTTTTTTTAAAAATTTTGTGGAAAAAATAAAGTTTTACAACAGAATAATAGGAGAATAACAATAGCTAACAAACTGCATATTATAATCTGATTTCTCAGAATATAAGATATGGGCATAAAAACTCTCCAAATGATATTGGAACAAAACTCTCTTTTCAATGAACTAAGAAAAACTAGTGGTATAATTATCTTGTATAATTTCTTCCTTTTGTTTTCCTTCCTTTACCCTCTTCCCCACCCCAGCTTATTCTTTTGGTTTCTCACATCAGGCAGATAATACAATGTTTACACATACAAGTACGATTTATTTCATTTATGAGTATGGTCTCAAGCTGCATCCATTTACTTATAAAAGTCTCCAGTTTATCCTTCTTTGTGGCAGAATAGTACTCCATTGTATAAAAAGACCACATCCTTTTTATCCATTCCTCGGTTGAGGGCATTTGGGTCATTTCCATGATTTAGCTATTACAAATTGTGCTGCAATAAACATGAGTGCACATATATCCCTGTGGTATGATGTTTTCAGTTCTTCTGGGAAGATATCCAGAAGGAGAATAGTGGGGTCAAATGAGACTTCTAGTGCCAATTTTTCAAGAATTCTCCACACTGACTTACAGTGATTGCACCAGTATACACTCCCACCAACAGTGGAAAAGGGGTAAGTTTCTTAGCCCTGCCAGCATTTGTTATTGGTTAATTTCTTGATGACAGCCATTCTTTCTGGGGTGAGATGGAACCTCAGTGTTGATTTAATTTACTCTCAAAAGACCAATGATGTTGGACATTTTTTTTCATGTATTTACTTGATGCTTATATTTCTTTACTTGTATTGGTCTTAGATTCTTATTTTTGGATTGGGTCTCTGGACTTGGGGTCCAATATTTTTCAATTATTTATAAGTTCTAGATAGGAAAGGAAGAAATTAAATTATCATTATTTGCAGGTGACATGATACTTTACATAGAAAACTCCAAAAACTCTACCAAAAGACTTATAGTTTTAACAATCAAACTCAGTAGTGTAGCTGGATACAAAGGTAACACTCAAAAATCAATTGTATTCCTATAACCAAGCAACAAACTCATGAAGAGAAATTAGGGAAACCACACTCTTCATGTTAGCATCAAAAAAAAAAAAAGAAATACTTAAGAATCAATCTAAACAAAGGAAGTAAAAGTACACTGAAAATTATAGTACTCTAAAAAAATGATATGGAAGAAGATATTAGAAAATGGAAAGATATTCCCTGCTCATGGGCAGGAAGAAACAACTTATTGAAAATGGCCACACTGCCAAAGTTTTTGCACAGATTTAATGCAGTTCCAATCAAAATACCATTAGTATACCTCACAGAACTAGAGAAAGCATTCCTAGAATTCATTTAGAACCAGAAGAGACCTAGGATTGAAAAACAATTCTTGGCAACAAAGGCAAGGTAGGGGGCACCACAATCCCTCACTTGAAGTTATACTACAAAAGTACTGTGTTACTGTCAAAAGAAGAAAATAACAACAACAACAAAATATAAACCCAAGAATCAGTGGAACAGGTATTGTTCTTCAACAGTTTGTGCTTGAAAATCCAATTTTCCACGTGCTGGAGACTAAAATTAGGCCCATGTCTGTTACCATGCACTAGACTAAAATCAAATGAATGAAAAAAATCTAAATATTAAAACAGAAACACTAAATCTGCTTGAAGGGAAAATAGGTAGAAATCTTGAAGTCATAGATGTAGGCAGAGACTTCATGAACAAAACCTATATGGCACAGGAAATACTGAAAAGAATCAACTGGGTTCTCATCTTATTAAAAAGCTTCTGAATAGCAAGAGAAACTACCAACAGAGTGAAAAGACAGCCCACATATTTTGGGGAAAAATTAGCCAAAATTTTCTTGTAAAAATAGACTGTACTCATTACCTCCTCTTTTTCATTTCTCAGCTATCTCTTGAAATCACTAAAATTTTGTATCTGCCTTTCTCATTTCATGAATTGTGGTCTTGAAAAGTTAAAAATTTTAGATTCTAATGCGGTTGGCATGAGCAGTGCACCTGAAACTAAAATCTCTTCATTCCTCCAAAACTTATGCTTTCTGTAGCTAACATGATCTGATAAGTATTCAGTTACCAAATCTACAACTAACTCCTAAACTGGATCTAGTTTCCATTATTATCTCTTTACATAATCAATATACCTGGCTTACATTCAGTGCTTAATCAGTATTCAAAGAAACTTTATTGCTGAATTTATTTATTTATTTATTTTCCCCAAGAATGCACTTTTTCTACATTATTTCTGAATAACTCCACCTATTGCTAAAAACAGGAACTAAAACTGTAGAGACCTTCAGACAGGGAAGGTTCTCTCATTACCCTCATAAGAAAGGACATACACAAGAAGAAAATATATACTTAAAAAAACAGTGTACACCAAGTTTCCAGAAATAAATTACTCACATTCTACTGCATCTCCTGCTATCATAGTAGTGACTATGGTGAAATTTATGTAGTACTTATTAGGTGTCAAATTAAAGGAATTCCATATAATTGTTTACTTACCATAGAAATCTTTCATACATAAACTCAGTGGAAACAGGTAGAATAATGTGTGCAGTAGTCCTATAGATTGTAAATGACAGCCTTAAATGTGAACTCAGATAATGGGGTACCATACTGCACATACTTAAGGAGGAATCTGTATCACCTCTGCTTCAGGACTCTCAAAAGATTTAACTAATTCCTTGCCAAGCTCAGGTCAGGTGCTTTGTATGGTTGAATCTTGTGTTTTGCTTTCCTAATATAATACACTTTACAGAGCTTAACTAAAGTCAAATAGCATAGTGAAAACAATGTGTGACATGAGAAGTTAAGCACCCATCCAGAAATTCAAATGTGCTGTCTACACAATGAAGATTATTCATCTGAGAAGGGTTTCTGGTTTCTGTCTCCATTCAGTTATCCAAGTAGCGATGTTTTGGAACATAATCCCTGAAACACTGTGGGAAATTGACATAGGGATGTTGAGCAGAAAGAGACAAAGCTCAGCAAGGATGGTTGAATGTTATGGTTCCCTCCAAAACCCTGCACTGTGGCTAACATTATGGACTTGAGAGGGAACAAAAAGTTAGATGCATGAAATTCAGATGATTTTAAGGATTTCAGCTTCATCAGACACTCCTTTCTTTCATATTCAAACAAAAATACCCTAGAATTCCTTTCAACATTAGCAGAAAAAATCATATTGTACATGGCAGAGGTCGTAAAATTCACACAAGACTTGAGACTTAGTGAAACTAAATTGCGGAAATGAAAATGGAAACATGATGTTGGTTATCACTGTTCCATAGTTTTTAAAAAAATTTTATTTAAAGAGAAAAAAAAGCAAAACAAAAAAGAGTAGTAATAATACAGAATTTCAAAAAATAAAAATAAACACTAATAAATCACTACTGTCATCTTAGAAATAGTTGTTCAAGTTACAAAATTAAAGCATACAAAGTGCACATTCAAACAGTAAGACTGCAAATAGTTCTGCTCAACAATCCAGCAAAAACTTAGTAATATGGTCATCTATCTTACAAACTTGAACATACATGCAGTTATATCCTTTAGAGCACTTTCTTTTCCTCTCTTTTTTACAATAGCAATCACACATTTTCAGTTTTACTACTCCTACATTTGTTTTTACTTTTTACACTAGAGATGCAATGTGATATTTATAAATATGATTCTTATTTATTTCACTTATGAAGATAGTCTCAAGTTGCTTCCATTTACCTATGAAGGCTTCAAGATCATCCTTATTTATAGCTGAGTAATATTCCAATGTATAAAAATACCACATCTTTTTCATCCACTCTGCAGTTGATGGGCGTCTTGGTTGTTTCCAAGATTTAGCTATTACAAATTGTATTGCTATGAACATAGGTGCACATATATCATTATGACATGCCCTTTTCAGGTTTTCTGGGAAAATACCCAGAAGGGGAATAGCTGGGTTGAATGGAACTTCCAATCCTAGTCTTCTGAGAATTCTCCATAGTTATTTCCATAGTACCTGCACCAGTCTACACTCCAAACCACAATGGAACAGTGTTCCTTTTCCCCCATACCCTTCCCAACATATGTTATGAGTTGTTTTCTTGATGACAGCTATTCTTTAGGGAGTGAGATGAAATCTCAATGCTGTTTTAATTTGCATTTCTGGAATGACCAGTGATGGTGAACATTTCTTTTTATTTATTTGCCATTTGTATATCTTCATCTGAGAACTGTGTGTTCATCTCAGATGCCCCTTTTGGCAACGGTCTTTAAATTTGGGTGCTTGATGTTTTTCAGTTCTTTATATGTTCTGGATATAAGTCTTTTGTCTGAGAGGTGACTGGCTATAATTCTTTCCCATTCTGTGAGTTTTCTATTCACTCTGTTGGTGATTTCTTTTGAAGAGCAGAAACTTTTCAATAATATGAGATCTCAGTTGTTGATTCTTTGAAGTGTTTCCTGTGAAGTTTGCATTTTGTTAATGAATTCTCTGCCTACCCCTGTGTATCCAAGACTGCTACCTACCTTGTGTTCCAGTAGATTTAGTGTTTCTGTTTTAATAAATGGATCTGTGATCCATTTAGACTTCAGTTTTGTGCATGGTGATAGGCATGGATCTAGTTTCAATCTTCAGCATGTGGAAAGCCAATTTTTCCAAAACCATTTATTGAAGAGGCTGTCCTTCCAGGGGACATGTTTAGCACCTTTGTCAAATATCAGGTGGTTGAGTGTCTTTGTAGTTGTGTTTGCATCTTCTAATCTGTTCCATTGATCCTCAGGTCTATTTCTTTGCCAGTACCATGCTGATTTTATCACTATGGCTTAGTAGTATAGTTTCAAGTCAGGAATTGACATGCCTCATGCCTTGCCTTTGTTACCCAGAATTGCCTTTGCTATTCTGGGTTTCTTCCATTTCCAAATGAATTGTAGGAGAGTTTTCTCTAGATCTATGAGCTATGTCAATGGTATTTTGAGTGGGCCTGCATTAAATCTGTATCACAATTTTGGGAGTATGGCCATTTTCACAATGTTGGTTCTTCCTAGCCAAAAGCAAGGAATATCCTTCCATTTCTAATATCCTATTCAATCTCCTTTTTTAGCATAGCATAATTTTCAGCATATAGGTCTTTGGCATTCTTAGGTTGATTCCTAACTATTTCATTTTTTTAGATGCTATTGTAAAGGGCGATTATTTCCATAATTTCTCTCTCAGTGAGTTTTTTGTTTGTGTACAGGAATGCTATTGATTTTTGAGCATTGACTTTGTATCCAGCTACACTGATGAATTTGTTTATTACTTATAGTAGTCTTTTAATGGAGTTTTTTGGGTCTTCTGTATAGAGTATCATGTCATCTGCAAATAGTGATAGTTTAACTTCTTCCTTCCCTATCATTATTCCTTTTATTTGTCTCATCTGACTGCCCAGGCTAGTATTTCTAGAACTATATTGAATAGGAGCAGTGATAATGGCCATCCTTGTCTTGTTCCTGAATTTAATGTGAAAGCATTCAGTTTTTGTCTGTTTAGTATAATGTTGGCTGTTTGTTTGTCATAGATGGCCTTTATGAGATTGAAATAGACACTATGCATTCCGAGTTTCTGAAGAGTTTTTATCATGAACATGTGTTGGACTTTATCAAAAGCTTTTTCTGCATCTATTGAGAAGATCATATGGTTTTTGTTTTTGGCTCTGTTGATGTGGTGTATTACATTTATTGATTTGCATATGTTAAACCATCGCTGCATTCCTGGAATGAACCCCACCTGGTCGTGATGTATAATCTTCTTGATGATTTGCTGCATTCTATTTGCCAGTATTTTGTTGAGAATCTTTGCATCAATGTTCATTAGTGGAGATTGGCCTATAGTTCTCCTTTTTGGTTGGGTCTTTTTCTGGTTTTGGTATGAGAGAAATACTTGCCTCCAGGAATAATTTAGGGAGGATTGCTTCATTTTCAACTTCATTGAAGAGTTTAAGAAGTATTGGCAACAAATCTTCTCTAAATTTCTTGTAGAATTCAGCCATGAATCCATCAGGACCTCAGCTTTTCTTTGTTGGTAAGTTTTTAATTACATTTTCAATTTCAATAGCTGATATTGGGTTGTTCAAAATTCCTATATCTTCTTGGTTGAGCTTTGGTAGTTCATATGTTTCTGGAAATCTGTCCGTTTCCTCTATGTTTCCCACTCTATGCGAGTAGAGATTTTCAAAGTAGATATTCATGATCTTTTGAATTTCCATGGGATCTGTCATAATTTCCCCCTTTTCAGTCCTTATTGCATGAATTTGGGTTTTTTCTTTCTTTTTCTTTATGAGGTTAGCTAGAGGTTTGTCAATTTTGTTTATTCTCTCAAAAAACCAGCTTTTTGATTCATCAATTCTTTGTATTTTTTTTTTTTTTAGTTTCAATTGCATTGATTTCTGCTCTAATCTTTACAATTTCCTCTCTTCTGCAAGCTTGGGGTTTAACTTGCTCTTCCTTTTCTAGAATCTTGAGATGAAGCATTAGGTTATTTATTTGTGCTTGTCCTGTTTTCTTGATATGACAGTTTATTGCTATGTATTTTCCTCTTAAGACTGCTTTCGTTGTATGCCACAGATTGTAGTATGTTTTTTCTGCATTTTCATTGAATTGTAGGTATTGCTTTATTTCTTCTTTAATTTCATCTGTAGCTCACTGGTTTTTCAGAAGGTTGTTATTTAATTTCCATGTATTTTTGCAGGTTTTGCAATTTCTTTTGCCATTAATTTCCAATTTCAGTGTGCTATGGTCAGATACTACACATGGGATAATTTCAATACCTTTGCATTTACCTAAGAATGTTTTATGGGATAATATGTAGTCTATTTTGGAGAGTGTCCCATGTGCAGCTGAGAAGAATGTATATTCTTATGTGGTTAGGTGGAACACTCTGTAAACATCCACTAAGTCCAATTTCTCACAGGTATGATTCAGTTCTATTATTTCTTTGCTGACTTTTTGTCTAGTTGATCTATTTCTTTGTGACAATCAGGTATTAATAATACCTGATTATAATTGTGTTCTTGTGTATTTGGTTTTTCATGTCCATTAGTGTCTGTCTTGTATATTTGGGTGCTCATATATTTGGTACATATATATTTATAATGGTTAGTTCTTCCTCTTCAATTTTTCCACTAATGAATATGTAGTTGACCTTCTTTATCTCTTTTAATCTTTTAATCATTTTGGGTTTGAAATTCACCTTGTCTTCAAATAGAGTAGTTACCCCTGCCTTTTTATGAGTTCCTGTTGCATGCAATACTGCTTTCCATCCTTTGACTTTTAATCTATGAGTTTCCTTTTGAGTCAGATGTGTTTCTTGTATACAGCATATTGTGGGATCCTGTTTCTTGATCCATTCTGTCAACCTGTTTCTTTTAATAGGTGAATTAAGCCCATTTACATTATGGATATCACTGATATGTACTGGCTCAACATTGCTATGTTATGTACCAGTTGTTTGCTTTCTACTTTTCCCCTTTGTTTAACTGCTTGTCCTGTGTGGTGGTTTCTTTCTGCTGTTTTTCTGGTGATTGTCACTTTTATCTCTATCTAGTATGTCTTTCAACACTTTTTCTAGGGTTGGCTTGGTGGACATGAAATTCTTCAGTTTTTCTTTGTCATGGAAATATCTTGTTTCTCCATTAAATTTTGGTGAAAGTTTTTCTGGGTACATCAGTCCATGTTGAAAGTTGTTTTCTTTTAGGACTTGAAATACCTCACTCCAAGCTCTTGACTTGAGGATTTGTGCTGAAAAGTCTGCCACAATTCTAATGGGCTTTCCTTCATAGGAGAGTTGTGTCTTTCCTCTAACAGCTTTCAGTATTTTGTTTTTATGCTGCATGTCTGAGATATTAATTATATGTCTGGGTGTAGATTTGTGTTGGTTGTTATTGTTTGGTGTTCTATATGCCTCACTTATCTGCATATGAGATCATTTTCCTATGTTTGGGAAATTTTCTGCTATTACTTCTATGAATATTTTAGTTATGTTATTTGCATTGACTCCTGCATCTTCACTGATGCCTAATAATATTATATTTTTTCTCTTGGCATCATCTTGAAGCTGCTGGATTGTCATTTCATGTTGCTTTGTTATTTTTATAAGTTCTACCCTTTCATGGTCACTAATTGTGATCCTGTCCTCAAGGTCAAAAATTCTATCCTCAGCTTCATTTAAATGGTTTTGCCAGCTTTCAATTGAATTTTTTGTTTCTTAGAGGTCTCTTTGAATTTGTTTCATGAATTCTGCTTGTTTTTTATATTGTTCATTCAAGGTTTCAATCAGTTTCCCATGGTCCTGAACTTTTTTATCTATTCTTTCTCTAGCTGCACTGAACAACTCCTTTACTAAGGTTGTTATTTCTGTTTTTACATGACAGATTACTTCTAATTTGATTTTCTCTATAGCCTCATGGAGTTGTTTTTTTTATTTCACTTGCTATCTTTTTAGAGATTTCCAGTGTGTTACTTTTGAAGTCCTCTATTTCAATGTCTCCTGTACTTGCTGCTGGTGGACTAGACCTTTGAGATTGAATTTTGCTTTTTTGTTTTCCCATTTTTGGGTTAATTTTTGGTCCTTCAACCCCCCTAGTGTCAACTGTTGGTAGTGTGTATCTTGGGGTCCTACTGTAAGGTTAATGTTTGCCCCATTCCTGAGTCCCACAATGAAGAGGTGGAGCACTCATCTGACTTCCCCCTGCAGGGCCTGTGGGGTGAGTGCTATGTTCTTCCTAGGCTAACAAGCCTAGGAGTACTGATGGAAATCAATCCCTAGTTCCTGCTGTTATTATTAGCTCAGGTTGTTCAGAGTCACCAGGTGTCTCTGTTTATAGTGTCTGTCTTGGCTGGGACTCTGGGTTTCCCATAGGCCCCCTTAATTTTCTCCAGGTTGGGGGAGGCCTTGTTGGCACCATCCTCAACCTACCTGATATTCTCTATTGGAGGAAGGACTCACTCACCCACTTGCCAAGCTTGCCTATGGCCTACTTCTGAAGGGGGCTTCTCTATTGCTCTTGTTTACCAACTGAACATGGCAAGCTCTATTCTATTTTAGGGACAAACTCACCTCACTGATGGAAGCTGCTGAGTTCTTCTTACTGAGTCTCCCCTCAATACTGCATGTTAATCAACTGCAGTCCAAGGCTCTGGGGGCAGTTGTGAGAGTCAAAGATCACCAGCAATGCTAGGTCCAGGAGGTGGGGCAGTCCCTGATGGCAGTGGTGGAGATGTGGGGGGTGGAGAATGTTATGGGTTGGAGTTCCTAGGTCCTGAGGTGGGTGGCCAGGACTGCAGGACACAGGAAGAGCCCAGTTCTGGCCCAGCCCTGTGCATGCCTCTGGATGGAGTTCCCAGGTCCCGCAACATCTATCTCCATGAAGTTTTATAAGGAGGATACTCAACTTGATGCTTACTTCCCTAGCTTCCAGCCAAACATCATTCATTGTTGTAATTCATTCATTCTACCGATTTTTTTAAAGCACTTGTTTGTACTATACTTGAATGCACAGTGGGGGAAAATGTAATCTTTGCCCACAAGAAAACTAAAAATTGGAGAATATCTTAATTATAGTTTAATTTAACACTAATTTAGTACCATTAGTTTCAAACTCTCCTTTCCAGAGTAATCCATGGCCAGGGCCATTTATAAACCAGAAGGATCTTAAATATGTTTTACAAACAAACCAATCTTTACCAAAAGAGTAATTCTACTTGTTGTAGCAGGTGGACAATCTTTTAAAATAATCTGTAAGTTAGAACTACTGAAGGAAGAGCTAGAACTTGATAGATAGCAAGGGTAAGAAATAAGGAATAAATATACAAAGTGGTGATAACACCAATGCACTAAAGTATTGCAAGTAAAAGACTTTTAAATCCTTATAATAAAATAGTAAAATGTTAGAACTATAGTAAACAAAAAGAAAAATTAATTAACTGACAATAGAAGATATAAAATGGTTTATGTTTATGGAGATAAGTTGAAGAAATATTGAAAGCTTGTTAAGAATGAAGATAAAAGTAGATCTAATTTAACAAGAATATGTAGAAATTAATAAAAGGAAAAAGTAATATATAAAAAACAAGAGAGCCACAAGGTCACAAGACTCAAAGGTGGCCAAAGAAGAATAGCTTTAAAATTCCCTAAAGTATGCTGAAATAAATTTTTAAAAATTATAGACGAAAAAATAAGCTAAGATGTTAAAGTTAAAGAGCTCAGCCTAAGAAGGAGATGAGGAAAGCAGGCAGGCTATCCAAATAATGGGTCTCTAAGCCTTCTTCACAGCTTGTGCCCTTTGACATCCCTCATCAAGTTGCTCAAATCCAAAGGACACTCCTATGGGGCAATATCAGGACCTTTGTTTTTTCCCCTAAGACTTCCAGAATCTGATTAATTTCAAAATCTTGTTAGCTAAATAGTAAATAATAATGATAACATTTATTCTTTATTTTCTACCAAATGCCTATCAAATGTCTTTGCATGTTTGTATCAATCACCTACAAATCTCACAAGTGAGGTCTGTAGCATATACTCATTTTGCAGATGCTTTTAAAAGGCTCAAAGTATTTAACATTACTCAGGGCCAAAGACGTGGTGGTGTTGGTGCTGGAGTTGAGTTTGACATTCTTTTACTCTGGAAAATCTCATCTGTTCATAAAGATACCTGTAATTTATTCGACTCTAGGAATTCATCTTTTCTAAGCAGCACCACTCAGTTCTCATCATATTATCTGTGACCACTCTTTCAGATCAAACTGAAATGACAAGTTTCCCACTAGCTGTACATTTCAATGAAATTTTTATTTTTGTTTTTCAGCATTAATTGTTACTATTTGGAAAATTAAAAGTTGAAATCAGTCACATATCTTTGAAAATATGAAAATATGCCTCAGAAAGGTCAAATTGACAAGAAAAAAAAAGGAAAAAGTATGTCATTCAGGATGGGGTAGGTTCCCACAGAAATAACAAGGAAATTGGATGTACATTTGTTTATTGTTCACTAAAGTCTATAGTGGGTTTAATTCTAAAACTAGCTGCCTTGGTTGTGATTGATCAACAGTCCAAAATGGTTGTGGCTGTGGTTGACCAGCAATCTGAACTTTTGATATGTCCTTCTTGATATATGCTTCTACAATTCTGTGAAAGAAAGTGTTGGCCTTCTAGTCTGTCTGGAAGAATAGGAGAAACATATATAAATAGTAATATGGCAATACAGGTGTTTCTTAAAGGTAAGTGATTTGGCACAGTGGAGCACACCAGTGACTCCCGCATTCTTAAGGCTGAGGCAAGAAGATTGTCATGAGTTTGGGGACAGCCTGGGCTACCTAAATGAGTTCAAGATAGCTTGCACTACAATAGTGAGACCCTCTCTGAAAAAGACAGAAGGAAAAAGGGGGGGTAGAGGGAAAGAGATGGAATGAAGAAAACTATAATAGAATATGCTGTTTTCTGATGGCACAATGATTAAATGATTGTTTTGTTATCTTTTCTTGGGTTTTGAATCTTAAAAGTTATTCTAAATTCTTTCAGGGAAAAACACATAAACTGTTCATTGTCAGAGCTGAAACTGTTCATACTTTGTTAAGCCTATCGATCTTCAGGATGATCTGAAGGTGTCTGTAGGAAGATAAAGGCAGCAAAAAAGTAAGAATGAAGGGATTGAAAGTGACAACCAAACTAGTGTATATTTCACAAAAAACCCACTTCTTTGATTTTTGTCCCTTTTTTCACCTGTGTAAAGAAAAATTTCAAATGCAGCTATACTTGAAGATCATGAAGACATGGGCTCTCATCTGCTTGTATTTAATTCACCAGCCCTTATGTCATTAAATAAAATGAAAATGAAAGAAAATTTTTTTACTGCTTTTAACTTGAATAAGTTTCTTTCTTCTACAGTCAAAATACAGTTTTAAAAAGACCTATGATGGAAACAAGAACTAATGAGGAAAGGACATGGTCCTTCAGCTCGGTAGAGGGCCATCATGCTCCTTTTGCTGATATCGAGAGCTAATATAATCTCCACTTAGTTGCATGATGACACAATCTTCTTTATTTTTGCCTCTTTTGTAACTGTCACTGATTGGCTGGCTGTGCCTTAGGTGGTATTCAAAGTCAAACTGTTGAGGGTTGGGAGAATATGTATATTCTTCTCCATTATAGTTTCCTGATATGCATGACCCAGAGTTGTCTCTCTGAAAGCCTATTACCTTTGGCTTGTACCTGGCTGTTTACCAGGTAGGTAACCAGTGAGGACCTGTCCTGGGTGATGTTCTTCAAAGGTGCCTGGACTCTAGCTATATATTGAGCTGCTATTGTATATCTAGGTATCTTGAGTGAGAGAATTATCCTCAAAGAGTTCTGCATTGTAAGCTCTAGAATTGGTGAATTTGGTATGCTATATAACAAAGGTTAAGATTACAGATGTAATTAAGGTTGCTAATTTGCTGACTTTAAATTAGGCAGGTGGTCATGGATAATTTGAGCAGGTTTAGCTACTCACAGGACCTTTAAAAGTGGTAGAAATGGAAAAGCAAGTGTGATATACGTGGTGTGAGACTCAAGCAGCTGTTGCTGGCTTTGCAAATGGAAAAAAAAGGTCAACCCAATGGGTGGGTAACTCTAGGAAGTTGGAAACAGAAAACAAACAAACAGACAAACAAAAAACCAACACTAAAACAAAACAAAACGGACCTGATTATTTTATAAAGCTTCAGGAAGTGAAGACAGCTCTATCAAAACTTTGATTTTTTTTTAACATCCCCAGCTCTTTTCAGTTTTTTTTGAAACAAGTTGGCTAAACTGCCCAAGATACACTTGAATTTGCCATCTTCCTAAGTCCTCGAGTGCTAGGATTACAGGCATATGCTACCAACAAGCTGCATTCAACTTATTTGAGTAATTGCTCTATTAAAATATCCACTCTTGTCTTGAATTGATTTTAACTGGATGTTGAATTCTAAATTGGAAACAATTTCAAAGGCTTTACTCTATTTCATTATGATTGTTAATAATGTTGATAAGACTTTCAAAGCCACTCAGATTCTATATCTCCTTCCTTTGTTTTCCCAGCAGTCAGTAAATTCTTAAAATTTGTGCAGCTGTTCTTCAGTCTGTGAGATAATTCTGCAACATTTCTTTCATGATTTCTCTCACTTGTTTCTTTTCTTTCCTCTGAGTTCTTATTATTTGAAAATTGGGGCTTCAAGTCTGACCCTCTTTTTCTCTCCTATCTCTTTTTTTTCTGTTTCCCAGGAGACTTTTCTTAACTCTTTTTGGAGTACCCTAGTGAATTTATTGTTTATATTACCATTTTTAATAGCTCCTTTTGTTCTCTAAATGTACTTTAAAATTTTTATTCTTATTCAATGAATGCTGCATTTTACTATCTCAGAGAATAAAATCTTCAATTTGCACCAGGTTTGGGAATAGATATAATGTGAATCCATGGACTAAGAAAAATAATCTAGGATTCTTTCTCCTCTTACTTCTTTACTCTCTCCTTCTCCTTTAACTCTAACTTCTCCTATTTCTACCTCTATTCCTTCTTTTCTTCTCTTTTTTTTTGTTTTCAAAATTTTGACACAGGATCTTGCTGAAGTTACCCAGGTGGGATTTGCACTTGCCATCTTCCTGTCTTGTCCTCCTTCAGTGCTGGGATTATAGGCATACACTACCAAATCTGGCTTCTTGTTTATTCTTAAATAGATTTTAAGTCAATCTGTTGTATATTTAATTTTATTTTATTGTGTTAAAAAGCACTTAACATCAGATCAAGCCTATTAATGTTTTAAGTGTACAACAAAGTACTGTTGACTATAGGCACAATACTTTACAGTAGCTCTCTAGAGCTTATTCACGTTGCTTGAATGTAACTTTATGGCCACTTTATATTAATGACACATGTCTCTCTCCTTTCATCCCCTGATGAGTACAATTTTACTTTTAGACTCTATATAAGTTTGAATACTTTAGATTCTTCCTACAAGTAAAACCAGGCAGTATTTGATTATGACTGGCTTATTTCCCTTACCATAATGTCCTAAGAGTCATCCATGTTGTCACTTACTACAAAATGTCCATTTTAAAAGACTGAATAGTGTTCTCTTGTACATATATAATTTGCTTTTAGTATAGTGCTAAGGACTGAATCCAGTACCTTATGAAGGGAAGCAAATGCTTTACCACTGAGTTACACTTTCAGTCCCAATTCATAGTTTATCCATTTGTCTGTTGAGGGACTGTATTAGTCACCTTTCTGTTGTTAGGACAAAATACCTACTACCTTACACAAATTAAATGAGAAAAAATTTGGCTCATGGATCCAGAGGTCCATACTTACAAACACAGTCATCACAGAAGAAGAACATGGTAGAGAAAAATTGCTCAGATGATAGCAACCAGAAAGCAGAGAGATAAAAATAGAGAGAGAGAGAGAGAGAGAGAGAGAGAGAGAGAGCAAGAGAGAGAGCACACCAACAGTTAACCTACTTCTTTCAATGTGGCCCCTGATATGTTTTTTTGCCACAATAAAAGAGAAAATATAAGTAAAAAGTATCCTTTATTCCAAGGACATGGAGAGGAGTCCGACCACAGGTCCAACTGCCTCCTCTGACAGAAAAGCAGGGTGTGGGACATATTCATAAAATCTGATGAGGTGGTGCTTAGGGCAGGCATTTGATGACACACAAGGGGCTGATTGGGGCCTTTTTTGCACCACTGGGAAGGGAAAAAGGAAGTTGTCACAGGGAAGGAGGGAGTGGCCTCAAGGTAAACGTCCTTGATCCCGCCTCCACTACCATAATGCCCTGTAACTTATTTTTAGGGCATAATCCTTTCATTCTCTTCTTTTTATTGTTAGGAAAAGGGTGAAGTCTCTCTCTTACTACTTCCTGCTGACAAGGGGCACTGTATAGGGGTTTAGGAAGATTGACAGGATGATGGCTGATGCCCATGTAGAAGCTGGTACCAGGTGTTTCAGCCAGGACAGCTTCATCATTGATGAATGCTTGCATCTCAGACTGGAAAAACAAAGAGGCAAGGTGTTACAAGGAGAAAGGCTACTATCATATTTAAGAACCTGGGGGAGGTAGAAGGAAAGGTGCCTTTGATTTTTATATGTCGTTTCATCAGGGCCATGGTGAGGTAGAATCTCAGGAGAAGTGTCATTTTATCAGGATCATGGTAAGGTAGAGTCTGAAAAAATAAGTTTGGGGTTAGGAGGAGTGAAGTTATGAGAGGTGATTATTTCTCCATCTGAAAGGATAAAAGTTAAAAGAGTAGGTAGGTAGGCAGGGCTTGTCTCTGGTCCAGGAGTTGAGCTGGAAAGAATAAGAGGGGTGGGGAGGACTGTGGTTGTGTCACTATAAGGGAGATAAGAGCCTAGATCCTCAGAGATCTCATGTTTGACTAAACAGCTGATGGTAGAGAGAACTAAGACAGTTGTCACATAGAACAGCACGAAGACAATATTATGCATGATGTGGGAGTCTTTAGGAAAGACTGTCAGGAATCCTGCTGTAAAAAGATAATTAATAGAATGTAAGGAATTAGAAACAAATTGGTAATAAAACATGACTTAGCCTGAGTGTTTTGACCATGAAGCCTTGGTGAGATGGAGACAGGTGGGTGACAGAAGATGAGATGACCACTCAGGATGTTTAGGTTTAGGGTTGGGAGGGCACTGCTTAGCTTGGTTGATGTGAAACCAGGATGGAAGTCCAGCAACTTTGACCACTGTTGAGGTTGCCAAGAAGACCAGGTAGGGGCTGCTCCACCTTGGTTGTAGTCCTGTGGATTTAGAACACTTGAGATAAAATAGATTTCCTGGGGTATGGGAGGATCTGGTTTGGCCCCTTCAGAGGGTTGGGGAAGGCAGAGATCAGCATGTTGTCACAACAAGTGTCAGAGGAAGGAGAGGATTGGGATGTAGTCAGCAAGAGAAGGGAGACTTTGGGGTGTAGGAAGATTGTGGATTAAGAATGGCCTGCCATACATAAGTTCAAAGGGGCTTTAAAATGTAGAAGCCCAGGGAAGTGCCCTGAGCTTGGCTAAGGCTAGGGGCAGAAGTTGAGGCCAAGGCTAGTGTAGTTCTAAAATAAGTTTTGTAAGATGTGTTTTTATGAGGCCATTTGCCTTTTCTACTTTTCCTGAAGATTGTGGATGGTATGGAATGTGTAGGTGCCAGGTGATGTGTAAGCTTGAGGATACCTGTTGGGTGATTTGAGAAATAAAGGCTGGACCATTCTCTGACTAAATACTCTGAGGCAGACCAAACCTTGGGATGATTTCCTGTAACAGGGCTTTATTGACTATATCAGAAGTTTCCCTGGTTGTGGGAAAGGCTTCTATCCAACCGAAAAAAGTACAAACAAAGGTGAGAAGATATTTGAGAGTTTTGTAGCAGAGCATGTGTGTAAAATCGATCTGCCAGTACTGACTAGGGGTGTGTCCATGAAATTGATGAGTAGGGAAGGAAGGGGATGCTATGTGTCCCTGAGGAGGGGTCCTAGTGCAGAGATGACAAGAGTAAGTAACCTGAAGAATGATAGCCTTTAGAGAAGGATGTGTAATTACTGGGGCTAAGAGTCTGTATAGGGCCTGTGATCCTATATGGAAACAGTTATGTAAGTCAGCGATGATGTCTAAGGCCTGCTGATCTGGGAGAACAAGTTTTGGTCCCTGGAAAATCCATCCCTGAGTGTTTTGTATGTAACCTGGCTTATGAAGTAACTGCGGCTGCTCTGGTGAATAATTAGGTTGAGGTAGACTGTTTGGGACTAACAAGATGAGAAGGATAAGGCCTTTGTGCAGCTAACTTGGCTTGTGAATCTGCAAAGGCATTGCCTTGAGCAATGGGATCTGCAGAATTCTGGTGTCTCCTACAAGGAATAGCTGCTGCCTGCTTTGGGAGTAGTGCTGCCTCTAGAAGTGAAAGGATAAAAGGTGCATTGATGATGGGGGTTCCCTGACAGTTAATGAAACCCCTTTCTTGCCAGATAGAGGCATGGGAGTGTAAAATGCTAAATGTATACTTTGAATCGGTGTATATATTTATGACTTTGTCCTTTTCTAGAATAAGAGCTCCTGTAAGGGCAATAAATTCTGCCCACTGGGAAGATGTCCCAGGTGGCAGTGGATTAGCCTCTATAACTTTTGACTGGTTAACTATTGCATATCCTGCTTGCTTTTGGCTGTCTGTGTTTGTTGAACTGCCATCTATGAACCATGTGTCAAAGGCTAAAGAGAGAGGTGTGCTACTAATGTGAGGGAAAGGGATGGGAGTTATCTGGAAGACCTTAATACAATCAAAGTGAGGATGGCCTTCTGAGGTGGGAAGCAAAGTTGCCACATTAAGAGGAACACTAGTTGCAACAGAGATACAAGGGTCCTGAGAGAGGGTTAGATGTACCTGCTGAAGGCGAGAAGGGGTCATCAGGGCAGGGAGTGCCTTATGTGAGATAAGCTCACTTAAATGATAAGGTGAGTGTACTGTAATAGATTGACCTAATGTAAACTTTTTGGCTTCCTGTGTCAGTAGGGCTGCAGCCACAAGGGCTGGGAGACAAGGTGACCATCCTTTTACTATGTTGTCTAACTGCTTTGGCAAGTAGGCTACCATTTAAAAAGAAGGTCCCTTTCTGTGTATGTAGTACACCTACAGCATTGTGGCCCCAAGAGATAGTATATAGAGTAAAAGGTTGGGTAGGGTCAGGAAGGGTAAGGGCTGGAGCCCTTAGGAGAGCCTCTTTCAGTTTAAAAAGGAGGCATGTATGGGCATAGTGGGGTCTAGGGGTTCTGATAAGGAGCCCTTAGAAGCTTTGTAGAGGGGTTGGGCTAGAACTGCAAAGTTAGGAATCCAAAGATGAAAGAAATTAGCTAAACCTAGGAAAGATATAACCTATTGTTTAGTTGTGGGCACCTGGAGATCTCAAAGAATTGCCTTACGATCTGTAGTGATGGAATGAGTGGTAGGGGTGAGAGAGAGACCTAGATATTTGACTTTTGGGGAAGCTATTTGGGCTTTAGCAGGAGAGACCCTGTACCCATGACTGGCAAGAAAATTAAGGAGGCTAGGTGACAGTTGTATGGCTAATGTATGGGATGGAGAACATAACAGAAGGTCATCTATATGTTGAAGGAGAGTTCTGGATTTGAGATCAAGTTCTGCAAGGTCAGCAGCAAGACCCTGGTTAAAGAAGTAAGGACTATTTCTGAACCCTTGGGGGAACACTGTCCAAGTAAGTTGTCGAGACCTGAGAGTGTATGGATCATTCCATGTAAATGCAAAGAAATCCTGACAATTGGGGTGTACGGGAATGCTAAAAAAGGCATCTTTAAGATCTATAACTGTAAAGTGAGTGGTGGAGGGAGGGATATGAGAGAGCATGGTATAAGGGTTTGGCACCACTGAGTGGGTTTGGGGTAACAGCACTGTTGATTACCCTAAGGTCCTGCACTAGATGATAAGACTCATCAGGCTTTAGTACTGGGAGAATGGAAGTATTATAGGGTGAATGGGTAGGTTTAAGGAAACTATTATTTAAAAGGCACTTAATTATATGTTTAAGTCCCTGTAAATATTTGGGAGCTACGGGATATTGGGGAACACAAGGAAAAATTGAAGAATCCCTGAGCCAAATTAAAATAGGCATGACATGGATAGCTTGGGTGGGATTGGAGGTATCCCAAACTATGGGATCAACCAGAGAAGAAGGAAGGGGAGGGGATGACTTTGCAGCACACTATGAGGCAGTCTGGAGGACTAGAGCTGTGGGCAAGGAAAAGGTAAAGGAAAAGTTAAGCTTTTGAAGAAGATCTCTACCTAGAAAGGATGCAGGACATGTTGGAATTACGAAGAAGCTATGGGTAAAGAAGAGAGTCTGGAACCTGCATGGAATAGGCCCTGTCTGCAAGGGCTGTGTAGGCTGGTCTTCAACACCCACTACAGAAACTGAGGACTAAATACAAGGGCCTGAAAACTCAGGAAGTACACTCTAAGTCACCCCCATGTCTACAAGTACAGATAGTGTTTTACCTGAGACCTCCAGTGAGAATCAGGGTTCCAAGAAGGATACCTTAATGGGGGCTGTGGGCCCCGAGCCCTGTCAATCTTCAGCAGCAAGTCTGAGTAGATCAGTCAGCAATGAATCTGGTGGTGATGAAATCTCCTCTGAGGGCAAGGCATTAGAGGATGGCTTACCTGCTCTCTGGCAGCTAGGACAGTCACTCTCCCAATGGCCTTTGAGATTGCAATGGGAGTAAGGCCCCAGAGGAACACCAGGGTTGTCCAGTGTCCTTCTCTTTTGCACTTCTCTTGCCCAATGTCCTTTGTTGCACTTGAAGAATGATCTGGGAGGGGCTTGGGCAGCTCTACCTTGTTTTGGCTTTCCTGTCTTGGGAGCCCCAAGTGCCATTGCTAAGAGATCAGATTGATATTTAGTAATTTTCTTTTTTGTGTCTCTTTTTTCTCTTTATGAGTTTTTTCTCTGTTGTTGAAAACATGGAAAGCTATTTTAAGAAGGTCTCATTGTGGGGTTTAAGGGCCATTTTCAGCCTTTTGCAATTTTGCATGAATATCAGGAGCAGAGTGAGAAATAAAATAAGAGTTAATAGCTATTATCCCTCCATGAGAGTCTGGGTTTACATTAGTAAACTTAGTTAAGGTATCCCTAAGCTGATTTAGGAATACAGCTGGATTTTCATTAGTCTCCTGGACCTGTTCTAAAAGTTTATTACAGATAGTATGTTTGTTAGCAATTTTATTAAGGCCCATGATTAGACATTCAATCATCTTGTGTATTTTATAAAAACTTTCTCCATTTTGGTAATTTCAGTTAGGATCCTGTTCAGGCACTGAAGTAGGCCCAGGGTCTGCAATTGGCTTCTTCTTGAGCTGCTTGCCACAGTGGAGCCAACTCTTGTGAGCTGAGGGTGCTGTTCAGAATCACATAAATATCCATGAAATGTAAATCATAACAATTAGTTATAAATTCAAATTCTTATTAATATAATTCTGTGGGTCAACAGAGAAGCAACCTAATTTATGGCTAATATGAGATAAGTCAGAGAGAGAGAAAGGTACATGTATATTAATTAATCCCTTGGGGCCAGCCTGTTCCCAAATTGGGAGTAGAGACTGAAGCTGAAAAGACTGTGGAGTAGATGGCCACTGAGCGGCCAACTGTCCAGCAGGTGTATGTGGTCAATTACTCAACGATTAGCTACATAACAGCCACTTGTCACCATGCAATGAGGAATCATAGGCTGTTGGCGGGTCACTGTGTGACTCAAAGCAGCTTAGCTGCTTCAGATAACACAATGAGGGAGTGTAAGATGGCAGCTGGCCATCATGTGACCTGCAGCAAGATGGTTGATGCTGTCACATGAGGGGCCACAAGGTGGTGCACATTGACTCTGAGACCTGTCACAAGATGGCGGTGCACTGTCATGTGGCAGAGGGCTGCAAGATAGTGGCTGTCCTCCATATGAGCTGCAGTAAGAGGGCTGCTGAGAACCACATGGCCTGTCAGAAGGCTGGAACACACAGGACCACGTATGGTCAGCTGGTTGGAAAAACGGCAATGACTCAGGAGTAGGAGACAAAGAACCATCTGACTGAACAGACTGCTCAGGTGGGGAGCATTGAGAAGTTGGAGACTGGGGAGAGAGACTAAGGGAAGGATTAGAGGTTGCTGCGGGGGAGGGAGGAGGAGAAGGCAGTACAGGGGTATAGAAACTTTTGCCTGAGAAGGCTGCAGGGTTTGTTCTTTGGGATATGGAGGAGGGGGAGTAAAGACAGGAGGCACGTCCTCTAAAGGGTCTACAGGAGAAGAAGGGAGGATTTCTGGTATAGTAGAGTTAGCTAGAAATATTTGAGCTTCCATTTATGATTTAATGAGAGAAGAGCACATCCTTAGGGAAAGGAAGGCCTGTATATATGGAATTTCTCCTAACTTGTCACCCAATAACAGAACTCATATAAATTTTTTAAAACATTGGGGTTGAATGTTCCCTCCTCAGGTCATGGGCTGCCACTAAGCGTGTAGGTCGGCCATGCCTCCTGGCAGTAAAAGATTAACTTTTAAATTTTAATATCTTTCTTTAGGCCAAGGGCACTCAAGAACCAGGTACCCCAGAAGTGTGTTTTTTGGGAGACAGGAAATAGTATTCCCCATTGTCCAATTAAAAGTGAGCCAAAAATAACAATTTTTCCTCAGGGAGTATCCCCCAAGGACATGAAAATTGTCCCAGATCACACTTAACAAAAGAGATCATCATCTATTTTGGAAGCATGATTAAAAAAGGCTCCAACCTGATACCATCAGCTGTCACCAAAGGCACGGGTCAGGATCCCAGAAGACCAGAGTAACAGCTCTGCCTCAGACCATCTGAGGAACATGAGAACTATTATCTTAGCCCCAAGATGGGATGTGTAATCTGGCGTGGGCCCGGCCCACAGAAACAGAAAACCCCAGACAGAAATTGGCTCAACTGTGGTAAATCAGGCCAGAGTTGTTAGCAGGTGGCAACAAGTTGAGCAGCTCTTATGTATTGGAAATGAGGAATTGAAGCTGCAGAGGGTCTGGACACCTCCACCATGTAAGGGTCTGGACACCTCCACCATTCACCTGTCTGAGGGAAACCAGAAGCATGACAAGACAAAAACAGCAAAAGGCCTTCAACCACTGACCCAGGGAAAATAAGCCCAGGAGGGGTGAGTACAGAGGAGATTGGGGGCAGCAAACATGCAATATCAGACACGGCCTCATCAGAAATAAAGAAATACTTCCATGACCTCATTGACAAATTTAAATCTGAAATTCTAACTCAGGTGAAGCAAGATATAAGAAGATTAATAAAAGAAACACTGGGTACTTCTCAAGAAGACACCAAAGGAAGATTGGAGGAATCCAGAGAAAGAAAAGAAGTCTTTGACTGAAGAATATAAACAAAAACTAGAATACATGAAACAGATCCAAAGAGAATATCAGGAAATTAAAAACTCCATTGAAAGCTGGCAAAACTTCCTAAAAGAAACTAAAGACAGACTTTTAAAACTTGAAGATAGGTTTGCAATGTATGATTGCAAAAGGAAGGATCTCTTAAAAATAACAAGGAACCAGGAAGTAACAATACAAAGCTAGAAGACAACAAGAGGACTTATAACTTAAGAATAAAAATTGTGAACGAAGAAGCAGGGACAAATACAAATGAAATAAAAAGTCTATTCACAGAAATAATTAAGAAAACTTCCCAAGCCTAGGAAGCAGAAGTGATGTTCAGATATATGAGGCATACCGAACTCCAGCCAGCTACAACCAAAACAGATCTACACCCAGACATATAATAGTCAGGAACCCAGAAATCCATCATAAGAACAGAATATTAAAAGTGGTCAGAGAAAAGAAACAGATTACCTATAAAGGAAAACTCATCAAAATCACAGCAGACTTCTCGATGCAAACTATCAAGTCAAGAAGAGCTTGGAGTGAAATTTTCCAAGCCCTGAAAGAAAATAACCTCCAACCCAGACTGATGTACCCTGCAAAACTGTCTCTCAAAATTAATGGAGAGACAAAATATTTCCACGACAAAGAGGAACTGGGGGAGTTTGTGACCACCAATCCAACCCTGAAAAGAAGACTGAAGGACATTCTAGAAAGAGAGAAGAAAATCACCAAGAATCCAGGAACAATGGCAGAAAGGCCTCAAAGAAAGGGGCAGACAGTAGAATGAAGGAGAAAAGTAAACAACAATGACAGGAAGATAGCATAGCAGCGATGAGGCAGAGAACATTAGCTATATCACTGTTTTGTCTTGACTGATTTTATTTGAATCTGGTATGCTTGAGGGTGTCAAGTCTGGAAGTAGGGGCAACTACTCTGGGAATGGCAGGATTCAATAGGATACCCATTCTGGTTTGATTCTTAACTGCCTTTGAAGCCCTATAATGTCTCCAATATTTGGTTTTTATTAATAGTGCTATGTACCATTAAGTTTAATTATACTATGCCTGATGATATAGACAATTTTATTCAAAATAACAGGAGACATCATGGTGACAACTATAGGTCACCTAGTATTGTGGTTTTATATGTCCTTCTCATTTCATGCTTTTCTAGGAATTTGGATTGTTGACTTGTTTTGGATTGTTTTTCACTCTAATACAGAAAGGCTGGTATGCATGTAGAGACTTATACATGTGTAGAACTTCTAAACAGTTTATGAGAATTGATTATAGTTATTGTAAAAAAAGAGAGAGGAAAGGAAAGTATTCTAAAGGATATAACTGCATGTATGTTTGAGTGTGTAGGATTAATGACCATAGTACTAAGTTTTTTGTTGGATAGATGAGCAGAGCTGTTTACAGTCTCACCGTTTAAATGTCTACTTTGTATGCTTTATTTTTGTAACTTGAACAACTATTTCTAGGAGGTAAATATGTAATTGTCAACTAATGATTCTTACTGGTTTTTGTTTTTGTTTTTTTTGAAAGTTTGTATTATTTCTATCCTCTGTTTCATTTTTTTCTCTAAATAAAAAAATTTAAAAAAAGAGAATATTCTCATTAGTAAAATAAACAAGACTCACATTAGTAAATATCAATTGTCTCTCTAGTGTAAAAAAATAATAAGAATGTACAGAATAATAGTATCCAAAAAGTATAATAGATATAAAAATATAATAGATACAATAACTATTGTAAAAGCGAAAGGGAAGGAAAGTCCTTTAAAGGGTATAATGGTATGTATAGTGTGTAAATAGAGAACCATATTATTGAGCTTTTGTTAGATCATTGAAAAGAAGAATTTGTACTGTCAATGTTTGTCTAGGCAGTTTTTATGCTTTGACTTTGTAACTTTAACAACTATTGTTAACAATATGTAATGTATCAAGTAGCGATTTTATGATGTTAGTTTTTTTTTGAACTCTGTATTCTACTTCTCTTCTTGTGCTTTCTAGTTTGTCTTTTTAAAATTTTCTTTTCTTTCTCTCTTAAAATAAAAAACAAACAAACAAACAAAAAAAGCCAGAAAATGAATTAATCCAAGATACGGTCCGGTTCGTGGATTAGCAGGGGAGCTCAAACTGGAAGGACCCCAGAAGCCACTCATGCTGCTATCCTCGGTTTCGGCACCATAAATAATGGGTTTTGCAGTGCAATAAAAGAGAAAATATAAGTAAAAAGTAGACTTTAGTCCAGGGACGTGGAGAGGAGTCCAATCACAGTTGGTCTAACCGCCGCCTCTACTGGAAAGCAGGGTGGGATATATTTATTAACTCTGATGGGGTGGCGCTTAGGTAGGGCATTTGATGACACATAAGGGGTTGATTGGGGCCTTTTTCACGCCACTGGGAAAGGAAAAAGGAAGTTGTCATATAGGAAGGAGGGAGTGGCTTCAAGGTAAAACATCCTTGATCCCACCTCCACTACCGTAATGCCTTGTAACTTATTTTTAGGGCATAATCCTTTCAGCCCCAACTCCTTACAGTCCATTCAGTAAATGAACTCACCAATTAATTCATTGATAGATTAGTGCTTATGGTCTAATTATTTTCATATTCTTCTCAATATGAACACTGCACTCTCCAGAGAAGGGGTTTTCCACCTCTCCCCAGCTAGTAGTTCCATAGCTGGTTCTATAGCCCCTTAGAAAATATTAAGGGACCAGTTTTGTTTTGATATGTCTCTTTAGAACAAAATGTTTAGTTTTTGTTATTGGACTTTTAGTTAAACTTAGGTAATGGTGAAAATTCCATCTAACAACCTATTATATTATTAATTGGTTAGTAGTTCCTCCCAAGAAAGTCCTTTTTCTCTGTTAATTTATAAAGTTGTTCTGAAATATTAAATATTAATTGTTTTTTCTATATTTCTTTCACCTGTGCTTTTAGATTACCCTTGTCCTCAAACATAAAAAACACAACCACATTTTTCCTTTGTGCTCCAATAAATTTATGCTTCAAATGATAATTATTCAGAGCTAAGAATGCATATCTTATCAAACGAATATAATACATCATAAGATATTGTTTGTGTGGTAAAGAATAAAACTATTAAATTAGGACTTGTAAAAAATATTTATATAAGACTATCAATCGGATAGATCACAATTATTATATGTTGAAGGATTTAATTTTTTCTTACCCTTTTAATATTTAAAGCATTAAACAACTTTAATACTAGCTCTAAATTCTTGAGCACACATGCTCTATAGACAAGGTTAAATGGCATCATAATAAATTATTTACAATTGTGTAACATCACTTTTCTAATGCTCTGATTTTATTTAAGGAACTTGTCTTAGGACTGTATCTATATCTATTAATAATCTACTAGTAATCTTTTTTATTCATTGAAATTATTGTTTCCTCTTACACCATTCAGAAGTAAATTCAAATATGATTGTCTTTCTCTATATCGTGGAAACTAAGATTGTTGTTCTATTGATTTTTACAAGACAGATTTTCTAATTTTTCACTTCTCCTATTTTTTTAGATGGGATGATATCATTAGACTTTCCTCAATGACAAAATTATCCAAAGACAATCCAATTGCTTCTGTGCCTGGTGATGAATTTCCACCACCACTTCCAGTCTTGCAAGCTTATTGCAAGAGTGATGTTGGCAAAAGATTTTTTTCCTGTCTTATATACCTTGCATATGCATATTATCACTATTTTTCTATGAAAGTTTAATAAAAATTTCAATAAAACCATAGAAAAATAAAATAAGGAAAAAATTGTGCTATGCTTCCGTAGAGTGTCCATTTATATTGCTTACTTTGCAAAGTGAAGCTTTAGTCTTTGTTTCAGATGATGGGGTGCTTAAATTTCATAGGAAGCCAATGAAGAAAACAACACACTGGAGCCAGAACTGCCTTTGCCTGGAATTGGGCCATTATCACCCTGAGCAGAAGGGAAGAGTGGAGTTTGGCAGACAACACTAGTCAGTTAATGATTTTTCTTCAAGAGCTCTCACATGGATATTATAGCTAAAGTCTTGTGGACACAGAGATCTATCTGGATTTCAGCTATGTTATTTGTTCACTGTGAGATGAAGCAGTTGGCTGCATCTATGATAGAATGAAAATAGCATTATTTACCTTAACAGGATTCTTATGATTGTTAAGTGACACAACTCTAGTTGTGCTTAAAAGTAGTCTCTTAAAAGTAGTCAAATCTAAACAAAGAATAGTGTTACTGAATTTTTCTTTTTTTTAAAAAAATGTAAGCTATATCACAACATATTGCAGTAACATAGGGTAACACTATATAATTTCTAACTGTGTTGATAATTATGGAGCTATTAGAATGGCACATAAAATGCATATGATTAGCAACTCTGCTTTTCATACATAGCAGAAATTTTGCAAAAAATTTGTAATGATCCTATAGTTGTTACTCAACTCATAAATGAGAAGTGGCCCATTTAAAATTATTTACTAGTATATAATTGTGATGCATAATTAATACACTTATTTTGAGATATTGAATCCTACATATATTGCATCTTGATCCTTTTTTCTTTCCTTTCCCTCTTTTCTTTCCCATCTCCCTCTTTTCCCCCATAAAGTTTGTCTTCCTATTTTCAAAATCTTTTCAATATGTACTTTTTTAGGCAAGATACAAAGGAAGTAGTGCACTTTTTGTATATGTAGATGGGATAAATTGTGGTATTACTTAAAATTTCAGTTGTCATGTATCACTATATTTTATACAGATTATGGTGAGAAGTCCCATATAGTAAGATTATATTTTTGTAAAGTACCAGTTATTTTGTAAATATTTATCTGAGAAATTATCAATGCATTAAACTGCATCTTAATTTAGATCCTTTCGAAAATTTATTATTTTTTGTCTACTGTGTGTGTTATAAATGGCCATTCTCAGTTGAAAAAAATAACAAGGAGAATTCCTTTAATTAACTTAACTGCTTTTTCTTAAAAATGCAATGAGCATCTAAATATGACTGAGCATGATAGGTTTACCATATAATATTCAATTTTTAGACAGTGTAATGAAAAATGCAATCTTACTTGAGTAGAAATTGCATTACATCCAAAATTAATTATTCCTACAGTTAGTTCTCACTTTATTTGTGGATTTTTCCCTGATGTTTTAATTTCATAAAACTTAAAATGGAATGAAGAAATTGAATATAACCTATACTAAATGTTCATTTTCTGGTTTGTGTCAATTATGGCTTATTCTGCTTCTCTTTGTTTTTGAAAAAAAACTTGAAGAATGTACCAATTTTACGATAATAACTTGCTATGGATTGAACAATATGTGCAGTTTGTAAGCCATTTATGTCTTTATTAGCCAATACAACATCTCACAAAATGAGAAAATAAGTTATTATGCCATAATTTATCAACTTTTACCATGATGCATACCTTTAATCACAAAATTTACATGTAATATTTTTATTATTAAAGGGTAAGTATTAGAATAAGGAAGATCAGAATGAGAGGAGACATGGGTTATGAGTCTACAAATAATGGTAGGGAAGGGAACAAATTGTGAAATGTTCAGTAAAAAGAGATTGTCATCTGTATTAGTTATTACAGCTGTGTATGTTAGTCAGCTTTAAATCTCTATGACAAAATACCTGAAGAAATCAACTTGAAGGAGAATGGTTTATGTTGGCTTGCAGTTACAGAGATTTCAGTACATGTTTAGTTGGCTCCATCCATTTTAGAACTGTGGTGAGGCAGAGACATCATGGTGGAAAGGTGAGATGGGGGAAAGTTGCTCAGCTCATAGAGTGAGGAAGTACATACATACGGTCAGAGACGAAAGGACCAGGGACAAGATATAGGTCCCAAGAGCACACTTTCTAAAAGCACACACTTGTGACTCACTTCCTTCCCATAAGCTCCACCTCCCAAGTTTCCACTATCTTCCAAGGAAGCCAATAGTTTATGAATCCACCAAAGTGAAGCAGTTAGAGCCA
The DNA here is from genome assembly GCA_004027455.1 of Hydrochoerus hydrochaeris. Classification (NCBI taxonomy): domain Eukaryota; kingdom Metazoa; phylum Chordata; class Mammalia; order Rodentia; family Hydrochaeridae; genus Hydrochoerus; species Hydrochoerus hydrochaeris. The sequence continues at coordinate 457,313 of PVLA01000154.1, read as the reverse complement.
TCATGATCCAATCATCTTTCAAAAGCCCCATCTCTGAATACAGCTGCCTTAGAATAGGAGATTTTGGGGGATATTTCAGACCGAAATCATAACCCTGTATAACAAATTGGGCCAAACATGTCAGTTTAAAGCAACTGACATTATTATCTCACAGAGTTTCTAAGGAATGTATCAAGGAATGGTTTGCTGAGTGATGCTCACTCAGCATCTTTCTGAACTTTCAGGGGCCAGGGTGAGGATGTGCTGAGATCGAAGCAGAACTCCTTGAGTGTCATCCTGGAACGTGACTATCACACCAAACATGCCATACATACAATACATTTTCATTTATTTATTCATTTGGAAGATTCATTAAGCCCCTGTTGTATGTTGTTTAAGGGACAACAATAAACAATAAACAAAATATACATGGTTTCTTCACTCATACAGACAAAGAAATACGTGACATCTCATTGACTAAAAACTACATTTAAAAAGCCCACAGACTTACAATCTTTTACAGTATTTTGTGTTTCTGGGACATAACCTTGGTGTTCATCTGTTTCCATGAGTGTAGAGACCATTTCTACTATGCTTCCTCTTCTCTGATTATTGTCAACTGCATTCTGCTCTGCTACACACTCCACATAGGTCCTAAAACTTCTATTTTTCCACCTGAAGCTGCTTGATCTCTCAGAGTACTAATTTACATGACCCGCTCTTTTATCACAACAGTTATTACCAGCTTCCTCATTTAGTTAATTGTATTAGGACTTAGCTTCAACATTATGATTTCTAGTTCATTTACTCCCATATTTTCTTCCAGTCTGTTAGATTTCCGTCTTCACTTCCCTCCCTATCCTTTTAGACTCTACAATCTATTATTTAAGTTTCCTATTGCTAACATTCCCACTTCACTCCTCTTTGCCTGGCAAACTCCAAATCAGGATGAGCCCAATTATCACCTTTATTTATGCCTGTAGGTGAAAGAATACTACAGTACAAGTACAAAGCAGAGTAAAAGGACTACACTATGTGTTCATACTTACCAAATTCAAATGTCCCCCAAATGTACCAGAAATTCAATCTCATTTTTCAAGCCAGCTTTTTCTTCCACAATATGTATCATTCCTTTCCCACCATTCTTAGACATCTGATCCAGGCTTTACCCTCATGCTCTTAACTTGCAGGAAACTTCCAAAAAGGAAATTAAAGAAATTTCTTCCACCACATTCCCAAATATGATTCTGACTGTACCTATCGTTTCTCATTTTCTTATTTTTAAAAATCCATTTTATAAATATATGAAGAAATGTTCATCATCATTGGTCATTTGAGAAGTGCAAATTAAAACAGCATTGAGATTTCATCTCACCCCAGAAAGAATGGCTGCCATCAAGAAATCACCTGATAACAAATGTTGGTGAGGCTTCAGGGAAAAAGGAACACTTCTCCACTTTTGGTGGGAGTGCAGACTGGTGCAACCACTGTAGAAAACAATATGGAGATTTCTCAAAAAACTAGGATTGGAAGTTCCATTGAATCCAGCTATTCCCCTTTTGGGTATTTTCTCAGAAAAATTGAAAAGGTCATGTTACAGTGATACATGTGCACCCATGTTCACAGCAGCATAATTTGTGATAGCTAAATCTTGGAAACAACCAAAATGCCCACCAACCACAGAGTGGATGAGGAAAAATGTGGTATTTTTATACAATGGAATACTATTCAGCTATAAAAAGGATGCTCTTGAGGCCTGTAAAGGTAAATGGAGGCAATTTGAGAATATCCTCATTAGTGAAATAAACAAGACTCACATTAGTAAATATCACATTGTCTCTCTAGTGTAAAAAAGTAATAAGAACTGGCAGAATAATGGCATCCAAAAAGTATAATAGATATAAAAGTATAATAGTATTGTAAAAGTGAAAGGGAAGGAAAGTGCTCTAAAGGATACAACAGTATGTATAGTGTATGAGATCGATGATCATATTACTAAATTTCTGTCAGATCATTGAACAAGAAGAGTTTGCACTGTCAGTGTTTGAGTGTCTACCCATTTTTTATGCTTTGATTTTGTAACTTTAACAACTATTGTTAAGATGACAATATGTAATGTATTGACCAGCGATTTTATGATGTCATTTTTTTAAAATTCTGTATTCTATTTTTTTCTCGTTTTTTTCCTATTTTGTTTTTTAAAATTTTCTTTTCTTTCTTTCTTTAAATAAAAAAATCCATTTTATGCTTAAACCTTTATTAATACATTCTTGCAGCATAGTATGATTACATTTGTCACATGAAGTGATACATGAACACAACACAACATAATTCTTTTCATTTCCCTTTACTCTCTTCTTTTCATCTTTAGATTCCCTTACCATTTGCAAAAAATTTACCTTGCTCTTTCCTTTGCCTTTTTCTATTTTTTTATTTAATGAAAATGAAACACATTTTCATAACCAAATCATCTTTTAATAAAGAAAATGTTTTGTTCCTATGGAAAGAAAGCTATTTTCTTATGAAAAAGTAAAAACCTCTACATTTATCTTTATTATACACCTTGGTCCTTAAACTGCCAAAAATTATCTGGCCCTTAGTTCTTCCATCTCTTCCTCACTATGATATTTTTTTTTTAATATTAAGTTTTTCTTTTAAGTCCAAGATTTTTTTTTTCAGGTTGAGAATAAATAAAATGCAACCCACTTTAACTGCACATATTTTTCACTTACACTTTTCTCACTTGTTTTGTCACACACATTCATAGCTCATCCATTTTCCTCGTAGTTGAATCTTGTTAAAATTGACTCCCTCTATGTTGTTGACCCCAACAAACACCATATTATTCTCTCTTGACTCTATCAACATTTGAACCAATTAATTAGTCTCATTTTAAAAAAAAATTCTCTTCTCCTTTGACCACACTGGTATCACATGTTCTTGGTTTTACTTTTATCTATATGGGAAATGTTGATTCATATCTCTTAGACTTCCTCTGATATCTGATTTAACATAATATTGTTCTTGGTTTCTATTTTTGCTTAGTCAGTGATAAAGCAGTGAAAGCTGCCACAGCATGTGAAACCCTAATTTCAGTGACTTAATTCAATGAAAGTTAGCATCTCTCTTACGTTATGGTGCAGGGTGGATCTTCCTAGTCATGAGTCTTGTATATACTTATTCAGAGATTCAGGGTATTCTATTTTATGCAATATATAACAAATTAAAAGTTGTTTTTCCATTCTGTTGACATGTGAAAAAAATCTGCAAGAAAGGTCCTATATTATCTTAATATTTCAATCCAAAGTCACACACTTTTTGTAGAGATTCTTTTGATGAGATCTAATCTCTTCTTGCCAACTGGATACAATGGGGCATGAAAATGTAGTTTCTGGCTTGCTCTTCTTCCCAGGAAACTCTCAGCATAAATATACAAATGTTTGGTGACCAATTGTTCTTTCTGATACATTTTTAATGGTAGAGTATAAATTTATGTCTTGGGGCTGGGGGTTTAGCTCAGCGGTGTAAGTGCCTGTTTGGCAAACTTGAGGTTGTGAGTTCAATCCCCAGTGTGCGTGCACACACACACACACACACACACACACACACACAATGATGTCTCTATCCTGACATTTCTTTACCTTTAAAAGGCTACTTTTCCACCTGGATATGTCATATGCTAAACTACTGATTTTATTCCCTATGCCTTTCTCTTCCATCACGCCTAACTTAAGTATTTAAATATATTGTCTATCTAGTTTGTCACTCCAAAACAAGAAAGTTTTGAAAATGCTTTTCTCTTATCCTCTAATTAATTTAACCCTAAATATAATTTAAAATCATCTAAATCTAATAATCTTCAGTAATGCCATCCTAGTTAAAACCATTATCATTTCTCAAGCTGTTCTAAAAGCCTTTTGTTTCTCACATTCTTTCTTCTGATGTCATGCTAGGGAAAAATTCAGGGCAAATACTTAACTACCCAGTTATACCTTTCACCTTTTTATATTCACTGTTCTCTTTCTTATATTGATCCAGAATTTTCCACATTTACATTACAAATATGCAAATACACTATTATAAAATAAAAGTATGTTCAAATATTAGAGTATATTACAGATACAGCTTAGACATCAAGATAAGAAAATAAATTTGTACATATACAAATTTGTACATATACAAAATCTACAACAAAGTGTAGATAAGTATATGCTTCCATGTATTTATAGAAGCATGACCAAAGCAGAGTTGGTATTTTTTTCTCATGCTAAATAATCATATTTTGCCTTTAAATGTTAACAGAAAAAAATCCAGTAGGCAGTAAACAGTTGCACCCACCTGATCTTGAAAGGTAGCCTGAGTATTTGCATCTCACAAAATGGACTATGCTGTCTTCTTCAGCACCCTAGAGTCACCAAAAGGAAAAATTTTGGAAGTATCATAAACCTAAGGTCACAAACTAAAGTTTTAGTAACTGTGAAATGTTAGCCTGATAATACCATCTGCATTTGTCAGCCAGTTTCTCATTGTCGGACAGTCAGATAGTTACTACTTCACTGACCAAGCTGGGTATCCTGTAGTATTAGACCCATACTTTGATACAGCTAGGTACAGCAGGTGATCACCCTTTGCTCCAGGGTCTCTTAATGCTTGTCCGGTCAGTGTAAACCACTTCAGATGCTAAGGGCTTCCCTTAGTCATCTTTGTAGACAGAAACACTTTTTTTTAGTGCATAGCTCTGCATGATGATACAAGTATAGAAAATATTTCATTATTTGTCCAACTGATAAAAATAGTTACTCTTTCATGCAAGGTACTTTAAAATTATATGTACACATTCAAGAAAAATGGATCTCACTTTAAATTATAAAATTGGTATATGTTCTACAATAGGTCTGATTTAGTTTTCTACATACTTGAAGGTTTTGAAATGTTTATCCATCGCTTGTTATAGCTTCTCCTTTACTACAGAGACTTGTTGAGTGGTTTCCAGTACATTTTTATTGGTATCCCTAGTAATTGAATATTCAGCTCTGGTATACTTACTCTTTTATTTATGTCACCTCTTTTAAAATTGCTGCTTTTATTTTAACTTGCAATTCCTACAAACTCTGTCAACCAATATTAATCTCTTGTTTTACCCTTCCTGCCATTGATTTTAGTGATCAATAGCATTGCATCCTTGCCAGAACTGATGAAGTTTGAATTCCTGCGCTATTAATTCTAAACTGTCACAGAGTTGCACTGTCCCCTAGTGTAATCTTCTGTCATGTGTGGTTACTCAAATTCAAATTTGAACATCAATAAATTAAATTTAAAATTTACCTTCTCAGATATGCTAACTATATTTCTAGTGCTCAGTAACTAAGTATAGCAGGTGATTAACCAAAGGACAATGCAGCTATGGAACACTTACCGCTATAGGGAGTTCAATGTTTTTCTTTCAGAATATCATATCCAGGTTTTCTTCTATTCGTATAAACGACTTCATCAATCTAATTATTTGTGTAAGTGAGAAAGTCACAAGGCAACATAAAATTTATATCTCATCACATTTATAGCAACTATAATAAAGTCAGACTTTATAGTGAATTCTAATGAATCAAATGTGTTCGTATAAATTGCTAACATTTTTCTTGTCTAAAATAGTGCTGATCTACTGAGTTGGACATACCAATCTTATATTCCTAAATGAAGTTATATTTCAAATATCATAAAAACATGCTGCTTGTAGTCAAAATAATACTTCTGAAAACCTTGCTAAAATGTTCACATGGAATGATCTCTAGATATTTCTCCTTTCTTTAAGTAAGAAAATAGAGTTTGCTATCCCTGTACATGCAAGTGTGTACCCTCATCTTTTATAGTTATACCATATAGTGTTATCCATTATAAACTGTAGTTTAAATCAGAAGTAATTGTTTTTTTCTTTTGAAGAAATAAATGTTCTACATACATTATTTAATGTTAATGTTAAAAAATAGCTTGGTTTTATTTGTCAATTAATCAGATTATAGTGGGATCCTTTCTAAATGTTATTCTGGACTATTCAGTTCATGCTAGTGGTTTTTTCTTTTAAACCCTAACAGAGTAATGCTTTGCTTACATTGTGACTGTCTTGAGGACTTGTAAAAGTTCATCCCTGCTGCAACTTTCCTCACAATTAGAGCCCCTCTCACCTTGCAAAGTGTGAATGGTCCTTCCTTTTCATAGAGAAGATGAACTGTGCTTTGCATTATGTCTACTTATAAGTGAAGGTAACGTACTGTCAATTTTCTTTGTTTAAATATAGAACCATAACTCTGCATATCTACATTTCCAGAGACTTGGTATATTTCCAAAGAATATTTTTGCAAACACATGTGTAACTATATCTACATAATTCACAAGCTTGTGTAAGCCTATGCCTGGGCAGCTATTTGCTGTAACACTGGTGTAGACTGTCTCTAAACATTGTGTGTTATTTATTTTGAAAAACACAGAGCTTCATAATCTGAAAAGAAAGAATGAAGCATTTTTATAAAGCCAGTTAGTCTTCTGGTTGTGCTTGTCAAAACTCTACATGATAAAGCATTTCTATGGCTACTAGGAAAGGTGATTCTTCAATTATGACTCAATCCTTTCCCAAGAGTTCTTAAAGAGATACAGGGTAGAATTTATTACACCAGAAAATGCATCAATAATTTTCTCATTTGTAGATTTATGCATGTAAATATATAATATATACATTATATAAAATACTTTCACATATAACATAGGTAGATTACGTGTGTAATAAATTTGTTCTAATATTTCCTGAAGTGAAAAAAGAAATAAAGGGATTAAAATGAAAAGCAAAATTGGCAGTGTGGGAATAGAACAGAAGTATTTGAATCATAATGCATGTATTTCTATAAATGAAAAGTAATAGTCATTTAATTTAAAATAAGTGTCTCAGTGAGGAGATCAAGTAGGTGAAAAAAGTTACTAAACTGGAAAATAGAAATTACTAAGGAATTTATAAGGGCATTACTGAGAGTGTAACACAGAGAAAAAAGGATAGAGTATATGAGATATGGAGAGGTTAACAATTTCTCATTGTGGTGGCTGGGGATTTAGTTCAATAGCATAAGTGCCTGCTTGGCAAGCACAAGGTTATGAGTTTGATCCCCGGCACAGAAAAATAAAAACAAACAAACAAACAAACAAACAAAAAACCCAATTTCTCATTGACATAATGTACCCTCATCAGTATCTAGGACAATTTTCATGGATGCAGGTAAGAAGGAAAAATTATCTAATGGCACAACATGTCATGCCACAAGAGGAAATAAACTACTGGGAGTAAGAATCAGTAGGAAAAATATCATAAAACTAGACTCTCACTGACCTAGATATTGTGATGATCAAATATAGATTATTAGTTTAGAAATGAAAAGTTCAAAAATATGAAACCACAAAATCATTAAGTAATAAGATTTAATATGATAAGGTAAACCTAAAAAACAAACCAGAATGTTCAGGTAGCAGAATAAGACTCTAGACAGATTGTTTAAATTTCAGCAAAGACACACACACACACACACAAAAAAAAAAAAAAAAGAAAGAAAGAAGAAAATGACTCCTGCAGGCTATGACAACAAAAGGTAGTATATGTATAATTTGAGTTCCAGAAGAGTAGAAATGAAAGGACGAGAAGAAAACTGTTTGAAGAGGTAATAGCCAAGGGCTAGAATTCCTAACAATTAAAGAGAGACAGGCACCATAAGTCTCATGAAGATAAATAACCAATCAGTCTCTAGACCTGTGCAGCAGACTGCAAAACTTCAAAGATACGGTGAAGAAACCGCCGGCTCACCGTCCTGGTAGGTGGCTGTGGCCTGGAAAGCTGCAGCTGCCCCAGGGCAAGAACCATCAGTGTCTCCTGGGATCAGCGCCATGTTGGAACCTAGGGGACTGGGAAACCAAGCAGCCAGCTCGCTGCCCTGGTAAGCAGCCATGAGCCCACCGGCACGCGGGATGAGAATCAAACATACATCACCCTCCCTCCCCATTAGCAAGTGGGAGCCAGAGATCTGAGCATCTCTTGTGAGGTTGACTATATGCAATACAGCAAATAAGGGGGATTTCCTTATATCATCTCTTTGAAGGCAAATATTTTTATCACTGTTTTGCTTTGTTCTGATTAATGGTATTATTGCCCTATTCAATATTCTGTTTTGGTAAGTTCTATAATGTTCTGTATTTCCTTTGATTTTGCTATACTTGATTGAAAGAACAACTATTTTGAGGAAAATGAGATATACTATGGTACCTACTACTGTTATCCTGGTAACCTGCTGTGAAGTTCCGTGCCAATTTTGCTACATTGTCTCAGTTGGCTTTGTTCCATCTTGTTCTGTTGTGTCTTACTACCTTCAAAATTAAAAAAAAAAGAGATACAGTGAAGACATTAGAACAACTGAGAGGAAAAACAGGTTATCTGTAACACTGTATCAGAATCCTGACAGGTCTTTCAAAAGTAACAATAAAGCCCAGACTATAATATAGCAAACTCTTAATAAGCATTTAGAGAAAAGAGTTACCAATATAAAATCATTTACTTAGCAAATTCTCAAAACTGGGGATGATATTTTCAAGAAAGAAAAAAGAGAGTTTGGTAAAATATACAGCAAAAAGAAAAGTATATCTATCTTAGACTAAACAAAATCTGAGGTAAAAAAGGAATAAAAAGCAAAGAAACTAAAAAACATGGTTTAGTAAACAACTAGATAGAACTAGTTTACTGGGAAAAAGTTACATTAGATGAAATTTGTGCTCTACCACTTAAAGCCCTGGATATTAAGTGGACATTGAAAAAGAAGGTAGGCATTAAGTTTGACCATGTTAAATGAAATATGTATGTTGTTTTTAGAATATTAATTAATAATAAAATTAATACTGTACCTATAACATCTAAGTCAGTAAGAGAAAAAAATTATAATTAAAAAAATACTCCAGAAGGCAAGAAGACAAGAAATTAAAGTTAAACATACCATTTAATATATCATCAATAAATGTAAATGGATTAAATTGTCCTTTACTCCCCACCTCAGTTATAATGTACACATTATTGCACTATATGTTGCCTACAGACTATACACATAAAGGGCAAAGACAGAAAGTTGAATATGCTTTTAAATATGGTCATGTAAATTCAGTTATATCTCTTTACTTTCTAAGAAAAGAAAAAACTAAAATCGCAAATACCATTTTATTTACTTTTTTCTCTTTTTCTCTCTTTTTCTTTCTTCCTCTACTTATTTTTCTATTTTCTTTTCTTTCTTCCAGAATTAAGTAACAATATATCCCTAGATGCAGAAGCAGTGAGAGGGCTGACAAAGCAATATAGTCAACAAAGGAGTCCCAGAAGAGAGGACCTCTCATTTGCCCACTGCAGAAAACAGTGAAGGACATCCCTGTCCTAAATCCCTGGGCTACAGTGTACCAAATGTACCACACAAACCGTTTCCATGTCTTTCCTTTGATCTGATTTCCTTCCAAGAAATAAATGTGGCAAGGTTAGACCAGGAATCATACCATGAAGAAGCCAGGTTTCTAGGAGTAGTTTCTAGGAGTAGTTCTATGTCTCTAGTAACAGTCAAAAAGGAAGCTTTATAAACATTCCATAATGCCTTTCTTCCTTTGGGTTTAAATTTTTGCAAACTTACATTTGTCCTTGACTTCCCTCAACCAATGCTGGATTGACTACATAATTTGCAGAGCCTGGGACAAAACATAAATATGGAGTCTTCTGCTTGAAATTTATTAAAAATGTTAAGATGGTAATATCAGAGCATAAAGCCAAGCACAGGACTGTTTTGCAAAAAGGGTATGTGTACTTCACAAGTCATTTGTCCACAATACTTGTCTCAATAAAATTCTCTTTCCTGGAAAACAAACATCTCCTAAAAAATTGGAACAAAATAAGTGCCAGTATAAGATTTAATCAGAGATTCTACAAGAAGATGAAAAGAAAACAATTGGGAAAAAAATTGCAAAGGAAAATCAATCATGAAAATGTTGCAATGAAACATTCGAAAGTTGCCATCATGAATTGTATAAATCATTTATAGAAGAATGACTTACTAATGTATTTGTTTCTTTGTGGAGGAGATGGAAGAGAAGGGTTGACACTGGTTGATGGAACCAGAATTGGTAGAATGAATGAAAACGGTAAAACAAAATCACTATGGGAATCAATGATTCTGAAAGTTGACCATGTATCTTAACAAGCAGTGAAACTCTTATATCAATCCAGTGACCCAAACTCACACTCATAGGTCTTTTTAAAGTAGTTCTAGAATTGTGCCTGGTCAGTGAAATAGTTAAAACTCTTCTACATGACACTGATGGGCAGCCAGAGTTAATGACCATAAAGATAATCAAAAGAAAAAACATGCTATAACAGCAACAAAAGACAGAAGAAACTTGAAAGGCAAATGGAAAAGAAGTGCTACAATTGGGCTGTTTATCGTATTTTTATTAGCTGAAGAAAGAAAACTATATCTACAATTTCAAATAAAAACAGATTTATTAGCAAAAATACAAAACTAAGGAAGATATTAAGATAGCAGAATTAACTAAATTCAAGAGGGATAGATGAATTGATAGATCTACAGAAAAAAGTGGAAAAATCTAATTTTCAATTTCAAAGAGAAAGTTAATATATGATAAATATGACATCTGGATGGAAGGAAAAGGTGAATTATTTCAAAGATGTTGCACCAAGAAAGCCACCTGAAATAAATAAAAAGCTTGAGTGCCCACCTTACATAACAATAAATTTCATGTGGATAAATATTTAAACCCTGAGCCAAAATAAATATTTAAGTTGCTTTTCTCAATCTTTGGTTATAGTAACACAAAGGTGAGTCACACAGTGAGTTAAGTTTGTTTTCCATATATTCAGTTTACTTTGGGTTGTTTGTGTAGTTCATGCCTGTCATTTATCCATGTATTCAGTAATTCAAATATTGGTAGATCATATTTTTATGATTATTCCTATTTTAATGGATATATATTAGACAAACTTAAAACTTGTAAGTAGAAGAAGTAGCAGTTTTGAATCCAGAAACAACTTACTGTTTAGTTTAGATTAATATACACTTATATTAGAATATATGTCAATTTTAACTTATTTTAAAATCATGTTTAATACAATCTTTACAGTTGGTGTTATTCTCTCTGACATTAAAATTAATTAGTAAGTTTGACTGCCTTGTTTCATCACTTCAAATGCAATCTGGTAATTTGGATGTAATTTGTCATTATTTTATTGTGTCATGCACTGACCAGCTGTTATTTTATAACATAAATATATTTGTTCAAAAGAGCAAATTATTAAAAGAACCATCAAAATAATCTCTATGACTTCCAGTGAAAATCCATTCTAGTGTTTTCTGTTTATTAGAACAGATGACTAAAAGGAAAATTTCATGTATAGCAAAGTCAATTTTAGTAGGAATTCTCAAAGGAAAAACAAAAATGTAAAAAGAACTTTTTAGAAGGCAAATGTGAAATCTGTACATATTAGACATCATTGATCAAACATGAATATTTCAGAAATTTCTAGATACAAGTACATACTTTATGAAGTCCTTGAAAATAAGAAAAAACCAGTATTTCAAATTGATGACTTGACTGTAATTCCATGCTTTACACTGAGTCATATTGATTTGTAGGTTCATTATTTTGTTAAAAATCCATGTTTACTTGAGCAACTGATTTCTGTCAGGTTTCTTGTTCTGTATCTGGGAAAATAAAGGGGCATATGCAGTACAATTCAACTTTTTATATTGAAGAGTGACTAATCATGACATTCTCATCTTCACACTTTTCACTAAGCAGATGAAGTGTTTTGCAAATTTAGAACATATGTGCCATCTGACTTTGGTGTATATAATTCATGCAGCAAAAAGCAGTGCACTTACTTACATGGTTAAAAGAGCTACTTTGAAGTCAGATATACTTTCCTTTGTCACAGGCCATGTGAATATAGACTGATTAATTATCACATCTGGGCTCAGTTTTCTCACCTGTAAAATGACTAACACAATACTTATCTAGAAAGTTGGGCTATACATAAGCATGGAAAGCTTTTAGCTTAAAAATACTTCATACCTATTAGAATGACCATAAACTGGTAATTGACTAAGTTTTACTTATGAATACAGAAAATATAATCATTGCTCAAAATCAGTCCTTCTAAAGCTGGGTGTGGTGGCACACTCCTGTAATCCCAGCATTTGGGAGGCTGAGGCAGAAGAATCATTTGCAAGTATGAGACCAGCCTGGTTACCAAGTGAACTCAAGACCAGGCTGAACAATGTAGTGAGATCCCTCCTCAAAAAGACCCCCAAAAAATCAGTCTAGAAAAGAGAATAATTTTTCCTAGTCCAATATAAACTGGCACTAGTAGCTTATGGTGACAATTAGAGGAATAAACACTGTGATATACAGAAAAAGGGCAATGTCATTTTAACATTGGAGTCAATAATAGGCATGAGGAAATATAATAGTCTTTCAGTTAAAAGCAAAACAACTGCTGGAAATGTACTTAATTCACAAGTATTTGGTTGTATAGGTCACAGACTAACAGAAGCCAAAAATAAAAGAACTTATGAGATGAAGAGGTTATAGGTCTAAGAGTCAGATAATTTTGTAGTTGAGTTATATTACAAGTGGAATGGTTAGATATGATAAATTCTACTTCTGTTTTGTGATGTGCTGTGGTCAGTGATTCTGTATATCATGAAGGACTCTTCATCCTTGGTGGTCATAGCAATGCTGCAGATATTGAAGGTTATCTTTTGAATGTTAACCAATTTTTGCCTAGTGTGATCTTACATTCTCCCTAGTAGAGATAAAACATACAAAACTGCCTGGGTATATTCTGTGATTTTTCTCAGGATTTGTAGCCATTTGGACTGCCAGCTATACAGACCAGTCTAGTAGATACATAATACAATTTGTCAACTTTCCCAGTAGTCATGTTTTTAAAAAGTAAAAATATACAGATGAAATATTAATATTAATAATTTATTTCATTTTATATAATACATATAAAATACTATTTCAACATGTAGTCAATACAAAAATCTGAGATAGTTTCATTCATTTTTCATGTTGCATCTTCCAAATTCTCAATTCATATCACAAATCAATTCATACAGGTCACATCTCAGATACTATTCATTATCTTCTTGTGATTAGCAATTTCCACATTGAAATGTACATATATAGAGATGTGCAGTGTAATTTAGAAAAAGTAACCAGTCAATGGTTTGGAGTACAGACTTCAGGAGAATGTAACTAATCTGATTTAAGAAAAAATGTGGGTATGCAAAAAGATATTGTCATTTTATAGTTCATAATTTTAGTGTTCTTATTTTATCAGGAAAATAAGAGACTTCAAAATGAAATTATTAAACATTAGTGAAACAAAGTGTAAAAGACATGAAATATGGAAAAGCTTTCATGATCAAATATTGGTTGAATTAATACTGCTAAAATGTCCATTATATCCAATATACAGATTTGATTCAATCTGCATCCATATGCCAATACCATTCTTCACAGAACCAGAAAATACAATCCTAAAATTCATATGGAAGCACCAAAGACCAAGAATAACCAAAGAAATCTTGAACAAAAAGAATAAAAAGGCAGAAGATTAGCATGAGAGTAAGAAATTCCTAGTGTAGTCTTTGGATGTGGGAATGTTTCCATAGATTTTTAACACCCCTCCCCTGAAATTCTCACTATGAAGATCATGGAAAATAACCTCACTACTCTGGCAAGAGGACCAGCAACTAATCTTATGCTGTGATGATAAGATACAGCTAATATTTAAATTTTAAAAACTTTAGTACAGTAAAACACATGTTGCCATTAATCCCTCTCAAAATACTCTCCTTCACTTCAGATGTGTGTATTTCATTGTTCTTGCCACTTTCTGGAGCAGTTCTACAAGTCCTGTTTTGTGAATGTCTTTAGTTGCAGTGTTGTGACTGCCTTGATGTGCTTAGTAAGTTCAAAACATTTAACTTTCACAATCATTTTAACTTTTGGGGAGAGCCAAAAGTCACAAGGTATGAGATCCAGTGAATAAAGTTTATGAAGACACAGAATAATGTTTCATTTGTCAGAAATTACCCTAAGCATTAACTGCAAACTCCTTAGGAGCAAAACAAAGCCAAAATAATTATAAATGATATCAAAAGGTGGGATAAAATAATCATTAGTACTGGACTAAGTTAAACTGGTTTTGCAATTATCAGATAAGTAATTTTAAAAAGCTGGCATTAAAATATTAAGTTTTATAATGGAAAAAGGAACAAAGGGGCAAAAGTGTTTTATAAGTAGATAGCTGGAAATTCTAAGAAAGAATTTTTTAAATTATGGAAACAGAAACATCATAGCAAAAGTGAAAGAAAAGAATAAAATTGGAGGCACTGCAAGACTTAAGATATATTACAGAGCTATAGTAACCAAAAGGATGTGGTGTTGATGTAAATAATAGATGAAAAGAACAGAGTAGAAATACTAGATAAAAACCCACACATTTTTAACCAATTGCTTCTCTACAAAAAACTAAATCCATACACTGGAGAAAGGATAGACTCTTCAATAAATGGTACTGAGATGCCTGCAAAAGATTGAAATGACCTCTCAACTCAAAATGAATCAAAGAATAAAATATAAGACAGGAAACTCTGAAATCACTGTAAGAAAATTAGAATAAACTCTTTAAGACATTGGTACAGACAATTATTTTGTTAATAATATCTTAAAAAGGCAAGAAAGAAAATGAAAAAATTGATAAAAAGGATTAATTCACCCTAATATCTTCACAAGAACAGATATAATCAACAAGGTGAAAAGATAGTTTACAAAATGGGAGAAAATATTTGTTAATTATTCATTTGACAGAGAGTTAATATCCCAGAATATAATGAGTTCATTACACTTGAAAAAATCTGTAAAATTTAGGAAAATGAACTGAATAGATACTGTTCAATAAGAAAGAAACAAAAGAAAGAAAAAGAAATATAAAAGGTTAGTGAATACATGAAAAATGCTTAATATCATTATCCATTGTAAAAATACAAGCCAAAACTATAATAAGAACTATTTTATCCCATTTAAGAAAGCTATTATGAAAACCAAACCAAACCAACCAACCAAAATGCAAAATAAATTCTGGTGAAGATGTGGACGAAATGAGACTCTGGTATAGTGTTTGCAACAAGGTACACTGACACAGCCATTAAGGAGAACATTTTGGAGGTTCATCAAAAACTAAAAATAGGGGCTGGGGATTAAAGCTCAGTGGCATAAGCACCTGCCTTGCAAGCACATGGTCCTGAGTTCAATCCCCAGTACCAACAAAACAAACAAAAAAAATAAACAAACAAAAAAGTTCAACTAAAAATAGATCTACCATATGCCCCAGCTAGCCCCTGTATAAGTATATATTAAAAGAAAATGTGGAATCAAGTACCACAGAGATATCTGCAAGCTCATGATTACCGGGCACTACTCATAATAGCTAAGATATAGAACTAGGCTTAAATGTCTATCCATAGTTGACATTGCTGATAAATAAGATGTGGTACATATATACAATGGAAAAATTTTCAGGCATAAAGAATAATAGCTTGACATCATTTATAGCAAAGTGGATAGAACTGGAGAATAATATATTAAGTGAAATAAGCCAGACACAGAAAAACAAGTGCCATATGTTCTTTTATGGAAAGAAGGAAAAATAACTCCATTTGAATGTAGACTAGTGCCTAATAGATGCTGGGAAGGGTGTGTGTATGGTTTATAAAAAGGTATTTAGATTTGATCAGTGCATAATTTGTACATGTATGGAATTATACTGAATCCAATTAGCATGAACTATTAATACATATTAATAAAAATAAATAAATAAATAAAGTAAAGTTAAAAAATATACATAGTGGGAAAAGGAAACCTAAAGAATACTTAATATAACATAAGATGTTTTACATCTTAAAAATTAAGAAACTGTTACCACCTAATGATACATAACATGAAGACCAAATATCATCAAGTATCAATATGATTTCCCACTGAAAATTATCCATTTATATTACAGAGAAGACTTAGTGAAACAGCATAGCTGCCTCTTTTAAAATTTTTTTTTATTTAAAGAGAAACAAAAGCATGTAAAGGGTAGAGATAATACAGAATTTCAAAAAAAAAGATTAACAATAAGAAATCACTAGTTGATAAATTACATATTGTCCTCTTAGAAATAGTTGTTCAAGTTACAAAATTAAAGCATACAAAGTAGATATTCAAACAGTGAGAGTGTAAACAGCTACACATGCCTGAATCTCTACATGTATTTCTATCCTTTCTGTATTAGAGGGAAAAACAAAACATAACAGGACAAAACAAAACAAATTCCTATAAAAACATGAAACCAAAAAGTTGTATAAAACCACAGTACAAGGTGATCTATAATGATTGCTGTGTTGTTTCTTATTATTTTCAATAGAATTGTCTATATCATCAAGCATAAATAAATATAGCAGTATAATTGAATATAGCAGTACATAACAATATTAGTAAAAATAAAACATTGTAGATAGTATAAAACTTCAAACACAGGTAATAATCAAACCATAGTGGATATTCTAGTGAATCTTGTCATCTTAAGTGCAGTTGCCTATACTCTCAGACTTGATACTATCAATCATAACAGCTTTGAATAAAATCCATCAGTACAAAACAGCAATCTAACAAACCAGATTTGATTATGACCAGTCATGGTAAAACAGTGTAGGTTTTACAGAGCTGTAGATTAACTTAATAGGAAACTAAGGATGATTATTGTACTATATCCTGTTATTTTTGGGATTACTGTCTGTGCCCTCAAATCTAGTACAGGTAGAATGACTGGAACAGAATATAATACAGCTAAGCAGAGTAGTGCGAGTAATGTGGGTTTTAAATCCTGGTGCACTACTAATAATATAGTGTATCAAGGCCATCTATGTTAGTGATTCTAGTTATCCTTCTCTGCCTCATTTCTGCTATGCTATTTTTCTACCTCTGTTCATCTACTTTTCTCCTTCATTCTACTGCCTGCCCCACTCATTGAGGCCTTTCTGCCACTGTTCCTAAAATCCTGGTATTTTTTTTCTCTCTCTAGAATGTCCTTCAATATTCTCTGTAGGGTTGGATTGGTGGTCACAAACTGCCCCAGTTCCTCTTTGTCATGGAAGCATCTTGCTTCTCCATTAATTTCTAGTGACAGTTTTGCAGGGTACATCAATTTGGGCAGGAGGTTATTTTCTTTCAGGGCTTTGAATACTTCACTCCAAGCTCCTCTTGATCTGATGGTCTGTGCTGAGAAGTCAGCTGTGATTCTGATGGGCTTACTTTTATAGGTAATCTGTTTCTTTTCTCTGATGGCTTTTAATATTCTGTTTTTATATTGAATTTCTGGTATCTTGATTATTACATGTCTGGGTGCAGATCTGTATTGGTTGTAGGTGGCTGGAGTGCTGTATGCCTCACATAACCGAATGTCATTTTCTTTTCCCATGCTTAGGAAGTTTTCTTTAATTATTTCTGTGAATAGCCTTTGTAATTCACCTGTATGTATTCCTGCTTCTTCATTCTCATTTCTTATTCTTAAATTGTAGATTCTCTTGTCATCTTCTAGCCTTTGTATTGTTACTGTCTGTTTCCTTGTTATTTTTAAGAGATCTTTCCTTTCATGATCACACATTGCAAACTTGTCTTCAAGTTTTGATAGTCTATCCTTAGTTTCTTTTAAGGAGTTTTGCCAGCTTTCAATGGAGTTTTTAATTTCCTGGTAGTCTCTGAATCTGCTTCATGTGTTCTATATTTTCTTTATATTCTTTATCAAATGTTTCTCTCCTTTTTTTGTGTTCCTCCCTTCTTCTGTCTGTATCTTCCTGATAGATGCTTCCTGAGAGCATTTCTTTTATTACTCTACATATATCTTGCTTTACCTGATTTCATATTTCAGTTTTGAGCTCATCTACAAGGTCCCAAAGATATTTCTTAATGTCCATTGAAGTCATGTCTGATGTTGTGTGTTTGCCGCCCTCAGTCTCCCTTGTTTTTCCATCTCCTGGATCAGTGCTCTCAGGGTTCTGGGTTAGGGGCCTCTTACTGCTTCTCTCTCCTGTCATGGTCCTGGCTTCCTCCACACAGGTTACAGTGCAGGTCCCAACCCCCTTCCCTGTTGGCCACGTTTCCTCCAAAGCACGCTGTCGAGGGAACTCTGCCCTCTCCTGACTGCTCTTGTCACTGAGGTGGAAGCAGCAGCTGCCTATGCCTGACTCTCCCCACCAGGCCAACCAAACTGCAGAGGCCTTCCCCCAGTCAGTGCTTGCTAGGTGTAGGGAATCGATTTGGGATGGCTCATTGGGTCCTGGCCAGGGGTATGGCCCAGTCCAAACAAGTCTCACGAATCTGCTCTGGGGACGGAGGAACCAACTGAAGTCACTGTTGCTCCCAGTTCAGGCTCTTCTTGCCTGATTCCAACATGTCGCCCATTTGGTCTTGCCCTTGCCATGTGTGTGGGGGGGTCTCATTCCCAGCACTGACCATGGATTAATGAAGGTCCCTTTGCTGGCTTTGCTCTCTGTTGGGCTCACCAATCCCCAACTTCTGTGCTGCTGTGCTTCCTGTGAGTGGCAGTGGGAACGAATTTGGATGGCTCTGCTGGCTGGAGCAGATTCAGGCTGTTGCAAACTTGGCAGGTTGCCGTGAACAAAAAATGCTGTGTCCTGTAATTTTTAGCTGTTTCAGTTATAGTCCCAACATATTTGATGAGCTTTTTTTAATGTTTTAATTTCTTCCTGTGTCAAGAGGATCTATCTCCCTCTGTCTGGGTCTCTCCAGGGTGTTTTATTCTGGCAAATGAGTTGTTTCTCCTGGGAGGCTTTGTATTTTGTTGCTCACTGATCAGCCATCTTGACTTCTCTTTCACAGCTGTCTTTAAACATAAAAAGGAGTTTCAGCTGATACCCAACCCAGAAGCTTTTTGTTCAAAGACAACTAATGTGTTAAATTGATATTGCAGAATTTCTGCTTGTAACTTCTTTGCTTTCATTAAATCTAATGGCAGAATCTTGTCTGCTGAGAATCGACTTCATATATTTCCATGCTGACAGGCAAGATCTTCAACATACTCAATTTTCTCATTCTGTAACCATAATTCTGTGCCTCAATCTCCTTCTAGAAAAGGCCCCGCCTAAACATTAGGAAGTCATTAAGAATTCATCTCCATTCAATCTAGCAAATCTTTGCCAAGATTTCTGACAGAGTGTCAAATGGTTCCTAGTTGTTTGTATTTCTCAGCTGAACTGAAAAGACAGACTTACACTGAGTCTTTATTTTCCATTATGGATTCTGAGTTATCTGGCTTCCTATCAGATTTAAAATATTGATGACTTGCTACTAGTGAAAGCAGCAGCAAAAAAATGAGTAATAGCATATAACAAATTGCTATAGTGTAATAACATTACTGATATAGATATTTCATTTCTCAATATTTATCCTAGTCTCAATTTACAATTTATTTTCTAATGGTTATTGAGTTTTTCAACAAGTATATTTCTCTCTTATGTGAAGTTAACTCATTCATTGATATTTTGGAACTTTCAAAAATAGGAAAGCATATCACATATTAAATAAAACAGTCTTATGGTTTTATTTTGTTCTTTTTTTAAGATGTGTGACAGTAAAGAGAGGAAAATTAGAGTTTATAAGTTAGCACAATGTAGGTGATTAAATTAAAATATAAAAAGGATTGTTTTCATAATGAACATTTTGTCTTCAAGAGTTTTGAAGAACTGCACCTGTGAACATTTTATTATTTGTTATATATTCCCAAAATCTTCGCCTCTGCCTGAAAAACAAGTGGCTACCATCAAAAAACATGTACCCTATGCTTTTATCAAATTGTGATCACCTTAATAATGGAGGATCTACAGGCGAGAGACAGCTCACACTATGGATTTGTTGGAGTAGAAAAATGACATAATTTACAACAAATGATTATCTACTCTCCCTTTAATTCCTATAAATCCTCAACATAAATACAGTTTGAATGAAGCCGAAGAGTCACAGTTGGATATCACATATGCCTTTTTTTTTTTTTTTGGTTTGGTTTTACTTTTGAGGGCCACAGAACATAATATCATGCCTAAATGACTATAGAGATAGCTTGAATACAGTAAATTGTCTTTGAATGCTACCTTCTTTTTTGATTAACTTGTTTTACCATATATGTTAAAATAACAGAAATAAAATGTACTTTTCTACAGAATGAGACCCTGGAGGTCTAATATCCTAGAGATCAAAGAAATGTAACAACTAGTTTGTATCTTTCCTACAGTTCTTTTAAAAAGACAAAGAATAAAACATGAGATTTTCAAGTCATTTAAAGTGTCCCACAAAAAGGAAAACAAAAACAGATGAGTGTGTATGTGTACATGTTGACATATTAAAGAAAAGATATATGTATGCTTTTTTGTACATAAAGTATATTGTATTATACATTCATATGGTACATGTATCAATGCATGTTTATATATATTCATACATGCCCACCTCATAGTGTTACAGCTGAGTTAGTTAGAAATACTATAGGCAGTCAGAAAGGGCTAGGTCTTCTGAAGAGCCAGTGTAGAAGCCCAGATACCTTGCAACTGTGAGTGAGACAGACACCTCCTGCTGTGGGCCAGGCCTCAAGAATAAACAAATACACCCATATCCTAAGGATTGGTATTCTAAATAGTTCTTTATCACCCTGAGGAAGTCAGATATTACCTCGCCCAGCTTGCTTCAGGAAGAATCACTGCTGTTAAGCATGCCTGCTTACTATGTGACTTGCCTTCCCATTTGTTCCTGATTTAATCAATTTTACCTGAGCAATTAATCTTATTGGTTAACCATAGTTCTGTCTCATCTTATGCTCACCTTGTGAGTTCCCTTTTTCTCCACCTTGAACACATCTCACCCCATGATTTTACTCTATTAAAATCCCTTGAAAAGACAGAATCTCTGGTAATCCGCTTGGGATCCATTCTGTCCCTCAAACAGAAGCTTTATTTCTCTCAATAAATATATTTTGCTATTAACCTCTGTTGTTCCTAAGATTCATTCTTCAATTTTAGAGAACACAAACTTGTACAGTATATATCGTAGGTCAAGAGTTTCATTCCCCTATATCAGTAGGACACAGGATATAAGTGCATATTATTTACTCCACTTCCTTTAAAGAACATAACTGCATCGTGGGCCAAATTGGGCACTTTATGCCTTGTAAGGTCACTTTTTATGTAGATTATTCAGAAAACTACTGTTTGCCTCTCTTGTGTTACTTTCATGAAATCAACATTCAGAAAGTCTGGCTTCCTGGAAAACAACAGAACATTCAGCTCACATGTAAGGAAAGAAATCCCACCAAAGACAAGGGAGGGCACAGAACGGGAAAAGTGACCACTATGATACAAAGGAGCAAAGAATGGTGATTCAGAAGGAGGGTGGGAGAGCGAAGCCTGCCTCCTTGCCTGCAGCAGCATAGATCCCACAATTGCCACTCACTTGGCAGATAACCCACCAGGGCATTGACCTTGGCAGCATTACAGAGATAACCTTTATGTGAAGAAGAACTGTTCTTCAACAATGTCTCCAATATGCTTGCCACAAAATTTCTTCTTTCTTCCCCATTCGAAAGGGAAAAGTACATGGCAAAACCTACTTTATTTTCCTGCTCTCTCCTGTGCCCCTTGTGGCAGAGGCAACACTCCTGGCTCATTGTGGAGAATTCCTTGTATCTCTTGAGTGCCCTTCACTAACCTTAAGGATATGCAAACATTTAATTAGAAGACAAAACAATGATGGCTTTTATTAGTCACTTCATTTTCCTTTCAGCTCAAAATTGAAGAATAACTAGTTCTCCTGGTAATCTTTGCATGTATAACTCTGCCAGATGAACTTACCCACAGTGGGCAGTCTCTACCTGGAATGCTGCCTTTGGTCCTTGTGGCCTTCCTTCATCCACACACTACAAGGTAACAGTCCCTGTAATGGTGGCTTTTTTGCTTCCATTTATATGACCATTAGTTGATTATGGTTTATCATTCTCATTAGCTATGTACTGTCCCTCAAAGATTCTCAGATGGATATTGTACCTTGTATTTGAGAAAGATCTTGTCTAAGACAGTAAGAAGAAATTTTATAATCTTGTAGACTGAATCATTAATTCACTGGAACAGAACAAAAATGAGAATCTAACATTGCTTTCTGATGAATATGGAAAGACTCTGAAAAATATATTCGAAGAATTCAGTACATGCCTCTGCATGCATGGTAGGTGCCAGCTGAGACTGGTGGCAAGCCCATTCAGAAATTTCAAGTTATAACTCCTTTGGGAATAATGTGCTGTGGTGACTGCTAACTCCAAATTAGAAAGAGCTTTTCCCCTTACAGCTGGTATCAGGCTTAGTAATGAATCATTTGCCTTTTAATGTTTGTGCTCTTCTTATTTTGTTGGAGATTACTATCCGTGATTGATGGCTCCATGAACTAGTAAAAATAGCTGCTGTAGAATAAAATAACAACGAAGAAAAAGTTCTATTTTTCTGCTTAGGATTTTAGCTAGTCAATTCTGATTGCTTAGGAGCAGATAGTTTGCTTTCTATGTTGTATCTCAGATATCATTGTTTTCATTTGGAGTAGCCTGATCATACTTTAAATCAAGGAAAACAGTTTCTATTAAATACCTTTAAACCTGACTGACTACATCTCCATATTGGCAGAATATTTTATATAATAAAATAGTATTACCTTCTATCCATCTTCTCTAATTCATACAGCACTCCACACATTTTTGTATTTATCAATATTTTCATTGGTAAGCTACTTATTATTTATTGATATAGTGTATGTGAAATTAATCCCTGAAAATCAGAACAAATCCTTCTGGTTCATTACTGTAATCTCATTGTATGACACATATAAGGTATGCAATTAATACTTATAATCAATGAATGAGTACACAGGATGTGTGGAACAAGGTCTCCTTATGTGTATACTTTGTTTTGAAAAATCAGCTAAATTTCTACATTATAAAAATATTAGGAATTGATAAGAATGATATGAGAGAAAGGAAAAGAAACATAGAGATGGAGAAGTTTAGTATTTTACCCTGGGGGCAGGAGATCAGAGCAGTTTGCAAAACGGGTGATGTTTAAATTATGACTCCAAGATAGAAGAATAATGGAAAAGTTGAGAGGTTGAAAAGCATAGATGACATTGGGTCAAACAATCTGTTTGAAGCAGATGGCTGCTTTATGGAAGTTTTTAGAAATCATACTGGTAAAAATAGAACTAGGATCAATTTGTTAAAAGCTTTGTGTAATAAACTAGAGGGTTTAGATTTTATTTGGTTCTCAAGAAGTCAGGAAGCTTTTTGGCCTGTAAGTTTCATAATCAGAGTAAGAAATTAGGAAGATTAATCAGCAAGTAAAGTGAAAGATTCATTGGAGTGTGAAAAGGGAGCTAAAGAGATGACTTGGAATGCTGTGACAATGTAGAAAGTCGATAATAAGAATATGAAGTATAGCAACAGAGGTTTGAATGGAGATAATACTTCAATAGGATCGACAAAGTAATTTGAAAAATAAGATTCTTTTTTTTAACTGTTCATTTGTGCCTAGGAGAGTGATCATTTGGAATTTTTAAATATTAGAAGTTCGGTGATAATATAGTAATGAGATATTTGGAGATTTCAAAAAGTAATGAACAATTTTATATGACAATAATGTTATTTTAGAGTCATTGATGTATGATTTAGTTATCAATAAGGATTTGTGAGTTTGCAATGCCTGAATGATAGAGAATGCCCACACAGGGAGCGGAGGACAGGCAAGTTACATGAGTTAGAGGTAAAGGTCACTGGAGGTAAGATGGTGGAAAAGTTCTTCAATAGCTGAGGCCAGTTTCAGACTAAGGAGTGAGCCAGAAGGGAAGAGAGGTGAAAGAAGGTTTTTCAATTGTTTCCAGCGCTGAGCTCTGCCTCTAGCTATCTACCTATGAATGATATATAATCAAGCACTACATTTTTACTGAGAATTTACTCTGTGACAACAGGTTCTGAGGAGTGGACAGAAAGATCATTTACAATTTATTTCCTCTCATAAGCAGTTTATAATACAATCAGGGAGATGTCATTTAATTATTAATCATTCCCATGATGAAAGAAGCACTTACATATCCTCTCTACTCAGAAATTTCTTCTCTAGCCTTGATATTTCAGTTCTTATTCTTTTAAAAGAAACTACTCCCTAGTACTCCCATTATCCCTTTAATTTATCAATACTGACCTTATAGTGTGATGTTAGAATTTTCAGAGATGGAGAGATCAACCAAATAGTGTGGTTATTATTTTCAGTAGAATTCTTGGGTTACAACATTATATTTCTATTAATTCTGATTAAAATAAAGATGCATTTTGGTATTTTATGGAAAAAATATCAATACAATTTATTTTACATACAATTTATTTTAGCTGTGGAAAAATTAAGAAAGACAAGTAAGTTTTTTTTTTTTTAAAGAACAATATAGAGCTGGGGATATAGCTCGGTGGCACAGCTCCTGCTTGGCAAGCACAAAGTCCTGAGTTCTGTTCCTGGCACAAAAAAAGAAATGACAATATAAAAGTCCACATGTCAAAATTCTGGTGTTTAGATACAGAATGATCACTTTGTCATTTAACTCATTTATATCTTTAGCTTCTCTGTACAGCAGTGGCATGACTGCTGAATGGGATTTCTATCTTTTCCTAGACTATCTGTATTCCTGCATGGTGTTTGATATTGTCTTTTCTCATCAACCCTTGTGCTTTTTCTCTTGGCCATCTGCTCAGGTTCAGGCAGCTGCCATTGTATACACTGGCCTGCTTTGCAGAGGTCATTGCTTATCATTTACTGTTTGCTCATGCATTAATGTCATTTTCCTGCACTGGAAAACTGCCTGAAACTAAGACCTCTTGGTAGTTGTTTTGGTAGTTGTCATCAGTGTTGACACCATTACTGCTTCTCTTCAGAATTTTCAGTGCATTTTCTATAACCTAAGCTACCGGCATGATGGCTGGATTCACGCAGCGATGCCTGAGTCATGAGACAGTTTACTGTGGAAAAATCCAGCATAAAAGAACTGCACATTCTGCATGGAAGGTGTGGATGATCCAAAGAATGAAGCAGACAGATCCAGGATTACATTGAGTGTAATTTTTGTTGCAGATTGATTAGGGACAGAAATAAGGGTAGGAGTAGCAAAAAGATGACATCACTAGATTTGGGTCAGAAGGAAGAGCTTATCTTATGACCAGGATGAAAGAGTCTTTTATTCAAGCTGGAAGGTATTTGGTTTAACTTCAGCTAACATCAAAGATGTCAATTTCATTCCTGAAGCTGATGGAACCAGGGCACACCTGTAAAGCTCTACCTACCATTCTGATGGTTTTGCTGGGAAACTAGGTGGAGAAACAGGACAGGGTTACTCAAGGGCAGTCATGGTGGTGACTTGACTGGCTGCAGCCAGGTCAAGTTGAGCTCCTACTGGGAAAGTATCAGTATTTGCTGACATCACCTGGGGACTTCCAGTGACATATAAATGGTCCACTTATTAGCTTTAATTACTATCAGTTTGAAACCAAGAAACAATACTATAGAAGTTTTCCTCTGATTACTTTCTTGCATTTATCTTTCCACTACACTTTTCTTTAGGCCTACACTCCTAGGACAACCATTAAAGGCCTGGGGTTGGGTGCTACCTTGAGATTTATGCCTCACCTATAAAGAGGAGTCTATACCATATAATTTCATTTCCTTTTGTGTATAACCAGAAATGGAATAGCTAGATTATATAGTAGTTACTGTATATTTTAGCTATTTTAGAAACCAGAAGTCTCTGTACTATTTTCCACAGTGACTATACTAACTTTCATTTCTACCAGCAAAGCACAAGGGTTCCCTTTTGTCTACATTCATGCCAACATTTGTCTTCTGGGGTTTTTGATAATAGCAATTCTAGCAAGATAATATCTCACTGTAGTTTTGATTTGCATTTCTTTGATGTTTAGTAATGTTGAACATTTTTTTCTATTACTTGAAACCGTACAATTTTTATTTCTTACTTATGTCACAATAACACTGAAAGAGAAAAAAAGAAATTTTAGAATCTGAGATAAACATTCCAGGAAGACTCATAACTAGAAGTTCAAATGACAATTTAGGACATGGGATCTCTCTGCACTTCTAATCTCTAATTCCTTTCTGTTGGTTCCACTTTTGAACACAGTCTGTCAAATTAGTAGAAAGATGGCTGCTTGTATAGGTCCAGTTGGCATCTAAATTTAGATTCCAAATTTAGGGAAAAAGAGGGTATCTTTCTTAGACTCAATATGAAAGTTAGCATTATGTTCAAATCGGTCCTGTGATGAGTTCTGAACCATAATTATGGTGAGAAATGAAAGGTAGTAATTAACTCGGGCAAGGATAACACGTCAACCCTTAAAGGTGGGGATGAACTTATCTTTGGAGGAACTGGACCATTTTTGCTAACAAATGAAAATGAATGCTAAATTGCTCAGATCCAATACAGACTTGCTGCCACTTGTAGTTAGCCCATGAAATGCTGTGGAAAGCTAACTGGTATACTATTTATACCCAGAAAGCCAATGGAATTCTGGGACAACCTGTTTCAGATGCATTTTTAGTTTTAAAACAATTAGTTCATAGTAGAAACTCTGTCTTATAAACTTTTAGGATTTTGTTTGCAATTCTATATCATTACAATCTTTCCATATGGAGATACATACATAATTTTTTGTTGTTTTACTGGAGTCTGTTACATGGTAGTCAGAATTTACTCAACCATATACTCTTCTGATAGATTCAAGAAATAACCCCCATTTTCCCCTCCCTAAGATAACAGAAAGATAAACTAAAGATAAAGAGTGCAAATAGGAGAAAAATAGGAATCTTTATTGTGGAGAATGAAACTAATTTCATTTTCGTTACCCAAGCAGATTTAAAATAGTGAACTGCTGAACTAGACAGATTTCTGTTTTTTAATTTTATTTCAAAGAGGGTAAAATTAAGCACAACAAAACAGAACAAAACAGATCATAAGAAAACAATGTAGGAGACACAGATTTCAAAGACAAAACTGTCATGCAGCATTAAGCAATGGCATCATCCTCTCTGCTAATAAGAGAAGAGTTCATTAAGATAGAGATTTAAAAAACAATAGAGAGAAGGAAGGGGGAAGAAAGGCAGATACAGGAAGAGAGAGAGAGAGAGCTGTTTGTAAAAGTAATTTAAAATCACATAGGTGATATTTAAGTACACAAAAGTTTAACAAACTAATGAATCAAATGGGAAGATGATGGAATCTAGTGTACATAAGCAAGTGACAGTCTATAGATTAGAGAGAATTCTGTCTCTTCAGACACCAGTTGGAGTAAAAAGGCACAGTGAGAAAGGTACATAAAGACAGAGAGGATGATGCCATTGCTTAATGTTGCATGACAGTTTTGTCTTTGATTTATTTAGAAGCAGAAATAATTCTCTGTGGGTATTGGTCTCTATGCTGCCTCGCTACTTTACTTGGTTCAGTGAGTTAGTCTTCATCAGGGACTTTCTGTAGTAGATGTTATTATCCTTTTGTTTTAAGAAATCTGGGCTTGTAGAAATAAATTCACATGCTCAGGTGAAATAGTGATGGAACCAGAGTCAGGCTGTCAGTACATGTATCCCCAGTTCTCCAAATTTGTAGCTTCTTTAGTACAGGATAGGGATCAGCCTACTTTTTCTGTCAAAGACCAAAGTACCAATTTTAGGTGTAGTGGTTACCACTCAAATCTACCACTGTTGTGCAAGTGCCCTCAGAGGCCACACCTACAAAGATCAATGTGGCTAATTTCAGTAAAACTTGATTTGTGAGCACCAAATAGACCGTCTAAAAATTCTTACCACATCGTTCCAAATATAGGAACTAAGTTTGTCCAATGAGGAGGAAAACTAAATCTTATACTATGAATTAAAGGCAGGACATAATCATTGTTTGCAGAATGAAGCCACGACTTCGTGTTAGTTCTATCAATATTTGCATTCTTTGATCCCAGACCAGAGAGATGTGCATTCTTTGATCCCAGACCAGAGAGATAGCAGACAATAATGAGAATAAGTCTTACATTATTTGTCTTGCAGATTTATTTTCCACACTGTTCTCAGATGAAGGAAATGATATAGACAGATACCTCTTTATTCTTTGGGTTTTGTTGGGGTGTAGCCAATAGGGAGAACAGTAGGAAATGGAAAGAAGGGAGGACAGCACAGATAGTGTTTTCCTTTTAAAAATGGAAAGTCCATGAAGGTTGGATGTTGGCTCTAAGTTTTTAGCTCCTTTCAAGGCATCACTCTTTACAAAGCACCTTCTCCCCGGGTTCCAGCAACCACTTCTCCCTGCTTCCACTTCGGGTATAATGAATATTCCCCGAGCTAGTGGTCATAGGATGCTGCACAACTCTGTATGTTTCCATATTTTTCTTACATTCTTACAATCTCACATTCTTTTATTAATCTCTTAAATTTATAATTTGAATGTGCTCTCTGATTCCTGTGACAAAACTCTCACACAACTGAAACTGAGTTTGACAATATCTGTTTAGAGAACCTCTTTCAAAATATATCATTTCTGCATGGAAAAGATGACTCTTCTATGTGCCCATGTTCTACCATATAATATATTTTGAACAACAATATTAAGGTTTAATTGACACACAATAAAATTCACATATAAAGTACATATTTTAATAAGCTCTAATATATGTGTATAACGATAAAATCATCACCAGAATCAAGTTAATGCACATATTAACCCACATTTCTTTGTGTCATCTATTAGTTCCCTCATACTTCATTCCTGTTCCATCAATTCCTACATAATTAACTCATCTACTCTCTATCATTGAAAGTTAAATTATATTTCTGAGAAGCACACACACACACACATATATATATATATAAAATGTATAATACATGTAATATATAAATAGAATAGTGTATGCTATTTTAATCTGTCTTTTGTATGATTATTTTTTATATTTTTAACCAATGCATCAGTAATTTTTGTTGCTTATATGTGGCATTATATTTGCCTCTGTTTATCCTTTAATTTACTCAAGGTATGCTAAGCGCTTGTCTTTATACACTTACAAGCACAGATCCCTCACAGAGAAGGAATTCAATGATCACAGAAGAAAGGAAACCAGGGAGATGATATGTAGTTTCCACCCCCTGAGTACTACTTGTCTCTTTGGCAATGAAACTTTTTAAATTCCTTCTGTGGACAGTATTGAATCACCTGTTTTTAGCAGGAGATTATCAGCAAGGTTAACCATGAGTCAGAAAATAAAACCTCTCCCATCTCTGCTGTAGACGCTTTGTAATGTCTTGACATCAACCATTTTTGGAATCAGGACTGAGTCAGTACTAATCAGTTACACTTCAGTGTGACCCAGTTTCATAGACAAATCCAGGAACAGCAGCTCAAAAGGCTTTGATTTTCAAAGCATATGTATAGCTGAAAAGCCAGGTTATAGATTTTCTAACAGTGTGGTATCAAGTTCTTTATAATTGCATACCCATAAAAATTAGCCCAAGGACTAAATAGATTTGTGAGCTATCCTGAAACAGACTAAGCAATGTTCTGCATTAGTCAGTTTCCATCACTGACTGACTCCTCTCTAACCGTATTGTGGCACAGGCTATCCATTTTCTATTTATGCTCTTCCTCTCCCCTTCCAAGTCCCTATTGATCACTATAATATTCTACCATTTCTGTGAAATCAGATTTTCTTCTAAGCTCTCCTTTGATAGCATGCATTTGTCAAGCTATTTTCCCATATCATCTGAGCTGTTGAAATTATTGTCCATAAACTTGTCCATAATCTTCCTTTACTTCCTTTACCATATCTTTAAAATCTGTGATGATATCAATTTTCTTATTCTTAATGCTGATAACTTGTATTCTCTTTTTTATTCCCACTACATTTCATTAGAAGTTTTTTTTTTTATTATTTAAAGAAAGAAAAGTAAGCAAAAATAAAAACAATGATATGGGGTTTCAAAATAGGATAATAAGGATTTAACAATGTCAATATATTGTGTATTATTGTTTTCAAAATAGTTGTTCAAATTACAAGATATAGGGATAAGAAATCACTCAACCAATATAAGCACTAACTAATCTTTTCAGGGAACTTAAAGAAATCAGTAGTATAATTATGGAGGATATTATACATATACATATATATTATATATAATATATATTAAAATATACATATATATTTTAATTTTCCCTTCCATCATTTCTCCATTCCCTATCTCAGCCGTTCTTACCTTGTGAGCCATTTCTTTTCCTTCCTCAATATCAGCAGCAGATTTTGTATCTTATTTATTGTTTAAGTTTATTACACTAGGGAGACAAGATAATGCTTACTCATGAGCATTTGATTTATTTCACTTATGAGTACAGTCTCAGGCTGCATCCATTTACCTATAAAAGCCTCTAGTTTATCCCTCTTT
Source organism: Hydrochoerus hydrochaeris (assembly GCA_004027455.1). Taxonomy (NCBI): domain Eukaryota; kingdom Metazoa; phylum Chordata; class Mammalia; order Rodentia; family Hydrochaeridae; genus Hydrochoerus; species Hydrochoerus hydrochaeris. Next base: position 426,636 of record PVLA01000154.1, on the reverse strand, counting down.
ATAGTTGAGTGGTTCTTGATTACATAAAAACATCACATCTTTTTATTTATTCCTCAGTTGACGGGCATTTGGATTGTTTCCAAGATTTAGCTATTACAAATTGTGCTGCTATAAACATGGGTGCACATATATTGCTGTGGTATAATGCTTTTAATTGTTCTGGGAAAATACCCAGAAGGAAAACACCTAGATCAAATGGAACCTCTAATCCTAGTTTTTGCAAAAGTGTCCACATTGATTTCCTCAATGGTTGCACCTGTCTACATGCATACCAACAGTGGGGAAGGGCTCCTATTTCCCTCACAGCTCCTCCGTCATTTGTTACTGGTTGATTTTTTGATGATAATAGTTCTTTCTGGAATGAGATGGAATCTCAGTGTTGTTTTAATTTGAATTTCTTGGATGACCAATGATGTTGAACCTTTTTTTCATATATTTATTTGCCATTTGTATTTCTTTATTTTATTATCTTGCATTAATCTCAGATGTCCATTTTTAGATTGGGTCATTAAAATTGGGTGTTCTAATTTTTTCAACTTTTTATACATTCTGGATAGAAGTCCTTTATCTGAGGGACAGTTAACTAAAATTTTTGTCTCATTCTATGTGTTTTCTTTTCAGTTTGTGGGTGATCTCTTTTGATGCACAGATACATCATAATGAGATCCCAGTTATTGATTCTTTGATTGGTTTTTGTTCATGAACTCTCTGTATACCCCCAGGTTTTCTAGATCTATATTCTCTTCTGGTAGATTTAGTGTTTCTGTTTTAATATTTAGATCTTTGATCCATTTTGACTTTAGTTTAGTGCGTGGTGATAGACAAGGATCTAGATTTAGTCTTTGGCATGTGGAAAATCAGTTTTTCTAGCACCATTTATTAAAGAGGCTATCTTTCTTCCAGTTAACATGTTTGGGTCCTTTGTCAGAGATAAGGTGGGTGAATGCATTTGTAGTTGTGTCCACATCTTGTAATCTGTTCCATTGGTCCTCAGATCTGTTTTTTTTTTGTCAGTACCATGCTGATTTTATTGAAGTAGTTTTGTAATATAATTTTAATTCAGAGATTGGGATTTTTCCTGCCTTGCATTTGTTGCCCAGGGCTGCCTTTGCTCTTCTAGATCTCTTTTGGTATAAAATGAATTCTAGGAATGTATTCTCTAAATCCATGAGGTATGCTAGTGATATTTTGATTGGAATTGCTTTAAATCTCTATAACAGTTTTGGGAATATCACAGTTTTCACAGTATTGGTTTTTCCTATCCATGAGCAAGAGATGTCTTCCCATTTTCTGATATCCTCTTCAATTTCTTTTTTCAGAGTGCTGTAATTTTCAATGCACAGCTCTTTCATTTCCTTTATTATATTACTAAGTATTCCATTTATTATGGGTGCTATAGTGATGGTGTAGTTTCCCTAATTTCTCTCTAAGTGAGTTTGTTCTTTGTGTATAGGAATGCTATTGATTTTTGAGTGTTGACTTTGTATCCAGCTATCCTACTGAACTTTGTTGTTAATTCTAGAAGTCTTTTGTTGGAATTTTTGTGATACTCTATTTAGAGTATCATGTCATCTACAAATAATGATAATTTAACTTCTTCCTTTCCTTCCTATCCTTATTCCTTTTATTTCTCTGCCTTTTCTAACTGCTCTAGCTGATGTTTCGAGAACTATGTTGAATAGGAGTGATGATAGTGGACATCTATGTCTTGTTCCTGATTTTAGAGTAAAAATTTCAGTTTTCATCCATTTAGAAATAATGGCTGTTGCTTTGGCATAGATGACTTTCATCACACTGAGTGAAAGACCATCTGTTCCAACTTTCTGTAGGTTTTTTTTTTAATCATGAATGAGTGTTGAAGTTTGCCAGAAGATTTTTCTGTATCTATTGAGATGATCATGTGATTTTTGTCTTTTGCCCTATTGATATTGTGTATTGTGTTTATTGACTCATGTATGTTCAACCATCACTACATTCCTGGAATAAATCCCACCTTTTCATAACGTATAATCTTCTTGATGATTAACTGCATTTTCTTTGCTAGTAGTTTATTGAGGATTTTTGCATCTATGTTCATTAGTGAGGTTGGCCTTTAGTCCTCCTTTTTGATTAGGTTTTTCTCTGGTTCTGGTATCAGAATAATACTTGCCTCTAGGAATGAGTTAGAGAGAATTACTTTCCTATTTCATTAAAAAGTTTGAGTGGTGTTGACATTAAATATTCTATGAATTTCTTATAGAATTCAGCAATGAATCCATCAGATCCTGCATTTGTATTTGTTGGTAAGTTTTTTAAATTACATTTTCAATTTCATTAACTGATATGGAGTGATTCAGAATTTCTGTATTTTTTGAATTTGCTTTAGTAGTTCATACTTTTCTAGGAATCTGTCCATTTTTTCTGTTTTCCAGCCTCTCTGAGTACAGATTTTTAAAGCAGATATTGGTGATCATCTGAATTTCCACAAAGTCTAGAGTGATTTCACCCTTTTTGCTCCTCTTTGTGTAAATTTGTGTTTTTTCACTTCTTTTCTTGATAAGGTTGTTTAGGTGTTTATTAATTTTGTTTATTCTTTCAAAGAACCAACTCATTGATTCATTAATTGTATTGTTTTCTTAGTTTCAATTGCATTAATATTTGCTCTATCTTTATAATTCCTCCCTCCTATGAGCATTGATTTTGTTTTGTTCTTTTTCTAGATGCTTGAGGTGTGGCATTACACTGTTTATTTGTGTTAATTCTATTTTCTTGTTCTGAGAATTCAACACTATAAATTTCTCTTTAGGACTGCTTTTGTTGTGTCTCACAGATTCTGATAAATTGTATTGCACTTTCAATTGATTATAGATATTGTTTGATTTCTTCTTTAATTTTATCTGTAACCCATTGGTTGTCAGGAGGGTGTTATTTGATTTCCAAGTGTCTATGGATTTTTTTGAGGTTTCTTTTCTCATTAATTTTCAGTTTCATTGCACTATGATCAGATAACATGAGATAATTTCAATTCCTTTCCATTTACTTAAGCATGTTCTATGGGCTTGTATATGGTCTATTTTAGATCCATGTGAAGTTGAGAATAAAGTGTATGCTAATGTTGGGTGGAATATTGTAAATGTCTTCAAACATTTACAATATTTGTTCTCAGGTTTGGTTCGGTTCTATTATTTCTTTGCTGATTTTTCATCTAGTTAATCTATCTCTTTGTGACAATGGAATATTACGGTGTCAGTTACAATTGTGTTATTGTTTATTCAATTTATTGCTTGTATAAATATTTGACATATAGATGGGTAAACCTATATTTGGTGCATCTGTATTTATGATTGTTATCTCTTCCTCATGAAATTTTCTCCTAACAAGGGTATAGTGATCTTCTTTATCTCTTTTGATCATTCTTGGTTTGAAGTTCACATTGTCTGCAAACAGAATAGCTACCCTTGCTCTTTCCTGGGTTTCTGTTACATAGAGAATCATTATTCATTCTTTGACTTTCAGCCTATGGATTTGTTTTTCAGTTAAATGTGTTTTTTGTGTACAGTATATTGTTGGATTTATTCTTTGATCTACTCTTCCAGTGTTTCTTTTGATTAGTGAATTGAGGCCATTTACACTAAATGGTTATTACCAATATGTATTGGCTTATCTTTGTCACATTATCTTTCTGCTATTGGTTCCCTACATTTCCCCTCTGTTTAATTGCTTGCTTTGCTTGGTTGTCTTTTTGTTGTTCTTCTTGGAATTGTGTTTATTTTTTCTCTTTCTAGAATGCTTTTAGTACTGCTTGTAGAGTTGGTTTGGTGACCATGAATTTCTTCAGTTGTTTATCATGGATGTGTCTTCTTCATTATTTTGTAGGGTACATCTCTCTCGCTTGGAAATTGTTTTCTTTCAGAATTGAAGTACTTCATGCCAAGTACTTCTTGACTTGATGGTTTGTGTTGAGAAGTCTGCTCTGATTCTGATGTATTCTGTTCTTGTGCTGAATTTCTGGGGTCTTGATTATTATATGTCTGGGTATAGATTCATTCTGATTATGGCTAATTGGAGTTCTATATGCCTCAGTTATCTGTTTGTCAGATTCTATCCCTATGCATGGGAAATTTTCTTCCATTATTTCTCCAAATAATTTTTATGTTATTTTTTGACTCCTGCTTTTTCATTGACACCAATTATTCTTTTATTATTTTTCTTTTCATTGTCTTGCAGCTTTTGGATTGTTGGTTCCTGCTCTTTTGTTATTTCCAGTTATCTTTCCTTTCTGATCACTAGTAGTGATCCTGTCTTTAAGGTCTGAAAGTCTGTCTTCAGGTTCTTTAAGAAGCATTGCCATATTTCGGTGGAACTTATAATTTCCTGAAAATTTTTTGAATTTATTTCATGTATTCTATTTCTTTCCTATTTCATTCATGATATCCATCCCCTTCCTATCATCATCTGTTTATTTTATCTATCTCTTCTCTAAATTTACTGAGTATTTCCTTTATAAAATTTGACATTTCTTTTTTTATACTTGAGAGATTGTTTTTGATCTGATTTCCTCTGTGTCATCATAGATTTATTTCTTTCCTTCAGTTGCTGTCATTTCAGAGATTTCTAGTTTTTGTCTTCCAATTCTGTGTTGTCTTCTGGACTTGTTCTGGGTGGGTTGGAGGTGTGAGACTGCATGTTGTTTCTTCATCTTGCCATTTTTTATTTCAGAAAGTTTTGATTTTGTTTTCTGTGATGATCCATGTGATTTTTGTAGTGAATAACTATATCACTAGTATCCAGGCCTCTCTCTAGGAAAAATCTGTTTTTCAGGGATGTAGGAGATTTGTGGCTTGTGTCTGTCACAAGATTGTATCTTCCCAATTAATTAAGGGTAGGATGTTGGTATCTGTTTGGCTCAGCCCCCAGTCCTTTGGTATAGAGCTATGTTGAGATTAATATCCCAGAGTTTCCCAGTATTGTTACAGAAGGGAGAACCACTGATCACAACAGATATGATATCCTAGGTAAAGTAGTAGAGTTAACAATAAAAATAGCATCATGGACAATTTAGAAGCTGGCAAACTATTGTAACTATTGTTTTTGTACTTTATTTAGTCCATAGGAGCAGTCTATAGTTATATAATAGAACCAATCATAAATTAGGAATTTGCGCAAAGTGTTTCCCTTTGGTAGAATGCTTTTACCCTGTGGTGGGCAAATTGAGGGAAGATAATCTATAAAACAAAGATAACTGGAAAGGACTGGAAGACAAATGATGACCACTGAAGGTTTGGGAAACTTAGAGAAGAGAATGGAAGAGAAAGAATGAAGAAATATTCAAAGAATTTTCTAAACTTGGTCTCTGGGTTTGGGGGATGGGATTAGTTTTCTGTGGCAAGAATATTCCCCAGCCATTTAGGAGAGAGAAAAAAAGAATAAGAAAAAGAGAGGAAAATAGTAAGAAGAATAAAAAGAAAAAGGTAGAGAAAGAAAGAGAGAAACCATCAAAAAATAAAGTCTAAAATAAATTGAGGGAAATAGGGCAGTTACTAAGTCCTAGGATTCTTCCGGTGTTGATTGCTCATCTCACAGAGGTCTCCGCCACCTGTTGGGTCATAGTATTACTGTTGCTTAGAACATTTCATGACACTAGTCTTGCCTGTCCTTCCTGTGTACCTTCGTTGATAGACTGCTGTGTAGGTGGTGTTCCCTCTGGTCTCTGGTCCTTCCCACACAGTTCACCTCAGTCATGGCAGTGGCAAGAGGAGAGGCTGTTCCTTGGGCCTTCTGGTACAGATCACCAGGATCACAGTGGGGAAAGGCTTTGGAAGTGGCTTCTCTCTTGTATGGTATTCACTGGATCCTGGGATTCTTGCTGAGTTTCTGTGCAGTGGAGAGGTTGTGGGAGGGACTGTCCTTTCCCCAGTGTTCACCTGTATTCTCACCAAGCTCCTGTGCCCTCTCACTAGAGGTTTTATTGATTTGAATGCTTTTAGCAAAGAATCAGTTTTTGATTTTGTAAATTTTTCTCTATTATTTTTTTCTGATTTTTTATTTTAATATTGACTTTTATTATTTTTTTCTTAAATTTACTCCATGTTTGACTTATTGTTCTTTTATAGTTTTTTTTTAAATTGGAAACTAGCATCATCAATTTGAGACTTTTTCCCTTTTCTAATAAAGGCACCTAGTAATGTAATTTTCCTTTAAGTATTTAGTTAAAGATAACCCATAAATTTTTATATCTTTAATTTAATCTGCTTGAAATTTCTAATTTCATTTATATTTTGACTGATGTGTTATTTAGTAGTGAGTGATTTAATTTCTAGTTATTTGGGGATTTCCCAGATCTCTCTCTCCTATTCATTTAGAATTTACTGCCATTCTGGTGAAATGACATTCATGCAAAAATAGAATTTCATTTTGTTTTGCCTGAAAGTCTTTTTAAAATATGTCTTATAGAGCAAATGTGTTTATGGTGAACTCTTTCATTCTTTCTGAAAATCTTTATTTTTTGCCCTCATTTTTGAAAAATATTTCATATGTTAATTTTTTTTTGGTTTACTTTTGGTACAATAAAAATGTTGCTCCAATATTCCACTTCCATTATGAGAAATTACTGTCAGACTCACCTTCGTTCCTATTACATAATATGTCCTTTTTCCTCTCTGGTTGATTTTCTCTAATTTTAAATCATTTCATTGCAATCTGCTTTTGTGTAGCTCTAATAAATATTCTCCTGCTTTTTTCTGTGATGCAACCATATTTCTTTAAAAAGTGATTCTTTGAGGTGCTACTTTTAAATTTTGTTAGGGACAGAGCCCTGATCATTCCTGGGCTATTCATTTCTCACTAGTGAGATAAAAACATAGGCTTTACCAGTGTCCCTCAGTTCTTGAGGCTCTTCATTTTTATTGGTGGGAGCTACTCTTGGATTGTGTGTACTTCAGACATTTTTCTCTTTAATATCTGAGTGGTGCTTCCTAAGCTTCGTGTAATTTCTTCAATACATGTAGTGATCAACACAAATATTTCAACTATATAGATGAGTACCAGAAGGGGAAGCTACGTAGATGTTCAGATAATGTGACACTGTCTGTGTTGGAAGCTCCTTCTTCTGTGATACACTTTCCTGAGGTCTCTAGGCACACTTGTCTCCACAGATTATCATTTCCACATTTTTCACCCCAGGAGGTTGAAGTAAGTACCTTGTTTTTCCTTCATATGCTACAGTTCTATTCAGCTATAAAACTTACTACATTGTTTTTCATCATTCAGGGATCATTGTCCTTTTTGCCTGATGTCAGTGTTTTCAAAAACATTGTTTTGTATAATAAGTCTGGTTTTGTTGCTTCATGTGGGGAGATATCTTGTTATTCCACCCTAACCTTGTTACTCCATCTTGGGTGGAAGCAGAAGTCTATAACTTTTATCAAGGGAAAATGTATTTACAATTTGAAACAAGTGACTCAGAGGCCAATTTTGAAAAATAACCTATAATTCAGGTATTAACTTCACTCATATAAGTTCTTTAATTCAGGGTTTGAAAAATGAGAAAAATTACATAAAGATAACTTGCACTACACAGTGCCATAAAAATTGCTGTTTATAATGAGTCTATGTACTTATTAAACTAAGTACATATTTTGAGATATTGAGAATGTTCTGTTGTTTTTGTTAAAGTTTTACAAAAGAGATTATGATTTCAAGTGAACTTTCGTTCCAATATATAATGCTAATATGGTATGTTTTATTGTCAGGACATACTTTATCAGTTTTCTGATACTTAAGATAAAGTCCAGAAATCTAAACATCTTAACTATTTTGAATTATTTTCTAACAAGTTTATTCTCCCTCTTGACTCTGTTTCAACTTAGTGATTTTAATTAACAGCATTAACAGTTAAAATAAACATCATATTATTGCATTTTAGGATTTAAGCTTCTTGCTCTCTCTCAAAACATTTTATCATAGTATATATTTAGTGTAGAATTTCCTCCTGAGTGCTTTTATAAAACATTAGTAAATCATATCCTGCGCTAGCAATACCAAACCTTATAGTTTGAAAGCTATAAGGTAGCTCATTGAATTTTATTCATCTTAGGAAAAAAATTATACATATAAAATGTTTTGCCACTTCTCTATAAGGAGGGTCACTGTGTTGCTAGGCAACAATTACTCTACAGAAATAGATACATAAAATCCTGGTTGGCATTAGTTTTTTCTTGTGTTTTAGAAGTTGAAGGCAAAGTAATGCTTCTCTTCTTAAAAAACTCAACAATATAAATACACCAAGGAGAAATGCAGAACAATCAGCAGTGATAACAATTAGAAAGTAAATTGTAAAATAAATATTTAATATTTTTACATAATTGAGTGATGAGTAATTCAAGTTATTTCTTACAAAAAGACAGCTCTTGGTTGTAGTTTAAGATGACTGTGGACAGAACTATCTCCATGATGCTACTTCTCAAATAGATGAGGCTGCATACAGTCAACATTTTGAGTTTTATTTAATACTTCAGTTATTAACTAATCAACTGAAAGTCTAGTCATGTAGTGTTCAATTGTATATTTAGGTTCCTGTTCTTGTAAAGTATTATTCACTACACTTTTGGGGAGTTTAGTCATTTTCTTTAAATACTGTTTAACACTTAATTTATTTTGATTTATAGGTAAACAACATATTTTATTTTATTTTTTATTTTCTTTATTTTTTTTGGTACCAGGGATTGAACTCACCTTGCACTTCCAGGCAGGTGCTTATGCCACTGAGCTAAACTGAGTTAAATCCCTGGCCCAAACAATATATTTTAGATTATGTACATATAATACTTAATGTAAGGCTATGAGCCAAAGTAAGCAGATAATATTATTCACATTGTTGAGATAGGACAATTGATGTTTATTCACAACAACATGGGACATATTCCCATAACAAGTAAGTGGTAGAATCTAGATATAAATGATGCAAATAACAAAAAGATTGATGATATATGTGTCAAAATTAGTCTCCTTTTATTAATGAGATATTATATTTGTTTTAAGAAATGAAAAATTATCAAAATATTATGAAATCACCTGTCTGAATCAACCCTTTAGATGATTCAATACAAATCAGTATATTTAACAACTAATACATGAACCTGAGAAATCACTTTTCTGTTTACACAAACCAAATTTTTTAACCAAATAATCAGAGAATAACAATAGTTTTTACACCATATATTATTATCTTCAATATAGTTAGTGAGTATAAGAAAAGATTCTTATAAAAAAAACTAACAGAAAATAACATAAGCTTTCTTTCAACAAACTAAAATAAAGTTTTAGTATAAGTAAAACAAATTAGCATATATATTGAAATATTTTAAAAACAATGAAGTATGTAAGTTGGGAAGGTATTTGAGCTTACCTTTGCTTCCTACTTATCACTCTTGTATTTTGCTTTTTATTTGTGTGTATACAGTTTCCCATATAAAAGAAACCACAAAATATTTGAGCTTGCACGTCTGACTTCTTTCACTCAACATTATATTCTCATGTTGTACCCATTTACCTAAGAATGCCTCAAGTTTATTTGTCTTTATAGCAGCATAGTACTCCATTATGTATAAATCCCACATTTTTCTTATCCATCCATCTATTGATGATCATATACACTGTTTCCACAATCTAGCTATTCTAAATTATGCTGATATAAACATGGGTATTCATGAACTCTTGTAATATGATGATTTTAACTGTTTTGGGAAGATTTCTAGCTTTTTGAGGAATCTACACAATGATTTCCATAATGACTGTACTATTATCCATTCCAACCAACAATGTAGAGTTCCTCCTTCCCTATACTCTCCAGCACTTGTTACTTTTAGGTTTTTTGATGATAGTCATTATTTCATGGTAAGATGGAATCTTCATATAGTTTTAATTTCCATTGTTCCGATGGCCAGTGATGATGAGCATTTTTCATGTCTATGTTAGCATTTGTACTTCTTCTTTTCAGAAGTATCTACATATTTTAGTTGTCCATTTTAAAAACTTTTTATTTAAAGAGAAAAGAAAGCAAAATAGAAAAAAAGGGAAGAAACAATACACAATTTCAAAATAAAAGAAAAAAATAAACAGAAATCACTAGTTGATAATTACATATTGTCTTCTAGATATAGTTGTTCAAGTTACAAAATTAAAGGATACAAGGTAGACATTCAAACAGTGAGGCTGCAAACAGTTCCATTCAATGATCCAACAAAAACCCAGCAACACGGTCAGCAATCCTACATACTTAAACATACATGCAGTTATATCCTTTAGACTGCTTTCTTTTCCTCCTTTTGCTTTTCAAGTCCATTATCTGTTTAGTTATATTGTGTTTCAGCTTGCACAATACCTTACTGATCTGTTTTGTTATTATTTAATTTTTATTTATTTTAATTTTTTATTATTAGCAAAATACAACAGAACAAGATGGAACAAAGCCAACTAAGAGAGTGCAGTGAAGTTGGTACAGAAACTCTCAACAGGTTACTGGCCTAACAATAATAGGTACCATAGTATATCCCATTATCTTCACAACAGTTATTCTTTCAATAAGGTATAGCCAAATCAAAGGAAATACAGGACATTCTAGAACTTATCAAAACAGAACTTTGAACAGAGCAATATCATTAATCAGAACAAAGCAAAACAGTGATAACAATATTTGCTTTCAAATAGATGATAGAAGGAAATCCCCCCTATTTACTACATTGCATATGGTCAACCTCTCAAGAGATGTTTAGATCTCTGACTCACTTGCTAATGAGGGGTGGTGGTGGTGGTGGGTTAATTCTTATCCTGCTCACCAGTAGGCCCCTGGGAGCCTACTGAGTGATTCTTCTCCTGCCTCATGCCAGGGGTGCTTACTGATAGGGCAGACAAATTGCCTTTCTGTGCTGCTCCTTGAGTCCCTCCATGGTTGAAGCTCTGGGGCTGCTGGTTCTCCTCCCAGCTCAGGCTTGGGGCCCCTGCTGGGAGGGCTGGCAAACTGCCTTTCTGTGCTGAGCCTTGAATTCCTCCATGGTGGGAGCTCTTCTCCTCCCAGCTCAGACCAGAGGCCCCTGGGGAGGGCCTTTGGCAGACTGCCCCAGTTGCCCACTTTTGATTGGGTCTTTTATTTGAGGGAGTGATATTTGGAGTGCTTTATATATTCTTGATGTTATTCCTCAGTCCATAGAATAGCTGGCAAAAATTTGTTCCCATTGTATAGATTGTCTCCTTACTCTGTCAGTTGTTTAATTTTATGTGCAGAAGGTTTTTAACTTGATAGGATCCCATTCATTGCTCCTTGGTATTATTTCTTGCACCATTGGAGTTCTGTTCAGAAAGTCCTTGCCTATGCCTATGTCTTCAAAAGTTGTACTTATTTTATCTTTCAGCAGATTTTTATTTAAACACTTAGATTTTTGTACATTTTGATTTTAGCAGGCAGAAGGTTGAGTTTAGACTCATATTTGTCACCATTTACTAAATTAAAATCTATTTTGTTATGCTTTTTCACATGCCAATCCCTTGCTGTTTAATCAGGGTAGCTTCAAAGTATAACTTCAAGTAGGCAATTATAATGCCACCTGCTCTACTTTTATTACCCATGATAGTTTTTACTACTTTTAGACTCTATTGACTCCATATAAATTTTAGAATAGTTTGCTCTTCCTCTGAGAAAAATGATGTTGATATTTTGATAGGAACTGCACTGTCTGTATACCATTGTGGAAGTATGGCCATTTTGGTTAAGTTGGTTTTGCCTATCCAGAAACAGGAAATACTTTTCCATTTTCTGATATTCTCCTTGATTTCCATTTTCAGTCTGAGATAATACTCTTTGTAGAGGTCTTTAAACTTTTTTAGTTAGGTTAATACCTAAGTATTTAAATTTTTAATGCTACTGTGAATGATACTGTTTTTCTAATTGCTTTCTCAATGACTTTATTATTAGTATAGGAATGTTACTGACTTGTCTGTATTTAATTTGTATCTCAGAATATTGTCAAATTTAGTTATCAATTTTAGGAGTTTTTTGGTAGTTTTTTTGGGTCTTGTAATTAAAGGCTTGTGTTATCTGCAAATAATGGTATTTTGACTTCATCCTTTCCTATAGTATCTCTTTTACCTCTTTCTTTTACCAGATTGCTTTGGCTAATATTTGAAGGACTGTGATTAAGAACAGTGGTAATAATGGACATGCTTCTCTTGTTCCAGATATTAGAAGGTTTCCACATTTTCCCAATTTAATATGATGTTAGCAGTTGGTCATAAATGCCCATTTTCATGTTGAGATAAAAATCTTCTCTTTTTTTAAAATTTTTATTTAAAGAGAAAAAAAAGCATGTAAGGGGGAGAGATAATACAGAATTTCAGAAAAAAGATAAATAATAAGAAAACACTAGTTGATAAATTACATATTGTCCTCTTAGAAATAGTTGTTCAAGTTACAAAATTAAAGCATACAAAGTAGAGAGTCAAACAGTGAGAGTGTAGACACCTATACATACATGAGTCTCTACATGTATTTCTATTCTTTCTATATTAGAGGGAAAAACAAAACTTAGTAAGACAAAACAAAATAAATTCCTATAAAAACATGAAACCAAAAAGTCATATAAAACCACCAGTACAAGGTGATCTACAATGATTGCTGTGTTTTTCTTATTATCTTCAATAGAATTGCCTATATCATCAGGCATAAATGAATATAGCAGTATAATTGAATATAGCAGTACATAGCAATATTAGTAAAAATAAAACATTGTAGACAGTATAAAACTTCAAAGGCAGGTAATAATCAAACCAGAGTGGATATTCTAGTGAATCTTGTCATCTTAAGTGCAGCTGCCTATACTCTCAGACTTGATACTATCAACCATAACAGCTTGAATAAAATCTATCAATACAAAACAGTGATCCAACAAACCAGATTCGATTTCAATCAGTCATGGTAAAACAGTGTAGGTTTTACAGAGCTTTAGATTGACTTAATAGGAAATTAAGGATGATTACCATACTATATCCTGTTATTTTCAGGATTTCAGAGTGTCAAATTTGTGCCCTCAAATCTAGCACAGGTAGAATGACTGGAACAGAATATAATACAGCTAAGCAGAGTAGTGTGAGTAATGTGGGTTTTAAATCCTGGTGCACTATTAACAATACAGTGTATCAAGGCCATCTATGTTAGTGATTCTAGTTATCCTTCTCTGCCTCATTTCTGCTATGCTATTTTTCTACCTCTGTTCGTCTACTTTTCTCCTTCATTCTACTGCCTGCCCCACTCATTGAGGGCTTTCTGCCATGTTCTTAAAATCCTGCTATTTTTTTCTCTCTCTCTAGAATGTCCTTCAGTATTCTCTGTAGGGTTGGATTGGTGGTCACAAAGTCCCCCAGTTCCTCTTTGTCATGGAAGCATCTTGTTTCTCCATTAATTTCTAGTGACAGATTTGCAGGGTACATCAATCTGGGCAGGAGGTTATTTTCTTTCAGGGGTTGGAACACTTCACTCCAAGCTCTTCTTGATCTGATGGTCTGTGTCAAGAAGTCAGCCATGATTCTGATGGGCTTACCTTTATAGGTAATCTGTTTCTTTTCTCTCATGGCTTTTAATATTCTGTTTTTATATTGAATTTCTGATATCTTGATTATTGTATGTCTGGGTGTAGATCTGTTTTGGTTGTAGGTGGTTGGAGTTCTGTATGCCTCACATAACTGTCATTTTCTTTTCCCATGCTTGGGAAGTTTTCCTTAATTATTTCCATGAATAGCCTTTGTAATTCACCTGTATGCATTCCTGCTTCTTTGTTCACATTTCTTATTCTTAAATTATAGATTCTCTTATCATCTTCTAGCCTTTGTATTGTTACTGCCTGTTTCCTTGTTATTTTTAAGAGTTCTTTCTTTCATGGTCACACATTGCAAACTTGTGCTCAAGTTTTGATAGTCTATCCTTAGTTTCTTTTAAGGAGTTTTGCCAGCTTTCAGTGCAGTTTTTAATTTCCTGGTAGTCTCTTTGAATCTGCTTCATGTGTTCTATAGTTTCTTTATATTCTTTATCATATGTTTCTCTCCTTTTTTTGTGTTCCTCCCTTCTTCTGTCTGTTTCTTCCTGAGAGATGCTTCCTGAGAGCATTTCTTTTATTACTCTACTCATATCTTGCTTTACCTGATTTAATATTTCAGTTTTGAGCTCATCTACAAGGTCCCAAAGATATCTTTTAATGTCCATTGAAGCCATGCCTGCTGTTGCATGTTTTCTGCCCTCAGTTGCCCTTGTTTTTCCCTCTCCTGGATCAGGGCTTTCAGGGCTGGGGGCCTCTTCTTGCCTCTCTCCCCTGTCATGGTCCTCGCTTTCTCCATACAGGTTACAGTGTGGTCCCAGCTCCCTTCCCTGTTGGCCACGTTTCCTCTGAAGCACACTGGGGAGGAACCTCAGCCCTCTCCTGACTGCTCTTATCACTGAGGTGCAAGCAGCAGCTGCCTATGCCTGACCCTCCCCACAGGGCCAACCAAACTGCAGAGGCCTTCCCCCAGTTAGTGCTTGCTAGGTGCAAGGAATCAATTTGGGATGGCTCATTGGGTCCCAGCCGGGGCACATCCCAGTCCAAGCAAATCTCACAAATCTGCTTTGGGGAGGGAGGAACCAACTGAATTCACTGTTGCTCCCAGTTTAGGCTCCTCCTGCCAGATGCCAATATGTCACCCATCTGATCGTGCCCTTCCCATGGGGGGGTCCCAATCCCAGCACTGAACGTGGATCAATGAAGGTCCCTTTGCCAGCTTCACTCTCCATTGGGCTCACAAACCCCTGACTTTAGCACTGCTGTGCTTCCTGTGAGTGGTGGTGGGAACAAGTTTGGGCGGCTCTGCCGACCATGGCAGATTCAGGCTGGTGCAAATTTAGGCTGGTGCAAACTTGGCAGGTCACAGCGAAGACACTGTGTTCCATAATTTTTAGCTGTTCCAGTTGTAGTCCCAATGTATTTGATGAGCTTTTTTTATGTTTTAATTTCTTCCTGTGTCAAGAGGATCCATCTCCTTCTGTCTGGGTCTCTCCAGGGTGTTTTATTCTGTCATATGAGTTGTTTCTCCCAGGAGGCTCTGTATTTTGTTGCTCACTGATCAGCCATCTTGTCTTCTCCTCCAATAAAAACCTTCTAAACCTATTTTTTATGTATTTTTAAAATCATGGATGGATATTGGATTGTATCAAAACCTTTTTCTGCATCTATTAAGATGAGGATGTGATTTTTGTCTTTGGTTCTATTTTCCTAATGAATTACATTTATTGATTCACATGTGTTGAACCATCCTTGCATCCCTGGGATGAAGCCTATTTGTTCATGGTATATGATATTTTTAATAACCTGTTACATTGAGAAATCATTCTTCATAACAATTTCTTCATTTAGTTTCAACAACATTTATCACATTGCTTTGCTTGTTGCTTGTTTATGTATTATTAATGTACATAAAATCTTTAACATCACAACATTCAAGACTTTGTAATGGTTATAGCACACACACTACTATTTTAATGATAGCGAGGACTTCCAAATAAATTCTCTGAACACAAGACATTATAATGAAGTTTAAAGTGTATAATCATAAGTTAGGCATAGCTAGAAAGTCATTTTGTACAATTACATATCAGAAGACACATAAAATACAAATACGCTTTAATTTGGATGTTTTGAGGAAGAGTTCTTTTTCCAAGCTATGTATTATGCATGCTTTGAGATGATTTAAGATTTTCAGTTGGTGTGTATATGTTTCAAATGTATGTCAGGTTTCACACTTAATTAAAAAAGACACCCGCCATTTGCTTAAAGTACTATTGAGATGCATCACCTTGACTTTTAAGTCCAGACATGGATCTCCAAATAGCTGCACATATTTTGATGCAAAAGGAAAAGAAAAGGGAAAGAGATATAGAAAATAAAAAATTTCATGGCCATTGTGGTAAATGTTTCATAGCTTTTCTGTAACAGACAAGATTCTTTGCAAGTATTGTGAATTTATTAACTGAATGAGATTCTTGAAAATTTTGATCATTTTTTTAAACTTGGAAGACCTTGGAAAGAGATGCACAGAAAAATTTCATTAACAACTCTTTCTAAAATT
Source organism: Hydrochoerus hydrochaeris (assembly GCA_004027455.1). Classification (NCBI taxonomy): domain Eukaryota; kingdom Metazoa; phylum Chordata; class Mammalia; order Rodentia; family Hydrochaeridae; genus Hydrochoerus; species Hydrochoerus hydrochaeris. Next base: position 410,514 of record PVLA01000154.1, on the reverse strand, counting down.
ACTTACTTTCTAACTCTTTCAATACTGCTTATAATAAAATCTCACTTTTCAATAGGGAAATTTGATATTAACTAGTGATACACTTTAGCATTTTCATTTTTAAGGAAATATATTTCAATCTGTGTTCAGTAGAATTGTATGCATTTCAATAAAATTTATTTTTGAAAATCCTATAAAAGAAAGTATTTTGAAGTGAATAAACCACAGAGAGATTATATATATCTTTTTCAGGCATAAACCCACTTAAGACACTTAGATTTTCAATTTCTTTCCTGGTTTCATTCTAAATCCCCTTTCAAAGCATGTCTAGCTCAGTTCTTTAAATTCCTATGTCAGTAGTCCATCAAAAAACTACAGAAGTATGTAGAGAATTGTGTATTTCTGTGTCATTTTTGTTATTCAGTTGTAAGATTATACTATAAGACAGATGTCAAGACCAAACTCAGTGGAGGGCTCTTAAAGAAAAATATACAACCTGTACATGGTTTAATTTAATCCTCTAACTGGATCTGATTGAATTCCACAAGTATTATCAAGGGGTCCCATTCTGCATTCTTTAGCAGACTCAAGCACATACATATAAGCCATAATCTGTCTTCAAGTAGTGTTTGGTTCATTTGACAGACAAGAAGTTTTTGCCCTACTACAATTTTTGAAAATTCATTGATCAGTATGACTTCTTGATCAGGATTCTAGGAAAAAGGTCCCCAAATAAATCTGATATCATTTCCTCATTTCTACCACAAACTATACAAACGTATACATACACATCCATTACTTTGATACCTTGTGCAATAAACAAATTTAAGTAAATATCAAATATTTATACAACACTTTCCTTGGACAGAAAGTGACATAAATAACAAAGGAAGTTCAACCAAAACATGAGTTTTGTGTGTTTTGGAAGGGAAAGTTTTGTACTATTATGGGTTTCGATAAACTGTGATGATGTATGGCAAATGAAAGTATTTGAAAATGGATAGAAAGGATTTCTATAGTGAATAAAATATTTAGAGGTAAAGATGGTTCAAATATAACTTGGTAATTTTCTATGGGTTTTGAGACTCTATGGAGGCATGCAAAGAAAAATAACGCTTAACCTCAACATTATAACATTTAAGAATTGCTTTCTTCTATAGAAAGAAGTCTTTTGCGATACTTCTATGGAGTAGTCTACAATATTGGAACCCATTTTGGGTGAATCTTTAGAACATGTTTGAGAAAGAGTAATGGTCCTGCTTGACTTGCTACACTACTGAAATTTGTTTCTTTAGAATGCATTGCAAACTTAAGAAGTGGCAGTGCTTTTTGGGTAGCTTGCCTGTCTTTCCTATTTTAAATAATAATGGATCTTTTACAATCATATGTGATTACTTTTGTTGATTGGACTCTAATGTTGGAAGTATGGAGAAAGATTAGTAGTTTTTGATGTTTCTAGCTACAATTGAAAATGTAGATAAAAAAGAATCAACTTACTGTACTCTGTAAATGATACTCCAGAAATTGGACACTGTAGCAATGATTCTAAAACTGTAATAGAAGCAATCCTAAGATACAGAGAAGGTGCCTAAAATTCTTTCTGTGAGGATTTGGTAGTGGATATAGCGTGCTGGAAAGCAGCCTGCACCCCCAGTCCTAGGTTTCACCTAGATACCACCCGTGAGGAGCCAGCCTACTGCTCTGTGCTTTCCCACTCAGGGTGCTGCTTTCAGGGTTGTAGGGAAATCTAGTGCTGCTAGTTTGTCACCCAAGGGCCAATGAGAACGAGTGACAAAACATATATGGAGTCATTTTAATATGGGTAGCCGGCGGCGGGGGGAGGTAGGGGTGTCTTGCTTGCAGGGCAGAGGACCCCTATGCTTCTGGCTTGTCTCCCTTTTATTCACCCAGAATAACAGTTACTATAACAAGCGATTATAGTAACATAAGAGTCATCTGCCTGATATTATCTATTAATTCATGCTCAGGTAAACTAATCTCAGCATATCAACTTTTCCCTAGAACATCATTGTGCTCTCACACTTGCGTGATGCTTTTGTCCTTTGTACTCCCATAAGAGAGAGCTTTAATCACTGTTTCAATTCCAAATATAAAAGTTCTACTCTTATATGTTTTATATACATAGATACTGTGAAAGCTTTATTTTAATAAAAGATTGGACACTGACCAAAAAAGAGTGAAACCAGCCAACTGTTAAATCTTTAAATATAGTAGTTTGAGCAAGGAATTGAATCATTGTTATAAAATGTCCAAATATTTGTGAAACAGATGGCACACACTGATATAGACAGTCTTTTTACTTCATACAAATCACTTTGTCCTTTAAGATTTAAAATTATCTCAAGTATCCATTATGCATCAGAGATAGCATTGCCAATATTTCTGTACTAATTGTAAGATTTATTTTCTCTTTAACACTTTTGCTTGGAGCTATGTTTCTACTCAATACATGATTTTGATATCCTGTTCCAAATATTGTTAAAAATCATATAATAATGGTAAAAATTTATGATTTTGTGGGCTCACTAGCTGTCCTGAGCTGCATATGACTCACAAGGCCTAGGTTTGATACACCTGTTTTAGAATGACAAAGACATTGATTTATCAGGATAATATAATAATTGCAAATATATGTGCATTCAACATTGAAGTATATATATATATATATATCCATCAAATGTGCAAAAATGAATATTACTGGCTGAGGATTTAGCTCAGCGGCATAAGCACCTGCCTGGCAAGCTCTAGGTCATGAGTTCAATCACCAGTACAAAAAAAAAAAAATTGGGCTGGGGATTTAGTTCAGTGGCATAAGCACCTGCTTTGTAAGGGTGTAGTCATGAGTTCAATCCCTAGCACCAAAAAACAAACAAACAAAAATGAATATTAGCAAAACTAATGACAGTTATAGATAACTAGATGATAACAATAAGAGACTTCAAAATCCTGGTTTCAACAATGGATGTTTCATTCAGACAGAAAATAAAAAAGCATCAGAAGATATCAATAACTATAAACAAAATGGATCTAACACATATACACAGAACATTCTATCCAATAGCCACAGAGAAAAGCACTCTTCTTTAGTGCACATGGAGCATTCTGTAAGACAGATCATGTATTAAGCCACAAAATAACTCTTAAATTTAAAAGGATTGAAACTATCAAATACCTTTTATGATCATAATGGTGAGAAATTACCATCAAGAGAAATATCAAAAGTTCACACTTTTGTGGAAATGAAACACAGTTCTGAACAACAAATAGATTAAAAAAGAAATCAAAATGGAAATCAGAAATTCTCTGAGGCCAATAAAGATAGAAATGCAGCATACTGAGACTTAAGAGATGTAAGAAAAGTAGTTCTAAGTAGGTAGTTCATAGATAATTGACAGACTAAGGTAAAAGAAAGATTTCTCTTCACAAATCAGCAGAAGTTTACACTAGAGGGACAGAGAGAAAAAGAACAAAATAAGCCCAAAATTAGAAGAAGAAAGGAAATAACAAAAGCCAGAGCAGAAGTAAATAAAGATTAAATATAAGAGATCGATGAAACTGAGTTGACTTTTTAAAAATGTAAGCAAATTGCCAAATCTTTAGCTTAAAAAAGAACTTAAATAAAATCATACATGAAAGATAATACATTATCACTGACACCACAGAAATAATCATAAGAAGTATTTAAATAGTTGTAAATAAGAAGTATTTAAATAGTATTTAAAAAAATCATGAGAAGTATTTAAATAGTTGTATGCCATAAAGTTGGAAAATTCAGAAGAGATGAATAATCATACAATTTACCAAGAATGAATCCTGAAAAAATAGTCTGAACAGAAGTCTGAGTGTGTGGCTCAGTGGTAGAATACTTGCCTCGCATGCAGAAATTCCTGGGTTCAACCTCTAGTACTGTGAAAAGAATCTGAAAAGATCATCTATGAATAAGAAACTTAGTCAAAACAAAAAATATGTCCTGTATTATTATCTTTCCCATTGCTGTAACACAATACCTGACATCTGCAACTTAAGTGGAAGAGGTTTATTTGGCTCACAATTTTGGAAGACTTAGTCCATGGTTAACTGGCACTAAGGCAGGTCCATCTTGGTGGATGTGTATGGAAGAGAAAAACTGTTTAGATTATAGTAGCAGGGAAGAGAACAGAGTTGAAAAGGAAGGAACCAATATCTTTCCTTCATGACCCACTCAGATACACCCAGAAATATGCTTCACTAATCCATTGGTCAGCTATTAAATTGATCAAATTGACAATCCACTTTAACTGTTATACCTCCAAATAAAGACAGACTCAAAAATTTCTTGTTTCATGAATAAAAATCTACTGAACATTTAAGGAAGAATTAATAACAAGACTTCTTAAATTTGCAGGAAATTGAAAAGAAACACTTTCATAATCATTTTATGAAACTTGCATTACATCACTACTACCAAAATCAGATAAGGATGCTCAAAGAAAGGAAAATAATAAGCCAATGCCTTTGATGAAACACATGCACAAATCCTTAACAAAATGTTAAAAAACTGAACACAACATCACATTAAAAAAATTATGCACCATGATCAGTAGGATTTACTAACAAGATGCAAGGGTTAAGTACAACATACAAATTAAATAACAGAATGAAGAAAAATCTGTATCATCAGGTACATAAAATATATTTTACACCATTCAGTATTTTTTCATGTAAAAAATCTCTCAATAAATTTCATATGGAAGGAAAGTACTTCAACATAAAGTCTACATATGACAAGCTTGCAGATAACATTGCTCTCAACAGTGAAAATCTGAAAGCTTTTCCAGTAAATTAGGAACAAAGATGTCAACACTTGCCATTTTCATTTAGTATAGTACTGAAGTCCTAGCCAGAGTAATTAGACAAGGGGAGAAAAAGGTATCAAAACAAAAGCAAGAAATGAAATGGTTTGTTTCCAGAAGCCATGATTTTACATACTGACAACTCTAACAGCTTTCACAAAAACTGTTAGAACCAATAAGGAAATTCAATAGATTGATGGAAAAAAAATATAAAAACCTGTAGCTTTCTTGTACCCTAAAAATGAAGTTTCTAAAAAGAAATTATAAAAAAACTCATTTAAATATTTTTATTTTAAAAAGCAAAATAGAAAAAAGGATAGAAATGATACATATTTTTTTAAAAAGTAGGAAATTAACACTAGTTAATATTTTGTATACTGTTATCTTAGAAGTAGTTGTTCAGGTTACAAGATTTGGGTATGAAAAAATTGTTCAAACAAACAATGAAAGCACAAACTGTTATTTTGATGAACTAACAGATCAGTAGTATAGTTTAGCTTGTATATATATACATATGTATACCTCTCTCTCTCTCTCTCTCTCTCTCTCTCTCTATATATATATATATATATATATATATATATACACACACACACATAATCTTTTCCCTCCTTTTCTCCTTTCCCTTAACCCAGTTGTTTTTTCTTTTGATCACTTTCTTTCCCTTTCATTATCACAATATCTATTGTACATGTTGTATCTTATTAGTTTTTCAGGTTTTTTTTACACCAAGGAGACAATATAATATTTATAAATGTGAGCTTAATTTATTTCACTTATGAGTATCATCTCAAGTTGCCTCCATTTGTCTATAAAAGTCCCAAGATTATCCTGCTTTATAGATGAATAATACTCCATTTTATAAAAATACCACATCTTTTTTTATCTATTCCATTGTTGGTGGGCATTTGGGTTGTTTCCAAAATTTAGCTATTATAAATTGTGCTGCAGTAAACATGGGTACACATATATCACTGTAGCATGACATTTTCAATTTTTTTCTGGGAAGATAACCAGAAGAGAACTAGCTGGATTGAATGGGAATGACCTGAAACACTGTATTCTTGTCCCCGGCTCTCCCCTTTTCTCTTGGCTCTCTGGCTGCTATAGGTTGAGCAACTTTCTTTTACCAAACCCTTCTACCAAACAGTTTTTGCCTTAGAGACAATCAGGCATAGACTGAACTCTTTGAAACTGTGAATGATTTAAATCCTTTCTCTTTTAATGGGCAGGTGTTAGGTATTTTGTCCCAGTGTCAAGGGAATGACTAATATATTGTTTTAGCCTGTTAATGCTGCTATAACAAAATAACATAGCATGAGTAATTAATAAATGATAGAATTTTTTCTCCCTATTCTGGTAGTTAAGATATCCAAGATATAGGAACCAGTATGTAGACCCTAGTGAGGGCATTCATGCTGGGTTGTTATATGGAAAAAGTGTAAATACTGTCTCCACATGGTAGGGTAGAATGGTAAAAGAGAAAGAGGCAGCACCTTACACTCCTCTATGAGGTCTCTAATGCATTTATGAAAGCTCCATTCATGATTTGTATCTGCTAAAGATCCCACAACTTAATACTATAATGCTGACAGTGTTTCAACATGAGAAATTTAGAGGACGTATTCAGACCATAGTATATTCAGTGGGAAAAGAATCAGTATATTGAAAAGATGTCTGCATTCTTATGTTCCTCACAGCATTATTACCTTTTCACAACTGAACTGGTTTTATCAACAGATAAATAGATATATAAAATGTGACATATGCATAAAACACAATTCTCTACAAGTTTAAAGAAGGAAAGGAATTTTTTTTCTCTTTTGGTACCAGGGATTAAACTCATGACCTAGCCCTTGGAAGGCAGGCACTTAGGCCACTGAGCTAAATCTCCAACCCCTATAGAAGGAATTCTTATTTGTGCCAATATGGATGACCTGGAGCACATTATAGTAAGTAAAGGAACCCAGGCACAGAAAAATAGATACTACATGATCTCACTTCCAAGTGGAATTTATAAAAACAAAATCATAAGAAAAAAGAGTAGAATAGCACTTGTTAGAAGCTGAGACAGAAGGGAAAAGCAGGGAATGGAAAGATATTGGTCAAAAATACAAAATTTCAGTTAGAATGAATAAATTTTGGAAATCTATTGTACAGCATGATGAATATGGTGAATAATAATTTATTGTATATCTGCAAATTACTAAAAGAGTAGATAGTAGATATTTTTAGCATAAAAAGAAATATAGCTATGTGAGCTGATGAATATGTTAACAACATTGGTTGTAGTATTCATTTCATAATATTTACATATGGTATCAAAATATGTTGTATACCACCCACAACACACACATAAAATTTTTTTGCCTGTTATCTTTCAATAAAAATGGGGAAAAGGATATCATGGTGTAATAATAAATTCATCAAAATGAATCACAGGTATGCTAAACATTATTTAATGAGTTGATTGAAAATATGTTTTATGAGTGGGAAAGTTCAGATCTAGCTTCAAAGTTAAGTATAGGAAGGATGTACATTTATGACGGGCGATTGACTTGTGCACTTGACTTTGGTAAGCTGCAAATTTCAGAGAAACAAACCCCTGTATTTCAGATTTAGTGAAATCTAAAAATATACACAAGCCAATATAGGATCTTTCTTTGAGATTTTCTGGTAGACAGTGTCTGGAATCATCTCTGATTACTCACATAAATCCACTTCCAGTTGCTTTGCCAAGAATTACAATTTCAGGAAATTAGTATTCAGGAAATAATACTTAATAACAATGTCCCTATATCAAAAAGTAGCTCTTAGCTTAGCTTAGATGCTAATAAAACAGTACTTCCTGATAGAAGAAAATATATAATTCTTTTCAAGTTAAGAGGTGACACTACGGAAAAAAATATCTCTGAACATAATTCCCATGACATCAGAGAAGTGCTTGTAACTCTGCCTGGAAGCATACACATTCAAGGGCTTAGAATGAAATGAATAATTGCTGAAACACTAAAGAAGAAAGAAGCAACAGCATTAAATTTTGCTTTGTCCCACTAGTTAGGGCATAATTGGGACAGCCTTAGGCAGATATGATAGGTGCACTAAGGTCTACCTGCCTCACCTACAGCCACAGAGTAAAAATGGTGCCCAATTTTCACTGTTCAGAAGTCACAAGGCTGAGGCTGGTGAGCAAGGAATCTGGGAAATCAGCAAGGTAAGCATCTGCACACCTGATGTCATGGATCAGAATGACACACAAATTGCATCTAGATCCAAGAAGAAGCTATGAATTAATGCAGAAACGAGGCAGGCTATGATAGCTTAGGGAGGTGCCATCACGTAAGATACCTGCTTTGTGACTACTAGGCCTCCTGTTGTGCATTCTACTTCGGTCCCTCTCGTGACTTTCTACAGTGGGCCTTATTGTAGTGACAGAAGCACCACCTTGTAGCATGTGCTCAGGAAGACTCACTCTCACTTTATCCTAGACATTTTTTGTTAACATGTCGTCTCTTTGAAGACTTCCTTGGCCACTGTCTTTAAATTTAACTTTCTCAATTTTTCACTCTCTGAATCCTTTTCTTACCTTCTGCTTCCTTTCAAAATTGTATCCATGTCTAATCCATGTTATTATTTGTAGCCTATCCATGCCACAGATGACTGACCTCGACTCCTAAAAAGTACTGAGTCTATAACACAAAGAAGTATGATTTTATGATTTCAAGATTCAGTGCTTTTAAATCTACAAACTGTGCTTCTTCCTCAAACATGTTTCTAGGACCATTTTTCCATTGCACCTTTTTCACAGAGGTTATATTTATTCAAAAGATTCTCCCTCTTGTCCTTGCTACAAATGGGGTCAGATGATACTTGAAAGGGAGTTTGCTTGAAGTTTGATGTCAAATTCCACAGTTATTCAAAGTTGCTGAGGCTTCTACTACCATTTATAGAGAGCAGGTATATCCAGTTACACAATACTTAGAGGTAAATGTTTTCCAAATTAAGTTCTACTTCCATTGACAGAGAAAAGGATGTGCAGAATCTGGGCTGAAAATTGGCTACTTTCCCAAATAAAATTTTTCAAATGGCACTTCCTGATGAGTCATGGAGAGTCCCTGGGCACATCATTCACATGTCATTACCAAGGTTGCTGAAGTCCTCTACCACTGCAGCAGTTTCAGCAGCACCAGTTCTGTATAGAGACAATAGGTTATCTATTTTGTATTATCCAAGGAACTTCAAACAGTTAGTCTGAATACAAATTATATTCATGTTAATTTGATCTGAAATTCCTGCCACTGATACCTTCTAGAGAGACACATCTTCTAAATAAATAAAGAGATTTTTTTTCCACCTGTAAACACTAGGGTTTCAAATTAGCTAAATGACACATTAGCAAGGCTTAGTTACCTGTTAAATAATTCATTGCACTGCTCTTCAATCAGGGGAGTACAAGTAGTTGACAGGTGAATGAAAACTAAGAGTTTATTATGTAAATTAAATAAGTCATTGTATGTAGAGAACTTTAAACTTGGAAAATGATAGAAAATATTTGTTTTTATTACAGAAAAAAGCTAGAAAAACCATCATGAGATTTCAAATACAGGATGAAAAAATATCTTCATGATATTACTCTTTAAATTCTGCACAGTGATCATTAGAACCAGAAACACGGCAGACATATATGTTCCTAAATTTCCAGGAGTTCTTGAAAACAAACCCAGGGTAGTTTTTGCCTTATAAATTCTTAACTCTAAAACTATTCATCCTGAGATATCCATGGGCAATATAAGATCAATTTTGGATGTGGAGAAGAGAATACAAAATACTCAGTAGTGTTGAAGAGGTAGATGTGTATCTAGTTACCCTGAATGATCAGAGGAAGAAAAGTAATTCTATAAAGCCATTGAATAAAGTTTCATTTCTATCAAAAGCAAGATCCAGCTTCCCTTGAAAAATTGCCAAATCAAACTCCCTTCATTATATTTACAGTGCCATGTAATCTAAGGAAATTACAAGAATAAATTCTTTTCATATAAAGCTCTTGCCACTGGGAAAATTTCTCCACCACTATGAGATTTGTTTTCTTCCCCTTAAAATGAGTATGTTGGCATTATCTAGTTTGCCACTTGATATGAAAATCAACTGGGATAATATAGGGTCACTTATTTAAAAAATATGGAACAAGATGTTTCAGTCAATTTACTGAGCAAAGAAGTTACAAAAATGAGTAAGACAGAGCTTCATTCTTTAGATCGAAAGTCAGATACCTAAATAATATCTATTCCTCATCATGAATACTATATTGGAGAAATAACAAAAACTCACTGAAATATTACAACAGGACTGATAGGAGAATGATTGTTTAATAAAGTTTATTTTTATGTAGAATATCCCAAGAGTGATAATCCAATAAAATATATATATGCTGGTCAGGTTTCCTTGTTCTATGCTTTTCCCAGAGTACAGATATACTGATAAGAAGCCTCAGTTCTATGTCTTTCAAAGCACTATGTATGTTTCCCACTAATTGAAATTTTCTTAAATTAGAATGAGCACTTAAAGACACTTGAAAAACAGATAAACTTGCAAAAAAAAAAAACCACTTGGAGAATCCTGTGGTTTGAGACAGATACTGGAGAGAACATATTATTTACAGCTGAATCATATGGAGTGCAACAGGTCAAAGCAAAAGCAAAACAAAACCAAACAAACAAAATTCTGTTGACTGAAGAGACATGAGGGCTTTCAAGGTGCAAGAAATAGTATGTGCCAATCAGAGAGATGAATCTTGAAAAATCTGCTTCAAGATAAGTGAGGCATATAGAACACCAAGCAGTCAACAGTCAACATAAATCCACACCCAGACACATAATGATTAAGATATCAGACATACAGCATAAAAACAGAATATTAAAAGCTGTCAGAGAAAAGACACAACTCACCTATCAAGAAAAGCCCATTAGAATCACGGCAGACTTTTCAGCACAAAATCTCAAGTCAAGAAGAGCTGAAAGTGAGGTATTTCGAGCCCTGAAAGAAAACAATCTTTTACCCAGACTGATGTAACCAACAAAACTTTCATTCAAATTTAATGGAGAAACAAGATACTTCCATGACAAAGAACACCTGAAGAAATTCATGTCCACCAAACCAACCATAGAAAAAGTACTGAAAGCCATACTAGACAGAGATAAAAATGACCACAATCCCAAAAACAACAACAGAAAGAAACCACCAGGTAGGATAAGCAATTAAATAAGAGGAAAAGCAGAAAGAAACAACTGGAACATATCATGGCAAAGTCGAGCCAGTACATATCAGTGATATTCATAAATATAAATGGTCTCAATTCACCTATAAAAAGAAAAAGATTGACAGAATGGATCAAGAAACAGGACCCCACAATATGCTGTGTACAAGAAACACATCTGACCCAAAAGGAAACTCATAGATTAAAAGTCAAAGGATGGAAAACAGCATTTCATGCAAGAGGAACCCAGAAAAAAGCAGGGGTAGCTATTCTATTTGCAGACAAAGTGAACTTCAAACCTAAAATGATTAAAAGAGATAGAGAAGGTCACTACATACTTGTTAGTGGTAAAATTGAAGAGGAAGAACTAACAATTATAAATATATTTGCGCCAAATACAGGAGCATCCAACTATATAAGACAGATACTAATGCACATGAAAAACCAAATACACAAGAACACAATTATAACAGGAGAGCTTAACAGCCCATTGTCACAAAGAGATAGATCTAGACAAAAAGTCAGCAAAGAAATAACAGAACTGAATCATACCTGTGAGAAATTAAACTTAGTAGACGTTTACAGAGTGTTGCACCCAACCACATCAGAATACACACTCTTCTCAGCTGCACATGGGACATTCCCCAAAATAGACCATATATTATCCCATAAAACATTCTGAAGTAAATGCAAAGGTATTGAAATCATACCATGCATAATATCTGACCATAGTGCACTGAAATTGGAAATTAATGGCAAAAGAAATTGTAAAACCTACATAAATACATGGAAATTAAATAACAGCCTTTTGCTGTTATTTAATTTTGTTTGTAGCCCCATCCAGTGGGCTACAGATGAAATTAAAGAAGAAATAAAGCAATACCTACAATTCAATGAAAATATAGAAAAATCATACTGTAATCTGTGGGATGCAATGAAAGCAGTCTTAAGAGGGAAATATATAGCAATAAGCTGTCATATCAAGAAAAGAGAATGAGCACAAATAAACAACCTAATGCTCCATCTCAAGCTTCTAGAAAAAGAAGAGCAAGCTAAAGCCAAAGCTCCTAGAAGAGAGGAAATTGTAAAGATTAGAGCAGAAATCAATGCAATTGAAACTAAAAAAAAATACAAAGAATTAATGAATCAAAAAGATGGTTTTTTGAGAGAATAAACAAAATTGACAAACCCCTAGCTAACCTTATCAAGAGAAAGAAAGAAAAAACCCAAATTCATGCAATAAGAACTGAAAAGGGAGAAATTACTACAGATCCCATGGAAATTCAAAAGATCATGAATGCCTACTTTGAAAATCTCTACTCATATAGAGTGGAAAACACAGAGGAAATGAACAGATTTCTAGAAACATATGAACTACCAAAGCTCAACCAAGAAGATATAGCAATTTGGCACAACCCAATATCAGCTATTGAAATTGAAAATGTAATTAAAAAGTTACCAACAAAGAAAAGTGAAGGTCCTGATGGATTCACAGCTGAATTCTACAAGAAGTTTAGAGAAGATTTGATGCCAGTACTCCTTAAATTCTTCAATGAAATTGAGAAAAAAGCAATCCTCCATAAATCATTCCTGGAGGCAAGTATTACTCTGATATCCAAAACAGAGAAAGATCCAACCAAAAAGGAGAACTATAGGCCAATCTCACTCATGAACATTGATGCAAAGATTCTCAACAAAATACTGGCAAGTAGAATGTAGCAAATCATCAAGAAGATTATACATCATGACCAAGTGGGGTTCATTCCAGGAACGCAGGGATGGTTTAACATATGCCAATCAATCAATGTAATACACCACATCAACAGAGCCAAAAACAAAAACCACATGATCATCTCAATAGATGCCCTTTACAATAACATCTAAAAAAATGAGATACTTAGGAATCAACCTAACTAAAAATGTAAAAGACCTATATGCTGAAAATTATACTATGCTGAAAAAGGAGATTTAAGGGGATATTAGAAAATGGAAGGACATTCCTTGCTCTTAGTTAGGAACAACCAACATTGTGAAAATGGCCATACTCCCAAAACTGTTATACAGATTTAACACAATCCCAATCAAAATACCATTGACATACCTCACAGATCTAGAGAACACACTACTAAAATTCATTTGGAAACAGAAAAAACCTAGAATAGCAAAGGCAATTCTAGGCACTAAAAGCAAGGTGGGAGGCATCTCAATTCCTGACTTGAAACAGTATTATAAAGCCACAGGGATAAAATCAGCTTGGTACTGGCAAAGAAATAGACCTGAGGATCAATGGAACAGATTAGAAGATGCAAGCACAATTACAAAGACACTCAGCCACCTGATATTTGAAAAAGGGGCTAAATATGTCCACTGGAAGAAGGATAGTCTCTTTAATAAATGCTGTTGGAAAAATTGGCTCTCTACATCCTGAAGACTGAAACTAGATCCATGCATATCACCATGTACCAAACTAAAGTCTAAATGGATCAAAGACCTCAATATTAAAACAGAAACACTAAATCTCCTGGAAGACAAGGTAGGTAGAAGTCTTGGAGACATAGGGGTAGGCAGAGAATTCATGAACCAAATGCTAACTGCATGGGAAACACTTCAAAGAATCAACAAATGGGGTCTCATATTATTGAAAAGTTTCTGCACTTCAAAAGAAATCACTAACAGAGTGAAAAGAAAACCAACAGAGTGGGAAAGAATTTTAACCAGCAACCCCTCAGACAAAAGACTTGTGTCCAGAATATATAAAGAATTGAAAAACATCAATCCCCCCAAAATCAAAGACCCTCTCCAAAAATGGGCATCTGAGATGAACACACAGTTCTCAGAGAAAGATATACAAATGGCAAATAAATACATGAAGAAATGATCACCATCACTGGTCATTTGAGAAATGCAAATTAAAACAACACTGAGATTCCACCTCACTCCAGAAAGAATAGCTGCCATCAAGAACTCAACTGATAACAAATGTTGGCGAGGTTGCAGGGAAAAAGGAACACTGCTCCCCTGTTGGTGGGAATGTAGACTGGTTCAACCATTATGGAAATCCATATGGAGAATTCTCAGAAGACTAGGATTGGAAGCCCCATTCAATCCAGCTATTCCCCTCTTGGGTATTTTCCCACAAGAACTGAAAAGTTCATATCACAGTGATATATGTGCTCCCATGTTCATAGCTGCACAATTTGTGATAGCTAAATCCTGGAAACAACCAAGATGCCCATCAACTGCAGAGTGGATGAAAAAGATGTGGCATTTTTATACAATGGAATATCACTCAGCTATAAAAAAGGATGATCTTGAGGGCTTCATAGGTAAATGAGACAACTTGAGACTATCCTAATTAGTGAAATAAATAAGAATCATATTTATAAATATCATATTGTGTGTCTAGTGTAAAAAATAAATAAGAACTACAAGTGTAATAAAATCAAAATGTGTAATTGCTATTGTAAAAAAGAGAAGAAAAGAAAGTGCTCTAAGGGATATAACTGCATGTATGTTTGAGTGTGTAAAATAGATGACCATATTGCTGAATCTTTGTTGGATCTTTGAGCAGAACTCTTTGTAGTCTGACTGTTTGAATATTTACTATGTACCCTTTAACTTTGTAAGTTGAACAACTGCATTCAGGATGACAGTACATAATTTATAAATTACTGACTTCTTAGTGGGGTTTTTCTCATTCTCATTTTTCTTTCTTTTAGAATTCTGTATTGTTGCTACCCTTTTTTCTGTTTTGTTTTTTTCTTCTCTTTAAATAAAATTTTTAAAATGTATAATTGGCATTGTAAAAAAAGAGGAAATAGGAAGCGCTATAAAAGATATAGCTGCACGTATGTTTAGGTGTGTGGGATTGATGACCATATTTCTAGGTTCTTGTTGGATTGTTGAACAGATCTGTTTGCATTCTTACTGCTTTAGTGTCCACTTTGTGTGCTTTAATTCTGTAACTGGAAGAACTATTTCTAAAAGAACAATATGTAATGTATCAACTAGTGATTTCTTACTATTTATCTGCTTTTCTTGAAATTCGGTAATATTTCTACCTTTTTCCTGTTCTTTTTTTCTCTTTAAATAAAAAAAAAAAGAAAAATCTACTTCAGTGACACTATGCTAATGTGCACTGGGGAGAATCTTGGTCAAAGGCTAGAGTGCCTGAGAAAAAATAGAGACAGGTGTGATTTAAATACTATGTCCAGTTTCTCAACAACTGTATCTTATTCACGCTATACTACTCAGTACTCTGAATATTCAGCTCATCTTTCTAAGTAGGTTCACCCACACCAAAACTCCTGACCATAGGTCAGAAAGAATATCAGTATAGGCAAATTTCTGGCCTAGGACAGAGATGGGCTTTACCATGGGTAGGTTAAGAAGGTAAAAGGTTCATTTCCCGGGGCAAGGTCATGTGCAAGTGTCAGCCACCACCGGTAATCTTGCTGAACAATGTTCTTGCACAAAAGGTGTTGTGTGCTGCCTTGAGGCATTCTCTCACCATTTTGAGATCACTCCTTACAGAAGTAGTGTTTCACTCCCTTTTCAATCTGGGCTGAAATGCACCTGTTAAAACGATGTTTCTTGACCTCCATCCCACTGTCCTTATCTGATAACAGCACTTACAGTTTTGCTATTGGAACAGCCTATGTCTCAACCAGTACAGTCCTTTCATTTTGCTTTCTGTGCATACCTACACTTGAAATTGGATTACAAATTTCCTAGACAACAGATCTTTATTTCAAAATTAAGGCACCCAAGAACATCTCCCAAAGTATAGTCAGTAGCTTTACAGAACTAATTTGCTCACCTGAAAGAAAGTATGGAGAGAAGGTCTTGGTACCTGGAAGAGAAAGACTGTTCCATTTATGAATCATGCTCCTAGAAAGGACTTGAAAGAACAAAGGATTGGGAGAGAAACTCTAGAGTTTACAACATACAAGGAAATTAACAGGGTTATATAGTAGGAAATTTGAGAAAAGGTCAGAAGAACTAGAAAAAGCTCAGCACAGAAATGAGAGGATTTAGGGTAGTTAATAAGAGGCTTTAATTTCATGCATCAAGTGACCAGCAAAGGGAAATTCATAACTGTTTCATGGATTCAATGAGAATGTAACTAAAAAGAATACTGCATAGTCCAATTTTATTCATGTTTCTTAACATCTAGGTTTCTCTCTGTCCACAAGATTTCTGTATCACTCTAGAAACAAATGGATCAATGGCCATGTCTAGGCCATTAGGATTTTGTTAGTGGGAATGTGGTATTATAGATTGGTACATGCATGAGCCATTGTCAACATGTCTGAAAATTGTTTAAAAATTAGTTGGCCTAGCTATTGGCTTGTGAAGATCTGCAGAGCCATTCCCTGGTGTGATATGTGTGTAGGTTCCCTTCCTATATCTCACGTGTGTCTGTGCTCTATATGTACACAAGTGTAATGAGCATGATTATATTGAGTTTGGTGGGGCGGTGCTCCATTCTGACAATAGTACTGGTCTAGATTAGATAACAGGAAAGTCAACAAAGTGCTGCATGGTTAGCCAGGACAGGACAATGTACATGTACCCTGACAACTTTTCTATCTATTAGAATGAGAAGGATAGCAAATTTCTTAGGCTAATCTTCAGAAAAGTGGGGACCTGGTAGGTCAGCCCTCATTGGGTATTTAAGCAATATGTACTTGTACCCATCTAACAGATGCTTTCAAAAGAAATCATTTAGACAACCAAAAAGTGAAAGACATTTTTCACATTAGCATTTCTTTTGTCTTAAAGTGTGATGACTGCTAATAAAATCAATTTTGCTATTATAAGGGAAAAAAAACCCTAAAGTCATATGCATGAAATTCCTTTTATATGAGTTTCACCTTTATTTGTTGTCAGAAGAAAAAGTCTTACAGCAGAGAAGTAGGTAGGTTGATCCCAGAGTCAGCGAAATGTAGAGAAAAGCATTTGCATAAACACTTTTCTCTGTCCCAGGACAGATTTGCAACTCATCACTAAGAGGCTATGGCGTGGTGGGAAGGATGGGGAGGGTGGAGGGGCCAAGAAAGAGAGAGAATTCTTTCTTTCACTTCCAACATGTTGACCTCACCTCTCCCTTGAATGAGGGAGTCTGTGGTGGTGCCAGCATTCACAGTTTTCCACAACCTGAGCTACACAGAGAATCACAGCTATTTTCTCTAGAATGAGACCCCAGCTGAGTAGCTTTCTGTCCTTTTTTCCCAGAACTGCTGTAATACAAAATGACCTGGAACTAGACATTAAGAAGAAACACAGTCCTCTAATTCCCTTTTTCCTTTCACAGTCATATCAAGGACAGTAACAATAATGCATTATTCCTCTCTTTGCTTAAGTACAACCTACCATCTGGATGATTTAAAATCAATTTGGGTCCTGAGATGGCAATTAAAGTTAACATTCTGGCAATTTTCCCTTCAAAAAGTAAATAGGCCTATCCAGATAAAAGTTTTTAGAGGAAAATCTCAACAATAATAAAAAATGAAATTCAAAAGCCAAATCAAAACAAAACACCCTGGGACAACTAAAATAAAATAAAGGAAAATTAGTTGAGATTCCTTTTTGACTTGATTTGTGTTTTTGAAGTGATGAACATCACTCATGAATGTCTTAAGACTCACTTTAGTCAATATCTTATCAATTTTGAAATACATCACATTTCACTTTTCATTTAACATTTTAAAAATAATAGTATTGAAACTGTCTTGCTCAGATTTAAAGTGATATTAGTTCTCTCCTCACATCTTCTGTCTGGTCTTGTGAGAGCGGCCCATTGTGTACAAATACAACAGTCCCTTTGCAGGGCTGAGTCTTAGACACTAAAGACAGTCTCTCTTCAATGGGGTTACTACAGGGGAAAAAGAAAATTTCAGTGCCTCATAGAAGGGACAATCTAATCCTCTTTGCTGGTACATCTGCTGTGGCAGTTTTGCTCTGCAAATCAAAAGACATCCCATTAATTAAAGTTCCTTTTCCCTTTCATTTTTATTCAGCTTGGGAAATGTGACCAGTATTCACCAAAAGAGAGAAAAAAAGTTTGGGGACATTTTACACACAAATATCCACCCAAAGGGTGTGCACTTTGATTTGTTGTCTGATTTCCGCTTAGTGTTCTTCCTCTTTTTTCCCCCCCTTTGAAAGAAGGAGCTCTTCTCTGGCAGATTGCAATACATTCAGAGCGCTTCACAAAACAAAGCTTTCAGCTCTGAGTCAGCAACAAACTCATCTTTGTTCCTGCCGTTCTATTAGGGAAAGAAGGCCAATTTTATGCAGGTTTCTGTGGCTGGCTTCACAAAAGCATCTCTCTTGTGTGCAAGCTCTCTGGCAGGAACAACTGACTCTGAGATCATCGTTTTCAGCAATCACCAGCTGCAACAAGAAAAAGAAAATCATAAACTGGTTTATAGAGTGATTTTCCTGAGGAGACTGAAATACAGATTCCTTTGCTGGTAGCAGTTAATAAAGGCCATTGTTGACTTCCTTAACACATACAGCCCAAGGCTTCCTCTACATTTTCTGTTAGCTCCTAACACATTCTGACCAGATATTTACATCATTTGTCTTGAGGAGGAAGTGAAGCACGTTTGCATTTTTCTGGGTTTCCCTGGAAATTCTCCCAAATTCTTGTCCTTGATTTGATAGTATTTTAATACGTGTGAAATTACATTAAACTATATAATTCACCATGTGTCTCCAAGTATTTAACATTTGTAACACATAACCAGAGTACTGTAAGTTTCCCAGTCAGGCAACAGGGAACTGACTTGAGACTTCTAAGATACATGGCCAACAAAATAATTCCAAGCATTACCAAATAATTTTTGAACCATTATTTTTAAAAAAAAAAGAAAACAGAAACATGACCTATTTGCTATGTAATCTAACAGGACAGTTTGCACATGTGAAATTACATACATTCTAGAGTTTCCCCAAGACTGTTCTCAGATAAGTTCAATCATGATTTGAACTAAAAGAAATTTGTACATTAAATGAATGTGGGTAGAAAGCCCATGTCTTCAAGATGGCAACTTCTTTCCAGAAATCTAAATATGATGAGGTGCATAGCCATTTTCTAACATTCCTTCATTCCTTCTATGTTCAATGGAACATCAGCTTGGACTAGTGTTCTAGTGATCTTACTCTGAGGAAATGCTTTAAAGGTCTCACTCTGACCAATGCCAGTGGATAACTAACAACTAGAGGGATCAAAAGCTCAGGCTATTCTGGACAGTGATGAAGTTTGCAAAAGACATTCCAGACTCATTTTTTTAATATGCTTATATAAAATATTCATGATCAGATGCTATTTGAAACTAGCTATTGAGAAATTACATTATGAAGTAAGAAAGTACTAGACTTTTCCTCCAAAGAATAATGGTCCTTATCTTTTTACACATTAGAAATCTTGGCAGATCCTGATTGGCTTATGGATTCACAGGTTATATGATCTTCTTGTCAGTTTCCATGAATGAAAGGAAAAGTATGATAGAATTTACACAAGAAGCCTGGACTGCTTAAATACATGTAAACCTGGCAGAAGGTACCATGCTGTATTTTTCTCAATTCATGTGTGGATGCCCCCCCACAAAAAAAAATTGTCATTTTTTGTTAATGACATCAGCTAGCAAAGACATTTGTTCATTTTTACTTTTTGTTTTTTTAAAACAAGGAATATTTATTGAGTGCTTGATATAGGGTAATCAAGACAGATATGGTACTTGCTTTTTTAACTTACTGGTTGGATGAGAGAAGGGAGAAAGGAGAAATACATATTGTATAATTTCTATTCATGTGATGGTTTGGTCACTCAAAAGAGATTTTTTATATTTAAAACTAAGCAAATGGGGCAGAAACTATAGATATTTTGAAAGAAAGTACATTAGATTCAACCTGTAACTTGTCTCCTCCAGGGAACTCATTTCTATGGGTTTTATGCTTATCCTTTTTTATTTCAAATATATTGCGCTTATGTTGGTTGTATTTTGTAACAGAAATTTCAAGATGGGTAAGGATGAATCCTTTGAATTATTTGTCCAGAATCCCTGAGCTACTACTTCTGTTCCAGTTACTGGTGAGTCACAGTTCAGATGAGATATGTTCAATGTGCCAATTGTTGCAAGAAGAAAAGAAGGCTAATTTCTACTTTAAAATCCACAGTACAAGTTTAAACTTAGCTGGAGTTGAAAAACAAATCCTAAAAACACATACCTGAGTATTCCCTATACTACAACAAATAAAGGAACTTTTTGCACTTTTGAAGCAAGTTGGGGCTTGGTTTAAGGATGTTTTTGTTATGAAAATGGGCACGATAATCCCTGAAATATAAAACATGATAGTGATAAAAAAACTGTGACAAAACAGTTGTAAGTCATAATATTTGCAAAATTATACACAATTTAGAAAAAATGACTTAAGCTCCTCAGTTGGCTCTTGGTTTGCCCTCTCTTTTCATCTCTAGCTCCATATTACAACCTGAAAGATTATTCATATATAAGAACATCTCAGACCACCACAGTAAAGTTCCATTCTTATCTCAGCAAACATTCACTCTTGAGCTACTTATTGGCTATAAGTTGTACAGTTGGTTGTAGTAAGTCCTACACCTGAAGATATGGCTCAGTTGGAAGATTATAGTCTAGAAGCCGATTTTCAGAGTACTGGGTACAGTACTCTAGATCACTAGAGCATACATCTCCAATGACACATTTTTCTTTGTTTGTTTTAGTTTTTGTTTTGGTACCTGAAAGAGTTTTGTTCTAGAATAAATTACAGGACATTATGGCAGTGGAAGGCCAAATTACGAATGTTTACCCTGAGGTCACTTCCTCCTTTGCCTATTACAACTTTCTTTTTCCTTTCCCAGTGTGCACAAAGAAAGTTCCAATCAGCTCCTCGCACATCATCAATGCCCACCCTAAGCACCACCCCTGGTCAAAGATTTTATATATATATATATATATATATATATATATATATATATATACATCCCATACTCCAATGTTCTAGTCAGAAAAATCCAGACCTCTGTTGGTCGTGGGCTCCTCTCCACATCCTTAGAATAAAGGCCACTTTTACTTTTATATATTGTTCTTTATGCTAACAGTATTGGGTATCAAACTCACAACCTTACACTTGCCAGACAGGTGCTTAAACCACTGAGCTAAATCCCTGGCAAAGCATACATCTGCCATAGTGAGCTGTGGGATCCAGCTGTGGACTGCAAGACTGGTAGTGCAGCTCTGGGGAGCTCAATACCTTTCTAAAGCTCATCTTGTAGGTTCCATTCAAGGGAAGTACCAGTGGCTTTGTAAGCCTTGGTAAGGATTTATCTTTTCATGTAACAAAAGATAGGAAGACCCTGAAGTATTTTCATTTGAATTTTCAAAGTTTTATTGGTGATGTTGTGTGGAGAATGGCCTGGAAGAGAGTAAGAGTGGAAGGAGAGCACTCAGCAGAAAGGTAATGGCAGACTTATCGAAAAGAAAAAAATTATCTTTGTGGGTTACTGATGAGAGAGATACCCTAACATTCTTAAATGCTTCTGGGGACTCTAAAAAACAGATTCATCTGTGGGAGAACACTGTAATGAGGATTCCCACACAGCTTATCATCTATCTTAACAGTTTTATTATTCTGCTTTCTCCACTAACGTAATTTTACTTTTCCATTGTTTTTATGCACTATGGCTTTATTATTACAGGAAATTCTCCCAGGAATAAAGAAGTTACAAATAACTTTACTGCTTGCCCAAGGAATTTCCATTCAAAGGAAATTTAGATTTTGAAATTACTTTCCCAAGAGATTAATTGGGCAAGGGAAAAGAGAACTGCAAAAACTTATAACTATCTGCCTCTCAGTCCCCTCTAGATAACAACTCACAACTCAAATTCTTAATTCAACTGTTTTTCTTCCCTCATCCTACGCTCCTCACTTTTATTTCTTGTCTCCTCTCTCTCTCTCTCTCTCTCTCTCTCTCTCTCTCTCTCTCTCTCTCTCTCAGATTTGCATCATTTGTCTCCAGATAAGCTAGAAACCTCTTCTTTTAAGTTCAAATACTTCTTAAAAGTTTAATGTCTGTCAAAATAGAGAAAATTTTCTTTCAATTCATCATGGCTGGGGAGGAATCACATTGGAGTTAATCAGAGGAAATCAATGAAAACAGGTAATAGGAGGATAGGGAGGTACTTGCATCCTGATGCCAAAATCAACCTAAAATAGACTTGTATACCAAAAGAATACAGGCATGGAACTTTATAAAAAAGTGAAGTCCACAGAGCTGCCTTGTGACCTCAGCCTGTGCAAAGCACAGAAACTATCATTCTGAGAAGTTCCCAAAATGCTGATGGACCTCAGTAAGCATGGAAAAATCAAGCCACACAGGATAGAACTGGATACAAAGTCCCTCATCTCTTCTGAATTCCTTAAAAAAGAAAACACTGGAACCAGCTAGCAAATTTTGCTGGCACAAACAGGGGTGGGTGACCAGGAAGTTGCCCATCAGTTTTTTTGCCCCCTCAGACTATGAGACAGTAAAAGTAAAACAACTTCTGACTAGGTTAGGAACCATCAATTTAGACTCACATGCCAAGCTCACACATCAGAGTGGAGCAAGGAACCTACAGGGATACATGGAGAGTCCAGGGCTCCACAGAGAGAAACATACCAGTGGAACAGAGCAGTAAATATCATGCACCATAGCAACTACTGGAACCACTAGAGATAGCAATCTGAGGCACTGGTGTGTCAGCAAAGGTAGTGAATTACAGTGCAACACTCCTCCCACCCTGCTTCAGCACTGTTAAATGACAGAGACATACTGGACTCACTGGACTTAGGAAGAGCCTTGGGCTGTGGGAAGCAGTGAAGGGTGCCACAGCAACTGACTGAGTGCTGTGGAGACATACAAGGTAGAGGGGTGAGCAGGTCACTGAGGGACTTTCAGAGTTGCTGGATGAAGACTCTGGTCTCAGCCCTCACATCCAGAGGCCAAGATCAGCCCCACACCCAGTAGTGAACCTACTATAGATTTGGTGGGTCTGCACAGCACAGATTTGGGCTCTGACTTAGCCATTAACACTAAACTGTGGACAACATAGGAATTTTGATTTTTTGTTTTATTTTATCTTTCCATTTGTTTTGCTATGGTGGTGGGTTTTTTAAAAATCTTTGTTTCTGTTTTGTTCTGTTCAGCTTTTCTCTCTTTCTTCAAGTCTCCCTTTTGATTTTTTCACATTCTTTCACATGAGTGAACACTGTCTCTAGTTTTTCTGGTTCATTTTGATATTCTTTTGCTTTTTTCTTCACTCTTTCTCTCCTGTATTCTGCTCCAGTTTCCCAAAGCATAAATGATCATCCATTGTATTTCAGGGTTTCTTCTACACATTTCTCTTCATTTATTTCTCTACTTTCTATCTTATCTGTCTTAAATCCCCCCACATAGACACACACACACACACACACACACACACACATACACACACACACATACACGGTAAAATCATTCTACTAAGAGGAAATTCACCACTTGTAAGTTTCTAACTTATACTGAATTTTGTCATATAGTTATAGATCTTGCTTCTATGGTTAAAGATAACAAATTCTCAGTTACCATAATTTGTGTTTCTAGGCTGTGTTTGATAACACTGTTATTGCTAATTGTACTACTTTACCCCAGGGTGTCATATCTGTTGTAATCAGTAGTTTTACCATGTATAAGACCATTTGATTGGATGAGGTAATAATCACTATCATAATCCAGTGCAAAATGATGGAGTTCTGGGTCAAATAGGTAACAACTTCTCATTCCTAATAATTGGGAGGGTAGTATCTGTGACAGACTCAGTGGCCAAAAGCCAGCTACAACTAGAAGATATCTCTGAGGAATAGTCATGCCTTAGGGAGACCTTGATACTAGTGATAATGCTACCTACCTTAAGCAACTTACAAGCATCAGTGCAGAAAAAAATTTAAAATTAGAAAATGATAAGCTGCAAAAGCAAAATGCAACCCCAGACTTCCAAACCACCCCATGGAAGGTTTAGGGGACAATGAGATTGAAAATCAGAAACCATCCACTTGAATTTTCTGACATAGTAGCAGTGGAAGTAATAAAACAGATGAATGATGATACTGAGAAAATCAGACCACAAATCATTGCTTAATATAAAAATACATGATGAATGAGGAAGAAAATATGGCTGATGAGTGAGCAACAAAATACAAAGCCTCCTGGGAAAAACAACTCATTTGCCAGAATAAAACACCCTGGAGAGACCCAGACAGAGGGAGATGGATCCTCTTGACACAAGAAGAAATTAAAAGGTAATTCAAATATTTGGGACTACAGCTGAAACAGCTAAAAAATTATGGGACACAGCATTTTTGTTTGTGATGACCCACCAAGTTTGCAAAGGCCTGAATCTGCACCTGCCAGCAGAGCTGCCCAAACTTGTTGCTGCCACCACTCACAGGAAGCACAGCAGCACTGAAGGCGGGGGTGGTGAGCCCAATGGAGAACAGAGCCCGTGAAGGAACCTTCACTAATCCACCGTCAGTGCTGGGAATGAGACCCCCCTCCATGGGAAGGGCACGACCAATTGGGCAACATGTTGGAATCAGGCAGGAGGAGCCTGAACAGGGAGCAACAGTGACTTCAGTTGATTCCTTCCTCCCAAGAGCAGATTCGTGAGATTTGCTTGGACTGGGCTATGCCACTGGCCGGGACCCATTGAGCTGTCCCAACTCGGTTCCCTGAACCTAGCAAGTACTAACCAGGTGAAGGCACCTGAAGTTTGGCCAAGAGCAGGCAGGAGAGGGCAAAGTACCCTTGCAGGCATGCTTCACAGGAAATATGGCCAAGAGGGAAGGGGGCTGGGACCTGCACTGTAACCTGTGTGAAGGAAGCCAGGGCCATGACAGGAGAGAGAGGCAGGAGGAGGACCCCAGCTCAGAACCCTGAGAGCACCGATCCAGGGAAGGAAAAACAAGGGAGACTGAGGGTGGCAAACACACAACATCAGACATGGCTTCAATGGACATTAAGAGATATCTTCAGGACCTTGTAGACAAGCTCAAAACTGAATATTAAATCAGGTAAAGCAAGATATGAGTAGAGTTAAAAGAAATGCTCTCAGGAAGCATCTCTCAGGATGATACAGAAGGAAGAAGGGAGGAACACAAAAAAGGAGAGAAACATACGATAAAGATATAAAGAAACTATAGAATACATGAAGCAGTCTCTTTGAGAGACTACCAGGAAATTAAAAACTCCATTGAAAGCTGGCAAAACTCCTTAAAAGAAACTAAGGATAGACTATCAAAACTTGAACACAAGTTTGCAATGTGTGATCATGAAAGGAAAGATCTCTTAAAAACAACAAGGAAACAGGCAGTAACAATGCAAAGGCTAGAAGATGACAAAAGAATCAACAATTTAAGAATAAGAAATGTGAATGAAGAAGCAGGAATACATACAGGTGAATTACAAAGGCTATTCACAGAAATAATTAAAGAAAACTTCCCAAGCATGGGAAAAGAAAATGACATTCGGTTATGTGAGGCATACAGAACTCCAGCCACCTACAACCAATACAGATCTACACCCAGACATATAATAATCAAGATACCAGAAATTCAATATAAAAACAGAATATTAAAAGCCATGAGAGAAAAGAAACAGATTACCTATAAAGGTAAGCCCATCAGAATCACAGCTGACTTCTTGACACAGACCATCAGATCAAGAGGAGCTTGGAACGAAATATTCCAAGCCCTGAAAGAAAATAAGCTCCAACCCAGATTGATGTATCCTGCAAAACTGTCACTAGAAATTAATGGAGAAACAAGATGCTTCGATGACAAAGAGGACCTGGGTGAGTTTGTGACCACCAATCCAACCTTACAGAGAATATTGAAGGACTAGAGAGAGAGAGAAAAAAAAATACCAGGATTTTAGAAACAGTGGCAGAAAGGCATCAATGAGTGGGGCAGGCAGTAGAATGAAAGAGAAATCTAGACAAGCAAAGGCAGAAAAATAGCTTAGCAGAAATGAGGCAGAGAAGGATAATTAGAATCACTAACATAGATGGCCTTGATACACTATATTGTTAATAGTGCACCAGGATTTAAAACCCACATTACTCACACTACTCTGCTTAGATGTATTATATTCTGTTCTAGTCATTCTACCTGTACTAGATTTGAGGGCACAGGCAGTAGTCCCAAAAATAACAGGATATAGTATGGTAATCATCCTTAATTTCCTATTAAGTCAATCTAAAGCTCTGTAAAACCTACACTGTTTTACCATGACTGATCATAATTGAATCTGGTTTGTTGGATCACTGTTTGTATTGATAGATTTTATTCAAAGCTATTATGATTGATAGTATCAAGTCTGAGAGTATAGGCAACTGCATTTAAGATGACAAGATCCACTAGAATACCCACTATGGTTTGATTATTACCTGCCTTTGAAGTTTTATACTGTCTACAATGTTTTATTTTTACTAATATTGTTATTTATTGCTTTACTCAATTATACTGCTATATTCAATTATGCCTGATGATATAGACATTCTATTGAAGATAATAAGAAACAATACAGTAATCATTGTAGATCACCTTGTACTGTGGTTTTATATGACTTTTTGGTTTCATGTTTTTATAGGAATTTGTTTTGTTTTGCCTTGCTAAGTTTTGTTTTTCCCTCCAATACAGAAAGGATAAAAATACATGTAGAGCTTCATGCATGCATAGCTGTTTACACTCTCACTGTTTGACTATCTACTTTGTATGCTTTAATTTTGTAACTTTAACAACTATTTCTAAGAGTAAATATGTAATTTATTAACTAGTGATTTCTTATTGTTTATCTTTTTTTGGAATTCTTTATTATCTCTAACCTTTATATGCTTTTGTTTCTCTTTAAATAATAAAATAAAGCTTCAATAAAAATGCATGATAATAATCATAAAGGACTTGGTCAGTGAAGCTAGACTAGACACAAATTTTTAAAAAGAGGAGCTTAGGAAAATGATGGAAATTGTGAACTTCTAACATAGAAAAGAAATGGAATCCATGAAACAGATTCAAGCAGATATCTAGAAGACTTCTATTGAAAGTATAAGTAGCAAAATGAACTAACTTGAAGACAAGATGTCAGATATAGAAGATAAAATTGTTCTAAGTGATCAGGAAAAGAAAGATTTCTTGAAAATCAGAAGGGACCATAAAAAAACAATAAAACAGCTGCAAATTGATGCAAAGAACAATGTAATATTGACAGGTTTCAATAAGAAAGAGAAAGTGCAAAACACACACACAACACACACACAGAGACAGAAACTGCTAATAGAAGTAATGACAAAAACTTCCAAACCATGGTAAAAGAATTTTTTTTTTATTTAAAGAAAAATATTGAAACGGAAAGAGGGTAGAAATAATACAAAATTTCAAAAACAAAACAAAACAAAAACAAGAATAGCAACCAGTAAGAAATCACTAGTTGATAATTACATATTTTCCTCTTAGAAGTAGTTGTTCAAGTTACAAAAGTAAAGCCTACAAAGTGGATATTTAAACAGTAACACTGCAACCAGTTCTGTTCATCTATCTAACAAAAACTTAGTAATATGGTTTTCAATCCTACACACTTAAACATACATGCAGTTATATCCTATAGAATACTTTCTTTTCCTCTCTCTCTCTCTTTTTTTTACAATAACTATAATGCATTCTCGTAAGCTACTTAGAAGTTCTACACAGGTATAGGTCTCTACATGTATACATAGACTTTCTGTATTAGAGGGAGAAACAAATCAAAACAAGTCAACAATACAAATTCCTAGAAAAACATTAAATAAAAAGGACATATAAAACCACAATACTAGGTGATGTACAGTAGTTACTATGATGTCTCTTGTTATTTTCAATAAAATTGTCTATATCATCAAACATAGTATATATAATTAAACTTAGCATTGCATTACACTATTAATAAAAACTAAACATTGGAGACATTATAGGACTTCAAAGGCAGATAGTAATCAAACCAGAATGGGTATCCTATTGAATCTTGTCATCTTCAGAGAAGTTGTCTCTACTACCGGACTTGACACCCTCAAGCATACCAGATTCGAATAAAATCAGTCAAGACAAAAAACAATATAGTCAATCTTCTCTACCTCATCTCTGCTATGCTACTTTTCTGTCATTGTTTACTTTTCTCCTTCATTCCATTGTCTGCTCCTTTCATTGATGCCTTTCTGCCATTGTTCCTGGAATCCTGGTGATTTTCTTCTCTCTCTCTAGAGTGTCCTTCAATATTCTTTGCAGGGTTGGATTAGTGGTCACAAACTCCCCCAGCTCCTCTTTGTCGTGGAAATATCTTGTATCTCCATTAATTTTGAGAGACAGTTTTTCAGGATACATCAATCTGAGTTGGAGGTTATTTTCTTTCAGGGCTTGGAATATTTTGTTCCAAGTTCTTCTTGATTTGATGGTTTGCATTGAAAAGTCTGCTGTGATTTTGATGAGATTTCCTTTATAGCTAATCTGTTTCTTCTCTCTGACTGCTTTTAATATTCTGTTCTTGTGATGGATTTTTGGGATCCTGACTATTATATGTCTGGGTGTAAATCTGTTTTGGTTGTAGCTGGCTGGAATTCTGTATGCCTCATTTATCTGAACATCACTTCTGTTACCTATGTTTGGAAGGTCTTCCTTAATTATTTCTGTGAATAGACTTTTTATTTCATTTGTATTTGTCACTGCATCATTCTTAGGTTATAAATCCTCTTGTCATCTTTTAGCCTTTGTATCATTGCTTCCTTGTTCCTTGTTATTTTTAAGAGATCCTTCCTTTTGCAATCATACATTGCAAATCTATCTTCAAGTTTTGAAAGTTTGTCTTTAGTTTCTGTTAAAAGTTTTTACCAGCTTTCAATGGAGTTTTTAATTTCCTGATATTCTCTTTGGATCTGTTTCATGTGTTCTAGGTTTTGTTTGTATTCTTCATCAAAGGCTTCTCTCCTTTCTCTGGGTTCCTCCAATCTTCCATTTGTGTCTTCTTGAGGAGTGCCCAGCATTTCTTTTATTCATCTTCTTATATCTTGCTTCACCTGAGTTAGAATTTCAGATTTAAATTTGTTGATGAGGTCATGGAAGCATTTCTTTATTTCTGATGAGGCCGTGTCTGATATTACATGTTTGTTGCCCTCAACCTCCTCTGCATTTACCTCTACTGGACTCACTTTCCTTGGTTCAGCAGTTGGAGGCCTTTTGCTGTTTCTCTGTCTTGTCATGTTTCTGACCCCTTTCAGACTGGTGGGTGGTAGAGGTCTCCAGGCCCCTTTCACTGCCCATAGTTTTTCTATAGTGCACTGGCTAGGGAAGCGCCACTCCCCTAGTGTGCTCCCAATCTGCGAGGTACACTCTGTGACCAGGCCCCTCCCCTAAGTCAGTCAACCAGTGGGTGCTTCAGCATGTTTGTGTGTTTCCTGGGGTTGTCACTGGCTCAGAACAGCCTCTCACCAGCTATTGGGTTCCAACCAGTGGTCTGGCCCAGCCCAAGCAAATCCCACCAATCTGCTTTGGACCAGGAGCCATCAACTGATGATGCCTTGGGTTTTGATTCAAGCCAGCCCTGCCCAACTCCAAAGTGTCATCTAGCTGGTCATCCCACTCTGGAGAATTCAGTTCCTGTCACTCACCAAAATTCACAAAGCTTGATTTGCTGTTTCCACTCCTTGCCACAGCACCTCCTTCAGCCGAGGGTATGGAGCTCACCAGCCTCCACTCTTGGCAGGGCTGTGACCTCAGCTCAATCATGAGTTGCCTGACTCTAAGACGTGCCCAGTAGAGTGACCGGAGTGTGCCCAGCTCCAGCCCTCCATCCATGCTTCTTCTTCTTTTTTTTTTTTTTTGTCTTTTTCCTCAGTTTCTTCCTGGGTCGTGAGAATTCCTCTCCATTTGTCTGGCTTTCTCCATGTTGTTAGACTCTAGTATCTGAGCTGTTTCCCTTTCAGAGAGGCTCTCCATTGTGCAACCACTCAGTCTGCCATCCTGGATCTCGGTAAAAGAATTTGGCATGCAGATAAGTGATGTACATAGAACTTCAATTAGCCATGATAAAAAAATCTACCCCAAGTACATAATAGTCAAGATTTCAGAAATTCAGTAGAAAAGAAACAAATTACCTATAAAAAAAAGCCCAACTAAAACCTAGTATTTCAAGTCCAAAAAGAAATCAACCTCCAACCCAGACTGATGCACCTCACAAAATTATCTTTCAAAATCAATAGATAAACAGATTTATTTCCATGACAAAGAATAACTGAAGAAATTTATTACAATCAAAACAGATATTCAGAAGGATATTCTATAAAGAGATAAGGGAGCCTATCATTCCATGAACACCGATAGAGAGAATCCACCAGGCAAAACAAGTAATTAAACAGAGATGAAATACAGGGAATCAACAGCTGGAAAATAACATGAAAATCTAAATGGTCTCAATTCACTATTCAAACAGACTGTTTCACTAAAGAAATAGACTGGCAGGATGGATTGGAAAAAAGTTATAACAATATGCTGCATACAAGAAACATACTGAACTCAAAAAGAAATTCATACACTGTGGTGGATTAAAAGCTGATGGTCAACTTAAATACCAGCTGAACTGAATCAGTGTGGTGTTGAGTGTAGATGGCTCACTTAAGGAGAGCTGCCAGCATAAAAAGGAGACCTGGAGAGTAACATTGTGGGTTCTCTTAAATGTTGTTGCTTGGAGGTTGATTTTTTGAAGCTGTTGGTTCTCCTAGAGGAATGTATCATGCTGGCTTCCCTGATATGAACTCAACTGTTATCATTGCAGGAGACTAGGATTTTGTTGCTAGAATGGCTGTGGTTCATTTTGGGGAAGTTCTGGGACTTACTCTTTGAGTGTCAATTCCTGGCTTTGGAGAGGAAGCTGTATACTGTTCAATCTCCAGGAGAAGCTTGTCACACTGGCTTCTTGTTATGAACTTGGCTGTTCTCAACATTTGAGGATCTTAGAGCTCATTGTCCTTGAGGGTTGCTGTGTTACTTTTCAGGGGGATCCCTGGCCTTTATTTTGAGCTTCCCTTCTTGGCTCCAGTGCAGAACCCTCAACTTACTGGCACAGATCCTTATCCCCACTGGCATAGACTTTCTAGCTTTCACCACTGACCTTGGGGGTTTCTCAGCTTAGATCCATGAAATGGACTTGCATGAGTCATTGCTGTGGGCTCTGGGTCTCCAGTTGGACTCATGGGAGGCACTATTACGGGTTCTAGGTCTTCCACTGGACTCATGCAGGACATTGCTGTGGGATCCAAGCCCTCAGCTGGATTTTCTAGGTCTTTAATGTATGGAAAGATTTCCTGCACTTTTTTGTATTTGACTCCTTGGGTGATTATTATAGACGATACTATATATTATGTGTCCTGTATAAATATAATTATCTTCCCTGCAACCCCTGGCTACAACATATACTGAAAGTCAAAGACTTGAAAACAGTCATGCAACAAGAAATGGAAAAAAACAAGTAGCTCTTCTATTTGCAGACAAAGTGAACTTCAGGCTAAGACAGACCAAGGAAGACAAAGAAGGTCATTACATACTTGTTAAGGGAAAATTCCAATGGGAAGAGATAACAACCATAAATATATATGCACCAAATACTGATGCACCCAACAATATAAAACAAATAATAATAAACTTGAAAAATCAAATAAGCACTAAGAAATAAACACTAATGGGGAACTTCAAGACCCCATTGTCACAAATAGAACATTTAACAAAGAAATACCATAACTGACCCAAACCATGAACAAATAGACATGTAGATCTCTACAGAGTGTTCCATTCCACAATACCAGAATACACATTCTTTTACATAACATACATGGGACATTCTACATAGTAATTCCATCCTATCTCATAGAACATGCTTAAATAAATGTAAAGGAACTGAAATTATCCCATGCATATTATCATCAGAACATAGTACAATTCAACTGGAAATCAAAGGCAATAAAAACCACAAAAGCTCCATAAACAAATGGAAATTAAAAACACCCTTCTGAACAATCATTGGGTCATGCAGGAAATTAAAGAAGAAATTGGACAGTTTTTACAATTAAATGATAAAGCCAAAACAACATACTGTAACTTATGTGAACTCAGTGAAATTGCTCTGAGAGAAATCTACAGCAGTGTATTTCTACATTAGGAAAAAAGATAAGCAAATCAGCAACCTAATGCTCAACCTCAAAATTCTAGAAAAAGAATAACAAGTCAAGCCCAAAGCTTTTTTTTTTTTTTTTTTTTTTTGTACCAAAGATCGAACTGACAACCTCCAGACCTTCAGCTTTAGGCAGGTGTTTATGCCACTGAGCTAAATCCTTGGTCCCCAAGCCCAAAGTCTTTACAAGGGAAAAGTTATAAATATCAGACTAGAAATTAATACAAACTAGACTAAGAAAAAAATACAAGGAATCAATTAATAAAGGAGTTGGTTCTTTAAGAGATTAAATACAATTTACAAACTCCTAGCCACCCTTATCAAAAAGGGAAAGACTCAAATTCATGCAAATAAGAATGAAAAAGATAAAATCACAACAGATCCTAGAGAAATTCAAAAGATTTTCAGTAACTACTTCAAGAACCTATATTCAAATAAAATGTTAAATCTGTACAGTAGAAATGTATAGATTCTTTGATACATATGAATTACAAAACTGAATATAGCATAAAAATTCTAAATAAACAAATATCAGTGAGTGAAATTGAATATGTAATTAAAAACCTATCAACAAAGTAAAAAGCACAGGTGCTGATTAATTTACTACTGAAGTCTACAAGAGATTTAGAGATGATCTAATATCAACAATTTTCAGACACTTTAATGAAATTGAAAGGGCTGCAATATTCCTGAACTCATTCCTTAAAGCAAGTCCTGATACCAACAACAGAAAAGGATACAAACATAAAAGAGATCTATAGGCCAATTTCTCTAATGAATTAAAATGCAAAAATCCTCCATGTAATACTGGCAAAGAGAATGCATCAAATTATCATGATAGTTATATACCATGACCAAGTTGGATTCATCCAGGGATTCATGGGTGGTTCAATAAACATAAATCAATAAATGTAATGCATCATATCAACAAAACAAAGGGCAAAAAGCATGTGACCATCTCAATCAACATAGCAAAAGATTTTGTCAAAGTAAAACACTCATTCATGATAATAATCCTACAGAAAATTATAATAGAGTGTTTATCTCAATCTGATAAAACCAGACAAACTAACAGCCAACATCATACTAAATGGTTAAAACCTGAAAGCTTTCACTCTAAAATCAGGAACAAGATAAGGATGCCCACTATCATCACATAGTGCTGGAAACATTAGCCAGAAAAATTAGACAAGAGAAAGAATAAAAGGAATATAGACAGGAAAGGAAGAAGTTAAATTATCATTATTTGCAGATGACATGATACCCTATGTAGAACACTCCCAAAAATTCCACCAAAGACTGCTAGGTTTAATAAACAAATTCAGTCACATAGATGGATATGAAATCAACATTCAGAATTCAATAGGATTTCCATACACAAAAAGCAAACTCACTGAGAGAAATTAGGGAAACTATACCTATTGCAACAACATTTTTAAAAAAATGAAATACTGGGAGAAAAAAGATGGCCAATTGATAGGTAGCATGATAAAGAGCCTCTCTGAGAAAAACAACTCAGATGCTAGAATTTAACACCATGGAGAAGACCAGATGAAAGGAGAATTCTCATAACCCAGGAAGAAACTGAGGAATAAGAAAAATAAATAAAAAATAAAAAAAGAAGCATGCACAGAAGGCTAGAGCTGGGCACACTCCTGTTGCTGTACTGGGCATGTCTTAACATCAGGTGACTCACTATCAAGCTGAGGTCACGACCCTGCCGAAAGTGGGGGTTGGTGATCCCAGGACCCTTGGCAGGAGGAGGTGCTGTAACAGGGAGCAGAACTGGCAAACTGAGCTGCGTGGACTTTAGTGAGTGCTAAGAACTGGGTTCCCCAGAACAGGATGACTGGCTAGATGACATATTAGAGTTGGGCAGGACAGGCTTGAATGGACAACTGAAGCAGCTTCAGTAGGGGGCTCCTGGTCCAAAGTGGATTGGTGGGATCTGCTTGGGCTGGGCCATGCCCCTAGTCAGGACCCAATAGCCAGAGATGAGGCTGTCCCAAACCTGTGACATCCACAGAGCACACACTAAAGTGCTGAAGACACTCACTGGTTGACTGTCTTAGAGGGGAGGGGCTGGCCCACATCACTCCTCTGTGACCTCACAGATCAACAACAAATTGGAGAGAGCAGCAATCCCTTAGCAGTACACTTCAGAAAAACTGTAAGCAATATAAAAAGGTTCTGAGACCTCCACCATTCACCTGTCTGAAAGAAACCAGAAACATGACAAGACAAAGAAACAACAAAAGGCCTCGAACCACTGACTCAGGGAAAATAAGTCCAGGAGAGGTAAATACAGAGGAGAATGAGGGCAGTAAACATACAATATCAGACACAGCCTCATCAGAAATAAAGAAATACTTCTGTGACCTAAGTCTGGTAGTAGAGACAACTTCTCTGAAGATGACAAGATTCAATAGGATACCCATTCTGGTTTGATTATTAACTGCCTTTGAAGTCCTATAATGTCTCCAATGTTTAGTTTTTATTAATAGTGTAATGCAATGCTAAGTTTAATTATATATACTATGTTTGATGATATAGACAATTTTATTGAAAATAATAAGAGACATCATAGTAACTACTGTACATCACCTAGTATTGTGGTTTTATATGTCCTTCTCATTTCATGTTTTTCTAGGAATTTGTATTGTTGGCTTGTTTTGATTTGTTTCTCCCTCTAATACAGAAAGCCTATGTATACATGTAGAGACCTATACCTGTGTAGAACTTCTAAGTAGTTTACGAGAATGGATTATAGTTATTGTAAAAAAAAAGAGAGAGAGAGAGGAAAAGAAAGTATTCTATAGGATATAACTGCATGTATGTTTAAGTGTGTAGGATTGATAATTTATTACTAAGTTTTTGTTAGATGAACAGAACTGGTTGCAGTGTTACTGTTTAAATATCCACTTTGTAGGCTTTACTTTTTTAACTTGAACAATTACTTCTAAGAGGAAAATATGTAATTATCAACTAGTGATTTCATACTGGTTTGAAATTATGTATTATTTCTACCTTCTTTCTGTTTCATTTTTTTCTTTAAATAAAATTTTTAAAAAAGCAAAACAAAAATAAAAAAGAAATACTTAGGAATCAAAAGTAAGTAAGAGACCTTTACATGGAAAGCTATAGTACTCTAAAAAGGAAACAGAAATATCAGAAAATAAAAAAGTAGTCCCTCTCATGGGTAGTAAGACAATATGGTGAAAATGGTCCAAATTTTTATATAGATTTAATGAAATCTTGATCAAAATACCAACAGCATACCTCACAGAATTAGAGAAAACATTCCTAAAATTCATTTGGAATTAGAAGAGACCTAGACTAGCAAAAGTGGTTCTGTGGAAAAAACACAAGGCAGGGGGACATCACAAAACCTGACTTGACACTGTAATATTAGGCTACTTGACTTAAAAAAACAGCATGGTACTGTAAAAACAAACAACCCTCCCCAAAATATAAAATAGCCCTGAAGATCAATGAATTAGAAGGTGCAGCAACGACTCCAACCAAACTCAACGACTTTATTTTTACAAAGCAAACAAATATTTCACTGGAATAAAGATAGCTTCTTTAATAAATAGTGCCTAGGGTCAGGGATTTAGCTCAACAGCCTAAGCACCTGCCTGCCAAGTGTGAGGTCATAAGTTCAATCCCTGGTACCAAAAAACAAAACAAAACAAAAGAAAATAAATAAATAGTGCTGAAAAAACTGGCTTTCCACATGCCAAAGATTAAAATTACCCCATTTCTCTCACCACACATCATCAAAAGGATCAAACATCTAAATATTAAATCTGCTGGAAGATAGAATAGGTAGAATTCTTGAAGACATTGGTGTAGGTGAAGACTTTAAGAACAAATCCTGGTTACAGGAAATATTACAAAGAATGGACAATTGGCATCTCATCTTATTAAAGTTTTTGCCCAGGAAAAGAAATCACCAACAGAGTAAAGAGACAACTATGGAATGCGAAAACTTTTTTCCAGCTGTTCCTCAAAGGATTACTATCTAGAATATGTAACAAACTCAAAAAAAAAAAAAAAAAAGAAAATCATATCCCCTAAATTTAAAGGCCCAATACAAAAATGGGCATCTGATATGAATAAATACTTCTCAGATGAATGAATACAAACATATAAATATGTTTTGTATATTTGGCAAATATACAAATAAATGTTCAACATCACTGATCATTGGAGAGATTCAAATTAAAGCAATACTAATATCCCATGTCACCACAGAAAGAATAGCTTTATCCAGAAATCCAACCAATAACAGATACTGTGGGGTTTTGAGGAAAAAGGAACTCTTCCCTACTCTTGGTGAGAATGTAGAACACTGCAATTACTGTGGAGATTCATCAAAAACTAAAAGTTCCATTCGACTCATCTATTTCCCTTCTTAGTATCTTCCTGATAGAATTAAATGCATTATACTATAGTGATGCACACCTATGTTTATTGCAATAGATATTTGTAATATCTGAATCTTGGAAACAGTCAAAATGCCCATTAATCAATGAATGGATAAAGGAGATGTGGGTTTTTTTTTTATAAACTGCAGAGTACTATTCTGCCATAAAGGATGATAAACTTGAAACATTTCTAAGTAAATGGATTCACCTTGTGATCATTCTATTAAGTGAAATAAATCAGACACATATGTTAAAGTGTCATATGGTTTCTCTGGGGTCAGAAATGGAAAGTGTAAAGACCAAACTGTACAATAGATATTGTGAAGTAGAAAGAAAATTTTCAAATGGGAACTGGGGAAGAGGAGGGGGAAAGGAAGGAAAGGAAAAGAAAAATAAAGAGAAATAAAGGAACAAGTGGAAACAGAGTTTTTGTAAATAATGAGAGGAAGAAGAGTTGAAGGGAGGGGGTAATAGGAAAAGAAGAAGCATCAAGATATATCATGTACATCTATAAATTCCCTATGATGAATATGATCATGATATATATAAAATATACCAATAAAATTAATTACTTAAAACAGAAAAAAACTGAGACTAATAATACATTCATTGTTTTTCTGAATAATTGCATTTACCTTTTCATTAACTCTGTAGATTAAAAAAAGAGGAAGAACTACTACAACAGTCCAGACAGAAAGAAATCTAAAACTCTGCATGACCTTGTACTTAGAAAAAGAAGTTCCTGTCTCAACTAAAATAACAGGTGGGACCTTTTGTGAAAGATGGCTTTTGAAACTGAGTTCACCCAAAAATAGGTCTTAGAGGCAGGCTAGAATAAAGATGGTATGTTCTTGGTGGTTAACAAACGTCCACAAGTCTTCCAAGTAAACATGTCACTATTCTTTGGTCTTAATTTTGCCTTAGGATTTCCGTATTGCAAACTTCATTGATTGGTATTAGCTCACTTTTATCAAGCATTATCAAAGTATTGTAACACTATTTGATAATCTCTTGGGGCCAGCTTGGCCAAACTAAAACTAAAACATTAATCGACTCCCAATGACTGAAATGAATTTGTATATAAAAGCCCACTGATACCTACATGTAAAGTGGACAGGGACTTACTATGGTAACCTGATTCATATAGCTTTATTTATTAGCTATTTATGTTCAATATATACTACTTTAAAGAACACTGTTTTATACTTAGGGAGTTTATTTAAAAAGTGGTGCAAAGTAAATATTAATAAGAGCAAGTATATTTTCAGCTATGTATTTATCAGACATTGGAAAAGGATTGATCTATTAGAAAACATACAGCAATGTATCTGTTGATGTGTACATTGTTATTTTGGGAGAACAGTTTTCAAACATTTTGCTGCTAAAGAAAAAAATTTTAATCATTTGTTTTCTTAACAGTTCTTCATGGCTTAAGGTTTGGCCTCAAACAAAAACAGCCAAAAGAATTTTTAAATTTGCTTTAGAATTAGGAAATTTCAAGTAAATCAAGATTTTACTCAAAAGAAAAAGCAACTCAACAATCTTTTAAGTAAACCATAGCCAATATATCCAGAGTTGCCTTGATGAGCCTGAAGGGAACTGCAGAAATACTCTTTTGGGAGCTACAAATCATGCATGGAGCCCAAACTTCCAATTTCACTTTCTGTTCCAAATATTGTTCCTTGGAACTAGATGTGGGACATCAAAGCAAAATTTATTTATTTTCATTATTTCCATAAAATAATCCCAAATAGTGACCTAGATTACTATTTGAAGAACCTTGAGAATGCAAAACTTCCCATTGAACAATATGTTTAACTGTGGTATTTATAATCAGATCATAAACTTGTGATCTAAATCATTTTGTAAAATCATGCTAAAAAAGAAATCATACTTTGCTATGAAATCTGAGGCTATGAAATCAAGATAACATGGCTCTCTAAAAGCTGCAAAGAAATTTTATTTGGTATTATTTTACTGTGTAAAACATCTTTTAGAAGTGTCTCTTTTGGGCTTCAGCCGATACCCAGCAGACCATGACATTTATTCTGTCCCTGCACCCATTGAAGAACCCAGTCTAACCAGCTCATCCAGTCTTATGGGAACATGGTCCTTCCTGTCCCCTTGGTGATAGATGTGGAAAACCTCAAACAAGTAAAGAATCAATGTGAAAATTTGAAACACTTTAATGGTAGTTTAGAACATATAGAATGTGAGGGGCCCCTTATTGGGCACCTGGCCAAGATCCTCAACTGCCTGTATGAGGGGTATGGTGAAGGATAAAATAAGAAAAATAGACAAATTTAGTAAAGTTGAAGGGGGGCTGGGAAATCAGTGCCTTAAGATGGGCAAAGACCCAGATACTCCAAACCAGCTACTATTTATTGGGTGTGCACAGTGCAATGGATGCATTCAACATTAGGAGGGGCTAGCAGAAGATTCCAGGTCATTGGAAGATTCAGAGGTTGATGACACTCCAGGCAATGGACAATCCTGGAATGACTCAAGAGGATAGAGACGATCTTATGATAAAAAAATCTTACTCTGGAGTGTTCTTTTTCATCTTGGTAGTCTTAGTTTAGTCTCAGTGAGTGGAAGATGATGGCCCATCCCAAGAGTAAATGGGAAGTTTCAAAAGGGTGATACCATAATCCCAATCCTCCATTTATCCCTTAGGGAAAGATGCAAAATTAGCCATTGTGAATTCATGGTCCTAAATAACCCATGTCATACCTGTTATGCTGGTATCCTTTGCACAAAGGACATAAAAGGGAACAGTGACAACATCATAGAGATATGAACTGGGTACATATTGGCTTATTTAATAGAGCTGATCATCACATCATAGGAAATTCAAGAGATCAGAGACTTAATCAAAGAAGGGAACAATAGAGGCAAGCATCTAAGTGAATATTAAGATTTTATTTATTCTTTTATGATCATACAGAGGTAAATTTGCCACAATACAGTTTATAAGTTGATAACTCAAGGTTCCTCAGCTGGTGATTACTGTGAATTTCTTAGACTTACTGTCAGTTTCAGGTGGAAGAGAGAAGCCAGGATGCCATTAGGAAGCATTTCTCAATTAGTATTTCTTGAAAATGGTCTACCAGGTCTCTCAAGAAAAGGAAAAAATCTATAATAATTTCAGCCAGCTTATTTTCTCATTCTAAGCAAATATCTCTTTTACAACTTACCTTGTAGAACTTTTGCATCTTTTTGTAGAGGGTATCCCACTATTGCATAGGCTTCAGATCCAACAAAACCTAGGTCAGACTGACTTTGTGGTCTGTCTATGGCTTCAAACAGGAAGCTGGACTGTTTCTTGACAGTTCAGAAATATATATACCATGAATATGGAGTTTATAAAAAGATCTGCAAAGTTTGCTCATCATAGCTGAGTGTTTGACTGAGACTCATTTCAGATTCAAGGTCACTAATGAGAAGTTCTATTGTGTGTGAAGCTATGCTCAACTATTTCAAAGAAAGAGATATTATGGTAGCTACTGTTTTTTAAAAAATATTTTTAAAATTTTATTTGAAGAGAGGGAAAAA
The DNA here is from genome assembly GCA_004027455.1 of Hydrochoerus hydrochaeris. Lineage (NCBI taxonomy): Eukaryota > Metazoa > Chordata > Mammalia > Rodentia > Hydrochaeridae > Hydrochoerus > Hydrochoerus hydrochaeris. The sequence continues at coordinate 370,149 of PVLA01000154.1, read as the reverse complement.
AAGCAAAACAGAAAAAAGGGTAGAAACAATACAGAATTTTAAAAAAAAGTAAGAAATCACTAATTGATACATTACATATTGTCTTCTTGGATATAGTTGTTCAAGTTACAAAATTAAAGCATACAAAGTGGACATTCAAATAGTGAGGCTGCAAGCAGTTCTGTTCACCGATCCAACAAAAACTTAGCAACATGATTATTAATCCTACACTCTTAAATATACATGCACTTATATCCTTTAGAGCACTTTCTTTTCCTCCTTTTACTTTTTAAGTCCATTATCTGTTTAGTTATATCATGTTTCAGGTTGCTCAGTACCTTATTGATCCGTTTTGTTGTTATTTACTTTTTTATATATTTTCATATTTTTAATTTAATTTAATTTAATTATTTATTTTGAAGATAGTAAAATACAGCAGAACAAGACAGGACAAAGCCAATTGAGGCAGTGCAGTGAAGCTGGTACAGAACCTCACAACAGGTTACTGGGATAACAGCAATAGGTACAACAGTATATGTGGTTTTCTTCACAATAGTTGTTCCTTCAATTAGGTAGAAAAATATCGAAGGAAATACCAAAATTATAAAAAACAGAATATTGAATAGAGCAATACCATTGATCAGAACAGAGTAAAACAGAGATAAATATATTTGCCTTCAAAGAGATGGCAGAAAAAAATCCCCCTTATTTGCTATATTGCATATAGTCAAACTCACAAGAGATGCTCAGATCTCTGGCTCTCACTTGCTAGCGGGGAGGGGGCGAATGAGATGGATGTTTGATTCTTAGCCTGCTTGGAGGTAGGCTAACAACCACCCACCAGGGCAGTGAGCTGGCTGCCTGTTTTCCCAGCCCCCCAAGTTCCAACATAGCACGGATCTCAGGAAACGCTGATATGGTTCTCACTCTGGGGTGGCCTGGCTTGGGAGGCCACAGCCACTTACCAGAGTGGCCTGCTGGTTGCCTGTTTTCCCAGCACCCCAAGTTCCAACCGGTAGCTACTGTTGATATCCAATTGTTGCTGTGAAGTGCTGTGTTGCTTGCACTGTTCTGTTCTAATCTGATTTATTCTGTCCTCTTTTGTTTTATTCTCTATAAAATAAAATTTAAAAATGAGAGAAGTTCTTTAATAGGGCATATCTGTCTAGCAGTTTTTATTATATAAGTGCTGTTATTCAGTCTTTTTAAAAATGCAGCTACTAAGAAATGAAAAGAACTTGTTCAATGTATACATTAGAGAAGAGAAATGAGATACTCCAGTAAGAAGCAGCAGCGCGTAGCCGCCCTGGTCAAAGCACTTGAATGCACTGCTGTGGCCTGAGGGCTGGATGCAAAACTCATGCTTTTCTGGTCTCCACATTCTCTCCTGCTGGGAAAAGCAAGCAAAAGGAATATTTTTAGGGAAACCAATAGACCTGTGTGAGGAAATTCAGAGAAAAAGAGTTCAGTAATTTACAGGGTAACTATAATATAATACACCAAAGAACTGTGATATTTTTATGTTTAAGAATGTTTGAAGTACCCTGAGGGTTTCTTTCCATAGTAATTAGTTGGAATTTTAATTATGTAAACAGTTCAACTGTATAAAACAAATATTAGATCCTTGCTTTTGGTTAACATCTTTTCTTCTTGAAGTTAAAAACATGTTCTCAAACCACACATGTTCTGGGAGAACTTTCCTATATGATAATGGAGAGTGGGGGAAGTTTGTTTTATCCTTCAAGGGTAAAATAGTTGATACTTATATCTTTGACGTTATTGTAAGGGTTGGTGTGTGGGATTTTATTTAAGTGCAACATGACTAAATATGCATAGCAAGTTTTGGGTCTTCTGAAAGTTTTTATATACCTTGTCAACATTTTTAATAAAGCAAAATTATTTTCTCTTACAGAGGATATACTAAGATTGCTAGAAATCCTCTCATTGTGGAACTCAGTCCCTCATGCATTCACGATCTAGTAGGTACTCAATAACTATTTCCTGAATGAGTACGTGCTTTCAAACCCTATACTAAATAATGCCTCCTAGATATAAAGCAAGCGTTGGTATTTAGATGACCCAGTGATAATCAGGCTTCACAAAATGGCTGTTGTCAATTTAGGAGTGAGAAAATTTTTAGGAGAAATCTTTCAAGCTATTGAGTTCTTTTTATTTGTCAAATGTTTTAAAATATCTTTTTTCTATTCCTGGCTACTGGCATGTGAAAAATGCTCAATGAATGTTTGTTGAATATATGAATAAATCAGATGTTTAAAGTTTCATTCATTCATCTGAAATTATAAATGGTTTGTTTAAGGTTTGGTTCATAATTTGCTTGATTAATGATATGAGATTTCCAGCAATTTGTAGAAGTTAACTTTGATGACTGCTAAGCAATAGCATCTCAAAGAAAACAAAAGATAGGCTATATGAGAAGTAGAGAATAGGGCCAATCTTGTTGTCTTGAGGCAGACATTCCTGAAATCACAGAGCCAAAGATAGAAGTAATAAGCATGGCTAGTGAAAATGACAAAGGAGGGAATTTAAAAATGGTACACAAAAAGGATGAGTCAGATATGTGTGGGAGGGGATGGTTTACTTGCTTTGACTAGATGGGGAGTATACTAAGGAGTAATGACACATTGGGTAAGAAAATATGAGGATTGTAGACCCCAGTTGATAAAGGGCCTTAAATGCTAGACTCAGCATTTTAAATGAAACGAAAGTGATTCTGGGAGACTGATTTGGTAAAAGGACTGTTTGAATAGGATAATTCTTGCAGAGGTATGCATCATAAAATAACAGGCTCGGAGGCTGGGGACAGCCCAGAGCTGGGGGCTGGCCTGCTGTCGAGAGGTTTCTAGGAGGATGAAGAAAGCTTAAGCGCATGAAGTAGGAAAGGGGCAGCATATGGGCACTGGCTGACTATGGATATATTAAGGTGTGATTGAAGACTTGGGGTTGTTTGGCTGGTTTAAGAGTTGTCTGCACTGCAGATGTCACAGACTGTAAAGAGACATGCCCTCCAACCTGAGCGATGGGCCAGGAGGAAGAGCAAAGACATAAGTTGTAAATTAGGGAATCACCACCATAATTGTAACAGGAAAAGGGCCCAAATCTGGCAAGAGTGTATACCAAAAATATATACTACATTTTTTTCATTTTTTTCAGTTTTAATTCAGTTCCTTTCCTTTCTAGGTTGATGTTTCTCCAACATTAGCTTTTTGGAAGAGAAATATGTCAAGAATTTCACATCTTCATTCCAAGCCTGGGTTTCCTTTCTATGATATATGAATAAAGTTTTAGAGATTTGTCCTCAGGTTTTGACTCTGAGGAACATCATATATTCTCTTGTTCCCAACATCTTCTAATTCAAGGTATTAGTCTGATAACTCGAGCATGGATATATTGCTGCTAGTTTCCATCTGAGTAAAGGGTAGGCATGCAGACTGTGCCAGTAAAGCCCCCTTATATATGGTATTGTATTTCTTGAATTCAGGTTTTGTTCTGTTTTGTTTTTTTAAGAGAAGGTATATTTCTTATCTTGTTGCCTAAGGCAAATTAAAGTTAGTCACTATTTCTTAAGGTTTGTGGTGGTGACCAAAATTATGAAATCACTGTCTTGTCCATTTGCTCTTCAGGAAAGGGATGATAATTACTTCTCACCCACTGTGCTTGCTCTTTGAGCCCATGATCATACCTATTGGCTTCCTTTCATTCTGTCCACACCGTAGTGTGACATTCTTTGAACACTTACCAATAATCTCTTAGAATGCGCCATATGTTTTTTGTTACAATTAATTAATGGTTAAACACAGTCTCTAAAAATGTATGCAACTATTTTAAGGTGGAAATGTGACTTAAACAGTGATTTATGAAGGATTCACATCCAAACATTAATTAATTAAGAGAGAAAGAGAGAAAACTTTTGGATAAGATACATTGAGTTAACAATGAGATAAAAGTATCTTACAAACAGCTCATCGTAAGCAAACATTTATTTAGCTATTTATTTAGATGCCTACACTAAGTTCTTTCTGTACTGTCAAGTTTTATATAAATAGAAATTGACTCGATTCTTAACCTGTTATGTGATAAATAGCTTACAGACATGTCACTGTGCATGATGAGGAAATTTAGACTGGAGGCAATGGTTTCCTTCATTTAATTCACTTCTGGTAATACAACATCATCGTACATGTTCAGTTTACATCTTCCAGGAAGGAACTACAACACAATATGTTTAAGAAAATGAAATCTCTAGGTACTCATTTCTATAAGAGAACAAAAAAGTAAGAAAAAAATATAAAAATAATTAAATGCAAAATGCTAAATTCACCAGCATCAGTAACAAATATAGCAATTACATTGAGTCTCTCCAAATTTTAAATACTTTAAAGGAAATTTCAATAGGTAAACTGTAAATTGACATTTTAATAAAGTTTACTTTAAAATACTTTGGTTAAAGAAAAGAATGTAGGGGCTGGGGATTTAGCTCCATGGCATAAGTGCCTGCCTTGCAAGCGCATGGTCATGAGTTCGATCCCCTGTACCGGTAAAAAAAAGAAAGAAAAGAAAAAAAAAGAATGTACTAATGTTAGGAGGCTTGCATTTTTAGATTTATTTTTACTATTAATCAGATACTTAGCTTGGACAGTATTTAACACTTTGGGGTCTTTCTAAAAAATATAATTAAGTTTATTGGTACAATTTAGGTAGATACAATGATCAGATTCATCATAGGGAATTTTTACCCTTATATAATATACTTTGATTTGTCTTTTTTCCCCTCACATTACCCTTCCCTCCCTTCAACACCTTCCTGCCTTATTTACAGACCTTATTTTCATTTTATTATTTTTTCATTTCCCTTATTTACTTTTCCCCTCCCCCTCTCTAGGTCCCATTTCCTTTTGAGCAATTTCTTCCCATTGAACCATATCTCTTCTACAATTTCGTTCTTATTTACACTTTCAGTTTCTCACACCAGTGAGACAATGCAATATTTACACGTGTCCAATATTTGACTTAAAAGTATGGTCTTGAGGTTCACTCATTTTACAATAAAATGTCATTTCTCTTTCTTTATGGCAAAGTAGTACTCCATTACACTGAAAAAAACAAAAACCTTTTTTATCCATTCATCTGTTGATGGCCATTTGGGTTGTTTCCAAGATTTAGCTATTACAAACCATGCTTAGTTTTTTATTTTATGTTTCAGTTGAAATATTTTATGACACATTGACTTATAGACAATATAATTACTATTTCCAAACTAACAAATTCAATGTAATTGAAAAATGTATTAAATTCCTAATGTGTGGAAAGTACCATATTAATTATTACTATAGGGAGATAGTGAGATAAGAAAAATGTAGTCTGAAAAAAAAAGACTAGATACATAGCTCATGGGAAGACTCTGGTTCCATTTTTAATAATGAGAGAGAGAGAGAGAGAGAGAGAGAGAGACCTAGTCCTAACTTTAGTGACTTAGAGAGGATGCAATATCAATACCAGTAAGAGATAAATAAATTCTATAGATTAATAAAATATTCAAATAATTTTCCAGAAGGAACATATTTTTCTACTTGAAGAAAAGATGCCAACTTTACAGAGTAGGTAGCTTCTATGAAATAGTAATTCTACCTGAAAATTTGTCTTTTATTTTATTTTTAAATTTTATTTATTTATTTATTTATTGGTCTTTTTTTTGTCTTTGAGACAGAGTCTTTCTATGCAGTTCAGGCTGGCCTTGAGCTCACTTTGTATCCCAGGCTGGTCTCAAACTCACAAGGATCCTCCTGCCTCAGCCTCCCAAATGCTGGGATTATAGGCGTGAGCCACCACGCCCGGCTGAAAATTTGTCTTTTAAAAGGCACAGTTTAAAAAATATTTTTCAAGTCTTTTGTAGCTCATTTTGTGATGACGAAAATATTAATTTTAATATTATTAAAATGTTCAATATCTTACATAAATAAATACTTTTTTGCAAAGATGTTAACTATCAATGTCATTACCTCATTTAAATAATCTTTAGCATCAACACCAAAGTGTTGGCTTCTTCTTTCCCTGTGGAATGCTTCAGCAAGGATCCCAGAGCCTCATTGCAAATACATAGGGGGAAAGATGGTCTCTGCATAGCCGCCTAGGAGTCCCTAGATGACAACTCAACGAAACACCAAGATCTGTAATGATAGTGGTACCCTCAAACATAACTGGGTCATTGTGGGCTATAAATATAAATTATAGCCATTGACATTTTTTTACTCTATTCTGATACATGTTTTATATTTATTCATACTCCACCTGTAGTCTTCTATATTCAAATATGTGATGAAATTTCCATGTTAGAAAGTTTATAAATTTCAGATGGTAAATTAATCTTAAGCTATAGGAGCTTTTTAAGTCTCATTTTTTTGTTGTTGGTATTGGAGATTGAACTCATGACCTTGTGCTTGCCAAGAAGGTTCTTGTGCCACTGAGCTATATCCCCAGCTCTAAGTCTCCATTTATATGAGTCAACTTTATGATGTGACTACATGAGAAGTATATTTAAAAGTGAATCTCTTGAAATTGAACTATTACTTCACTGTTATGAGTGTTTCTAAAATCATGCTTAGGGCTGGGAATATATCTCTGTCAAGCATGAGGTCCAAAACTCGATTCCCTATACCAAATAAATAGATAATAAAATAAATAAAATCATATTTAAATTTAGTCTTTGTCTGGAGTTACAGTATGTGGTACTTGTACCAGGAGAAATATGGACCCAAAGAAAATGTGCGATGACTCTTGTATAAAATGAGTAACAGTTTTTAACGTGATTTTGGATAAATACTTGAGGTGCTACTTTTTCCTTAAAACAAGGGCACAGTTGCATTATCACTGAATTTCAAGGTCTCAAAAAGCCTTGATAGGAGGAAGGATTTTCTCTGTTGATATGTGCCATTGGGCAAAGTGTGTGTCTGTGTGTGTGAGAGTGTGTGTGTGCAGGAGCATTCTTCTGGGCATGGCTGTCATAGAGGAAGGCTGCATTTCTTCAGAAGGGATACATAAGTAGTAAAAATGTTATGTGCTGAGATCATAGCTTGTGAAATGTTCTGGTAAAGAGGAAAGAAACGATATAAGGAACTAGATAGTAGGAAAGAGTGAATTTTTTGTGTTAAAAATGTTTGAAAGTAATCTAGGCATATAAAAGTACTAATGACAAGAAAGAGGATTCTAATCAGCAGTACCATAAAATATGTATTTGACTGACTGTGTTTTCAAATCACAAAGTACTGTTAGGATTTGAGTTTGTAATCTATCCCACATATCATGATAAAAAAAATAAGTGCCTAGCTCAGAGTAGACACTCTATATATTGTAGTAATTATTATTATATACAATTTTTCTTCAAAGAGGCAAACAAATAAGTACAGAGAGAATATGTAAAATATCTCTGAAAAAATATTTCATTTCACCTTTAATATACACTATTAAAACAAGCACTTTGTATTTTTTAACCTCAGTTTAATTTCTTATTTTTGCAAATTTTATTCTGAACAAAAATATTCCAGAATAGTCAAATAATGGACAAAATCATAGAATTGGCAAATTTACAACTAGACCTAAAGCAAACACTTATGTACATTTCCACTTTAAAAAGATTATTTCTATTCTCTGGGAGATATTTTCCTTTCCTGTGAGAGTGCTGAACTGTTGTTAGGCAAAGTGGATGCCAGCAATCCTAGCACTTGGGGCAGTGAGGCAGGAAACTTGCCTTGCGTTTGAGGCCAGTCTAGGCTATAGAGTGAGTACAAGACCAGCCTGAATTATCTAGTGAGAACCTGTGTCAAAAAATAAAAAACAAAAAGCTAAAAAGCCCATAAACTGTCAATATTATTAAAACTCCAGCTGTTATAGTACACTTGTAAAAATTCAGTGTTGTAAAAAGTATGGAGAAATATACATACTGTTGAGAATAACAAAATCAGAGCAGTTGGACAGTGTATACCAAAAGCCTTAAAATAGTGCAACTTCTTTTGCATAGACAAATTCTAAGAATTTCCAAAAGAAATAAGCATGTACTATGAGATTGATTTACAAGATAATTTATATATATTATTTGAAGAGAAATTATAAAAACTAGACTAATAAATATTTTAGAATATTTATGTAACATGGTATATTTCAGCTACTGACAGTATACTGCAGGAAATTTTGACGTATGTAAATAATAATTTTGCGGTAAATATTAAAATGGCTTGGCAAATGCGAGGTCCTGAGTTCAATTCCCAGTACCTGAAAAAAGAAAAATAATAAAAACCCTAAAGGATAGCAATAAAAGGTAAAAATAAACTTAAAAGTATGATGATGAAACATGCAAAATAGGTTTAAAATCACATGATATACACTACACTAAGTGAAAGTGCACTGAATACTCCACTTAAAGACAATTACTATCTATCTGGATAGTAAAAATATTGGTGTTATATAGACTATCTAAAATTACCAATGATCATTTTTTGGCCATAGGACATGAAATTTCATGTGGTCCTGCTAATCATGTTATTTGAAATTGGCACATAAAACATAAGGAAAAATATTAATGTTAAAGAAGTGGAACAAATATGCTCTACACTCCAACAAAATAAAGTTAATGTATCTGTTAATATAAGACAAAACAAAAAAATGAAAGCAATAGCAAAGAAAGAAAATCAATTCATAATGATCAAAGCTTTATTTTGTCAGTATAACACATTTTGAAATTCATGTGTTTAAAAGCAATAATCTCAGGGCCAGTGAAATAGCTCAGTGGTACAAGTGTCTGCCTGGCAAGCATGAGGTCGTGAGTTCAATTGCTGGTATCCCCCCAAATAATAATAAAGTAAAAGCAAATCTCAAAATACTTAAGGTAAAAATATAAGGAGAAATCATCAAGTTTGCAATGATAAAATAACACTTTATTGATAAAAACACAGAAAAAATATTAAGGAAATTGGTTTATATTTTCTGATTTACACAACACAGCAAACTAATTAGAGGTTGACCATAGAGGATTGTATTAAACAACTGCATAGTATGTCTCCTACCTAGGTACTGATGTTAAAAACAAAAGAGATCTGAAGCATCCAATTTAAAAAACAAAGAAAGGAGGTTTTTCAAAAAAATAAACAACTGACTCAAAAACTTGGAAACAATCTAAGAGAGTATACAAGTTATAAAATACAGACATACAAGTTTAGATATCACATAGGTTCTCTTACATAAGAAATCCGAATTATAAATAAGAGCAAAACAAAAGATGACAGGAAGTAGGAAGCGATATATACCTCAAGTGGGAAAGAAATAAAGTGATAGAGAGGAAGGAAAGAGAATGAACAAAGGAATGAAGATGTGGTGTGTTCGAATATCAATTCCTCACATGAACATAAACATGCACTACAAACACGTACTGATAAAACAATATAGGATACATTATATATCTAGAATAAACAAAAATGCATGTTACATTTTCATAGATGAAAGTCCTAGAAGCATATTTACTAAGGTATTGACAGAAATTTTCAATAGGTAACAAAGTACAATTTTCTACCTATGTACGAATGATTGCAAAATACTTGTAGAACAGTTTTTGTAAATAAAAATTATTTTTCTTGCAGAAAATCACATTAGAAGTGTAAATTACTCTAATAATTACAGAAACTATGAGGAAGAAATAATCTGTGTGTCATTCAATTAAGGTTTTAGTTTACAGAATACCTGGCCCTATGGCAGACCAATGGAATCAGAATATGTGGGAGCTGTTTCTAGAATTAATATTGTAACATTCAAGCTTGGCAGCCACTGAAATAAGAAGAAAGTGAAACTGTTTAAGAACACAACACTTAGCAATAATACTGATTGTCATAAAAACACATAGTATCAGTCTATGTGTTTTTATAGGTTTGCTTCACTTTAATAACTTGACAAGATGAGTGAATTGTGGGTATAGAATCCATTTTTTCATCATAGTAACAGACAATTAACACTTGGTTTTGTAAGTATAAAACTAGAACAGTTTTAATGGAATTCATTTTTCACTCCCAAATAGTGGTGATAAATTAACATTAATAGACACATTTCCAAAGCTTTTATTTCAAATATGTATATTGTTCTTATTTCAAAAATACAACACACACTTAAGCAGTGATTTTTTTCTGTTTGTTCATTTTTAAAGTTTATTATTTATTTATTTTTTCTTTTTTATATTTAAAGAGAAAAAATAAAACAGAAAAAAAGGGTAGCAAAAATACAGAATTCCAAAGGAAAAAAGGAAAAACAAGGAAAAAATAAAAGCACTAAGAAATCACTACTTGATAAATTACGTATTGTCATCTTGGATATAGTTGTTCATGTTACAAAATTAAAGGATACATAGTAGGCATTCAAACAGTGAGACTGCAAACAGTTCTGCTCAAGGATCCAACAAAGGTTCAGCAATATGGTCATCTATTTTACATATGCAAACATACATGCATTTATAACCCTGAGAGCACTTTCTTTTCCTCTTTTTTACAATAGCAATTACACATTTGGGGTTTTGTGACTATTATAGTTCTTATTACTTTTTACACTAGAGACACAATGTGATATTTATAAATCTGCTTCTCATTTATTTCACTAATGAGGATAGTCTCAAGTTGTCTACATTTACCTATGAAGGCCTCAAGATCATCCTTTTTATAGCTAAGTAATATTCCATTGTATAAAAATATCACATATTTTTCATCCACTCTGTGGTTAATGGGCATCTTTGCTCTGTCCAAGATTTAGCTATTACAAATTGTGCTGCTATGAACATGGTAATATTTCTACCTTTTTCCTTTTTTTCCTCTTTAAATAAAAAATGTATGATTGCTATTGTAAAAAAGAAAAAATAGGAAGTGCTATAAAAGATATAACTTCATGTATATTTACATGTGTAGGATTGATACCCATATTTCTTAGTTTTTTTTGATTGTTGAACAGATCTGTTTGCAGTCTCACTGCTTGAGTGTCCATTTTGTGTGCATTAATTTTGTAACTTGAACAACTATTTCTAAAAGAGCAATATGTAATTTATCAAGTAGTGATTTCTTACTGTTTATGTTTTTTTGAAATTCTGTAATATTTCTCTCCTTTTTCTGTTTTATCCCTTTAAATAAAAAATTAAAAAAAAATAATGTAGCATTATGCTTAATGATACCAGTTCTGGAGTGAAACAGAGCTGTAATCTAATTTTAGCTTCCATGTTTAGTAGCTGCATCCTACCAGGCATGCTAGTTAGCAATTGTTGTCCCCAGTCCCTCATGTTTAAAATAGATCTTATGTAATTATCTCAGAGAGATGCTTAAAATCAAACAGTGGCTTGCACAGAGTAAGTGCTCAATAAATAGTAGAACTGTAAAATCCAATTCTCTTTTAGTGAAAGGTATTCCTTTATGTCAGTGTTAGTTTTCCTTAAATATCTGTCTCAAATGCTCATTTGTTAGGACTTTTTATTGGGGAAAATTTCTTATTCAGTAGGCTTCCTTATCTGTGGTTTCACTTTCTCTGGTTTAAATTACCTAATCATGGTCTGAAAATATTACATAGACATTTCAAGTAATGAATGATTCATGAGTTTTAAATTGTGCGTAATTTTGAGTAGCATGATGAAATCTAAGGCTATCTCACTCTATCCCGACTGAGACAAGGATCATCCCTTTGTTGAGTGGAGCCACTGTATATGCAATCCACCCATTAGGCCTTTAATAGCCATCTCAGTTATCAGATCACCTGTTGTGGTATTGGAGTGTTTGTGTTCAAGTAACCCTTATTTCACTTAATAATGGCTCTACAGGGAAAGAATAATGCTGTTGGTAATTTGAATTTGCCAGAGAAACCATAAATTGCTTTCTTTGAAAAGTGAAAGATCTCAACTTTTTATTTTTAATTTTTTTTATTTTATTGGTACCTTTCAGATATATATATATATAATGATAACATTTTTCCTGGGAAATTTGTACCTGTACATCACTTGATTCCTTTCCCCCATTCTCCTACCCTTCCTTCAACTCTCTTCTCCCTCAATATTTACAAAAGCTTTGTTTCTATTTCTCCTACTTTTCTCATCATTGTTTTTCTTTTCCTTTTCTTCCTTTCCCCTTACCTTATCCCTACTTCTTCCTATTTGAATATTTTCTTCCTATTTCTCAGTACTTATACATTTTGATCCTTATTTACACTTTCAGTTTCTCATACCAGAGAAACAAATCAGTATTTACATACTTGTCTGGTCTATTTTACTTGAGTATGTCCTCAAGTTGCATCCATTTAGTTAGAAATGTCTCAAGCTTATCCTTTTTTATGGTAGAGTAGTACTCCATCATACAAAAGAACCACATCTTTAACCATTCATCAGTTGATGGGCATTAGGCTGTTTCCAAGATTTAGCTATTACAAACTGTACTGCTATAAATATAGTTGTGTGTATTGCTGGAAAGTTCTCATCCTTAAGAAACAAAAAAAATCATATGCGGAGTCTGATAAGATCTATAGAAAGTCATTGTGACTAATTTTCGTGGTGCTCAATTTAGAAATTAAGCTTTCTTATGGTTATGTATGCTTCTTAAAATCATTGTATAGTATATAGGATTTCTTATTATTCCTGGCTTCAGGCATCCACTGAGTGTTTGTACATATTCACCATGGGTAAGGGAAATAATACTGAATATAGGAAGAAGAATATTTGATAAGTGGCTTTGAGATAAAGGTGTTATGTCTAAGGGGCATTTCTATAAAATCGCTTGTCTTTCTCCAGCATTGCATTCTGATGTAAGTCACATTAGTCTTGCTCTTCAATTTTTCTAGACATATTCACTCCATCTTTTCCCTTTCCTAAGTCTTTCAGCCACATTTCTTTTCATAGCAGGTGGCTTTACTTATGTAGTGAAATCTTTCTCTTTTCCCTTTCTTTCTTTCTTTCTTTCTTTCTTTCTTTCTTTCTTTCTTTCTTTCTTTCTTTCTTTCTTTCTTTCTTTCTCCTTCTCCTCCTCCTTCTTCTTCTTCTTCTTCTTCTTCTTCTTCTTCTTCTTCTTCTTCTTCTTCTTCTTCTTCTTCTTCTTCTTCCTCTTCTTCTTCTTCTTCTTCTTCTTCTTCTTCTTCTTCTTCTTCTTCTTCTTCTTCTTCTTCTTCTTCTTCCTTTCTTCATTTTTCTTTTCTTTTTTATTTTTTAGGGACTATGGATTGAACCCAGGGCTGTTCTACCTCTGAACTACATTTCCAGGTCTTTTATATTTTATTTTGAGACAAGATGTCACTAAGTTTCTGGATTTCTCTTCCAACCTGTGAGCCTTCTGCCTGTGTCTCTTTAGTAACAGATTATAGATATGGAAAGACTTTGAGTTTCTTTTGTGTTTTTCAAATTTCATTTTCATGCTCAACTTCAAAATTGACAATGGTTTTTTTTTAATATTAGTCCCTTAGGAGATAAAGAGCACTAGAAATTTTAAATAATTCTGTCACATGTAGTATATGATTACATATACATATATGTATATATAACCATACATTGTACACATATACTCAGTTGGCCTTATAGATGTGGGATAAGATAGATAAACATAAGATCCACTAAGGTAACATGTTGTTTCCACACCTTTATGAAGTCTCCTGATAAAGAGCATGAGAATTATAGCAGTAAATAGAAGGACTGAGATTTCCTCAAAAGAACAGCAGTAGTTTATAAAAACTTACCTTTTTTGCTCCAATTCTCTTGCCACTCTATTGTATTAAGGTTGGCATTAAAGTTGATTCTATTTATTCAGTGTGAGAAAGTGAAATAAACCAATTAAGATTCCCTGCCTAACTGAAGGTGACAAGAAATGGTCTCATCAGACTGGAACATTTTAAAGATCCATACACTTGATGAATTAATGAAAAAGCAATAATTACCACTACAAGCAAATTTGGCTCTATGTCATCTGACCTATAGATACAAGTCATGCACTTATGATCACCTGTTACTGAAAATTGTGAAAGAATGATAGGTTTTTATCAACGCTAATGTTGCCTGATTAGTATGATTTAGATAATAACTGCGGCAGAGTCACTTGAGGAATTCTAGAAGTCCCTTTCCATGGTCCTTTTAAATTCTCCAAAGAGCCATTCTGAGGAGGACATGAGGCATTAAGTATAAGGTGACAGATGGAGAGAGAGAGGGAGTTTGATATCAGAAGTTGTCATTACAAACACCTCATTTCACTCTCCATGGGACCAGCCCTGGCCAAGAAGATGCAAATACTACCAATGCCTAAAAGTTTTTCAAGGCTTCTGTCAGGAAAACATTTTCCCAGTTAAATTCCAAGGCCTTACATATCATAGCAAAATTGTGAGTGCTGTGGGATCTTCTATATTGGAGACTACCTCCTAGATGTTAAGGTCTTTCTCACTGGGTTTTCTCTGATTATGTCTTTTACCTCTTTTCCTACCAAGATGCTTATCCATACAGTATTACTCTCAATAGTCTCTTCAGGTGTGCAATTAACCTCATCAAAAATTAAGGAAGTGTAGTATTGTTAAGTCAAGCTGGTTCTATGCTATTAATCGCCAATAATTTTCTAACCATATATGTCTCAATTGTACTTGCATTGCATCTGATGATCACTGGGAATCACTTCTGTAGCCTCTCAATCCTCACCTCTTCACCATTTTAACCTTTTACCATGGGTACTCTTACTCTGCTCCTGCAGCATCTTTGGAGAATAATTTGGATTTCAATCCTTCTTTACTCAAGATGTCAGGCCATTAGAGCCCACTTCATATTAAATCTTTCTCCAAAGACTCAAGATTGGGCATAACTCAGTCATACTATTAATCTTCCTTATAGGCCCAACTTCTCATGTTATTTTCTTTATTTGGCCCAGATGTATTGCTGTTGTCAGGATCTTCCAGGATGAACTTATTTTCATTACCGTCTCAGCCTTCAAATATCGCTGTACCTTCACAATGATTCCTAGACTAGCCTGCTTTCTTTCCCTGGCCTTAGACCATGGGGAAACAGTGTCACCTTGAGACAAAATTCACATACTTATCCTGAGACATAGGCCTCACAATGATAATAAAGCTAGTCAATGTAAAGATGGAGGGGAGGAAGTGAAGATGTCAGTGGAGTCCCACCTCTATGGTACCTTGCCTGTTTAAATTGTAAATCTCCTTGTGATTTTTGCTTACCATTAGATGTCCCAGTTTTAGCTTGGCTGTTAATCTCTTTCCTCTATTTATTTTTGACCTTGACACTCAGGCAACCGTTGGTTTCCTCATTTCTAGATTATGGGCAAAAATTTTGTTTTTTAAGAATATAGATATTTATTACTTACAATACAATCCTGTGGCAAACAGGCCACTTTGTCCTGTATATTGCTCTCACTACATAACTCTGAGACCTTAGAAACAATGTCTTACACTTCAATTCCTGTCTCTCTAAAATAAAGTTAAGAAAATGTTGCCTTTTTCCTCATAGAATTATTGTAAAGCTAAAGCTAATTATGTGGGCAAAAACTTGATAAGTGATGGAACATTAGACAGCTATTAGAGGTATGAGTGGGCTGTTACCTAGAGGTCTTAGACTCCCACTCAAGAGCAGAGCTACACATGAAGAGAATGCCTGGACTTAGCTTATCCATCATTGCATTGCTAAATGTGCAATAATAAATCAAAGTTAAGGCTGTGCAATACTTCCAGTCACAAGTTAGCCATTTCAATCTGGGAAAACAAATTCTCCTTTCACCCAAGAAACTATTTTTGTTAGTGAAAGCATGAGCAATGAGAGAAATGAATGTGGCTTTTTAAAAAAAGAAAGCTCAGAATTAATCAGAATCTGGACATAGTGATACTATTTTTCAATGTGATCTTCCATGTAATAGAGTCACATCTCTGGTCTACAACTGACTCTTGGGATTTACACTGGATGAGACTCATTATGTCAGAGATCACAGTCTTATGAAAGTATATGCTATTCTATCCTCTTCTTTTCTCCCCAAGGGCTTAAATATTAGATTATGCTGAAACCATGGCATCAGGACTGGTTAATGTTGCTACTGCTTCCTTCTAACCCACTTGGCTAAAAATCTTGAACACAATTAATGCCTCCATTATCTCCTAATAGAAGATTTGAAAGTCTCTGAGTCTTGCTACAAATGTCAGTTCTAATATTCTGCTAAAGATGTTTTCTTAGATTGAAACACACAATTTATACAAGATTATGTATGAGCTCATTATTTTTATGAGGCTAAAAAAAGCATTTAACAAAAATTTAATTTTATTTAAATCCTTGGAATTTTATTATCCAAAAAATAAGAGTCTACTCTAAAGGACCAATAGTAGAAATGAAAATAAATTCCCTAATATTTTGAACCCCCAAAAATCCATTATGAACAGGAAATTATTCTAAGTATCAAACATTTCCTTAAGCAGCCATATTATCCTATTATTTTATAAAATTTTCAAAATACATTTACTTTGAAATGGTCTGTATCCTCAAATACACATTTAATGTAGCATGCAATTTGGAAGTTATTGTTTTAAAAAAGTAAGATTATATTTAGCAAAAAACAAAAACTAGAATGGAAATCAGTAGAAAGTTTCTTGATACAGTGGGATGAGTTTAATAAATTCAGTGGAAAAAATCAATAAAATATGATTTGATTTTTCTGTACCTAGATATTACTCTTCTTTTACTCAACTCTTATGTTATTATTTTTAGGACATTGGAAAAACTATTGATCTCTGCACAAGTTAGTTTCTTTATTTGCCTAATGAGGTCATTTGCAGATCAAATAAATAACTTAGTGTGTGTGCAGAGTATATTGTAGCAAGTACTGTGGATTTATTAACCATTATGATTATTGATGACAGGTAGCTTTAACATAAAATCTTTGATAAGAAAGTTTTATATGCTTTTAAATTTTTTTAAATATATGTTAATGCAAATAATTAAAATTTTTATAGTCATTTTTTTCTTGCCAAATCAACTTTTGAAGTAGAAATCACATTTCACTTTTGTTTCAATTTTGATCATTTTGGTGCTAAGTATAACCAGGCTTTTGGGATGCCTGCTGTGACTTAGGCACTTCCTGAGACTTTTAGAGAGATTTAAACAAGAAAAATATCATCATTTTCCTTAAATGTCTCTCATTTAATGTTATAAATAAGCATACTAATGAGCAACTTAAATTAAAAAAAAGCCAACTGAAAAATTCTTTAAGAATAAAATAGATAAAAATACTCAAGAAGAAGAGAAAATATACATTGCATTATTAAAATAAGGACACTCTACACATAATGGCAGAATTTGTTTCAGGAACTTTCAGGAAGAGGAAATAATAAATGCAAAGGCACTTACATGTGAATGTGCAGAGCATATACAAGGAATAAATATTAAGTCTTTGACACTGAAGCATGGGGTAGACAAGATAAGTTTGTAAAGATGTGTGGCCTGTCTCAAGACTGAGTTTGCCTTGATGCAAAAGGATGAGAGCACAAATAATGTTTACGAGAGCAGTGGGGGTGCAGAGGTAAGACAGCTTGTGAAAAGTTTGAAGAGGCGTGTGGGTCATAAACTGACTTAAACTAGTTTAACCCGAGGTTGTCCCGGGGACTTTGTGTTCTACTAGGCTATATGATTGTTTTGGGGTAAGTCTTTCGAAGGCATTGTGTTAAAGAAATGAATGCATGATCTTAGTCTCAGTGGAATGCTGCCAGGACAACACGAGATGCTTTGCTGAGATGTGTCCAAAAGAATGGGAAACATAAAGTCTGGGAATAGCCACATACAGTCCCTGGGATAGTTAAACAATTACATTCTCACTTATCTGTACTTTATCCTTCTTGCATCCCACTTCTGCTCTTTGATAAGAAAAGACTCTAATAAAAAGCCAGAGAAAATTGTAATTGAGGCTTCAGTCCCAGAGTCTGTGGTGCTCCCTATCCCATAACTTTCTATCTTGTTTTCTTTTCATCTGCCACATCTTGTTTTCAGGACCTATCTCCTCATAGAAACCAACAAAGAGAGGCAGCAGGATTTCATAACTAGTAAGTTGGATAGAGAAAAGAAAAGGAGATATAGATGATTCTGAGTCTAACTTTATTGCCTGGAAATAATAATTATACCATCACTAAGAAAGGAATAATGGAAATTTGGTGAAGTAACTATGTGTTCATCCATAATAATACTAAGTTTAAAAAGCTATTTGTGGAATTTTGTGGAGGAAAGTTCAAAGCATGGGCTGTGATGTTCAGGGCAGTGGCCAGACTTCTGTGATTTCAGAGCTATCCACACAGTTTTAAGAGTGAAGCTATGGGAGAAGTCAAGATGGCCGATCAGTGAGCAGCAAAATACAGAGCCTCCCAGGGAGAAACAACTCATATGCCAGAATAAAACATCCTAGAGAGATCCAGACAGAGGGAGATGGTTCCTCTTGACATAGGAAGAAATTAAAACATAAAAAAGCCCATCAAACATGTTGGGACTACAACTGGAACAGCTAAAAATTATGGGACACAGCATTTTTGCTGTAACCCACCAAGTTAGCCCCAGCCTGAATTTGCACCAGCTTGAATCCGTGCTGGCTTGCAGAGCCACCCAAACTCATTCCCACCTCCACTAACAGGAGCCAGAGCAGTGCTGAAGTCAGGGGTTGGTGAGCCCAACAGAGAGCGGAGCCAGCAAAGGGACCTTCATTAATCCACGGTCAGTGCTGGAAATGAAACCCCGCCCCATGATGGCAACATGTTGGAATCGGGCAAGAGGAGCCTGAACTGGGAGAGACAGTGACTTCAGTTGGTTGCTCCCTCTCCAGAGCAGATTCTGGGCTTTGCTTTGACTGGGCCTTGCCCCTGGCTGGGACCCAATGAGCAGTCCCAAATCCATTCCCTGCACCTAGCATGCACTAATCTGGTGAAGGCCCCTGAAGTTTGGCTGGCCCACTAGGGAGAGGCAAGCAGGAGAGGGCAGAGGTTTCTTGCCAGTGTGCTGCAGAAGAACTGTGGCCAACAGTGAAGGGGGCTGGGACCTGCACTGTACACCTGTGTGGAGGAAGCCAGGACCATGATAGGAGAGAGAGGCAGGAGGAGGCCCCCAGCCCAGAACCCTGAGAGCACTGATGCAGGAGAGGGAAAAACAAGGGAGACTGAGGGAAGCAAGCGTGCAACATCAGACATGACTTCAATGGACATTAAGAGATATCTTTGGGACCTTGTAGACGAGCTCAAAACTGAAATACTAAATCAGGTAACGCAAGATATGAGTAGAGTAATAAAAAAAATGCTCTCAGGAAGCATCTTTCAGGAAGATACAGACAGAAGAAGGAAGGAACACACAAAAAGGAGAGAAACATTCAATAAAGAATATAAAGAAAATATACAACACATGAAGCAGATTTAAAGAGATTACCAGGAAATTAAAAACTCCATTGAAAGCTGGCAAAACTCCTTAAAAGAAACTAATGATAGACTATCAAAACTTGAACACAAGTTTGCAATGTGTGACCATGAAAGGAAAGATCTCTTAAAAACAACAATGAAACAAGCAGTAACAATACAAAGGCTAGAAGATGACAAGAGAATCTATAATTTAAGAATAAGAAATGTGAATGAAGAAGCAGGAATATAAACAGGTGAATTACAAAGGCTCTTCATGGAAATAATTAAGGAAAACTTCCCAAGCATGGGAAAAGAAAATGACATTCGGTTATGTGAGGCATACAAAACTCCAGCCACCTACAACCACAGATCAATACCCAGACATATAGTAATCAAGATACCAGAAATTCAATGTAAAAACAGAATATTAAAAGCTGTCAGAGAAAAGAAACAGATTACCTATAAAGGTAAGCCCATCATGAACATGGCTGACTTCTTGACACAGACCATCAGATCAAGAAGATCTTGGACCAAAAGTATTCCAAGCCCTGAAAGAAAATAACCTCCAGCCCAGATTGATGTACCCTGCAAAACTGTCACTAGAAGTTAATGGAGAAACAAGATGCTTCCATGACAAAGAGGACCTGGGTGAGTTTGTGACCACCAATCCAACCTTACAGAGAATATTGAAGGACATTCTAGAGAGAGAGGAAAAAAAAACACCAGGATTTTAGGAACAGTGGCAGAAAGGCCTCAATGATTGTGGAAGGCAGTAGAATGAAGGAGAAAAGTAGACAAACAAAGGCAGAAAAATAGCATAGCAGAAATGAGGCAGAGAAGGATGGCTAGAATCACTACATAGATGGCCTTGATACACTATATTGTTAATAGTGCACCAGGATTTAAAACCCACATTACTCATACCACTCTGCTTAGATATACTATATTCTATTCCAGTCATTCTACCTGTACTAGATTTGAGGGCACAGACAGCAATCCCAAAAATAACAGGATATAATATGGTAATCATCCTTAATTTCCTATTAAGTCAATCTAAAGCTCTGTAAAACCTACACTGTTTTACCATGACTGATCATAATCAAATCTGGTTTGTTAGATCACTGTTTTGTATTGATAGATTTTATTCAAAGCTGTTATGATTGACAGTATCAAGTCTGAGAGTATAGGCAACTGCACCGAAGATGACAAGATTCACTAGAATATCCACTCTGGTTTGATTATTACCTGCCTTTGAAGTTTTCTACTGTCTACAATGTTTTATTTTTACTAATATTGTTATGTACTGCTGTATTCAATTATACTGCTATATTCAATTATTCCTGATGATATAGACAATTCTATTGAAGATAAGAAACAACACAGTAATCACTGTAGACTACTTTGTACTGTGGTTTTATATGACTTTTTGGTTTCATGTTTTTATAGGAATTTGTTTTGTTTTGTCTTGCTATGTTTTGTTTTTCCCTCTAATACAGAAAGGATAGAAAAAGATGTAGAGACTCATGCATGCATAACTGTTTACACTCTCACTGTTTGAATATCTAGTTTGTATGCTTTAATTTTGTAACTTGAACAACTATTTCTAAGAGGACAATATGTAATTTATTAACTAGTGATTTCTTATTGTTTATCTTTTTAAAAAAATTCTGTATTATCTCTACCCTTTACATGCTTTTGTTTCTCTTTAAATAAAAAAAGTGAAGCTATGAGAATGAATGCATAAAATTTCATGAATAATTCCAGCAACCCATTCTGTGAATAAAACCAAATTTAAAACATAGTTTAAACCAGCCACACCTGTACACCCAGTACTCTGCTCGAGGAGACTGAAGCAGCAGGATTCCAATTTCAAGCCAAACTTGGGCAATTTAGGGATGTAGTGAGACCCTGTCACAAAATAAAAATTTAAATACAGACTGCGAACTTAGTTCAGAGCAAAGGCCTTGGATTTAGCACCCATTAATGAGAAAATGAAGTCCACAAAATTTGGTTTCATTACTGAGTAAGCCATGTGGTTCTAAAGTCCCTGTTTAGTGATCATTATTCATTTTCTTATGTATTTTATTTATAGTTCATGATTTTATGTTATTTTCACTTGTCTTCTGTCTCTTCCTCTATTCCTTCAAACTAAATTTCTTTCTTCTTTCTGATTCTTGTTTCTCATCTTTAATATAATAACAAAAGAATTCTAATGTTGGATTGTTCCTCTGTTATACCCTCTGTGATTCTCCAAAATATTCTGAATACCAGTTTCGAAGGTGTGGACATTTATTGATTGTTTTGCTGCCATCTATGACTCTAGCCAAATGTAACTTAAGGAGATTTTGCTATTTTTGGCTAGACAACACTTAACTTTAACATAACAGATATTCAGCAAATATTTCTAGTGTACTGTGTTTCAGATAAAAATGCTTTTGGACTAGCAGAATATTCCCCCCTTTGTAAGCAGCTCACAATGCTTCCACAGGGTTGGCTTAAAAGCTTTTCTTGTCCCATTTCCTTGTCTTGCAGTGAAATTTGCTTTTAATTAATTACCTATATTTTGGACATTTCATCTATGCTCTATTATTCTTGAAATGGGTGACTATGATTTCTCTGTGTTTAAATAAACGTGCAAGCATAACCTTACACCATATTATAAAGCATCATGAAGGTGACCAATTCTGGAAAGTTTTCTTGTTTCTTTCTTATATTAGTCACAGTATTTCTTCTCTGTGCCATATTAAATATTAATTAGATCTTTTGCAATCAAAACTTTCTTTCAGGACAATAATACTGAAATTTAAAAAAGAAAAGAAGAAATCATTACTTTTCAGTGCCTTTGAAAAACCTGACTGTAGAAACAGGATTGATGTGAAATGTGCAGACCTTAGATTTTTTTTCTTACTTGGTCTCTTGTGTGTCCTCAGCAGGCTATGTGTGGGCAGAATGAAGATCAGTCCTTCACTTGACACATGCTCCATGAAGCTCAGAAAGTCCTCCTACATCCCTCAGGTTCAAGGAGCATTGAGTCAGGTATTAACTCCTCATCTGATGGAAAGGTTTTGTGTTTAAAATATTCTATTTTAAAATAATTGTCACATGGGAGTGGGGATTTAGCTGAGTGGTATAAGCACCTGCCTGGCAAGTGCAAGGTTGTGAGTTCAATCCCTGGTAACTAACTAACTAACTAAATAAATAAATAATTGTTACATTAGAAATTTTAGTTTGTTTTATTGCCCTTTTAAGTACTCTTGACTTGAGAACACCCATAAAGAAAATAAGGACAATGAAAAGTTACGTGAAACTATAATAAGTTGTAATTTTCATTAAGAAACATAGTGCAGTATAAATGCCTTTTCCCAGCAAGGTGGTAACCTCTGCTGCTAGAAGATTTTGATATTTGCAGTTAGTTTCACCAAGCTGATGTACCACACCCAACTTGTAAGAACAGATTTCCACCTTTTTCTCATTTTGTTAAAAACTACACATTTTTACTTGGCCATAAATTCAAGAATGGATCCATGAATGATGGCTACATAATAACTGGATTTACATTTTTTTCCTGTTGTGTTATAGTCTAATAAACCAAGCCTTATGTACTGGCTGGGTTTTATTGTTGTTGTTTTGGTTTGGGTTTGTTTGTTTTTGGTTTTTGTATCGGGAATTGAACTTGCCACTTTGAACTTGCCAGACAGGAACAGTGCCACTAAGCTGCATCCCTGGTCCCTACTGGCTGTTTTGAACTTCATTTTGTACTTTGACTTGAATTATAATAATAGACAATTTTAATTATAAAGTTAAATGGTATACTTGAGAGAGACCAGTTTTGAAAGCTAGAAAACATGGTTTCCAGTCCCTCATAGCACATTTTTGGTCAGTATGATCATGAATACTTGTTTTAAACTTTCAAAATAATCAATGTTCTCTTTCTAAAAATAAGAATTATAATGATTGGTATACTGTTTTCCACATAGAAATATTTGGTGGATCGAAAGATAATGTACTTGAAAGCTCTTAGTAACCATGTAAATGTTTTAACTTATTGATAATTTAAAAGAATTTTATTCAGAATTGGAAGCTACATTTAATTGTATATTATACATAAAGAAAATGGTAAGAAAAAGGAAACAAATATGACAAAATTTCAAAGGAGTTTTGTCTATACTAATATTTTTGAAAGTTTTACCATATTGCTTATTTATCTATATACTAAAACTGAATTTAAATAAGTATCTTATGTTTCCACATATTCCCACTCATTAACCTTTGGATTAAGGATTCTAAGCAGTAGTAAAAATGAGCTTAATGAATGTATTAAAATCATGTTCATTTGTTTGCTTGTTTTTTAGCTTAACTTATTGGCCAGTTTGGTTGATTGTTCTCTGATTTTGCTAGATATCAAGAAAGAAAAACAGTCTTAGAAATGTTTTCATTTGAGTTGAAATTAACAAAGAAAAAATAATAAAATAAAACAGAAATAAAAATATTTATCTCAATCTGTCTGTAAATGTATCCTCAACATTCCATTACGTATATGTGTGTATATGTGTAAATATGAGAGAGCTCAATTTTTTTTATTTTGAAGAGAATAAAACCAAACAAAATAAAACAGAATAGAGGCAATCAAAACAAAACAATGAAAGCAATACAGGGCTTGAAAGCAAGTTAATAGGAAATCAGTAATGGTTACCATAATGTATTTTATTATCTTTGGAATAACTGCCCATGCCATAAAATATAATGAAATCAAACAAACCACACCAGAATAAAACCAAACAAAACAGAACAATGAAAACAATACAGGGCTTTAAAACATGGTAATTGATTAACAATGGCCACTGCTTTCCCTTTTTAGACATTTCCTCCCCTTTCACTTTAACAATATCTGTTGTGCATTTTGGATCCCACTAACTCCTTTTGTTTTTTATACTAGGGAGAAAATACTTAATCTGTGTGGGGAAAAATATATTACTAATTTCAGGTTTCTAAGACAGAGATTATATTTGCATTGAAAGCTTCATTATTTTAACTTGATAAATTTAAATTGGTCAATAGAAAGTATATTATAAATTAATTTGTGTTTGTTTTACTATGTTAAGTCTGAATTTGAGTACATTGATAAGGTGACAAAGACCGGATTATAATTTATTGATAGAAGGATGGACAATCCTCTATTTAGACAAATTCCTTTAATGTGTTTATCCAGCAATAGATTTTTGACTCTTCAGGGTACGCTTTGTTCTCCTTATGTGTAAGTGAAATGCCAGTATGTCTTAGAAGTTTATGAGTGAGTTTTGCAGAAACCCAAACAAAACAAGATGTGAAAATTCAAAATTATTGATTCCATTTTGTATGCATTGTTACTGTCTACCTTACTTTTGTTGGGAGTTTAAATAATTTAAGGTATAAATAATATGTTACCACAGAAAATGTGGCACATGGCTATGTACTTGGACTAGCAGAATAGCATCAAGGCTTGTGGAGCCATTAGGGTCTAAGGGATCCATTTAATCTAGTCCCAGCTCAACCTTAGCTAACATGCTGAAGTTAGGAACATTTAAAGAAAATATTTACAGAACTTTCCACTTAAGACTCTGCAAAGAGCACACTATGTGAGTTTTTTAGCCTCTGCTAGACAGAGAAATGTGTATAAGGGGTATAAGATTTTAGTTTATGGGCACTTTGTTTCCCCTGAATCATTTATATTATTTTTCCTTTCACGCTAAAAAAATAATATAAAAAAGAAAAATTACTATGATCTTAAGTTCTATCTAAAAAGTCTTGATTCTATTGACTATAAAAATATAACTTGGGAACCGCCAGCATGCAGCTCTGGTAAGTGGCTGTGGCCTGGCAAGCCAATGCTGCCCCAGGGCTAGAACCATATCAGTGTTTCCTGAGATCTGTGACACACCATGTTGGACCTTGGGGCACTGGGAAAACGGGCAGCCAGTTCACCCCTCTGGTGGGCGGCTGTGAGCCTGTGGGCTGTGAATCGAGCATCCATCCCAGCACCCCCTCTAGCAAGAGAGCTGGAGATCTGAGCATGACTTGCGAGTTTGCCCATCTGCGATATAGCAAATAATGGGGATTTTCTATTTTCTTCTGCCATCTCTTTGAGGGCAAATATTTTTATCTCTGTTTTGCTCTGTTTCGATCAATGGTATTGCTCTATTCAATATTCTGTTCTTGTAATTTCAGTATTTCCTTCGATACTGCTCTGCCTAATTGAAGGAACAACTACTGTGAAAAAAACCAGACATACTATTGTGCCTATTGCTGTTGTCCCAGTGGCCTGCTGTGAGGTTCTGTGCCAATTTCACTGCATTGACTCAGTTGGCTATATCCTGTCTTGTTCTGCTTTTTACTACCTTCAAAATAAAATAAATAAATAAAATTTTTAAAAAATAAAAAAAGTAAATAACAACAACAAAACAGATCAGCAAGGTACTGAGCAACCTGAAACATAATATAACTAAACAGATAATGGACTTAAAAAGCAAAAGGAGGAAAAGCATAAAGGATATAACTGCATATATATTTAAGGGTGTAGGAATGATAATTATGTAGTTAAATTTTTGTTGGATCAGAGAACAGAGATGTTTGCAGCCTAACTGTTTGAATGTCCACTTTGTATGCTTTGATTTTGTAATTTGAACAACTACATCCAGGAAGACAATATGTAATGTAGTGATTTCTTGCTGTTTTTTTTTCTTGAAATTCTGTATTGTTTCTACCCTTTTTTTCCTGTTTTGCTTTATTTTTCCCCTCTCTTTAAATAAAATTTTGAAAAATAAAAAAAAACACAGAGAACACTCGTGGACTGTGGGGGAGAAGAATAAGAAGCCAACAAGAAAACAAGCCCTCCTTGTGAGTCTGCACCATGTGTGGGCTGCTGGTGGGGGGACCAGATGCCAGCACCCTCCAGCATGTGGGCTGGGAGACAAGAAGAGCTAAGGTGTCTCCTCCTCACCCCTTGTAAGCAGCCAGCTGATCTAGGGAAACACAGGCTACAATGATAGCTATTGAGGTACAACACAACTTAATGCTTGTAGTGTTTAGTGATTCACTGACTTCGCAGACCTAAAGCTGGTATCCGTCTGATCATCTGTTCAGAGGATAACAATATGCAGTGTAGCATCTATGGGTTCTCTTTCTGAAAGTGGTAGCAATTGTTAATTCCCTATTATCCTGTTTCGAAATTCTGTATCACTTTCATTATTTTGTTTGGTTGGGTTTTATTCTGTTTTGTTTTGTTTGATTTTATTATATCCAATGGCATGGGCAGCTATTTCAAAGATAGCAAGATATATTATGGTAGCCATTTTGGATTTACCATTATCTTGTTTTGAAGTCCTTTATTGCACTCATTGCTTTGTTTTTATTAGTTTTATTCTGTTCTGTTTTGTTTGATTTTTATTATGTCTGAAGTTATGGGAAACTATTTTGAAGACAACAAGAGGCATTATGATAACCACTGTTGATTTCCTATTATCTAGTTTTGAAGTCTTGTATCACTTATACTGTTTTATTTTGATTGGCTTTATTCTGTTTTATTTTGCTTGGTTTTATTCTCTTTAAAATAAAAATTACAAAAAAAATAACTTGGTAAACAGTCATCATGCCCAATAAAAGCACATAACTATGAATGAAATAAATAAATAATTCTTTAATCATGCATTTGTTTTAAGATGGTAAAAAATTAGAAATATTGTCATAATCCATGATGGTAGATTTAAAAAGGAATTTATGAGAGTTGTGTTTGATATCTTTCTGGTCCTATTTACAACTGTATACCCAGTCCTGGTCCTATGTATACTAAATTTTACATGTTAAATTCAATTTTATATGACATAAAATGAACCACTGCAAATGTAATTCAGTGTTATTACATATATTCACAATGTTGTGACTCACCGCCTATATCTACTTAGAAAACATTTTGATTACTCAAATTGAAGATCCATGCTCAGTATGAAGCCACGAATTTATTTTCTGTCTTAAACAATTTACCTATTCAAGATATTTAATACAAATAAAATCAGACAATTTATAAACTTCTATTTTAGTTTCTTAGGATTGTATTTTGAAGGGTCCTTCATATTATAGCATGGATCAGTACTTCATTCCTTTTAATGACTAAAGATTATTCCATTTATATATGTAACAAATTTCCTCACCTATCCATCTGTTGATTAAAACTTAATGTCCTGCTATCTTTTGGTTATTGTGAATGTCAATTCAATGAATATATATACATATATGTGTGTGCAAGCATTAGTGTGAGCACCTGTTTTTAATTCTAATGGGTATATAACTAAAATCAAATTGTTGGGATACAGAGTAATTTTATTGTCAACCATTTTTATTTTTTTATTTCAAAGAGAATTAAAAAACAATAAAAATGATACAGAATCTCAAAACAAGATAGGAAGTTAACAATGGTTATTATATTCCATATTGTTGTCTTCAAAGTAGTTACTCAGATTACCAGATGAGGCATGCAAAATTGATCAGATAAGATAAGCACTGTTCCTTTCAATAAACTAATAGAATGAGTAGCACAATTATCTTAGCTATCTTGTGTGTGTATGTATATATATATATATATATATATTGAAATATTCAAAAGAAATATGTATATTTCTTTTCCTCCTTTCTTTATTTTCCCCTTTCCCCCATCCCAGTTGTACTTTCTTTTTGAGCAGTTTCCTTCCCTTTCACAATATCTATTTACCTTTTGGATCTCATTTAGTCTTTCAGTTTCTTACACAAGGGACAAAATATGATATTTACACATACAAGTCTAATTTATTTAATGTATGAGTATGTTCTCAAGTTGTATTTAGTTACCTGTAAAAGCCTAGAGTTTATCTTTCTTTATAGCTCAATAGTATTCCATCATGTAGAAATACCAACACCAATTTTTTTTAAAATCCCTTTCTTGGTTGATAGGCATTTGAGTTGTTTCCAAGATTTAACTACTAAAAATTGTGCTGCTATAAACATATGTTACTGTGGTTTGATGTTTTCAATTCTGGAAAAAATACCCAGAAGGGGAATAGCTATGTTGAATGGGACCTCTACTCCTAGGTTTTTGAGGAATAATCACACTGATTTCCATAGTAATGGCACCTGTCTACAACTCCTACAATTGGGAGAAGGGTTCCTTTATCCCCACAGCCACTCTTGCATTGTTACTGGCTGATTTCTTGATACTAGCCATTCTCTCTGGGGTAAGATGTAATCTCAGTGTTGTTTTAATTTGCACCTTTTCAACGACAATGTTGTTGAATATTTTCTCATATATTTATTTACCACTTGTATTTCTTTATCTGAGAAGTGTGTATTCATTACAGAGGTGTATTTTTGGATTGGGTTTTTTAAATTGGGGCACCTGATTTTTTAATTCTTTATATGATCTAGATAAAAGTTCTTTGTTTGAGGGACAGTTGGATAAATTTCTTTCTCAATTTGTGAATTTTCTTTTCACTTTGTCAGTTATTTCTTTTGCTGTTCAGAAACTTTTTAATAAGATCACATCTCAGTTGTTGATTCTTTGTACTTCCCATGCAGTTTGGCTTTTGTTTCTGAACTCTCTGCCTACCCCCATGTCTTCAAGATTTCTATGTACTTTCTCTTCTAGTATGTTTAGTGTTTCTGTTTTAATATTTAGATCTGTAATCCATTTTGACTTTAGTTTAGTAAAAGGTGATAGGCTTGGGTCTAGTTTTAGTCTTTAGAATGCAGAAAGCCAGTTTTTCCAGCAACACTTATTAAAGATGTTATCTTTCTTCCAGTGAACATGTCTGGCTCTTTGTCAAAGATAAGATGGGTGAATGTGTTTGTAGTTGTGTCTGTATCTTCTAATCTATTCCATTGATCCTCAGGTCTGTTTTTTTGCCATTATCATACTGATTTTATCATGGTAGGTTTGTAGTATATTGTCAAGGATTGTGATGCCTCCTGCCTGGCCTTTGTTGCCCAGGATTGCTTTTGCTATTCTAGGTCCCTTATGGTTCCATTTGAATTTTAGTAATGATTTCTCCAGATCTGCAAGGTATGTTAATGGTATTTTGATCAGGATCACATTAAGTCTGTGTAACAATTTTGAGAGTATGGCTATTTTCATTATGTTGGCTCTTCTGATCCATGAGCAAGGAATATCTTTCCATTTTCTGAGATCCTCTTTGATTTCTTTTTTCAGAGTGCTGCAATGTATGATGTATAAATCATTGACTTCCTTTATTAAATTGATTCCTATCTATTTCATTGAAGGATGTGGTTTCCCCAATTTCTCTCTCAGTGAATTTATTTGTGTACAGTAATGTTATTGATTTCTGAGTGTTGACTTTATATCTTGTTACATCACTGCATTTGGTTATTAAATCTAGAAGTGTTTTGGTGGAGTTTTTGGCATAGAGCATCATGTCACTTGTGAATAATGATAATTTAACTTCTTCCTTACCTATCCTTATTACTTTTACTTCTCTCTCTTGTCCAATTGCTCTGGCTATAGTTTCCAGAACTGTACTGACTAGGGGTAGTGATAGTGGGAATCCTTATCTTCTTTCTGATTTTAGATTTTTTTTATTTTAAAGAGGATGAAACCAAGGACAATAAAACAGAATAAAACCAATCAAAATAAACCAGTATAAGTATACAGGACTTCAAAACCTTATGAAAGCAACAATAGCTACCATAATGCCTTTTGCTGTCTTCAAAATAGCTGCAAATACCTTCAGGCATAGTAAAAATCAAACAGAACAGAATAGAATAGAAACAATAAAAACAAAACAATGCATGTAATAATGGACTTCAATAGTAAGTCCAAAACGGCTACCATAATATATTTTGCTATCTTTTAAATAGCTGTTCATGCCATCAGATTTAGCATATACAAAGCAAAAGAGAATAAAACCCAATCCAACAAACCAATGAAACTGACATGGTTTCCAGGCAAGGATCGCTTCCAGGTGAGACCAGCTCCCCCCGCCCCCCCCCGCCCCACAGTTTATGAATGACATTGGCTCATGGGGAGAGGCTTGAGTCTGGCTGTCTCCATTCCAGCAGTAGCCTGTGTATGGTGCTGGTTTCCGGGTTTCTGTCATCTCCTTGTGAGGTCTGGTTCTCTCTTCTCACAGTCCACGAATGGTGCTGACTTACGGAGAAATGCTCGGGTCTGGCTGTCCCCACTCTGGCAGCAGCCCACACATGGCACTGGTTTCCAGGCCTGATTAGATTTAAAGCTTTCTGTTTTCATCAATTTAGTATGATGTTGGATTTTGGTTTGTTACAGATTATTTTGACAGACTGAGATAAAAATTATTTCTGTAGGATTTTATCATGAATGAGTGTTGGACTTTATCAAGTTTTTTCAGCATCTATTGAGATGATCACATGATTTTTTACTTTGGCTCTGTGGTTATGGTGCATTAAATTTATTGATTTGCAAATGTTGAACCATTCATGCATTCCTTAGATGAATCCCACTTGGTCATGGTGTACAGTCTTCTTGATGATTTGCTGAATTCTGTTTGCTAGTGGTTTTTTTTTTCCTCTCCTCCTTCTCCTTTTCCTTCTCCTTCTCCTCCTTCTCCTCCTTCTTCTTTTTCTTCTTCCTCTTCATCTATATTCATTAAGGAAGTTGGCCTGTAGCTCTTTTGTTGGTTCTTTCTCTCTTTCCGGTATCAGGGTAATACTTGCTTGTAGGAATGAGTTAGGAGAAATTGCTTCCGTTTTAATTTCATTAAAGAGTTTCAGGAGTACTGGCATTGAACGTTCTTTAAACTTCTTGAAAAATTCAGCTGTGAATCCAGCATGATCTGGATATATCTTTGTTGGTATGTTTTTAATTATGTTTTCAATTTCATTAACTGGTATTGGGTTATTCTAATTTTTATATCTCTTGATCCAGCTTTGGTAATTCACATGTTTCTAGGAATCTGTCCATTTTGTCTGTGTTTTCCACACTATGAGAGTAAAGATTTTCAAAATAAGTATTGATGATCTTATGAATTTCTATGGGATATGTAGTGATTTTACTTTTTATTCTTTATTGTTTGAATTTGAGTTTTTCTTCTCTTTTTTTCATTATATTGATTAGAGGTTTATCAAGTTTATTATTGTTTCAAAGGACAAACTCTTTGATTTGTTAATTCTTTGTATTGCTTTCTTAGTCTCAATTGTGTTAATCTTTCCTCTGATCATTATAATTTCATATCTTCTTTGGGCTTTGAACTTGACTTGTTCTTCTTTTTCTAGTAGCTTGAAGTACAGTGTTAGGTTGTTTATTTGTGCTTGTTCCATTTTTCTTATGTCAGAATTCACCATTATAGATTTCTCTCCAAGGACTACTTTTATTGCATCCTACAGGTTCCTATAAGATGTATTTCCATTTTTATTTGATTGTAGACACTGCTTAATTTCTTCTGTAAATTTATCTGTGACCCATTGGTTGTTCAGGAAAGTGTTATTTAATTTCCATGTATTTACGGAATTTTGTGGTTTCCTCTGTCATTAATTTCCAGTTTCATTGCACAGTGGTCAGATAATATGCATGAGATAATTTCAATTCTTTTGGATTTACTTAAGCATGCTCTATGGGTTAGTAAATGTCTACTTTAGAGAATGTCCATGTGTAGCTAAGAAAAATGTGCATTCTGTTGTTGGTGGGACACTCTGCAAATGTCTACTAAGTCCATTTATTCACAATTTTGGTACAGTTCTGTTATTTCTTTGCTGACTTCTTATGACTTGATGTATCTCTTTGTGACAATGGGGTGTTAAGGTCTTCTATTAAAGTCATATTGTTAATTGATTTTTAATATCTCTTAATATTTATTTTATATAGTTGGGTGATACTGTATTTGGTGCATATATATTTAGTTTGTCTCTTAACAGAATAGCTACCCTTGCTTTTTTATGGGTTCCTGTTGCATGAAATATTTTTTCCATTCTTTGATTTTCAGCCTATGAATTTCCTTTTCAGTTAAATGTTTTTCTTTTATACAGCATACTGCTTGATTGTGTTTCTCTTGATTGGTAAATTGAGGCCATTTGCATTAATGATTATAAGATATATATATATATATATATATATATATATATATATATATATATTGGCTTATATTTGTCATGTTATCTTCCTGCTGTTGACTCCCTACATTTCCCTTTTGTTTAACTGCTTGCCCTGCTTAGTGGTTCTTTCTGTTCTTGGAATTGTGGTCATTTTTATCTCTTTCTAGAATATCTTTTAATACTCTTTGTAGGATTGTTTAATCATAGTAATGATTGTTCAGTGAGTTTCTGTGAAAATCCTTGTGAGTTTTTAACTAACTTCAAATTTTCCACAACTGCTGTATTGTTTTACATTCCTACCATTAAAGCATAAGAGTGAAAATTTCTCTACATCCTCCCAATACTTGTTATTTTTCTTTTATTCTTTTTGATTATAGCCATTCTACTGCATGTGAAATATCTCATTGTGGTTTTGATTTGCATTTATCTAATTACTAATAATGTTGAACATCTTTTCATGTGCTTGTTGGGCACTTTGTATCTCTGGAGAACTATCTCAAGTCTTTTGTTAATTTTTACTTGGGTTGTCTTTTTCTTATTGAGTTATAAGAATTGTAAATTTTTTTAGATACTAGAACTTTATTAGATATACATATAGACTTTGTGGAGATGAGAAGGAGATCTGGGGATGGGGGAAATATGAGAAGCAGGGAAGGAAATAAAAGATTCAAAATACCATATGTATATATACCAGATACCCATGAGGAATATATTTATTATTTATCAAAAATGTATACCAATAAAAATGGAGAAGTAAAAGCATATTAATATACATACTAATGAATACATATACTAATAAATATACATATTAATAAATATATATAATATATAGTAATTAAAATGGGGAAAATAAACCAGATAAATAGATAATTTTATTTTTTGATAGTCTTTTCAGTTTCTTGAAAATGTGATTTAATGCACAAAAGTTTAAATTTTAGTGATGTACAGTTTATCCTTTTTGTTTTTGCTTATGTTTTCAGTGTCATATCTCAGAATCCATTACTAAACCCAAAGTCATAAAAACTTCCACTATATTTTCTAAATGTGTTACAATTTTCATTCCTATGTTTAGATCACTGATACATTTTCAGTTAACTCCCATATATATTGTGAGGTAGGGATCCAAATTCACTCTTTTCTATTTATTATTTTACTTAACCTTTGCTCTAATTTTTATTATTTCTTTTTTCACTTATGTGTTGGTTCATTTGACACTCAGTTGACTTAGAAAATTATTGATTTGAGTCTTTTTAACTTTACAGCTCTAAATTTCCTTCTGAATATTGCTGCACCCCACACATTTTGGTACTTTTTAATTTTAATTGTGAAAGTTAGACCAGAGACTATATATTCATCTTTGGATATGTTGAGTTTGTAGTACCTGTGAGAATTTAAGGTAAAGGCAGTGATAGGGAAATACATTTCCACTTGGATTTCAGGAGAAAAATATAGGCTGCAAATACAGATATGAAGATAATTTTAGCATATAAATAAATTAAAAGTAAAAACTTAGGAGTGGGTGAGTGTAGAAAATATAAACAGAAAGGAAAAGTTTCTTGCAAACACCTACAATTGAAAACTGAATAGGCAAGAAAAGCCAGCAAAATGGCTAAGGAGATGTCAAAGGCCTTGAAGTAAGGATAGGGAACAAAGATAAAAAAGTACCTCAGTACTTCAGTACTTTACCTGAGATAAATGACAGTTTCAAACGTTATGGTCAGGTAAAGTAATGAGGCATATGTTCATGTTAGATGATTTGGAGATACTAGATGCTTCAAGAGACAGCAGAGTTATAAAGTGGCAACTAAATTGTAAAATAGGGGTAAAGGAAAGCTTTACTTAATGGAATGGCTTCAAGAA
Source organism: Hydrochoerus hydrochaeris (assembly GCA_004027455.1). Taxonomy (NCBI): domain Eukaryota; kingdom Metazoa; phylum Chordata; class Mammalia; order Rodentia; family Hydrochaeridae; genus Hydrochoerus; species Hydrochoerus hydrochaeris. The sequence goes on along the minus strand of PVLA01000154.1, from coordinate 335,823 downwards.
GCTAAATGCTAATGAGAAAGATGTTAGGAATTGAGGAATAATCGATATGAATATTTCCAAGAAATTTAGTTCTTTATTGCCATGTTGGATTGCTTAATTTTCTGTCATTTCTAGAGTTAAATATAAATTCTTTGATGCCATGTGAATTTACTGTCAGGATTTGGGTGCTGCCAAGTTCCAAACTCATCCCCTACATGCACACATAACCATGTACATCCACCATAGACAAATTACACACACATACATACACACACACACACATTCACACACACTCCTTTGTGATTCTTATACATAACACATACTTTACATTTTTTCCTACTTGATGAATCAAAATATTTAAACATTACTGACTTTAGAAAGATATTATTCAGTCACTCTATCAGTAGCTCTTGTATCTTAACAGAAAGTCATAAAACTTGTTTGCATCCTCTCATTAGTCCTTAGCAGCAACAGAGGAATCCTAAATGCTCACCAAACAATTCAATTGGAAATGTTTCCCCTTTGATATAAAAATACAACATAACTACAAAATACCATGGACTGAATCTATTTTTAGTTGGCACTGTTTAGACTATTTAACACTTTTAATGCCAGATGAAGGCATAGAAATACTGTGCAAAAAGTCTCAAAGGAAGATTTCAATTTCTGCTGATATTGTTGGTCCAACCCTCAGAATGTTTTTCCCTTCACCCCATCCCATCTCAATTTTCAAATTGGCTGCTGCAAGTTGAACCTCAATGCTACTTATGCTCTTTATTCTGGACTCATAAAAAATATGAGAAGCTCTTACTGTTTTTTTAAATTCTATTTTGTGAGACTCTATGTATATCTGAGCACTAGAATTCACCACCGAGGAGGCACTGTAGAGATGCTGTAATGAATAAGTAGAGAATATAACCAAACAGATTGAAGTTCAAGTCTAGCTTCTGCCACTGAAAAAGTCCCAGTCTAAGTTTTTAATCTCAGGGGATGTAGCTCTAGTATGTGTGAAGTCATGGATTCTGTTCCTGTGTTAGTTACTTTGCCCACTGCTGAGACAAAGTACTCGACACATATGAGGCACAATTTAAAGGAGGAAAAGTTTATTCAGCTCAAGTCTGTGGAGGTTTCAATCTATAATCAGCTGGCTCCAAGGCAGGATGGCGTGACACAGGGGCAACAGTTCATGGCAGCAGAAGACAGCAAAAGCAGCAAGAGTAAAAGTGATAGAACAAGTCTGTTTTCTTCCCTTATATTGTAAGCAAGCTATCTTCCCTTAGGTGGTTAACATTTAAACCATCTCTGTGCCCACCTCTTGCACAGGGTCAAGATGTTTAAGGACCCTAGTCCCCTGCTTGAGTGACTTAATAAAACTTTTAAAATTCTCAGGTTGACACAGTGAGTAACATCTTACAGCAGTAAAGGCATGTCCTCTATACCCTAGCATATACAAGTGCTGATTTACTGATTTAAGCTTCTAGGCTTCTCAAGTGAACGCAGTGCATCAACCTTTACAGTGCTCATTTCTGAAAGAATGTAAGAAAGAAAGAAAGAAAGAAAGAAAGAAAGAAAGAAAGAAAGAAAGAAAGAAAGAAAGAAAGAAAAAACAAAGAGAAAGAAAAGGAGGTAGAGAAAAAAGAAAGGGAAGGAGGAGAGGACAAGGGAGAGAGAGAGAGAGAGATTCTAGGATTGAGCAGAACATGGCACTGAGATCCCTTTCCTTGTTTTAAAGTGCAGTGGCTTCACTTACCTAGCTGTCATGATTAAAAATAAACAATCAGGCACACTGTGAACCCTCAACGAATAGTTCATTTTGCTAGAGTAAGGAGCACAGTTTCTTTTATCTTGTTTCCAATTTCACATCCATCAGGAAAACTATGTGATTTTTACTTCCCTCTGTCTCCTGAATTTCTCATTTGAGCCAATTTATGCTGGTCTGTGGTGTGCTGAAGGAAAAATCTAGGCCATTTTTCTTATTCCTACATATGGTGATGAATGGAACATGTTGTTGAGATTCACTGACTATAAATTTATCTTGGCATCTGATCTGATTCTGCTCTTTTATGTCTTAGAAAGGGATATATACTAATATTTAACTTCTATTTATGTGGCTGCTTGGTAGTATGTGCTACACAGATAATATAAAATTGCCCACTTCCTGGTCTTAAGGAGCTTATTCTTTAAAATACAGACAGCTCTATTCACACCCTCCAGGGGTAACAAGTGAACAATCATGTCCTGGCAGGGGGTAACACACTGTGTGATCCAATGTGCTCTCTATGTCTGTCCTACATATTCTTTCAGTCTGATTCATGTGCACATTTAGGATTCGTGCAGCTTGTTATGAAAGCATCAGGTCAACACTCAATGTGAGCTGGTAGGCTGCAGGGTTTCTTACAGACTGCAAATACTGGGGTGGACTCAACTTATCCCCGTCCTCACCCCCACTACCTATGATTCCTAAAGGACACAGCCTTGTTTGTTTGTAGGTTGAGGATTTTTCCAGGATCCCAGAAACATGCAGAGTCTCCACTCAGCATCTGAACAGAAGGCTGAGAAGACAAGGAGTCAGAGTTGAGGACTCTCAGGGACTCACAAGATAAGCCTGTCTCCTTTTAAGAGCCTGGCTCTAGATACAGGCCAAGAGCTATTGAGAGCTTGTCGCCTAGCAACAGGAGACCAACTAATAAAGTAGAGTTGGAGGCTTTTCATTTTCCCACACTGCAGGTAATTTTTCTAGGGGAGTTTGGAAAATGTGTTCTTGTATCTTTTTTTCTCTTTTGGAGTATAACATTTGCTCTGTGTGTCAATTAAATGACAGAATTCAGTGACTTCTCCTTGGATGCAGAGTGATAACTTTTGTGGGTTCAGTCCTCTCAACAGTGTGAATATAGATGCTATATTTAAAACTGAGAGCCCAAGAGCAAGCTGGTAAGTACCACTTAATGCAAAGTAGCAGCAGTGGCTGCATACATTTCTGAAATAATAGGGCAGGTGGAAACTAGCAGCTGTGGTGAGGCCGTGGTAAATAAAACATCAGCTGAACTTCTTTTAAAAAAACCTTTCCAAAAAGTGATGATATCCTCCATTTTGGAAGCATTTATAATTCCAAGATTTCATCTCCATGTAATTAAACAAGCCACTGGAAGTCAGCTTAGGAGAATTGTCTTGAAAAATGCAAGCAGTTGGCTTGAACTGAAGCTACTCAAAATAGTATGCATAGGACAATGTAGTTTGTAACATGTTCCTACAACATGGTCTTGATCCATGATAGGCATAGAAATTGAGAGTAATCAGTGACAAAGTTTTCTATCAGTTGAACAGACTAACATATTATCTGTTGAATATATTTTTAAAATCACGGCATATCATTCCATGTTTTTTTATTTTTAATAAATTTATTTTGTAGTATTTAAATGAAAGTACTAGTCTTTAAGGAATTAAAACTTTAAAGAAAAAGAAAAAACTAGCCCTTCAATACAGATAGTTTGAGAAGCACTACTGTAGACTAGATCTCAACAACTTTTTTGTAAAGATCCAGATACAAAATGCTTTATGATTTGTGGGCATCACAGTCTCTCCTGCAAGTAACTAAAGTGCCAAAGGGAAAACTGCTGTAGCTGCGTTCCCCTAAATTTTTATTTATAAAATTTATGGCAAGTTTTGCTGAGGTCCATTGCTTCTTGAACTCTACTAAGCAATCAACTCTTGAAAAATTTTGAATCAACATTTGTGAAATGCTGTATCTCTGACAATTTCTCAGCAGCTATGTCTGCTCCTGGCTCATGGACTCATACTAAGTGTTAACTTTTGTTGAAGGGTTCTGTGATTAAAATTCTAAAGACAGAGTTGAAGCCCACACTGCTATTTACTAGCAGAATAACTGTGATAGAAGTTATTCCTTATTCAAACTTCAGATTTTTCATGTAAAAAAAAGACAATGATGTCTTCTTCAATAATTTCTATAAAATTTCAATAAAGTTATACATGCAAAAATGTTTCATAAAATTAACAAAATAATATAAAAATATATAATGTGAACACAAGACTTTATATTATCTTTTCTTTAAAGAACTTCAGTTTAAGCCATGTGGGAATATGCATACTGTTTAATCTTTATCCATGCATGCATGTGGGCTCTTCATCTTATTTGAAGGCATAAATATGTCCTTGGTAAATTAGCATTTGAAGAACCTTTATTATTTGTCCACACCACAGAGGTGACTAAAGGAAATAAGTCAAAACTTGCTATGTAAATATGCACTAGCGATTGTGTTAATACTGGTATTAAACATTGGTATATATTATGAAAATAAGTGCTGTCCACTAAATTTTTTTTAAAAACCTACAGGAATAAACAATATACATGAAATGAATCAAGCAACTCAGCAGCCTCATATCTCAGGGAGCCTTATGTGTACAATATCTTCTAGTCTTACCCTTCATTTGACAGAAGCCAGCTAAGACAGGCCTGCATTACCTACTGACTCAGTCAGGACAGTGCTGTATTATTATTATTTTTTTTTAATTAAGGGATTTTTTTCTTGCCAGGTTCTGTCAGAGTCCCTGAAGGCACAAGGAAGCAAAAATTCACCAAGCTTACAGATCAAGTTGTGTAACTTTTTTGGTGTCTTGTTACAAATAAATATGTATGTGAGGGCTGAGAAAGTATAAAACTGGCTCTCAGCTGCTTGGTAGTGAGGTTATGTGGGAAGATACATGTAGACTACCTAACTCTGATTTTCCAAACCTAACAGCTGCAAGTGATCAATTTCACTTCATGTAGCCTGCTACATGGATATTATTATTATCCTTGTAGGATAAAAACTAATGATTTTCTTTTTCCTTTCTTTAAAAGAGCATATGAGGAAACCATCATGGATGGGTTTACTGAAAGTACCTGTACCCACCTGTTGGAGCACAGATGTAAAGGGCATCTGTGTCACTGAGCACAGTTTGCTGAGGGGATCAGGGACAGTGTAGCTAACTCTTCTGGGTATTTTTACCTGACAGTTCCAGAAAATGGCTTTATCTACAATGAAAAGTAGCGTGATTCTCCAGAATTTTAAATGGAAAAGCTGGCATATCTGGGGAAATAGAGGTGAACTTAGGGTTCTAAAAGTGAAGGATTACTGAATGAATTTTTACACAATACTCTCAAGACCAGTGATATGATAGATTCAGGATGTGACTTTAAGAGTGAAAATAAGGAAATATAACTGTCGTTTGAGCAGCTGGATAGAAGCCATACAGTTGAGGATTTGGCTCCATCATGGCAGTCTCTTCAACTGTCAAGTTCCCTTATGACATACCCTTGAAACCCTTCATTGTATTTTAGCAGTGAACAAATCTAAGTAACCTTAACCTTTGAGACAAGGTTACCTATAAAGACTGAATAAGGTATATCATATATCTTTCACTCTGCTTCCTGTTATCTATCTTTTATTTTGCTTTTTATTCATATGTTGAGTCTCTCATATAAAAGAAATCATGTGATATTTAGCCTGGGTGTCTGATTTATTTCACTTAACATTGAGGCTATGGGTGGAATTATGTCCCCTAAGAAAATATGTTCAGCTCTGTACTCTCATTATGTTTGCACGTGACTTTCTTTGGAAATAGGGCATTAACAGATAGAATCAAGTTAAGATGAGATCATTAGGGTAGACCCTAATACACTATGATTGTGACATGAGAAGAGGTGAGAGAGAAATGCATGTGGGGAGAATTCTACGTGGTGATGTGGTGCTGGAAGCGAAGGCTGGAGTTGTGCTGGCACAAGCCAAGGAGCTACTAGGAGATGGAAGACGCAAGGAGAGAGTGTCCCCTAATGTGATCCTACTAAAAATGGCATTTCAGGTTTCTGTCTGTGAGAAAACACATTTTTATTGTTTTAATTCGCCAACTTTTGTTTAGGACAGCCCTAAAAAATCAATATAAAAACTAATCAATATAAGAAAATGGAGACTTTTCTTATCATTTAGAGAGATTAATGGAAGAAAACAGACAAGGTACTGACAAATGTGAGCTTGAGTTGAGAAATGAACTTAATCAAAGATAGAACTTTTTTATTTTCTTTTTTAGCTGGCATATATGACATCTTCCAAGATAGTTAAAGACCTCAAACAGCAGTGACTGTTTTCAGTGCTTTGAGGTTAATAAAGATATAATATTATTCAACTACTGTCTTCCTCATGACTTTCTTAGGTATTTCTTAGTCCCTCTACTTTTCCCATACTTTTTCTTCTTTCTTTCTTTATTGCTGACCTAGGAATCTCAAAAAGATTTCTCTTGCTTTGCAAAATTTTAAATATGGTATGGAAATGAAAAGACTGGTTTAAAAATCTCACTAGTTTGAAGATGGTTTATAAGTTTCTAGAAAACTTCCTGGAACCTTTTACCCCTTAAGAACTGCTTTTTCTTTTGAAAAAGGAACCAAAAGGGTACAAAATCACCAAGATCCAGCTTATAGTATGGACTCCCCCTAAGCAGTGCAATCCTATTGTTTCTCAAAATAAGATAATCGATACTCTAGAAAATCAATTTCTTTTTTCCAAGGAAATGTGTATTTCTTGAGAACATTTATAAAGAGAAAGAGTCGAGTGAGAAATGAGTCAGCACTCAGCTCGTGCTTTGTGGGGAGATACTATTTGAGACTTGTCAATAAAGGGATCATGGACTCATGGAGTCTCCAAGAAAGAAAATCAGTCCTCACCACCATCCCCACACCACCGCCACACATGCACGCACACTTGAGCACATACACACATACTTCACAGAGCTGCTCCTCAGAATCCAGAGAGAAATCTCTGCAGCAATGAAAAATTGACAAGTTCTGAGGCCTAAAATGGAGATACTAGAAAGAAAAACGTTTGAGTTAGTTTCCTATCCACAAAAAGTTGGTGCATTTTTGGACTTTTACTGTTATTCCTTGAAGGGAATGGCTCCTAAAAAGATATTGAGTAATAAATACAAGAGGAAGAATTTACTAGACACAAACATTTTACTCAATTTATTTATATTAGCAACAAACAAACAAACAAACATAAATACCTGGATGCTTACTAATCTATGTCTTTTCACTGTAATTAAAGAACAAATTCCGGCTTTGTCTGTCAGGAGATATGGCTCAGTGGCACAGCGCCTGCCTGGCAAGCACTAGGTCATAAATTCGATTTCCTGGTACCAAAAAAAAAAATTGGCTTTGTGATTAAAATTATAAAATGGACATATTGTTATTTGGGACTATATGTTATCTGATTGAAGCTAATCTGTCTAGTCACAACTGTGAGGTATTAGAGGCAAAGTAAGCTTATAGGAAAGGAGCACTGTATGACTCCTTTTCCATGTCTACATAGGTATGAGGAAGGTGACATTAAGGCAATGTCAGAACAAACTTGCCATAATTCAACTACATATGAGCAAACAGGTCCTAAAACATTCACCATGTTCTTTCCAATCATGACAAGTTCCAGTTCTTTGTCTTTTTGTGCATTTTGGATAAAAGATTTACAAGACAGATATGACACTACTTGCACACTATTCTAGTATCACAATTCAGTTAACCTTTTAATCAGAATTCAGTTTCCAGAAATGGATGTGTTGGCACAAGTTTATAATCCCAGCACTCTGGGAGGCTGAGGCATCTCAAGTTCCAAAACAGCATGCGGAATTTAGCAATTTAGTTAAACTTTGTTTCAAAAAAAGAAGGGGAAGGAGGCAGTACAAAGTTCTTGGGTTCAATCCCCATTATCAAAAACAAAACAAAACAAAACAAAACAAAACAAAAAGCAACAACAAAAATAGGGAGAAAATATTCAGGTTCAGGATCTTTAAATACCTGAAGTTATCTTAGTACTAAATTGAAATTGTTAGTCCAATAATTTATGTGGTCTAAGCAAAGACAAAAATGCTTATACAATATATTCAATGCACCAATTCATTTTATCAGTTGAAAAATATTTCTAATATCCCTTGTGTGATAAGGACCCCTCAAGAAGTCTTAGATATAGTGTGTCACATGTTACAGAAACTGCCTCCAGAATCTAATTCAAGTTTTCATATATTAGCAGAGCATCCTTGAAGAATGTATGAATAATTAGAATACATATCAAAAACACTGTCACCTCATTTACTTTTTTTATTTTTTTATTTTAAAGAGAACAAAACAAAAAAACAGAACAAAGAAAATCAGAACAGAACAATGCAAGTAACACAGGACTTCGTAACAAGACAACAGGAAATCAACAGTGGCTACCATGTCTCTTGTTTTCTTTGAAATAGTTGTCCATACCTTCACACACAATAAAATCAAACAAAACAAAATAGTATAAAACCAATCAAAAGAATGAAAGCATTATGAGACTTTAAAACAAGACAATAGGAAATCAACAATGGCTGCCATAATGTATCTTGTTTTCTTCAAAATGACTGTCCATACCTTCACACATAATGAAATCAAATAATAGAAAACAGACTAGAACCAATCAAAACATATATGTCACCTCATTTCTTATTCTTAGGAAATGTATTTATATTGTATAGAATTCAAAAAATTAAATTATAATAATTTAATACCTTATTTTACTTCATCAAGATGCTTATTTTCCTGTTGATTATTAAGACTTTCAAATCTTTATTCACACAAAAGAATAATAATAGCTTTTGAAATATGCTTTGGGGAGAATATAAACATAGAAACCATTTTTATTTTAAATGCTATTTGAAATATAGAACAGATCCTGGGAAGTCAGCTCCTTTAAGTTCCTCAGCACCACCTTCCAGTAAACTTAGTAAATTAATCTGTTGCTGTACCCACTGTCCCACTAGCTAAATAGTACAGAAAAGCACAGGTACCTTAATGCACCATTTTTATCTTTCAAAAATAATTACTAACACATTAATTATGCAAATCAATGGGATTCACATGCATATACTGTAAATTGATCACATCCATCAACATTTGTTTTACATTTTTTCTTCCCTTCCTCCAACCTGCCACACCCTTCCCAGTCCCTAGCAATCTCAATTCTACTTTCTGATTGACATTTTTTAGTTTCCACATATGAGAGAAAACATGAGCACATAAGAGAGAATGTGTGTCTGAATTTACTCACTTGACACGATATCTCTGCTTTCATCTACACACTGTAGATGACAGCATTTCTTTGTCCATTCATCTGTTGAGCACCTACACTGATTCTGCATTTTAGCTATGACTTGTGCCCAATAAACATGGAATTCACTTCTCTTTATGTTTGGTACTAATGTTTAAACAGTACTAATGTGTAAACAATATGACCAAGGGAACACAACAAGTGGTCACTGATGTACTCACTAAATAACATTTAACATGTTGAACTCAATAACATCAAAGAATAATTCTGAGCCATGAATTTGCCAATGCTCCAAAGTTGGTTTTGTTGGGAGACCACTGTTAATGCTAAATAAGCAACAATGTGACCATGGACCAGAAGATTAATTAAAAATGAAAAATACAACAGCCAAATGAACTTGCTATTAACATTAATTTGACTCATGTATTTTGTCCCACTGGACAAACTATTAAGAAAATCAAACAAAAGGTCAATAAGGTTCTAATTTAACAAGGAATCAAAAAGACAGGTTTTCATGTATCACTGTAATATGATGTCTTTAACACTTGTTGGAAGATACCTAGAGGAAGAATAAGTGGGTCAAATGGAATTTCTAGTTTCAGTTTTTAAAAAATTCCCACAACGATTTCCATAGTAGTCATACTAGATTACATTTCTACAACAGTGTAGAAGGATTCATTTTCCCCCTGCATCCTCTCCAGTAGTTGTTATTATTTAATTTCTTGTTGATAGCCATTCTTTCTGGGGTACAGTGGAATCTCAATGTTGTTTTAACGTATGTTTCTCTAATGACAAGTGATGTCCAGAATTTCTTCATATATTTATTGGTAATTAATATTTCCTCATTGGTGCATTGTCTGTTCATTTGGCTTGCCTAGTTTTTGGTTGGGTCTTTTATTTTGGGAGTCTAGTAGCTAAATCTTGTATGTCCACAAACAGATGAATGGATAAAGAAAATGTGATGTTTACACACAGTGGAGTACTATCTTGCTATAAACAAAGGTAAAGTTGAGCTATTTGTGGGAAATTTGATGTACACTGAGACCATAATGCTAAATGAGTAAATCAAATCAGCAAGCTTAAATACCACATGGTTTCTCTTATATGAGAAACCTAGAGCAAAACAAAGAGCCAAATAAAAGATAGATAATAGGAAGTAGGGAACTATATCGTTCTTAAGACAATCTTAAGGAGAAAAGTGATCAAGAGATGGAGGGAAGAAGAGATAATGGATGAAAAAAGTAATAGGGATGTTTTCTATACATATAAATGAGCATTATGTTCTGCGTACAAAAAAGGAAAGATCTTGAGAGATGGGGGTGCTAAAGGGGAAGAAAAAGGAATGAAGACTTGTTATGTACATGTACCAATTTCCCACAGGGAATGTAAACATTACGTACCGCACACATGTACTAATAAACTAAAATTTTAAAAGAGGGCTTTGGTTACATGACATATGTACTCTCTCAGGTGGCCTCTTGTGCCTCTGTTACAGTTATAAACCTGCCAAGGGGTCTGTTTCCTCAAGGGGACCTCACAAGTAACCTCGTGGTGATGCCTGTAGTGCTTGAATAGGCAATGACAACCATTCTTATTGGAAATCTTTTTTTTTTCCTACATTTTCATGGCTCAGAACCACATTTTCAAAGAAGTAAATCCCTCCTTACAGACAGAAGTCAAGATGAAATCTGATAGCTCTTGGAGACTAGTGATTTTGCATGTTTGGTATAGATTTTATGGTTCAGTTCACAAGCAACTTTATTTCTGACAGCAGGAGTTATTGCAGGCTACTCTCTGTGGTTCTGTGTACCACTTACATCTCATGATTTTTCTTCTAATCAGTATAAAAGAAAAGCATGAACATGTTGTGATATTGGAGACAAAATTTAGAAGAATGGTAGAAAAATAGTATTTAGGGCAGGGATTTGCTAAGAATCAATATATACCATTTAAATTAATAAGTGGATGAAACTAATTCTGGAAAGAGCTTGAAAAACTGGTGAAACAAAAATAGAGTCTTCAGGTAACCAGGGTAACCTGGCATTGCCATTGTTGGCTTGGGGCCTACGTGCTGAGTCCAAAATTGCTTTCCTGACTCAGTTTCTTTGCTGTCAGAGGGAGAGAATCACACCTAACCACTTCCTGTGAATCAACCAAAGAATCACAAGGAAGGATCTGGGGAGTCCCAAAACAATAAAAATGTTTATAAGAATCTCCCATCTGTCCTATAAGAAGAAATGCTTTGTTCTCTCTTTCCCTGATGTTCTTTCTTTGCAGGAGTAGACAGAACACAGTGGTGTTAATGAACAAGAGACATCATAGGAAGAGGTAAAATGGTGAAAAAATAATAGGGAAAAGGAACTTTAAAAATTAATTGGAAAAGAAGTGTAGCATTTTGTTAAAGTCCAGAGCTATAAGTAACCTACTTTTGAAGATGATGCATGTTAATCAGTTTCATTTTCACACGCTCTGATTATTTGCTTATCCTTTGAAATATGATCCTCTCTTCAGAGGCTTTAGACTACTTGAAAATTCCTATATGTTCAAAATGCATTATATTGTGTTCTTTGATATACTTTGTTTCTAGAAAGAATCACAATAATAAAGGAACAAATCATCTTTTACTGTTTTATTCTTTATAGCCTAGTTTGTTCTTTTGCCTTCATCAAGATTACGTCTTCCCAAGATAAGTCTTGTTTGTTTATTTTTGTAATAAAGTCAGTTATTTTGATACTACCTGGGGTTACTTTGAATGACATATTAATAAAGATTACAATTTTCCAGAGAAAGAAGTAAAAACTTTTTCCAAAATTCAATTAATCCAGTGGAGTGTTTTAAAATGTACATCTCTTCAATGCGTGCTTTGTTTTAAACTCTTCATAGGTTACTCAAGCGGTCAAAAGTGATGTCCTGCACCAGTTCGCCTTCTCAGTCTTACTCTTCATTCTTCAGTCCTGCTGCCTTTCTGTGCTCAGGTAATTCTGCAAATGTGTAGTCCCCTTCACCTGGCACCTCTAGTCCTTGGTCACATCACTTTCTTTTCATATGGGTAAATGTTCCTTTTCATTCAATCCTTATAAAACTCTCCCAACGCTGGCATTATCACTAATCTCCCAAGGCTGAAACCGCCAGGGGTCTCCATGCTACAAATTCTCATTTTAATGCAGGGGACTAGAAGTTTTAATTAACTATTCATACTTCACAGATTTCTCTTTTTTTCTGATTTCATTCTTGCTGTTCATGTTTTGACTCCATAAATTCTCTTACAAACTTTTAGAATCAAATATCATTTAAATATAAATTTCTTATTTTAAAGGAGATTTATTTAAAGAGAAAAAAACATGAAAGGAGTAGAAATAATGGAGAATTTCAAAAAAAAGATAAACAATAAGAAATTACTAGTTGATAAATTACATATTGTCCTCTTAGACATAGTTGTTCAAGTTACAAAATTAAAGCATACAAAGTAGGTATTCAAACAGTGAGAGTGTAAACAGCTATGCATGCATGAGTCTCTACGTGTATTTCTATCCTTTCTGTATTAGAGGGGAAAACAAAACATAGCAAGACAAAACAAAGCAAATTCCTATAAAAACATGAAACCAAAAAGTCATATAAAACCACAGTACAAGGTGCTCTACAATGGTTACTGTGTTGTCTCTTGTTATCTTCAATAGAATTGTCTATTTCATCAGGCATAATTGAATGTAGCAGTATAATTGAATATAGCAGTACATAACAATATTAGTAAAAGTAAACATTGTAGACAGTATCAAACTTCAAAGGCAGGTAATAATCAAACCAGAGTGGATATTCTAATGAATCTTGTCATCTTCAGTGTAGTTGCCTATACTCTCAGACTTGATATCTATCTAACAACTATCAATCATAACAGCTTTGAATAAAATCTATCAATACAAAACAGCAATCTAACAAACCAGATGAGATTAAGATCAGTCATGGTAAAACAGTGTAAATTATACAGAGCTTCAGACTAAGTTAATAGGAAATTAGGGATGATTACTGTACTATATCCTGCTATTTTTGGGATAACTGTCTGTGCCCTCAATTCTAGTACAAGTAGACAAACTGGAACAGAATATAATCCATCTAAGCAGAGTGGTGTGAATAATGTGGGTTTTAAATCCTGGTACACTATTAACAATATCCTCTGCCTTCTTTTTTTTTAAGGCTGTTCTTCCTGTTTTACTCTCACAGGGTGCTGCACATCTTGGGTCCCACAAACTCCCTCAATTTTTAGATTGGGAGGGCAATCTGATTTTTATACCTAAGTCATTCAGAAACTTCTCACTCCTGAGCTCGATCTCAAGTTGTATTCCTTTACCTACAAAAGCCTCAAGGTTTTCCTTCATTATAGCTGAATAGTTCTCTACTTCACATAAGTATCCTGTCTTTCCGACCTATCTGCAGGTGGTGGTTGAGTTGCTCCTATTTCTCTCTGGCTCCCTGTCACATAGAGCATTATTTTCTCATATATGATTTTCAGTCCATAAACCCTCTCTCAGGTTGATTATAGTTCCTATACAGAGCATCTCAATGGACCCTACCTCCTGATCTATTCTGCCTGTCTTTTGTCCTTCAGTATTCTCTGTAGGGTTGGATCGGTGGTCACAAATTCCCCCAGTTCCTCTTTGTCATGGAAGCATCTTGTTTCTCCATTAATTTCTAGTGCCAGTTTTGCAGGGTACATCAATCTGGGCTGGAGCTTATTTTCTTTCAGGGCTTGGAATACTTTACTCCAAACTCTTCTTGATCTGATGGTCTGTGTCAAGAAGTCTGCTGTGAACTTGATGAACTTTCCTTTATAGGTAATCTGTTTCTTTTCTCTCATGGCTTTTAATATTCTGTTTTTATATTGAATTTCTGGTATCTTGATTATTATATGTCTGGGTGTAGCTCTGTTTTGGTTGTAGGTGGCTGGAGTTCTGTATGCCTCACATAACTGAATATCATTTTCTTTTCTCATGCTTGGGAAGTTTTCCTTAATTATTTCTGTGAATAGCCTTTGTAATTCACCTGTTTTTATTCCTGCTTCTTTGTTCACATTTCTTATTGTTAAATTATAGACTCTCTTGTTGTCTTCTAGACTTTGTATTGTTACTGCCTGTTTCCTTGTTATTTTTAAGAGATCTTTCCTTTCATGATCACACATTGCAAACTTGTGCTCAAGTTTTGATAGTCTATCCTTAGTTTCTTTAATGCAGTTTTGCCAGCTTTCAATGGAGTTTTTAATTTCCTGGTAGTCTCTTTGAATCTGCTTCATGTATTCTAGATTTTCTTATATTCTTTATCCAATGTTTCTCTCCTTTTTTTGTGTTCCCCCCTTCTTCCATCTGTGTCTTCTTGAAAGGTGCTTAGCATTTCTTTTATATTTATTTATATCTTGCTTTACCTGATTTAATATTTCAGTTTTGAGCTCATCTACAAGGTCCCAAAGATATCTCTTAATGTCCATTCAAGCCACATCTGATTTGTTGCCCTCAGTCTCTTTTGGTTTTCCCTCTCCTGGATCAGTGTTCTCAGGGTTTTGGGTTGGGGGCTTTTTCTTGTTTCTCTCTCTTGTCATGTTTTTGGTTTCTTCCATAAGGTGTATAGTGGAGATCTCAGCCCCTTTTCTTGTTGGTTATGGTTCTTCTGAAGCATGTTGGTGAGAGATTTCTGCCCTTTCCTTTTTGCTCTCGTCACTGAGGTGTAAGTAAGGGTTGTGTATGCTGGCCCCTCCCCACTGGGCCAGTCAAACTTCAGGGGCCTTCACCAGGTTAGTGTGTGCTAGGCATAGAGAATCAGTTTGGGATGGCTTATTGGGTCCCAGCCAGGGATATGCCCAGGCCAAGCAAATCACATGAATCTGCTCTGGGGAGGGAGCAACCAACTGAAGTCACTATTCTTCCTAGTTCAGGCTCCTCCTGCCCTATTCCAATATGCTGTCCATATGATTGCTCCCTTCCTGTTGGGGGGGCCTTATTCCCAGAACTGACTGTGGATTAATGAAGGTCCCTTTGCCAGCTCCATTCTCCATTGTGCTCACCAACCCCCCGACTTCAGCATGGCTGTGGCTCAGGTGAGTTGCGACGGGAACGAGTCCAGGCAGCTCTGAAGGTTGCAGTGGGTTGTAGCTGGCATGAGTTTGGGTGGCTTTCTAGGTTGCAGCAAAAGCACCATGTCCACTAATTTTATCTGTTCCAATTGTAGCCCAGAGACTGTATGTTTGATGAACTTTTTTCATTTTAGTTTCTTCCTGTGTCAAGAGAATCCATCTCCCTCTGTCTAGATCTCTCCAGGATGTTTTATTCTGGCATATGAGTTGTTTCTTCTTGGGAGGCTCTGTATTTTGTTGCTCACTGATCAGCCATCTTTAGCTCCTTTTTTTAATATATAAATTTCTATACCATTTAAATATAAATTTCTAACCTTAAATTCTGGGCCCTTTTATTAAATAAAACTTGAGCAAAACAATTTGTTTAGGCATTTGTTCATTCATTCATTCAACTACTTAATGCAGTCTTTTGAGAACCCAGTGATTCAGTGGTAATTTTTCAGAACTATAATTGGAGAATATTTTGTTCTTGTAGTTCTTTTCCACTCCTCTTATTCTCCTATTATGCACTATATTGAAATTCATTTCTTAAAATGAATATAAAAAGTGTATATCAACTTTCCTTACTTTCTCTGGTAAATATATTCTAAAGACAACTACAAAGCTTTTGTGAAAATTGTATGAAGTTGAAGTGAGAAGATCTGTTAGAGATTAGATTCTCATGTGAAGAAATACAAATGGCAAGTAAATGCATGAAGGAATGGTCAACATCACTGGTCATTCGAGAAATGAAAATTGAACAACACTGAGATTCCACCTCACCCTACAATGAATGACTGTCATTAAGAAGTCAACCAATAACAAATGCTGGAGGTGCTATGGAGAAAAAGGAACTCTTCTCTAGAGTTGGTGGGAAGGCAGACTGGTACAACCACTGTGGAAATCAGTGTGGAGATTCCTCAAAAAACTACAATTGAAGGTCCCTTTCAAGCCAGCTATTCCCCTTCTGGGACTTCTTCCCAGAAGAATTGAAAACATCTTGCCACAGCTATATATGTGCACCCATGTTTACAGCAGAACAATTTGTAATAGCTAAATCTTGGAAACAAACCAAATGCCCATCAACTGTGGAATGGACAAAAGAGATGTGGCATTTTTATACAACAGAGTACTACTCAGCCATAAAGAAGAATAAACAAGGCTTTTATAGGTAAATGGTTGCAACTTGAGACCATACTCATAAGTGAAATAAATCAAACTCTCATGTGTAAATATTGTATTGTCTCCTTAGTGTTAAAAAAAACTGAAAAAGTAAATAAGATCCAAAATGTACAATAGATATTGTGAAAAAGAAAGAGAAAGAAAATACTCAAAAGGAAAAAACAACTGGAATAGGAGAAAGAAGAAATGAAAGAAGGGAAAAAACAACTGGAATAGGAGAAAGAAGAAATGAAAGAAGGGAAAAGATTATATGTGTATATGTATATAAATATAACTATAGATAACTATGCTACTAACCTCTTTTAGTTCATCAAAAAGAACACTTTGTGTTTTCATTGGTTGTCTGATCATTTTTTATGTCTAAATCTTACAATTTTACCAGCTACTTTGAAGATAGCAATATGCACTATATTAACTAGTATTAATTTCACATTATTTTGTTTTGAAATTCTATGCCATTTTTATTGTTTTTTGTTTCTAAAATAAAAAAGCAATAAAAGCACTTGCAAATATCTACAAATGGAAAATTTTCTGTATTGGTGAATGAATTCATTTTTAGTGAGCTACTATACATTTTAAAAATGTGAATCAATCTTTGGAATACTAAAATTATACCACATTTATCTGGCTTTTAAAAACACAGCAAGTAAGTGCAAATCATTTTTTTACTGTAACTTAAAATTGTGATTTATGTTTTTTTCTTACACTGTGTCCTTTTCAAATTGATTGAAATGTAAATTATTATATTTCTTTGATTCTAAGACACAATTTTGAATAGAGAGCAAAAAATATTACCTCATTAAATGAATATACTGATTGTGAGAAACTGCAGTTTTTGAAAATCAAATGCATAAAAATGAGTATTTTGAAAGGAAAGTGATAACATGTATTTTTTCTTTCTGCCATAAATAAAGCTTGATTATGTGATCTTTGATATACAAGCAGAATCACATTTTTCTATTTAAATATCTAGATCAGACATGGAGAGAATTATGGCTGGTTTCTAAATATGACTAAATGAAACTGAATTTCCTACAATAAAGAAGAGAAGTACTTGAAACGACACTTATTAAAATCATTGGTTTTCTGTCTCACATGTCCAGGTTATATGGCCTCTTTCTTGGTATTTTGCTACAAGTCCATTATTTGTCTACTATGAATTTTCTGTTATATCTCTTTTCATACAGAGTTGTCTCAAAACGAGGAATAATTCTAGAATGCAATTAACATATTATCTTTGGCTCAATGTTATCTAAATATGATATTGGTCTAGAGTCTAACTTATTCTCTTTCATTTACTTTATGTAGTGAGACATTCATCAGACTTATGTTTTACCACAATGTTGGTCTAATGTCTTTCACAGTGTGTTTCAAATTTCACCCACACTAGAATCTCATGACTGCTAACAGAAATGTGACTGCTGGTCCCCAATGTCAACTGCTTATCCACAAATATCAAAGACAGGGCATGGGAATATGTATTTCTAACAAGCCCTCTAAGAGCCTCAGATGTGCACTGCAATTTGAGAAGTTCCATGCGGTGCATCACGTACTCAGGAACTAGACTGTCCGGGCTTTTAAAACCAGGGTGATTGCAAACATTAACAAAACCATTTGCATTTCAGTTTCCTCCTCTGAAAAGTTAGACAGTATTAGTGCCTTCCTTACAGGGATGTTTTCAGGATAAGAGCGAACAAGAGTGAACAGCAATAAAATAATATGTATAAGTATATAAAAATATATAAGAATATATATAATTATATATAATATAATTATATATATTCTTTCTTTCTCAAATGTTCACACCATGGCAAAAAAACTGATGTTTATTTGACAAATATTCAGCAAGTACCCACTGTGGGCTGGACACTCACTCCTGCCTACAAATGGTTGAACACTGTTGGAGAGTTAGCTACAAGTATGCACGTACCCAACATTTGTATAAGCTAAGACTTTCCACAAAGATCATCTGATTGATCCTCTTAGTCCTCAGAGACAGATAATATTACCCTGCTCCTTTTGCAAAATGGGAAACCATGCTGCGTAGAAGGTAACCTGGCCATGTTTGGACAGCTACTAAGTGACAGAGCTGGTAGTGAACATGCACTCATTTCTCATTTCACCTTGTTGTTTTGACAGGTATGTTTCATGAAAAGTAATGCTCCTTGACCAAAGGTATTATGGACTCTTAGTTAAATGAGGAACCATACTGAGATCAGGAAGGAACTGGAACACATGGGACTCGACTTTAGTAAGTGGATACAGTGTATTGTTGGACTTCTCAGTAGATGTGAGGATTGGGAAGAAGTTATCCCTCTCTTGAAGGATTTGTATGGCTGCTGTGATAGTCATAAAGGCTCAAAATTTTTATTTTAAATAGTAGTTTAATTCAGAATTAAATTTTGTTTAAACTATAGTAACTGAAAGATCAAGCATTACTTGTACAAAATGACTAGGTTAAATCCCTTAATTGTATAATAAGTGTCAACTGCTAGACAAGTTAACCAGCAGGTATTTTAGGGCTGGGATGTATTTATATTCTTTTCCATTTAAAAAAGAAAGTTGTCTAAGGTGTGGTAACTATGATAGTACCTGTATTTACATGAAATCTTTTGCTAAGGTGCTGACAGACTTTTATTCATGCCTGCTTCTTTTCACTTTTGAGTTGTGACGTTAGGGGTGATGACTAAGAATCATAATGAGGAACAAATCAAGTCTGAATTCCACGATGACATCTGTTCACATATGTGATGGGTTTCACAATTACAGGCAAGAAGAGTTCATGTAAGGAAATTTATCTTTTCTCTTACAAAAAGAACTGGCTTTTTAATAACAATGTCAAAATCCTTCAGTAAGGAGGGAGAGAGAAGATGGCTTTAGTAAACATTTTGGAGTAGAGGGATTAAACAGGAAAGTGTCTAATAAACAATTTCTAGGAGGGAGACCAGAAAGTTAGAATTTTTTTGCTCTTTGATACAGGAATTATAGTACATATTTAGTGTGATTCAAACTTCTTTTGATATGAATTGTATTAAAGAATTTATAGTCTAAACCAATTATCTTCATAGGAGATTACAGAGATCTTCAGCTCTCTGTAAAAAGGCATTTACTCATAAAATTCACATTTTAAATTTAAATTTAATATTAATGAAATATCTTTAGAGAGGTCTTGAACTTGCATATTTTTTATCTAAGAAAATGGGAGTTTGAAAATTGTAAATGATGTAAATATTTATGATAGGTTTTAGTTTGTTCATTTTATGAAACATCCTAAGAAGATACTTTAAAAAGAGAAACTATGTCAAAAAAATCAATGTATTAAACATTTTAAATGGTTTGAAATCATATTGCTGCCACTTAAGTGAAATGATAATTTTGATGTTATTGAGTATGTCTCACTTTTTTAGGAATCGCAATGGGCATAGAAACACAACAAGCTTTAGACAGGAACAGACTGACCCCAGCTCCCACAGTCTTTACTGATCAATTTTCCTGTGTCCTTGAGAGTGTTTTTATGTGGTCTGGGCATAGTGGTGTATGCTTGTAATGTCAGCTCTCTGGGAGGCTTGGGGAAGGAAGATCACAAGTTTGAATCTAGCTAAGGCAACTTAGCAACTTAGTGAGATCTTGTTTCAAAATAATAAAATTAAAAAACTGAAGTTTATAGCAGCATAATTCCTAATAGCTAAATCTTGGAATCAGACCATGTGTCCATCAACAGACAAATGGATAAAGAAAATGCAATACCAATCCAACAAGAAGCCAAATAGCCAGGCTTTCTGGTAAGCCATGCAAGCCACATAGCTTCCAGGAAGATAAAAGCCAGTGCCTCCCAAGAATTGTTCATGCTGGGACTGGGAGGATCCAACAAGAAGCCAACTAACCAGCCTTTCTGGTAAGCCATAGAAGCTGTGCAGCTTCCAGGAAGAGAAAAGTCAGTGCCTCCCTTGAGTCTACTGGTGCACGGGCTGAGAATCAACCCCATTCCCTGGTAAGCTACTTGCTGGTTCAGAGGACAGGCTGAGTTGATAGCAACTAAGACACATAAAGCAACTAAATGCTTGTATTGTCTGGTTGATTTTGCAAGCCTGGGGCCAGTGGTCTGAGCATCTTTTAGGAGAATGACAGTATGCAATATAGCAAATATGAGGGATTTCTTTCTATTTTGTCTTTGAAATCCAATATTGTTCTCATTGTTTTGGTTTTTTCTGATTGTTTTGAGTTATTCAATATTCTGTTTTTATTGGTTTTATTGTGTTTTTGTTTTGGGTTTGATTTTGCTGATGGAATGGACAACTATTGTGAAGATAACAAAATATATTATGCTAGCTATTGTTTTCCTAGTATCCTGCTTTGAAGTTCTGTACCAATTTTGCTGCTTTGTTTTGATTGGTCTTGTTCTATTTTGTTTTGTTGGATTTTACTATCTTTAAAATTAAAAAGAAAGAAAATTCAGTACCTATACATAATGGAATACTACTTGACTATATAAAATGATAAATTTGTAAAAAAAGAATGTACCTGAAAACATGTTAAATGAAATAAATCTAGCAACCAAATTTAAATGCCATATGAGTTCTCTCATAAAACAAATGCAAAGTACAAAAAAGGAGTAAAATAAATCTGATGAAAGGAAACAAAGGTACCGATCTTTTGCAAATGAGAAGGAGACAAAGAGGTTTAGGGTATGGAAAGTGGGGAGGGGAAGGAGGAATAAAAAGATATAGGTTGTTTCATGTAAATGCATGGGAAATACATAGTGAATATAACTATGATATATTGCAAACATGAACTAAAAAATAATAATAATGAAAATAAAGGAAGAGATCAAGAGATGGAGAGAGAGAAGTGGGTTAGGAGAAAAGGAGAATAAAACAAATCAAAATGTTAAGTACATGTATGTACTCTGTAAGATGAATGTAACATCACATGCTGTAAACATGTATTAATATGAGCATTAAAAAAATTAAAAATAGCTAGGGTTTGAGTTCAGTGTGAAAGCCCTGGGTTCAAATCCCTACAGCATGCGTGTACACAAGCACACACACATGGAAAAGGAAAGAAAAATGGAAGGAACAAAAGGAAGGGAGAAAAGAAGGAAGGAAAGAAGGAAGGAAAAAAGAAAAAAGGAGCAGTCATGTGGACAAAGCATCATAGATGTCCAAATTTTCAAAGAGATTTCAGAAATCTAGATTTTTATGTGAAATCATCTGAATTTTAAATTTACCCTTTTTAAATATTGGATGAGCAAAATAAAACACATATGCATTATAGGCAAAGTTCACTGTCCTGACACATACCTAACACCCACAAGGTAAGGAAGGAAATGTTTATTCAACTTACAGTTGGTAGAGGTTTCAGTCCATAATCAGTCCAAATCAGAGGGTCAACTATTCATGTCAGGGGAAGGCAGCAAAAGCAATAAGGAAGAACAGACAGGACTCTTTCTGTCCCTTACACTGTATCCAGTCTACTGGGATTAGGGTGGTGCCAACCCAGTCAATGTGTTGATCCAGCAATCACTCACCCTTAATCCCGGCACCCTTAATTCTAGCATTGAACCATGAAGCAATGACAAACTGTACAGTTAGCTACCTCTGAAAAAGCCCCATCCAAAAGTGCATGACACTTTGTGGGGGTATTCTAGACATAAAACATAACAATGCTGTACTATCTTTCCATGTAGTGGTCTTGTCATAGGATGCCAATTAGTATCTTCCAATTAGTATTTGTTTCAGTAAGAGAAATGTAACAAGACAAGCTTGGAACAGGAAATAGATCTTACATTTTGGTAAAAGAATTGAGATTTATTGTAGGCAGCAAGGAACCTTGAATATTAGAGCAGATTTTAATTTATTTGAAAAAATAAAACATTATAGATTAAGCAACTTCTATTTGTTTGCAGACTGGAACAAACAAGACAGTTGGAGCCTAAGAACTTTAATGAGCTTGTCAGAAGATGCTGAAGGAAGATAGAAAAGGAACAGAGTGAAGAACGGTTGTCAAGGGGAAACAAGATGAAGTTCAAGGTTGAGTAGAAGCTTTTTGTTGGGTAGGAGAAAAGGAAAACATCTTAGGGCAAAGAAAAAGGGATATGCCTTCCAAAAATACACCTCTATTGAGCCAACTCCTAACTGCACATTCAGCTATAGATGTTAATGGATTAGTCCACCAGTAAGGATTATGACCCCCATGATCCAATCACGTCTCCATGAATCTCTTAATCCATTCATGTTGGTAATTAAAATTAACTGACACAATTCCACCACATGTCAGCCTAACACTTAATTATATCCCCTTACATTATACTTAAAATTCAAATACACACAATACCAATGTTAATGATTCTCCCAAATGTAGTACAAATATCTTGCATACAAACAAAAATGAAATAAAACCCTTCTTCCAAGCTCTCAATAGTTCCAGCATTGCTCAGAAAAAGCAATGTCCAAATTCTTCTCTGAGATAAAGCAAACTCTTATCTTTCAATCCCATAAAATTCAAAAAAGCAAATTATATCATCCCAATATACATTGGCACAGCCTAAATAGTCCCATTCCAAAGGGAGGAATGGAGTGGGGGCAAAAAAAAGTATCAGATCAAAACTCAGCATGGCAAATGTTGAATCCTATAGTAACATTTGGGGTACATGGTGGTAAGATGTGAGTTCCAAAGTTACTGGGCAGCCCCAACGTTTTGCCATGTCTGCAGCCAATGCAGCCTTTCTCTTGGGTTGGCTCTGCTTATGTCCTATTAACTTTCCACAAGAGATTTTCCCTGTTACTAGAATCTCCAGCTTCCTATGAACACTGACACTTTGGCTTCACTCCCATAACTTCGTGAACTCTTAGAGGCTCCTGTCAGACAATTTGACCCCATCACATATTTTGATTTAAATTCCTGGGTCTGCATTTGAAACCAGAATGGAAGCCTCTATGATTCCATAACTCTTGCATTCAGCATGCCTGAAAAACCAGAATCATCTGGATGATGCCAGTGCCTTCTGCTAGTTTGGGCAACAGCTATATTACTTGAACCATGTCTGTGGCAGTCTCTCAGTGCCTGTGTGACTGAATATGGTGAAATAAATCCTGGAGAATCATTTCTTTACACAGCTATTCCTCAGTCCTGGTAGGGGTGGGTCTATTCTCAGAATAATGGTTATGATTCTATACTCTTGATTTGGATAGAGTTTTGCTGTTTCCTGGGATGTCCTCAAGACTTTTTTCCCTTTGTATGAATTTAAAGAACTTGATGTCTTCTTAATGGTACTGATCTCTTCAACAGTGGCATTTCCTTTGGACTCAATGTTATAGATTGTTCTTTGCGAGCCAAAATTTAAGTTTTTTCCAAATACTTCCAATGTAATTTTTGCTTCCAATTCTAACTATAAACCTGACTAAACATAGCCATCAGTTCTCATGCCACAGTCTGAGCATTGGGCTGCCTTGAAATTTCCTCTGCTAGATCAATTAATCTGTGGCACTTAGTCTTCTTCAAATTCTCAGAGCAAGGGTACAATGTAGACAATTTTTTGTGGAATATAATATGAATGGCCTGTAACCTAGTAGCCAATACAGTCCATACTTTCATCTAAAATCTCATAAACCTAGCCTCTACTCTTCACATTCCTATCAGCATTCTAATCTTCTGCACTCCTACCAGAATTGATCATCAAGCTCTGCTTTTAGGCTTGTTTTAGCCTATATCTCCAAACTTTTCAAAACTCTTGCTTTAAACAACTCCAAAGCCTTCTATATTGGTCTGTCTAGTTTATCACAATAAAAACCCTATTTCTTTGGTGCCAATTCTCTGTATTAGTCAGCTTTGCCATTGCTAAGACAAAATGCTTGGTAAAACAGTTCAAATGAAAAGAAGTTCAATTTGACTCATTGTTTCAGAGACTTTAGTCCATGGCCAGCTTGCTTAAAGACATCAACATCATGGTGGAAGTTCATGGTGAGGTAAAACTGTTAACTTCATGAAAGTTGGGAATCAAGGCACAGGAAAGTAGTGTTAGTGATAGGCATACCCTCCAAAGGCATGCCACCAATGATCTACCACGTGCGACTTGGCTCCACCTGCTTACAGCACAGTAGATTAATCTACTGATTAGTGTAGCATTCCTGTGATCCAGTAACCCCTCCATGCTTCTCTTAATCCAGTTAAATTGACAATTAAGATTAACTCACATACAGAATCTAAAAAGCAAGTTGAGCTGAAGTATTCCTCTATACCTATTCATCTCTCCTTTATAAAACTAAGCATTACTGTCCCAAATACTGGTTAGATTTCAATCTTGGATGTCTCAGGGTAAAGTTCAAATTCAGTTGCTACCTGACCTTTTCCTTCATTTCCTGTTTCCTGTGCATCCTCTTCTTCTACACCTAGAAATACATTCCCATTATTTATGTCAGAGACATCCCCTGGTTTTATGTATTCTTTCTGGAAGTGGCATCAAGAGAACATGATTTATAGTGAGAAACGAAAGAATATTAGTTTAATATTCTCCAAGTTTATATTTATTATATCATTCTACCCAAGAAAAAGCTAAAGCTCAAAGAGATTGAAGTAACTTGTTTGCAAAAGAGAAGAGCTTTGATTCAAAATCTGCAGTAACATGATGCTAGCATACAGTTTTGAGATTTTGAATGTTTTAATTCAAAGTTACAAGTTTTTTATTTCTCTCTGTAAGTTTTATCACCTGATACTACTTCTCATCAAATTTAAAATATAATTTGATGTTATTTCTCCAGTTTTATATAGTGTTAGGCACATGAGACCAGAAACAATTGCCCTAAATTAATTAATTTAGCAAAACCCAGTTTGTGTGGAAAGAACTAATGATTACATGAAATTAAAATCTAAATTAAGGAAACAAATTTCCCACTTTTCACTCATGGTGGGGAGAATTGTTTCACCCAAGTATTACCTCTGATACAGGAATAATCATATAATTATCATTAACAAATTGTTTCATTTGATTCTGAAGAGAAGTAAAGAAACTATTTTTACATTTACAACCACACACTAGAGAAATGTGAAGATATATATATTTGTTTAAAAAATAATTAAGTTTAGGTTTTTAAAATAGAAATATGATATAAATTCCATACACAAACTTAAATAATGGCATGATTTGTCTTATATGAGAAATCCAAAATATAAATAACTTAAAGATCAAGATAAAAGATAGATAATTAGAAGTAGGGAGATAGAACCTTCTCAAAATGAAAAGTGACTAAGAAATGGATGGAGGGAGAGAGAGAGAAGAGGAAGGAGATTAAAAATAAAATTTAATTGTGCTATGTGCAGGTACCATCTCCCCAGATGAATGTCATCATAATATACTGCAGACATGTACTAGCAAAATTTAAGAAAACAAAAAGATAAAAATATAATATTTTAATGTACAAACAAGCATGCAAAAAATAAAATTTCTTTTTTGGTTGTCCTACACTAGTTTAGAAAGAATCACACAAAAACAGTAACAAAAAATGAGTATTTCTGGTTTTATACCACACTATGCAAGGGCATGCCAATTCTTTCTTTAAATAAATTCCACATATTCTGACTTCACATGCCTTCCTACAATCAGTCCTCTTGGGGTCTCTGTATTACCTACTGTTTTTTTGGTGATAGTTCTAGACGAGCCCACCAGTAGTCTGCCGGATTGTGTTGATTCTGCTGTTCTTTGCAGACCTCTGTGTTGCCAGTGCCTATGGGTATGGGAGCCAAAACTGGGCAATGTCTGAGCTTTCAGGTGTGTGTTGTGAATCCTGCCATTTATCAAAATAGCTGCCATTTGCACTACAAATTAGTTGTTTGACACCAGTGTTATGCATGCTCTGATCTCCACATTTTTTTATCTAGTTCACTTTTAATGTAGACTTTTATATGTAAAACTACATACGAGAGTTTAATGGAGAGATGGAGTTAAAATATATAACATTATGTGCAAAGTTAGTCTTTCTTTACAATATTTATCTCATCCATTATCCAAATGTACTTCAACAGTTTTTATTTCCTTAGAAAATAATTTCATACAAAGTTTTACATTCTCATGCAAAATAGCTTTCATGAGCACGTTTCAAAATTCAGTTAAAAGTACTCCTATCTTTTTCCTGGCCATCTACTTATACTTATGACTGCCTGACAGATATTTCTATTATATACCACGCATCTTCCTTCAGCATGTATAAATTGAATTCATCATCTGTATCTGTGTTTTCAATTTCAATAAACAGAACCACTTTCTTCCAGTTAATCATTTAGATACCTAAGCATTTACTGAGACATCTCCCTAAACTTTGCCATTGCTCATACCTAATTTCTTACAAATCCTATTTTTCTGCCTCCTAAATATATCCTAACGTGATTCACTCCTTGTTTATACTATATTAAGTCAGAACCTTTCCTCTTGTCAAGATTTCTGTAATAATATTCTAGCATTCTTGCCTCTCCCCTCCTGCACACATTCTGCATTGTTCAGTCAAAAGACTTCCATCAGAAAATTTAAGATGATTATCAATTCTTTGTTTAAATACATTAAATTTCTTCTTTTTGATTTTAGTCCTAATCTGGTCTGTCCACAGTCATATCTTTTCCCTTTTGAAATGCCTTGATCTGTCACATCTTTGGAATTTTCCTAATGCTATTTATTCTCCAACATAAAAAAGAATCATATAATAATCATTAACAAAATTGTTTCAATTGATTCATTTCATGATGACTAAATTTTTGTTGCATGAAGTACAAAATGATGTTTTCCCAGAACAAAGTATGTTAAAGACTTTGCAACAAGCTGATTCTCTGAATCTATTTACCTTTAGTAGCTTTTTAGCTTCATCACATTTAAACTGTATTTAATATTTTACAAATAAAAAACTGAACTAAAATTAGCATTCTCATATGAACCTCAAAGGTTTATTTTGAAGTCCTATCAGGAATGTTCAGCTAATTGTATTACTTGGACAACAGCAGGGTCCTCCTCTGTCTAGGAGTATCAACCTCTTTGGCTTGAGTGACATCTTGAAGATGCAGCCAGTACCTACAGCAGAATGACAAATATAGAACAGTAAAGGAATCACTGGACACCTCCCAGCCAGCTAAATCCCTGGAATCAAACTTGGCATATGTGGAGTGACAGATGTCACTGTCAGATTGTTCCAGCAACCTTGATATGTCCTATTACTAGGTGCTCTAATTTCATTTTTAAAAGCTTGAGTAATCTTTACAAGTTTGGACAGTGAAAACGAGAAAATAATTTTGTGAGTTGGCAAGGCCAATGGCATACAGTCCATCTAGAAACAGACCTAGAAACTTCGTCATTTATAAGAGCATCTGGCTGCCATCTACAGGATGCTGGGAATACGCCAACTTTGATAATTACATTCAGTCTCCCCCCTTCCCCCATCATTTCAATCAGATGACACACATTCAGCTTCATTTTAAAAGACACCACGCATGGCCACTAGCAAATTCTACAAGGCAACTATCTTATCTAGAAACTGTAGCATGTTATGGGTAAATGAAATAAAATATTTCGCTTATAACAAATTCACAACTGTAGCTTTAAAATGATAAATTAGGAGATAATAAAACCGCTAATTATTTTACTTGGTAAAATATAAATATCTTACTTTGTTTTTCTAATTTACTAAGGAGAAAATATTTTATGTGATCTCATAGTTTGGTTTCATTTTATTATTAGACATTATAAGATCAATATAATTCTAGATACACTAGCCCACACATGGAATAGATTTTGTTTGGTATCAAATGGATCCTATAAAGTCTAAAATATAATTTAAATAGCAGATAAACAGTAATTGCACTAAAGTATAAAGCTTATTATGAGTGAGAACATGCACTTTTATTTCTCTTATTGTCTTATACTTACAGGACTAGATATAATTTTATTAAGAAGTTTAACATTTTATTTTAAGTAGTTTATGTTTTTAAAATTGTAGCACTTAAAATACAGCTTTATTTTTCTATGTCATTCTGAGAGTTTTGAAAATGAAAATTTGTTCTATAGTTAACTGCTCTTTCTGAAGAACTCTATTTTTCAGGGAGAGGAAACAGGAAACAATAATTAGTAATAACAAATATTGCACAAGCTTCACTATGTATAGGGAAAATTTCCTATAACAACATACCAGTTCTCACATTAACTTGGTTAACTGGGAATCGTTAATATTACTCTTTTTTTAATGGGAAAACTGAGGCACAAGTAAGTATGTTTCCTAAAGCCACATAGCCCACAAATGGTGGAACAAGAAGTCAAACTCAGAGACAGTGAGAATCATGTTTTTAATCAACTTATTATACTTCTTATCCCCCAATATACCACAAGAAACAAAGAATCTTCTTAAACAGAGTTAAATAGATCCTAGTGTATTTCATGTCACACTATCGAAAAGATGATAATTCTTTGAGTTACCCAATAGCATTTTAATAAACTTCTATTTATACATTTTATTAAAATACGAATAGGTTACTAAAATAAGAAGCCCAATAAAGTTAAAATGAAAATTCATGAGGTAAAGCCACAGTGTGCCATGTTTGTACTTAGCTGTCTTATCTATCTATCTATCTATCTATCTATCTATCTATCTATCTATCTAACATCTATCTATCCATCCTTGTATATAGTGTTACATTCAAATGCTTCCCCACAGCTACAGCCTTTCTTTAGAGATTTTTAAAAATTTTGCTCACATGAAAATTTGCTTTTTTGAGTCCATGGACTAGTACCTTAATGATATCCAGTACCTATAAAATAGTAATTTTAAAAAGACCTATAGTAGACAGTTTCCTATGGAAACAACTAGGTGTTTGGATGAGCCTGGCACTGTGCCCCAGATGCCAAAGGTATTCAGTTGTGTCAGAGATACAAATAGAAAATGTGCTCCAGACACCTAAGGATGACTTGGCTTCCATCACTCTGCAATTCAAACTAGAGACTGTCCACAGAGGTACTCTAGCTGTTCTCATATCCCTGAATGAGAAAGGAAAAGGAAGCCAATTTCAAAGATAGCTAAGTGTCAAAGCCTGCAGAAATGTTTTATTTTAAAATAAAAAAGAATAAAAATGATGATGCAGAATTTCAAAACAAAATAATGGGAGATTAACAATGGTTAATATATTTTGTATTATTATCTTCAAAATAGTTGCCTAGATTATAAAACATAAAAAATGATCAAACAGTGAAAAAATGATCAAACAATGAAGAAATGATCAAACATGAAAGCACAAACAATTCTTTTTGATGAACCAACAAAGATTAGTAGTATAATTATCTATCTTGTACATATACATATATGTAATCATTTCCCTTATTTCCTTTCTCCTTTCCCCCATCCCAGTTATTAAATTTTAAAGAACAAATTCAAAGGCTTGAATCATAATAGTGAATAACCTAACAGGTAGCATCAAACACTAAGAAAAATGCACTGTGTTTCTCTTGGTGCTGAGTAAAAAACCAATAGGGCCCTACAATGAGTTGTTAGGGCCTTAGGAGGATCCAAGCTCCTGAACAGGACATAAAATGTAAGAAGATTGGCACTTTGCTTGGTGCCCTTGATGTAACTGTAGCTGAAACCATAAAAGGATCAAGAAGAAAATACTGGGGATTTAGCTCATTGACACAGGTATCAGCTTGGCAAGCACAAGATTGTGAGTTCAATCCCCGCCCCACCCTTCAAAAGGGATCATTTTCATTGTTAACAAGAATAATGGACCAAACTGTAAATAGACTCGTTTTTGGTCATTTTTAAACCCCTCCTCATTATTTGGAAATCACATAACCCAGAGAAAACCAAGAATGAAATTCTGTAAATGAGAAAAAGGCTAACAAGGCAAAACAAATATAGCTGAAAACTAAGCATTCTTTCCTCTAAACATAGTGAGAAGCATCAAAGAGAAAACAAAAGCCCAACTCTTAGTGAAACTGGAGGTGAACCACAAGATATTTTAAGAGCCCCCAACTGAATATAGAAACTAATATGTGGAAGTGAAAAGAGGCTAAAGAGAAAATCCATTAGCTACAAATGTCTGAAAGCCCCAGAAAAAATTACTTTACTGAAGGTGAGGAATGTACTCTACTGTACAACAACTATGCCATTTACTGGAACAGGTGAAAGACATAGAGTGTACAACTTGATACTGCAAATGCCTCATTACTGATTTACATGCAGAGAAGTGGGAAAGATCTACTGCGTGAAAATAATACTGAAAAGAAGTTTGTCTTTGTTAAATCTTGCAAGCAAAGATTTACGTTCTAAAAGAGAAGTAACCTAGAATTCTATTTTTCCTTAACAGCAAAGAACTTCATAGAAATAAGTATACAGCTCTTTCAAATGACAACTAATAATAATAAGTAGCAAAAAGTGATATAAATTACTTCAAGGAAAGTCTAAATCATAGCGTATTATTTGTCTAGAGATATTGTAAGGAAAGTGAAGAAAACAGCAAAATATAAAATAGATATCCCAAAACAAAACAAATGTTGATATGGTACAAATTAAAAGCATATGCTAAAAGAGTGCCCAGAATAAAATAAAACATGGGAACCACAAAATGAATAAAACAATTGCTTCTACACAGGCAAATACAAGAACAAAACAAACAAGCCAAAATTAAGGGAAAATAACAAGAGATCAGGAAGAGATGAAGTTGTGGAGGTTAAATTTAGTTTAAAAAGGAAAAAATAAAATCAATCAATAAAAAATGATTGTGAGAAGGCATATGAAAGCAGGTAAGGCATTGAAATCAATAAAAATAGAGATTAAAAATGAGAAGGGACAATTAGATAAAGAAAGCATTAAATAAAAATCAAAAGACAAAGGTAATACAACATGTAGTTTATTGAGAAATAAAGATTATTTAACATAATAAATATGCAAAACTATAATTTGAAAAAATTTTCCTGCCGTGAAAAACATTTGAATTTCTTGAAATTTAAACAAGGTTGAATATATATATATATATATATATATATATATATATATATATATATGTTAAACATACATGTGGTGTTTATATAGAGATAGTATATATGCATGTATGTAAATGTTTATATATGAAGAAAGGACATACCACACACAAAGGAAAAGAACCCAAAAATTTCAATACTCAAAAATAATTTTAAAAATGCTAATTATTTAAAGTGAAAAAAACTATCACATTGTACAAAATTTTCACAGACAGGGAAAACTCTCAAATTATTTTTAAATGTGACAATAATCAGTTTTCCTCAGCCTTCACAAAACAATAAAATCAGGAGGCAATCATCTAAATCTTCTATAAAACAAAGTGAATCAAGCTTTTATATGGCCAAATTCATTTTCAGATATAATGATCACACACAAATAATTTATAAGAGGGAAACAAAATATTCTTTCCACTAATCTTTCTTGAGCAAATTGCTGAAGACTAAATTTAGCCATCATGAGATGATGTCTATTAAATATTGCTTAAAAACAGAACTAAATCTGAGGAAAATCTGGGGTTTGCAGTGACATATCTAAGTAAGTGTTACATAGTCCACAAATTAAAAGTATCACTGACAACAGATGGATAAGGAAATCAGGAAAGAAACAGATTAATAGTGCTATTATATCATATCTAACCTTTGAAAGTCAAAAATATTCAAAATCAGCAAAATAGTAGAACTATATGCATATTTGACAGCATAAAAAAGTATTATAACATTATAATATTGCTTATGGAGGAGAGTGAAAAGGTGGATAGAACAAAAATATGCTGTTTATTATTGTTTCTTATTAGAGAAACAATGGACTATACAGATACATCCCTGCTCACTCAACACTAACACATACGCTCAAGAAAGACAGCAAACCACAAATTGAAAGACAAAATGATGAAAATGGTGATTACGGTGGTAATTATAATCGCAGGAAGTGTAACACAAAATGATATACAAATGCATGAATAATATAAATGTGCTTTGGACAATTTAAGTATTTTAAATCCACCTATTAAAAGAAAAATAATTTCAGGTTAGATCACAAAATAAAATATAGCACTGAAAAACTCTAAGATTTTCAGTAGTCTATGTGAATGAAATTCAAGATCACACAGTACATAGCTATCATAATATGTAAGCGAAATACTATATATAAGGAATATACCTAAAATGAGCAGAAAATAAAAGGGCAGGCAAAGTTATAGCACACATACATATGATTAACAGTCATAAATTTAATGTCAGCAAAGATGACTGCATCACAAAAAGGATTTAAAAAGAAAGATGTTGTGTTGGTTATTTTTCTCTCATTGCTGAGACAAAATACTCAACACCGGAAGTTAAGGAGGAAAGATTTATTTAGCTCACAGTTTGTGAAAGTTTCAGCCCATAATCAGCTGACTCCAAGGTAGTGTGGCACGGGGCAGAGGCAACACTTCAAGATGGCAGAAGACAGCAAAAGCAACAAGAGCAAAAGAGAGGGAGAGCAAGGCTCTTCTCCTTTATGTTGTAAGCGGGCTACCATCTGCTAGGGCAGGTGTAGCACCACATCATCTCCCTGCCCCCCTCTTGAACAGGATGAGGATGTTTACAAGGTAAGGACCCTGGCTCCTTGCTAAGCTACTTGTTACATTTTTAAACTTTTCAAGTTGACACAATGTATCAACCATTACAAACGGTCTGTTAACCTGATGCAGGCAGTTCAAAATGAAAACAAAGCAGTGATGAATAACTACCAACCAAACAACAGAGCATCATCATTTGTCCAAAAAATGCGTATCAAGAAAAAATAAAAGCACATAATAATTCAAGGCAAAACAAAAAACCAGTATATATATGATAAAAATTTAAAATACATAAAAAACAATATATATATATATATATTAAACATTTTATTTTGAAAATAGAGACCACGGCCTCTACTCAAATGCACATGGACTGTTCATTATCAATAAAATAGGAATAATTTTTTAGAAATAGTGATTATATGGTCTTAGAATACTAAAACTAGATCTTACAAATAAAATCAAAACCAAGACTCCCTACCTTTGAGAAATAAAAACAGAAATTCATCAAGGAGATCACCTCAGGCTCCAAGATGAATGTGATCTTTCAGGTTGCTGGACACTGATGTAAATCATATAGGACCAGATAGTAAAGGATCTTACAGTGGAATATGTACCTTTTGCCACATGTATGGTACAAATGTATTTTGTGTTGAATTAAGATGTCCACTATGACTCCCAAGGTAGTGATATTTACTGTTGATATGGAGAATTTGTTAAATGATGGGAATCAAAGCTCATCATAATAAACTAGAAAAAATTCACATATTATCAGGAGTGATAGCAGTTGCAGAATATAAACCAAAGACTATGGACATTTGGCGAACAGACTGCGGAACTGTACATTACTCCATGGCATAGCAACTTCCTGGTCCTCCCTTAAGCAGCTTTCTCTAGTTTGAAGTGTGGAGAGTTGTTTGCAAAGCATTTCCTAACGTTCCTATATTTATAACTCATTGATTATAAACATTTAATTAAAATGACTTTTTCTTACTGTCTCTTTATGGGTTTAAAATTTAAGGAACTTCTAGATATTGTGTAAGGCTAATCCCATAAGGGTACAGTTATATGATTAATAAAGGCACAGTTTTAGAATAACAGATTTATAGACATGTTATAGCAATTTAAAATCAAATAGTAGTTCTGCCTGTGCTCCTGCTCCCGGCCACATAAAGACTCTGCAAATTCAGTCAGCCTTCACTGTCTGGGTTCAGCTGCTTTTCTTCTGATAATGCACTGGGCCAATTTGACTATTCTCAGATTATGTTTCCCTTAAGAAAATATATTGCTTCTAACTGGTTACAAGGACTGGTTGGGGCAAAGCAATTCCTTTTAAGCAAATACACTTATAGTTAGTTTTCATGAGAATATGTGACTAAATTCAATCCATGTAACCAATCATGTAATGCCTTGTACTTACTACTTGTAAACTATATTTACACTGGATTCAAATCTGGCTCTTTGCTAGTGATTTGAACTTAGTCCGGCTCTTTGCTAGTGATTTGAACTTAGTCCAACTGGCCCAGTAGAATAATAAACAGTTGTAAAGAGTCTCTCATTTGGTTTGATATTGGTTTTTCTGTAACATTCCAAGGTCATGACAGGCCTGTTAGCTATGAATTATTGGTATTCATATTTAGATATTTGCAAAGAGATAACTAGATAAAAAATTTTTATGTAGTTAATTTAAATTTGTTAAATAGTTTTTAATTGCAACAATATACTGATGAGTAGGTTTAGAGGATAATTATGCCATGCAAGTCTGTCTTTTGCAAAACTCTTCAAGATGTAATTAAAAAAACACAATTTTAAACTTGGTTGTTCATCTTCTGTGTTCCAAGTACAAAATGATATAAATATGTTTAAAAGCATAACACACTGAAAAAAGCACAATCTGAAATTACAGACTATCTTAAAACAATATATAAACTACTACAGAAAGTCAAGAAAGGGAACAAAAAGGAAGAAAGGGGATTTAAATTCATAAAGTCAAAACAAATTAACCAGAAAATAAATAAGCAGTAGAACTAATACATTCAAAATATATAGCTACAACTATATAATGGAAAAAAAGCTAGTTACAAAATTTAAAAAAAGAAATAATAAATATGTAAAGTAAAAGCATTTAACAGAAGGATAAATATAAATGTAGAGATTTTAAAAATTGGTTTAAAAAACTTTTCCTTTTTAGTATGAAAACAAACTTGAAGGCAAAAATCAACAATTTTTAAAGAAAATACAGAATCTAAAATGAACTTTAAAAGATGTAGGAAAA
The DNA here is from genome assembly GCA_004027455.1 of Hydrochoerus hydrochaeris. Classification (NCBI taxonomy): domain Eukaryota; kingdom Metazoa; phylum Chordata; class Mammalia; order Rodentia; family Hydrochaeridae; genus Hydrochoerus; species Hydrochoerus hydrochaeris. The sequence continues at coordinate 300,617 of PVLA01000154.1, read as the reverse complement.
TTAAAAGATCTTTCTGCAGATTACATGAAGAAGTAATACAAAATTTGCATTACTCAAAATGTCATGCTTAAAAATTTGAAAAGGGAATTTTTACCAAATCTCTAAGGAAAGATATTTCAATGCCTTCTAAACTCTTTTGAATCAGATAAAAAAATAAATTTCTGCTTTGTGTGCAACATAATGCTAAAATCAAACTCAGATTACACACAAGATCTATTTACTATTGCAAAAATTCAAGACAAAATGTTAACAAAGAAAACTTAGCACCATACTTAAAATATACTTTTTGAAATTAAATTAATTCTAAGAATGCCAGAATGTTTTAAAAACAATGTATGAATTACTATACTTTGCCATACTACTAAAAAAATTCATACAGTTTTCAGAGCTTATAAAAGAAGCCAACAAAACCAAAATCTTAATTTCTTTACACACACAGACACACACACAAAGAAAATCTTCAATAAAATGAAAACTTTAGGCCGTATACAGCTCATTCCTGAATCCCCAGTACTCCTGGAGACTGAAGCAGGAAGACAGGAAAACAGGGTCAGTTTGGGCAGCTTTACAAGATTGCTTCAAAATAAAAGTTAAAATGTTAGAGGGTATAACTTAATGTTATAGCACTTGCCTCAGCTCAAAATCAAGAATTGTGTTTAATTGGGAAATGTTAGAAATATTTCCATTAAAATCAAACCATAAACAAGAAACTGCTACGCCAGTTTTCAATTTATTGCTTCTCAGCTCCACATTCACTCTTCAGTTCTTGCTCTGTAACAATGAAGAGGAGGACTCCAAAGTAATTCTTTATGCTAAACACAAGCATAATTTCTTCAACAATGGATTCTAGAGAAACACTGCTGAAGGAAAGGGGCTTTTCCTCTAGCTTTTATAAGAAAAGTTGTTGATGTAAACAAGGTCTGTCATGAGTGGATGGAGGTACTCTTGCTGTCTCCCAACCCTAGCTGGAACCTGATGGGCTCCTTCCCTTGACCTTCATTTCTTCACTAGGCTTTAATTTTAGGTGATTTAATTATTTTTTATGTTCTAGATATTAGTCCTCTATTTGAGGAGAACCTGGCAAAATTTTTTTCTCATTCTGTAGGCTGTCTCTTTACTAATTGATTCTTTTGTTGCATAGAAGATTTTTAGTCTAATATAATCCCATTTGTTGATTTTTGTTGTTAATTCCTACACAACTGATCTGTTTAGTTCCTACACTATGTCTTCAAGTGTTTTGCCTATTTTATCTTTCAGTAGATTTAATGTTTATGCTTTAATATTTAGATCTTTGATCCACTTTTATTTACTAAATAGTGAGAGATAAGAGTCCAGCTTCAGTCTTTTCCAAACAGATAACCAGTTTCCCAACATGACATGTTAAATAAGTTAACGTTCCTGAAACACGCATTTGGCCCCTTTGTCAAAGATCAAATAGCTGAATGTGTCTAAGAAAGTTTCTGTATCCTCACTGCTGTTCCATTAATCCAAATATCTGTTTTTCTTCTGGTACCAGGCTGTTTTTAGCATGATTGCTTTATAGTATAGCTTGAAGTCAATTGCTATGCCTTTTATTTTGCTCTTGTTGCTCAAAATTTCTTTTGGTATTATGGGTTTTTTCTGGCTCCATTTGAATTTTAGGAATTTTTCTCCAGATCTGTAAAATATACTTATTGGTATTTTGATTGAGATTGCATTGACTCTATAACAACGTTGGGAGTTTGGTTCCAAATATTGGCACTGCCTATCCAGGATCAAGGAATAATTTTCTAATTGCTGATATCCTTCTCAATCTCACTTTATTCAAATATTGGAGTTTTCTTAGAGGTCTTTCACTTCCTAGGTTAGGTTAAATCCTAGGTATTTCATTTTTCTTGAAGCCTCTGTGAATTATATTTTTTCATAATTTCCTTCTCATCCACTTCATTATTAGTATACAAAAATGTTAATATATTTGTGTGTTGGTCTTATATCCTGCCACATTGCTTATTAATTCTAAGAGATTTTGGTACAGTTCTTTGGGAAGAAGACACAAAACTAATACAAAGAAAAATGTAAAACCTTGTATGATACATTAAAATTCAAACCACTGCAAGGTAATTTTATGTTTTTAAATAAACTCAACATTCAGAAATTTTAATTCTTTAAACTATTTTTAATTTATTATTTTATTTAAAATTATATGAACAAAACATGATCAAGGATATAATTGATAGGATGATGATACATTTTCCATAAAAAACAAGTAAGAATTTTCAATAACTTTCTGAGAGCAATGAAGGAGTAATGACCTGACACATATTAAAGCATTCGATAAAGACTTACAATTGAAATAACTTTATATTAAATATGGGATCACAGAACAATAAAACAAAGCAGCAAATGTCACTAGTAGACCTGTATGTGTTGTGTGTACATGCATATGTGTATCTCTGTGTGTGATTATAATAGGACAGACAGCTGGTATGGTGGTACACTCCTGTAATCCCAGCATTCAGGAAGCTGAGGCAGGGGGTTGCTGTGAAGTTGAGGCCAGCCTGGGCTACCTAGTGAATTCAAGGCCAGCCTGAACTGCATAGCAAGAACTGTCTCAAAAAAAAAGTCAAAGAGACATCTTCTACAAGTGGAAAAAACATGACCTTGAGGATCAATGGTATTCATTTTGGTGACATCCCCTCTAAAAACTAAGACAAAATTGTGTCTGTATTTGATACTACCAAACAAGGTTATTACCATAGGATAAAAATTTTAGTGTAAATTTTTTAGATACTAAAAGAATCATAAAAACTACTTTATAACTTCAAAATGAAGATGACTTTTGAAATTTTACACAAATTCTTGAAGCCATAATAGTTGTGAATTCTTTTCTTTAAAATTTAAAACAAAACAAAAAGTACCCTCTATAACATAAAATACCAGATGCAAAGGAGAAAGGCCTAACAAATTGAGCAAAAATCGTTTTAACTAATTTCGCTGGTAAGGAACTAAGCTCCCACATAAGCAAAGAGAATTCCATTATTTAGTGTGGAAAATAATAGTAATAATAACAACAAGAAAAACAGATTGTATGGACAGATGTTTTACAGAAAATGAAAGCACAATTGGGCTTTTGAACATATAAATAGATACTCATTACTCATGAAAGGAGACATATAATTGAAAATAGTACTGAAATATATTTTACTCATCAGCATTACACAATAAAATTTCTAAGTTTGATAATAACAATGAAGAAGATATAAAAACCAGGTCTTTTCATATATGGATCATGTGATGACAAATTGGTATAATATCAGGCACTTTACAATAATATTGCAACAATTATGTCATACAATTCAATTCCATGCCTATGAGTTTACTCCGAGGTTTACTTTGCACACATGAAAACAAAGATGTATAAATATATGTATGTAAAGCACTGTGGCTTCACTTGTAACAGCAAACATTTGTAAGTAATCTAATTTTTATCTGTATAAAACTAGTAAAACTAGTTATGTCCCTAACTGAATTCTGTTGAAAGGTTTTCTACAAAGAAATTCACGTATCAACATGGACAGATCATTAAGATGACTTTCATGGAGGAGAAAAGACAGTTTGGTGCACTACCATCATTCATTATTGTGTGCATATATATTGTTTTTATTTTAAAAAATTATCTTTGAAAAGATAAAGAGGAAAGTAGAGAGAATAATCATTCATAGAAAGAATGGGGACAATGCTGATGGGGGCAGGGAGGAAAAGAAAACTTCACCACTTTTCATCATTTTCATACTTTTTGATATTTGTTCCTTGCTTAATATGCAATGCACTTCATTAAACAAAAGTTTTTAAATGAGATATATATTCTTAGTATATCACAATATAATAAAGCTGAATTTTTTGAAATACAACCTAGTCTCGTTATGCATTTATAAGTCTAAAGTGGCACAGCATACATTTACATTTTTATGTTTGTTTCTTGGCTCTCTGCAAGCTAAGTTCCACAGAAAATGCATTTTCAAAACTCACTGTCAGCCTGCTAATTCCCAAATCCAATAAGCACTTTTCAACCCTCCTCTCATTTGAATTCCCTGTAGTGCTGCTGTGGCTGCCCACCCCCTTCATTACTGCAACACTGCCTCTTTGTTAGCACTTCCTGGCCTATGGGAGACCTGGCGCTTAGTCCCTCTAAAGCCCCAGCTCTCCTCCCCAGCATTCACTCTCTCCAGGGTCCTAGGAACAATAGAGAAGAATGAGATTCTTTTTTCAGTTGCCTTTCCTGGTCAAATGTCCCACCACCTATAATACTGCCTGGTGGTTGTAATACTTACTGTGTCCAACTTTTAATAATCAAAGAACCTCTTGCAAAAGCTAAAAATCATATTTCTTTGAAAAAGGAGAAAAGAAAATAATTAAAAATTTATTTTTCCATCTTCCTGTAGTTACTATTCTCTGTGTTGAAGGAGGCACATGGAATACTTAAGAAATTGAGATGAATATGTAAGAGGTAGCACAGGACAGAGTTCTAGAACTGGATTATTTGGATTTTTAAATTCTAGCATCTCATTTGCTTCTCTCTAAAGGGGTGTCACAACAGTATCTGATTCATTGACTCTTGGGCAGTATTCATGAGGTAAGGGATTCAGAACCTTTCCTGCACCCATGTTCTCACATTTATTACTAATAACATTCAAAGTAGAAGATCCTACAATATTAAATAAATTATAAATATTTATAAATCTGACTTCCAGTCTCATTTCTGTTATTAATTTCACCCATGCTGTCAATAAATTTTTTGAGTTTCACTTTTCTGAATGTCATTTGAGTATGAAACTATGATCTCTAAAATTTTTATAATCTATGTAATGTTAAGTACCTAACAGTTTTGAGAAGCAATGTCTTTTGCTTGTCTACCTCAAAGTCTAATGACCAAAATACTGCTTTTGTGTATAAATTTGAAAGTTTTTCTAAAGGTCAGAATTAATTAATTTTCTAAAGGTCTTCATAATACAAGAAGTATGCAAGTTTGTTTCATGAAAAAAAGTATTTTACTTATTTTTAAACACATTAGCCACTTCTTTTAGGACAGAAACAGATTCCTACCTTAAGAGATGAAGAGTCTCTGTAATTGAATAGTTATCTAATAAACATAGCCAGTTTTTAGTATTGGTAAATAAAACCAAAAGTGAATAGATGAGACATAGGAACATAAAGAACAACACTTACATTAGAAATAAAATAGTTGGGGGCTGAGGATTTAGCTCAGTGGATCAAGCACTTAAGTGCAGTCGTGAGTTTGATCCCTGGTACAAAAAAAAAAAAGAAAGAAAGAAAGTACTTAACTGTACCTCACAAATACAAGCTACTAGTGCACATCAATACATTTTTAAATGTTTGTTTTGATAACACTAAGTTGAAATCTGGCAATTAAACATAGATTACCTCAACATTATTTTTGAAACCATGCTACCCTTTAAATCTTACATTCTTCAGAACCACACTTGGCTGAAATATTGGGGATCTCTGATAATTTACTCTCCTTAACCACTTGTCTCACAAGGTCCTGAGGTTTGGTCTCTTTTGCATCACTACATTGCCATTGTGTCTAAGTCTCTTTCACATTTTGACCTGGTAGCCACAGACCGGCTAACTTTGACCTTTTTATTTTGAAAGTACAATAGAGTCCACTGCCAAGGACCTCCTTCTTTAAATAATTTTTCCTTAATATTTATATCTAAAAAATGCATGTTGCTTTTCTATTTCTTTGGTAGTAAATCTAAATCTTCTTCCAGACTCTCAGAGCTCTCCAGACTGAGGCCTTGATCTACCCTCTTACAGCTGCCTTCGCCTGCATTGTGTATTTATTCCCGCACAGTCTCTGTATGCAATCTTCTCATGCCTGATTTCATGCAGGAATTTGGTTTCTTTTTCTGAGTAGCTGTTTTTTTTTTCATGTTCCCTATCCATCAATCCATCCAACCTTCCTACCATTTAAAACATAACATTTTATTTTTGAAGGAAGTTTTACATTTTTACTGATATCTTTCCAAGTGTTTGCCATGAATAACTCAGATTCATGATTTTCAAAATATTTCAGGCTTATGCATTATAAGGAATTTAAATGAGCATCGTAATGTATTAGAAAGCTACTTACTTTGGAGAGTACATGACATGAATGTAAAATCAGTTCTTCTATTGACCAGTTGTGTTTCTGTCCTCACTTCATTCTCTAAGCTTCACAAAGTTGTTATAAATATTAAATGGAAAAGATGAAAAGCTATTTTGTGAGCTCCAAATCTAACACCAACACTATTGTTATTACTATGCTATTTCTATGTAAAAGAACACATCTTTTATAATGTTAGATAAATAGGAGGTCTTTCAGAGGTGTTTAATAAGTGAATGGAATAAGTTTCAAGAAGACACAAAACAGTTTTAAATTAAAAAAAAAAGAAAATGGGAATTGACTGTGGGACTGTCATAGTTCAGTCTTAAATATTGAATTGGATAGAAATTCTTATGAGAGAAAATTCTCACATAAAAATGATGGGACTCTGTTTATTAGAGTGTTTCCCAAAGAAACATTAGTATCAGCTGACTGCACACATGGGGAGTTACAAGAAACCTGAACTAACTGCATTGTAGTCATTGATGAAAGATCTATTTCCATGAATAGAAGGAACTTAATTAGGGTCTCTGCAGAATAATTCAGATTCTATATATTTTCTCTGTGACCATTCTGTGTGGTATCCACAGGCAACTACATTGAAATTTGTGAAGACCTGACCCACTGGAGGAGTTTAATGGGAAACACTAATGACCAGAAAATGTTACTGAGCTAGAGACATATATCCTTTTCTAGCTGAGATGAATAAGCATCACAACAGAATAATTAATGTTAAATTACAACTTGGTTGCTATACTATTTTACCATTATTTAAGAACATAAAATTAAAAAATGGAAATAAAAAGTACTTGCAAAGATTATTTACTTGATGAAGTGTCTTTAGATGAAAAAAAATTACAAGAATTCTTAAACATTCTTTTCTAAATTTTCTACAGTACCTTAACATATGCTTATTTTTACCTCAAAAGTTATGGCAAAATTAACTAAGATGGAGTTTGAGAATAACCATGAAAATCAGATTACATAAATATTGTGAGACAGGTAATTGTCATCAAAATTCAGGATTTTTTCATAGTTGAAGGTTGTGGTGGGAATGCAGCTGGTTGCATAATGATCACTTTTCCAAACCTCACTTTGTCTATGTTAGTTTATGTGACCAGTTCTCTCCAGTGAATGGGAGAAAGAGTCCATTAATACATTTATGAAAATTTTCCAAAGGCAAATACTCTGAAATAGAAGTATAAGCAAAAATTAACATTGTTATACTTTCTACTCACCTTTCTGAAAGTTGTTTTTACCTCTCCTCCTCCCATTCATCCAAGCAAACTGTAAACATTTTTCATTGTTTGGTGTAAGTCTCACCTTTTCAGGAAGTTCTATATATCTACTGATATTCCAGTGTCTCTGTTTGCCATGGATTAACAAATAGTTTCATGATTCCGAATTATTTCAAGTTCTTTCAGAGCAGAGATTTTATTGAAAGCAAACAATTTCCTAACATGAGTTAGTAATATATACACGAAGCATACAGAGGCATGCATAATGACTTTAACATTTCATAGAATCTTATTATCAGACTCCCACTCTTTAAATAAGGTGAAGGGAAAATTCTTTCACCTGCGTAACTTTGAAAATTTTTTGCACAGCAGTTTTTGCTTCATGGCCACTTTCTTTGAGGAAATATTCTATTTTATTTTTAACATTGATTCGAAAGTAACATAACAAAATATGAGAGGTAAAAGAGAGAATGAGGAGGAAGAAAAATAGTGGCAATCTAAATTTTGTGTTGCTTAATGTATTTAAGTAACAAAAGTATAGATTTTTACCTAGATTGTGATCAAATTCAGCAATGTTGTCTTTAAGAAAGAAAGACTGAATATGACTTAAGTAAAGTCATGTTTAATTGTAAGACTCTCAGAGATTCTGGATATTGAATATAGATACTTCTTTGCTAAATAAACTATGTCTAGTTTCTTACCAGGGACAAATGTATCACAATTTCAGCCAAATGAAGAAAATGGAGAGAAAGAAAGTAAGCTATGCAAAATAAATAACCTAAGCATTTCAGCAGACATCATGCCAGTTGAAACTCTATAAATGTTAATCATATGATGTGCATGGTGGAACTGTAATAGTCAGTGGTCAGAAATTTATCAGAGTATTCAGAGAACTAGATAATTAGAAATGTTCTACTTAATTCAAGTTATCTGTTACCTCACCTATGTCTAACTTTTTGCAGTGAGAATGCTTAAAGTCTATTGTCATATCAACTTTGAAACAAATTTGGTACTGTATATACTATGGCCAGCATACTGTGCAATAAATCACTAAGATTTATTCCCCTATCTAACTGAAATTTCTGACTTTTAACAAGTAGCTCACTTTTCTCCATCCTTACTAACCTCTCAGCCTCTGGAAATCACCATTGTACTCTCTGGTTCTGTGAGTTTAACTTTTTGTTTGCTTGCAACGCGAGTTTATTGCTACTAACCATAGTACCCATGTTTTACAATAGATCTCTTTAACTTATTCCTTCTACCTAACTGCAATTTTGTATCCTTTCACCAAAAGCTATGTATCCACATCCAGTGTCAACCATCTTACATCCTGAGATACCTATGCTTTTGGGGCAAATCTTTTCAGCTTTCATGTGTAAATGAAATCATATAGTATTTGTCTTCTGTGCATATATTATTTCATTTTGCATAATGTCTCCTATGGTCAACACATGAACTAAATCAAGGGCTTTCCTTCTGTTTTAAGGGGAAATATTGTGTATACATAGTGCTATTTCTTTCCCTATTCATAAGTCAACAGATATTTAGGCTGTTTATATTTTTTCACTATTGTGAATGTTGCTGCAATAAACAAACAAGTGCAAATTTCTCTCCAACACATCGATTTCATTTCCTTTGAATATATATAGATATATATACAGTAGTAGATTTGGTGAGTGATATGATAGTTCTATTTTTAATTTTTTGAGGAACCTCCAGTGTGTATTCCATAGTCACTGTAGTAATTTACACTTCCATCACAAGTGAGTAAGTGCTCCCATTTTTGCATGGCCTCATCATCACTTATTTTCTTGTCTTTTTAAAAATAACCTTTGTATTAGGGTAAGGTGATATCATTGTGGTTTTAATGTGCATTTCCATGATGATTAGTAAAATTGAGCATTTTTTCATATATTTGTTGGCCATTTATATCATCTTTTGAGAAATGTCATTTAGGTTTATTGTTCATTTTTTAATTGAGTTGATCTTTTTGCTATCAGAGTTTTTGAGACTTTGTGTTCTGGATACTAACTCTTTGTCAAATGTATAGTTTGCAATTACTTTCTCACTTTCTGTAGGTGCCTTGTGAGTCTGTCATTGTTTCTCCTTGCAGAAACAACAGCTTGATGCAATCGTATTTAGCTTTTACTGCTTGTGATTTTTGGGTCTTGTAAAAAAAAGTCCTTTCTCTCTCTCTTTCTTTCTTTCTTTCTTTCTTTCTTTCTTTCTTTCTTTCTTTCTTTCTTTCTCTCTTTGCATAGTTTTATAGTTTTAGGCTTTATAGTTACATCTTTAGACCACCTTGAATTCAATTTAGTTACTGGAGAGAAATTAGTGTAGTTTTGTAGTACATTATGATGTCAAGAAATTTGATGCCCCTAGCATTGTGTTTTTTGCTCTGAAATGCATTGGCTATTAATGCTTTTAGAATGTTTAGGATTTTTTTTTTCTATTTCTGTAAATTACCATTAGAATGTTGATAGAGATTTCAGGGATTGCCAGAGATTTAGCTCAGCAGTATAAGTACCTGCCTGGCAAGTGCAAGGTCATGAGTTCAATCTCTGGTACGAGAGAGAGAGAGAGAGAGAGAGAGAGAGAGAGAGAGAGAGAGGAGAGAGGAGAAGGATTTCAGGCATTATGTAGGCTACTTTAGGTAGTATATATATTTTGAAAATATTAATTTTTCTAATCTGTGAATATAGAAAATCTTTCTACTTATTTGTATTTTGTTAAAATTTTATAATATTTTGGCTAAATTTATTCTGAGATATTTTAATTTTTTAACTATTTTAAGTGGGATGATTCTTTTGATTTCTTTTTCATATATTTCACTTAATGTATAAAATTATACTTATTTTTGTAAATTGATATTGTATACTAAAACTTCACTGAATTAATTTATTAGTCATAACAGTTCTTTTTGTTTGATTCTTTAAGGTTTTTCTTTCTGTATAAAATCATGTCACTTGCAGACAGGGATTACTTGCCTTTTCCTTTATAATTTAAATTACTTCAATTTCTTTTCCTTGCCTAATGGCTCTAGTGAAGACTTCTGGTATTCTGTGGTGAATAGAAATGATGAGAGTAGACATCTTCATCTTTACTTGGTCTCAGAAGAATAATTCAACTTTTTCCTATCATCTTTACTTGGTCTCAGAAGAATAATTCAACTTTTTCCTATCAATATGATGTTACCTGTGGGATTGTCATATATGGCCACTATTGTGTTCATTCTTCCTGTGTCTAATTTATAGAGTTTTAATGGCAAGATGTGTTGAATTTTGTCATTTTTTTCTGCATTTGTTGAAATGGCCATTGTTTTCATTTTCATTCTGTTAGTTTATAAACTTGCAAATTGGAGACATTCTTCCATTCTTGTGATAAATCTCACTTGAATGTAATGTATGATTTTTTTAATATAGCACTTAATTTTGATTTGTTAGTGTTTTGTTGAGGATTTTTGCATCTATGTTTATCATGGATATAGGCTTTTAAGGACTATTTTTTGATATTATCTTTGTCTTTGATATCAAGTCAATGCTGGCTTTATAAAATAAGTTCAAATGTATTCTTATTTTTTCAATGCTTTAGAAAAGTTTGAGAAGAAGTAATTCTTACTTAAGGGTTTGACAGAATTTGACAGGGAAGCTATCAGATTCTGAGCTTTTCTTTGACAGGAGACATTTCATTCTATTACTTTTCCCATTATTAGCCTGTTCAGATTTCTAAGTTTCAAAAGTCAATCTTCATAGATTTTATGTGTCTAGAAATTTATCCATTTCTTCCAGATTGTCCAATTTCTTGGTGTATAATTATAATAGTCTCTCAGGAGCTTTTGTATTTCAGTTTTATCTATTGGAATGCTCCTTTTTGTGTAATTTTATGTATTTGAACCTTCTTCCCAGAAATATTTTTAATGACAGCCATTAGTTTCAACATTATAAAATAGGACAAATGAATATCTTTTATATTCCCTCAACCCAAATCATTTATTTATTTAAAAATCATTATTTGCATTGATTTAATGTAACTAAATATTGATAATTACCAAATGTAGCTGTGACATTCAGGTGCAGGAGATGGAATTCAAATTGCCAATTGACTTTGTCACAATCTACTAGATTCTAACATAAAATGTTAATATTGATGCATGTTGAAATCATTTCATATGGACTATTGGTATAAAAGGAAAAGCTTCAAAAAGAAATATTTTTCTCTATTGTCAAAATATCTCTTGAAACACACTATTAGTCAAATCTCAACTACCTTTCAAAATTTCTAAGGGAGTCCTGATTGTATTAGATAATGGTCACTCTATTTTAACCAATATTTGCAACCACAATATTTTATTTAATTGAAAAAACAAAACTATTCCTTGACATAAGAAATGTGACATATATTGAAATACAAATTAAGCACTAGCTTTGAAAAAGTGAATATTTAACTACATGTACTTTCAATGCAGAAGAAGAAGAAGAAGAAGAAGAAGAAGAAGAAGAAGAAGAAGAAGAAGAAAGAAGAAGAAATCCAGCTTCCAAAAAATATATTCATATTGTACTCTTTACTAAGTAACTGTGAGAATTGTGGTACTTGCTTAGCGCTAGTTTTCAAATTAGTCATGCTTCAGAGTTTGACCAATAGCCACTCATAATGTTACTTCGTATAACTCTGATATTACCAGAACATCTTGTCTCTCTGGGAAGTTCACAAATAACCTACATCATTTACAGTGGTCTCTCAGTATGTCCTTGTAGTTTATTTTTCATATTTTTAGTTGTATAACATCTGCTTCAGTAGACCACACAGTGGTAGCTTGGTAGCACAGCATTCATCACTTCATACACATGCCAGTGGAACTGTGTATAAATAATCTTGATTTGAGAAACTTGGACTGATTCTGGTCCAGTACTCCATTGCTCATTTTATTCTCCAGTGTCAAAGTAAGCTTTAGCTATAATGAATGAAAATGAAAATTTTTGGTAGTATCATCTACAATGGGTGGAAATCAATTTAATAATAACCTATATTGCTTAAAATACTTCTAAATGTTTCAGAAAAAATTAAAGGTTTTCTTAATTACTAAGAGGGAAATCTAAATTTGAGACAAATGCAGGGAGGGACCAGGGATATAGCTCAATGGCATAGTTAGTACCTGCCTGGCAAGCATCAGGTCTTGAGTTTGATTCCCAGTACAAAAAAAAAAGAGAGAGACAAATGCAGGCAGAAAGCTGTAAAATATTTACTCAGTGCTTAGCAAAGAATTGATTAAAGGAAAATTAAGCATTTTAAACAGTGCTTGGAGGTGAAACCATAAATTATGTGTATGTTGAGGCAGTGAGGGAAACATTTTTCACTTATTAGGGACAAAATAATCCTGGATGTGTATAAGCTTGTGAGTTTTCTTTGTGATCTCCATAGGAGAGATCAACACTATAAGAACTGTTTGGAAGCCAGTTAAAAGAGGTTGTATTTCTTAGATAATGAGGACTAGAGAGTGGAAAGTTAATATATTCTACCTAATTAGGTCCAAATTGGAGAAGGCAGCAGCAATAAATTGAAAGCTGGCCAGGAAACTCTGCAGCTTCTAAATCAAACTCTAGAAGCATTAGACACAACATAGACTTGTTAGGTGCAGATTTCTAGGCGTCATCCTAAATTCTGTTGCAAAAGGTTTGGGGTAGAAGCCTAGAATCTGAATATTTGGATATGAGACAGATGTTCTAAGGAACACATTTTTTTAAAAAAAGTGCTAACTAGTGCTCCAAATTTATCAGTTCCTATTAAAACAAGTGAGGGAGCTGACTTGAAGAGTAAAATGAGTGAAAATTATCATGAGCTGTGAAATGCAAATTTGCCTTATTTGCTAGAATTGCCAAAGTTCTGCAAGCAAAGCAGCTGTGCTTTGAGTATTTATAAGTGGACATTTGCATATGTGTACAGGGCATATACTCTGTTTCTTTAACCACTAACGTTTAAGTAACTTTACTAGTATATGTTAATATTACAAGATGTTAGGGTTTATTTTGATAAATTGGTATATACATTTAACATATCTTAATCAATTTAATTCTCATGACTCCCTATCTTTTCTTCTCCTCTCTGGCATGTTCCCTTCCCCATCTCCATAAATTTACTTCTTGGTTCCCTATCTTCTTTCTTGTATGCATGTATGTATGTATTATTTAAGTATCTCATATAAGAGAAGTCATGAAATATTTAACTTTCCAAGTCTGCCAGCACAATTCACAACAGTTGTGGAAACCTTAGATGAAAATCAAGAGTGGATTTTAAAAATGTGATGAAATATTAGTCATAATGAAGAATAAAATAGTGTTGCTTTAGGAAAATGAATAGAACAAGACACCATCGTATTAAATTAAATGAATTGACCTTTAGTATTATAGCTCTTGAAATCTCTTCTATGTGGCTGTAGAGCGCTGTGTGGATTTTGTGACTGATTGCCTAAGTTTAAATTCTAGGCGAGAAATATAGAAGTGACTTGAATGTGTTCCTTAAGTTCGTTGTACCTCATTTTTGTATATGGGGAATGGTGGTAATATTATTATCAAGAAAATATTGAGGAAAATAATTCATTTAATGCAGTAAAAGAAAACTTCCTGCACTATCATATGCCTTTTAAGAATTTACTCATTACAGCAATCATGCAATACATACATGTTGAAAAAATTAAACCGATGAACTATGATAACAGATTTGTGGTGACAGAATCATTGCTTAATTTAAAAAGTGGATTCATGGGGAGAATAAACTAGCAAGAATCAAGTTAAAATTAGAGTGAAGGATGAACTCTGATGATAAATGCCATTTACTTCCCAAATCACTGATTTATATGTTTCAAGTTAGGGTTTTCAGATGTTCCTAATTATTTGGTCTGTTTTTTTTTTTTTTTTTTTTTTTAGAATTGACTAGAAATAATTTAGGAGTTCTAGACCAAGTTCTAATTTGGCTCTTTTCCTTAGCATCTTTGCATTTCCTGTTTTCTATTCTTATCCCCAACATTTTCTCCTGAGGCATGGTGAAGCCACTTTATTCTCAGCTTCACTTTTTCTTGTATCCCAAACATTTAGCACAATTTAAAAAGTAAATTTATTCTTGGTAAAGGATAAAAACACAAAGTTCACAAAATAATGTCTGTATGCTTAGTAACCAAAGGTAGACCATCTGAGAGCCAAAGATCCAGAGACTATAGACTGAGTAAAAACTAGCCTAACCAGCATTGCTTCAGTGTTTTGGTTTAGAGTCCAGTTAATAACCAACACTTGACTCCCAAGAGAAATGTACTTTATTAGAAAATATCTATCAGCAAAAAAACTAATTTTGGAGCAGTGGGAGGTCTTTTTTAATATCATAAAGAAAATTTGGGACAGAAGGGCCTTCAGATACAAAGTCAAAATTAGGAGCAGCCAAAGTGATTAAAAGACAAGAAGAGAACTCAGGCTCTATTGGAACACATAAGGGAGCAGAAAGACCAGTAGCAAAACCTACAGATGTCATCATTAGATAATGAGATATTATAGATCAGGTAGCAGAGCCTACTTACAGGATCTGTTCTATGGAGAATCTATAGCTGTTGGTAACTTCCTGTTCACTCTAAGTTGACTCAGAACTGGAACAGGATAGAGCCTTCAGTAGAACATTCAAACCATAGGCAGATCACTCACAAAATTGTGGCTCATTCATTCTTAAAATGAATTTTGTATAATGGAATTGGATCAAAGAACATTTCCAAAATGCCGTACTACTGTTTTGTAGTGGGATTCAGGTAACAGCAAAATGGTCTTCCCAGTATAACAAAATGGCCCTGCAGAGGATATTGCCAGTGAAGAACATCCGTAGAGACAGCCATCCTAAGAGAAGGTTTCTTTCAACTTGACATTCTGTTTTATACTAAATAACTTGCAAGATTTTAGAAACTGCTTCAATTGCTTTAATTCAATAATGCTTAATCTTTTCACGTAACTAAAAAAGCGAAATCCTCAGAGGGATTCAAAAAGGAGAAATTCATTATAAACATTGCTATTAGGATGGTAGAAAAATACAAAAATAAGATTATATCCAAAAAACTTCATACTGTAAATTTTTTCAGCTAAGTGCTAGTTTCATCATAAGTTTATGTCAAGTTAGCACTAATATTTGTCCTTTTCTGAGAGTATAAAAATTCTCACAATGAAAATATATTATTTTAATAATAATGTCTCTATCTTTGATGGTCTAGATATTTTACTTTCTTTTCTTGATTTTTGTTTCAAAATTCAGTATTTTTTGAAAAAAACTTATTTTGCACTGATTCAATATTTAGACAATATTTGGACTATAACTCAAGGAACATACTAAATTTCAGGATATGTTACTGCAGGGTTTGCCTTTTAGCAAGAGGCAGGAATGGTTGGTATTAATGAGAGCATGACAGTTCTAAAAGAAACTCAGATCCTGGCATTATGAATTATGAGGCTCTAAAACATTTATAAATTAATGAAAAGGCTTGGGGCTGACATGAATTATGAGTCTAGTTATGGCACTGTAATTTCTCCAATGATACTTCAGAAGGGCATGCCACTTCCCAAGAAAAGTAGTTAAGACTTCCATTACATTTTTTTTCCTATTGGTAATTGGCTATGGTCAAGGTGGAATATATTTTGTATCCCTAGGGTACACATGGCAATATGTTTTCATCACTAAAATTCCTGCAAGGCTTTTTTTTTCTAAAGGCCAAGTGCTACTGTTGACCTTCAAGAAATAATAACAGGCTACCTTGAGGACAGCATTTCCAATCTTTCCCTTATAAGGGAACCATTCAGATAGGCCATAATTCTCCTATTATTTTCTACAGACATGGACTCACACAAACTCAATGATATTAATAGTTTTTTACCAGAAAAAAATAGCACATATCACTTAGTTAATATCAAGGGTTGTGAAAAAGAGAAATGTTGGTAAACTACTTGTTAGCACAAAGTACACCATTAGAACCTTCTAGATTTTTATCATCTTAATATAATTTAGGATAACATTTTACTAATTCAGTAAACTGAGGAAGAGAACTATGAAGTAACTAGAAGCCTGTATTATCAATCATTCCATATAAAATTTACAATGTTGGTAAATAAAAGAGCTTATCTAAGCATGGATTTAAGCAATGAAAGATCTCTCAGATTTTCTATTGCATTTTTGTATTACAGAAATATTTCTAAAGTCCCTGAATAGCTTGTTAAGTTAGCTGTGCATGTGGTAGATACCACCCGCCCCCTTACACACATTTCAGTGTATGTTCATCTACCTATCCAGATACTGTCCCTCTTCTTTCATCAAATCTGATGAAGGCAAATTAAGTATTCCTGGGATCCAATGTGGCATATGTACTGCCAAATAGTGATTGAATTTCTTTTTAGTTTGTCTCTTACCACAAGAGAAAAATTTTAGATTGCAACCAATAATGTGGGTCAGGCGACCAAGTGCTGGTCCCAGAAGATGAGCCAGGTGGTGTTTTATTACCACAAGGCTTGATTTGTGAGACCTTTGTGATTACTAATCTGTTAATTCTCTTTCCTCATCAGTTGAATAAGGTCAAGCTATGGACCTCAAATCCACCAAGTCAGACCCTAAAAACTGCATATCTTTTTACTGACCTACGTTTTGTATAATCTAACTTCTTATATTAAATCAAAAAGATTTTAAAACTTCTTATATAAAATCACAAAGATTTTATAATTACTTGGACAATTGTTACCCTATTCTGAAAATTAATACGAAATATGGTATTTTTATTTAAAATGTATGAAAATGTAAAATTAAAATATTCCTGTATAAGCCACAGGACAAAATTAAAGATATATTTTCCTTTTTTCCTCAGCCATGTGTTAAAGGAAATCATTTTGGAGATTCATAGATTCCATTTATTGCAAAATGGTGTTACTAGAAAGATAAACTGTTGTACCAAGTTGAGAAATTCTTAGAAGATACACATTCAGGAAAGTGGTCTTGCACTTACTGAGGAGCACAAATCCAATCCCTGCTTAGATTCCATCCTCTCTCTCTTATTTATCCATAGGTCCTAATTTTCTCCTGCTGCATTTGCCTGTCTGTGTTCTAACTGCATTACTATTCCTAAACATTAATATCTAGTATATGGCTACACAGCAGACTGGCCCCATTCTCCATTTCTCTTTCCCTTTCTATTGTAACTGGAAGCTATTTTGGTTGGTTTGCTGAATGACAGCTACAATTAGTGATTGCAGCTTAGAATGTTCCTGTAGATTTACTAAACTAATCAGACCATACTGTAGGTCATAAGATATGAAAGACATTTTGTGGTAATTAATTCCTACATTGTTTCTTCCTGACCTGATTTCATTATTGTATCCACTATTTTTTTTAAAAAAGTAGAACAAAATAATGTTCATATTCTGAAAACTGCCACTGAATTTAGAGCTCCTTTTGGTATATTTAAACTGAAAGAGATGAATTTATAAATTACACACATGGTTTAAGAAATACATCTTTAATATTCTTAATAGATTTGTAAGACTACAGTTGGCTCACTTTTTAAAATTCTGGGCCCCACACTTTTCTTCAAGAAGAATTCTGCTTGCTTCCCATGAATATTCACATCCCCCTCAAATTCATATGCCAAAATCTTACTTTGTGGCCTCTCAGAATATGACCTTATTTGTAAAGAAGTTCACT
Organism: Hydrochoerus hydrochaeris; assembly: GCA_004027455.1. Taxonomy (NCBI): domain Eukaryota; kingdom Metazoa; phylum Chordata; class Mammalia; order Rodentia; family Hydrochaeridae; genus Hydrochoerus; species Hydrochoerus hydrochaeris. The sequence continues at coordinate 282,530 of PVLA01000154.1, read as the reverse complement.
GCAGATGTAAGTAGTTCAGATGAGGTCATTCTAGAGTAGGATTGGCCCCTAATCCAATTTGATTGTTATCTTCACAGAAAAAGGAAAACTTGGAGTCAGACATGGACCCATGCATCCGGGAGAATGTTCGGGTGATCAAGAAATTAGAGAATAGCTGAATGACACTAAAGGTTTTCAGCAAACCACCTCAAACCACTAAGAAACAGAAATCAGAAGCCTGACTGATGAGACGGAGCCAGTTGTGAAAAGCCAGAGTGAGCACATTCCAGGCAAAGGAGATATGAATTGCCAAGATCTCGAAGAGGGAACACTCTTTACACAGCTACTTGAACAAAAAGATTCCGTACCAGACCTTAATGAGCAGAGAAAGAACTGATACAAGCTGAAGTTTTACAGGTGGGTGTGAAGCACAAGATATAACTTAGATTTTTCTCATAGTATACTGTGAAGCTTTTAGGAGGTTTTAAGCAGGAGTTCACACAACATGACTCACACTTTCAAAGGTAGTAAAGCATGAGAGAAGAAAGGAGGTAAAGCATGAGAGAAGAAAAACTGCTTTTGCAACAGTCCAAGTGAGTGATAATGGTGAATCTCACCAAGACAGCCTCAGTGCACATGGCAGAATCGATAAGCTTTGCAGTGAGGAATGAGAAAATGAAAAGAACAAAGAATGACGTGTAAGGTGAAGCTTGACATAATGCATGTGTAGTGTAGTCAATGAGGCAGGAAGATTGGGAGGGATCAGGTAAGAGGGGTAAGAGAGAAGTGTTAGAACAGAAATTAGTTTTTTAAGTCTGATGTGTCTATGCAATGTAGTAGAACAACATACAATTGTGGAGAGAAATCAGAGATGAAAATATGTATTTGGAAATTAACAGTTTTTAGATGCCATATAGTTCATGACCAGATAGAATCACCTAGGAATAAAATTAAGGTTGGAAGGGAGAAGTGATCTATGGGGTTGATTTGTTTGTTTATTTGGCAGTGCTAGGGATTGAACCCAGTTTCTCAAATAAACTAGGCAACGAGGAATTTATTTATTTATTTATTTATTTGTCTCCAAGAAAGAAGTTAAGTTGCAGAGACAAGAGGACCTATCATAAAAGACCTCCTAGTTCTGATTAAAGAGTTGGAATTTTATTCCAAGTAATGGGAAGAGGGGAGTGTAATGTATTTTGATTTATGCAAATATTTATTTATATAAATATTCATTTTTATTGGATTTCTCAAATTAAGAAATATTTTATGCTCCACATAATACATTAAAATTATTGAGGTTGTCAGGGATTTAGCTCAGCTGCACAAGCAACTGATTGGCAAGCACGAGGTTGTGAGCTTGATCCCTGGTTCCAAAGGATAAAATAAAATAAAACAAAACAAAACAGAATAAAATAATTCAGGTTAACCTAATTTTGTTATTTAAATAAAAACAATAAATACCTTTAGAAATCATGTAAAGGCTCTATTTTATATGCTTTGAAAATTAAGATACTGAGGAAGGAAATATATTTTTATTTGACTATCGTGTTTCAATAAGAAATGATAGAAGATATCTGTGGTTTTTCTTACTGTTTATAATTCCAGTAAAATGATTTTCACTGTATGGATTATCAAAGAAGCATAACAGTCTAGTTATTTGTATATAAAATTAAGAATTTAGAGATAAAATATTGACCTACATCTCATAGTTCAATGTCATTTAACTGACATTGAAAACAAATCATCTGTAACCATCTACTTCACTTACCTCCTCTTTACTGTGCTCTGGTAATCTTAAGAGGAGAATAAAAGGCTAGGAATTAGGTTGGTTTTCTACTTGTTTTTAAAGAACATGGTGGAAAATTCCTACTTATGGACAGACCTCTAAAGGTATCCAGCTTCTAACTACATACTATTTTATTGTACTTTACATAGAAATTTCTACTCCAAGTATTATTGCCAAAGATAAGGGAAAATTCTTACTTAAAATATATTCTCATAAATTTTCAGTTAAGATTTGTTGTGAAATATGTATTTTTCTTTAGCTGATACCTCAAATTATGTTTAAACATATTTGGTGTAGGAATATTGAGTCTGGAATCAGGGTGTCTCAATTTGAATCCCATGTCTCCTGTTCTCTAGCTGTGTAAATCTGGGAAATTTTCAGTAAGAATTTATATGCTTCAGTTTCTAACCTGTAAAAATGGATAAAAATATTTATCTCATAGATTATTGTGGGGATAAATGCATTACTATTTTTTAAAATAGATCATGAGGTCTATTGCAATGTTTGGCTACAAGCATAAAGGGCCATTCATTGGTTATTCTACTAGTCTCTTCTATTAGGTTAGTCCTTCAAAGTTAAATATTACATGTGCTTTGTCTAAATTTTTAATTTATAAAATGGTGTAACTCTCATGTGAAGCACTCTCAAGAAATTAAAATATCATGTTAAGAAATAATCTCTTACGTATTGAAACAACACATTCAAAAAACCAATTTTGTGTTTTGTAATCCTTTATTGTCAAAATTATTCTTGAGTTTGGGAGAGCACATATACTAAAGGAGGATTATAAGCTATTTTATAGTTCTTGTAACAGTTACCATATCCAAGGACGCCCTTCCTAGGACATGAGATGCTTGCTCTTCTATGTGCTCTGAACAATTTAAACTGAGTGGCATGGAAACAAAAACCAATCGTGTAAGTTAGTATCTATTCACTTTTATATGCTACACAGCAGGGGGATTTCAATTACTTAATCTCTTTTTTCCTTTTTTTTCAAAGAAAAATCTCTAAGACAAGAAAAGTATTTCCTGGGAAAATTTTTTAAATAATAACGAAGCAAGCCAAGTAAATCCAATCTACTGAAAAAAAAATGTGTCTGTTGTTTCCTAGAAAAGCATACAGATCAAATCTGTAAGTAAAGATGTTTAAGAAATTTGTGGAAAGGGTTATCCATAGCAGCAAAATATGCCAAGGGGTTGGTGAAACCTGTTACAAAAGGAAAAGTGTACTTATCATAGAAAATTTTATTTAAACTTTTTAAAACTCATAAATTAAATCTTAAACAAATGAAGATTAATTTGTTGTAACTTACACATTATTCCGCTAGAAAGTTGCATTGAATTGTTGATTATTCTTTGTTTTAATCATTTGATTCAAATGAGTTCTGGCAATAAGAGATATTAAAACAAATTACCCTTTAAATATTTGAATAGAAATGAAATGAAAACCAATCATGTGGTTGGAACAAACTTGTATATGTTTAAAGGAGCAGTAGTGCTTATGAAAATTTTCCAAGTACTTTCTTAAGAACATATAAAACCCAATATAAAAAGAAAATATTCATGGAAAATAAATGTTATTGAAAGAAAAGGACTGATCTGGAGTCTTTGGTAAAATTAAACAATAATAATGATCTAAGAAAAACTTCTTAAATAATAAAGAAACATTACCTTAATTTGATTGAATCACGCTACTGAAAATTATATAAAATTTATCACAAACAGTTTGTTTAATGGAAATGCTAAGTGTGTTCCCTCAAAGATCTGGAACAAGATAAATATCTCTTTTATTGTTTAAACTGCAAAGATTGACAGCTGTATGGAAAATAACTTGTCATGGAAGTTTTGAAGAAAGAGGATAAAACTGTCTTTTTGATATCTGTGAAGCGAAGTTAACAAAAAGCAAATAAGATTATGACCATTGTTATAGAAAATAACAAAATTTTAATAGAGATTATAATTTTGAAGTACTGTGCCTGTTGTATTGGTCTTGTAGAGAAGCCAACACAAGCTAGTAAAGATAGCACTGTGTTCCATGGTTTGTATATCTCCTCTGGAGATAGAGATATATACAAAAATATTGCCATTAGATAATCTTAACACTCGTAAGAAGCCAGGATTGGGTTACATGGGATACTTGAACTTAAAAAATTTTTTTTTCTCAGTTGGGGATCAACCAAGTTGTTAAATTGCCCAGACTGGGCTTGAACTTTCAATTTTCTTGCCTCAGCTTTTCTGAGTGCAGAGATTAAAGGGATAGGCCACTACATCTGGTTGTTCTTGAATATATTTGAGAAACTAACAAATATGATGAAATTAGTTGATTGGTATGATTAACACTGGGCAAAGTAGGGGAAGATAAAGTTGAATTGAAGGATTTTAATTTCTAACTCAAATGCTGCATAAGTGACCTAAATCTTCCACGTGTACCCTTATGTAGATCTTAATTCTCTTTATCTCCAGAATTGAGATTGCTGAAAATAAAACACAAAATTTCATCATTCAGTTGGCTGAATTATTATAGCACAAGCTAATCTCCCAGATTTTTAGGTTGCCTACTGTTAAAGTAAGGGCACTGCTTGGGAAAGAATGTGATCATGTAAATTGACATGGGAATGTGTTGAAAGAGCCTAACAAAGCTGAGAACACTGAGCCTCTAAATTCTGGTAAATCTTTGCCATAGAACCTGCTCACCCTGTAACAGCATCTACACTCCTGTCTATTACTCCTGAGTTGACCCAGGCAAATGTAACACAAATAGATTGCCTCCGAGTCAGTAGTTATACAAGACTATGCTGACTCTTGGCAATCACTTATCATCTCTCTTTTCTTCAAGATCTATAACTAAATTCATGTGCTCAGCGGGTCACTAAAAGTGAGGTACAAAATGTGGCCCATGATGAAGCATACTACGCTGTAAAAGAACTGCTTGTGTTTTTAAATTTATGCAGAAACAAATCTAGGGAACTGTGCAGAAATGGATAAATATATGTGGGGGCGGCTAATGGTGGAAAGAACATAGAGTTATATTAGGCTAAATTTATTGATGTGAGTTGGGGCTCATTAAGCATAGATATTGCATTTAATGTTGCAGTATGGGGAAGTAGAAAATGACCTAATATTTTGGATGATTGGGTGGTGGAAATATACCAAAAGTAGTCTACAATAAATAAATTGGAAATGCTGGACCTCCTTTGGCTTAACTTACAAAGTGAGATTCAAAAGCTGGGGGAAATTATAGTTTTAGAGTGGAATTGTCATTTAAAATCTACTCTCACACATAGGTGGGTCCAAATCACATTTTGTTATTGTAAAAAAAAGTTGTGAGAGGAACACTGGCATCCTAAAAAGTGTTACATTTGTTCATCTGTTTAGGCCAGACCTTACTTACAGTGGGAACTGCAGTCACTGAATCGGAAAACCTAAACGCAATGAGTCAGCATAGTCTTGACATCTAGGATGTCAGGGAACAAAAGATGGTACTCAACCTTGAAAGGTAAGGTTTGGCATGATTAGTAGTGGACAGCAGAATTAAATCATTCTTCAAGATACTCTGATTCAAGTAGCTCAACAGCACTGGCTAGTTGTTCATAGTATCCCTAGAAATGAAGTAGACAGGAAGCTTACTGAATTCTCACTTGATTTGTACACACAGAAAAGGTGTAAGCCAAATGAAAGGAAGTCTAATCTTAATCATAAAAGCAGAGTAATTGAGCCTTGATTAGCCAGTTGAAATATAGCCAGTTTACAAATTCAAAACTCACTGAATGAAAGGGAGACTGGGTCCTGTTGAGATAGTGCCCTAGCATGTTACCAAAAATTTATACTGTTAAACTCCTTCCTGGAGTTCCTTAGAGAGACCTAAGGCCTTTTTCCAGGGTATCTTTATTGGGGAAAATGAAGTAAATTTACCTTTTGTGGACTATTGGATTGTGACTCAAAAATGAGACTATATCCAGGAGACCCAAATCATCACTGTGGTCCACTAACCAGAGTAGATTATGAAGACCGGATGACCAATGGAGTTTTAGTTTGGATTCATTAATAGTGGGTTCAGTGGTCTCTCAAACCCATCCAATAATTATTTCTGGAGTTCAAGAAGGCATAATTGGAATAGAAGTGCTCAGATGCTGGCAAGATTTTCAGATTAGTTGCTTGATTTCTGGAGTGAGGACTACTTACTATTGTGGGAAAGGCAAAGAAAAGGTCACCAGAATTTCCTTGATGAAGGGAAACTGTAAAACAAGGTCATGAAAGATGCATGAATAGTGATTCCTACCATATTGCCATTTAACTTAGTTATTTGACCTATGAGAAATATATTGGTGCCCTAGAAAACAGAAATAAACTATTACACATTTAATAAGTGGTAGCTGGTGCTCACTTTGGCAGCACATATACTAATAAGTGGTAGCTTTAATTGAAGCTACTATACCAAATATGGCTTCATTGCTTGAGCTAATTAACACATCCTCTGGTAGACAGCAATGTATCTACCAAACAACTTTTCCTCCCTGGCCATATAGAGACCACCAGAGGAAATTTGTTTTCAGTTGGTAAAGCCATCAATATGCTTTCTCAGAACTACATCAAGTATTTATCAACACTCTATCAAATCCATGATAGTTCACATGGATTTGATTACCTCTACAAGACATCATATTGGTCTATTACGTCAATGACTTAGGTTGATTGATTCTACTGAGCTATAAGTATCAATAACTCTAGGTTAGCTTTCAAGAATTTTTCATTTCAGAAGATGGCAAACAAATACAAGAGAAATTCAGGAACTTCAACACTGGTGAAAAGTTTAGGAGTGTAGTGCTGTGGAACATGTCAAGATATCCTTTCTAAAGTGAAACATAAATTGCTTTATCTAGCCCCTCTTACAACCAAAAAGAGGTACTGTATTAGCTAAGGTTCTCTAGAGGAACAGAATGAATAGATAATATATGTATAACTGTGAAAGGGTTTTATTAGGAAGGCTTATAAGATCACAAATAGAAGAGTCCACAATGACCATTTACATGCAGGAGAGCCAGAAAATCCAGTAGCTGCTTATCCCAAGATTGTGGAAGCCACAAAAGAAGAGGGATCAAGGATGTGGCTCCTGTCCAAAGTTGATGGCCTGGAAGCTCCCAGGAGAGATATTGGTGTGAGTGTGCATTAGAAGGCTGAAGAGACTGGGCACCTGGAAACCAGTGTTCAAAAGTGCTGGCCCCACAGGGCACACTGCTCTGAAAGACCGAAGCTATTCAAAACAGACACACTTCACATTTCTTTCCCTTTTCATTCCATCTAGGCTTTAAGCCTATTAATTGGTGCCTTTCACAACTGGGTAGGTCTTCATTCCTCAGTTTACTGTCCTCAATGTCAGTCATCCAAGAGATACATAAAAGTGTGCCTTACTAATTGCTGAGCATTTTTAATTCACTTAAGTTGCTGCATCATAATCAATGACAAAAGGCACAATGCATACCTGATCTCTTTAGATCTGGGAGACAATGGAATCCACATTTGGGTGTATTACTCTGCCTCATTTATCAAAGGAGCTAAAAAGCTGCTAAATTTGAATGGGATCCAAGACAGGAGACTCCTCAATAGGTTGTTGAGGTTGCTCTGCCACTTGGATCAAATGATCCAGCAGATTCAGTAGTGCCTGAGGTGTCAGTAGCACAAAGAGCTGATGCTTAGATCCCCTTCTAAGCCCCTATTATTGGATAGTAATGTAGGTCCCTATGACTTAGGGGCAAAGTCTTACATCCTTTGTAAAAAATGATTTTTCGTTGGGACCTATCTCTCATCTAGCTACTGGGCCTTTCTTAAAGTCTAATTCTTAACCATACACAAAGTTACCATGAGATCTTAACTGACTATCATGAACTGGCCCCAAACCATATATTTGGACACACATAGCATTGTATCATCATCAAATGGAAGTACCTATGTGATTTGTACTGAATAAGCCCTAAAGGCACAAATACATTTGCCATTTTGTGACAAGTTTAATATAGGCAAATATTTTCACTATGTGGAACAAGGTAAGATTTTTTTATATAAGACCTAATACTTTGGACATAGAAAAAATATCAAATTTAATGGCATTCAAGACTTTTTGTTCACCAAAATATCTACCAAAAAAGTAAAATATAATTCCATCAAGGAACAAATTATTTGCTTTATATACAATTTATAGGGAATGAGTATACTACTTTTATCAAAATAATGTGAGTAAAATTCATATTAATAAACAAAATATAATAATTAAATATGTCACATAGTTGTATAGGAAGAACAATTTCACTTATGTGGATTTAAGAATCAGACAAAATTAGACTATAGTATCTGAAAATATTTGGTGGCAAAATTATAAAGAAAAGAAAACATATGATTATTAAGTTTCAAAATACTCATGCCAGATATTGTTTTAGGTGCTCTACAGATATAAAATTTGGATCACTATTATCATCACAGTTTTTACTTCTAGAAAATATGACATTATTACTGGAGAGAGGCACATGTGAACCTTCTTAGATATTAGCACTATAAAACATTTATACATTTATACTTTTATGCATTTACTTTCTTCTTAAATTACATTTCAACCTGAATATTTTATATATCTCACAACAAAACCATTAAAATGAGTACATGAGAGGATGAATCCTTCAAAAAATCTAAAAGAAGAAAGATACTAGCATGAAGAAAACTGGAAGACAAAGAGAAGAGCGGAGAGGGTGAATGGAGAAGGTAGAGACACTGACCATACATTGGAATGAATGCACTAAATGATAGCTAAGAACCAAAGCTTGAAATTTGCGAAGGAGTCAAAGAAAAGGCTGAAATAAATTAGTAGTAAATTTAAGAAAGTTTTGTTTAACAACAGTTACGCTGATATACTGAACAGAAAAAACACTATTTGAAAATTCAAATAAAGAAGAAATTGTCATAAAAGACATCAATCTAGATTAACATTGTATCACACATTAACCTCAAGATTTTACATAGTTGAGGCTTAGACATGCGGTAGCCAGACAATTTCAATGGACTCTTTGTCAACCCAACATGGTCTAGAAACTGGTATTGTCAATAATTTTGTAAATCAGTACCAATGCCTAAAATTAATTAAATTCAGGAGTGATAAGAAAGGCTCCACACTTTGGACTTTAGTTCATGAAAATCAAGAGTAGGCGTTGCCATGGCTTAGAAGCATTTTCCACTGGAAGATAATGTCATATTCCCTAGTATTTTAAATAGAAAGTAACTCCCAATCATAAAAAAATTGAGAAAAATCAAAAAAATTTATGAGAAAATAAATAGCCTATAAAAGGAATTGTCTTAGCCCTACATTTGTTGATAAATAGAACTCTATTTTAAAAGGAGATTAATATTTCCCTTTGAAATTCTGTTAACTGGCATAGAAATATTTCTACACTTATTAATAAATATCAACCTACTGGTGTCTTTTGGACTCAGCAAAGTTGTGGTCTATGGGTCACCAGGGGGAGGATCTGCTACAAGTTTTCTTACTTTGTATCTTTCCAAGAGCTTGGGAAAAGGATGAGAGTAAGAGTAAAGGTCTAAACATTACTGAATCTGACCCTCATAATTGTCTTCACCCACAGGAGGAAGACCAAAATCAGATCAAGTGAAAATGTCTGATTTTCAGACCCACAAAGTGCTAAAAATAAACCCCACATTGGAGGAACCCAGGTGCCTACTCCAATCCACTACACAGAGGGACTGACAGCCAATGCAGGGAGCACCCAGGATGCAGCAATGGACTGATTCAGAGGAACACAGGAACATGAAGACGAAGGCACAAAATACAGTCTCAGATCTCCAACCCACACAGAACAAGTTCAGGAAACAGACATAATAGAAATTAGAAGTCATACAGCTGAAATTTCTGAAAAGATAACAACTGAAGTAAAGAAGCGGCTTAGTTCTTGCATTGTTTGCTTAATTTTACATAACTATGTCTGATGGTCTGGACAGCTATTCTGCAGGTAACAAAATACATTATGGTAGCCATTGTTGATGGCCTATTATCTTGTTTTGAAGTCCAGTATTGCTTTCATTGTTTTGTTTTGGTTGGCTTTATTCTGTTTGATTTTGTTAGGTTTTATTTTATTTAAAATAAAATTTTATAAAAACAGCTAAAAAGGAGGAGAAGGCTAGATGTCCTTCCCTTCTAGATGTCTTTCCAAAGCCTCACAGACTCATAGGTGGGGCTTTTTAGAGGTGGCTGAATATAGGGTTCAAGAACATGGATTAAGGGTGTATGGATATGGATTAAGGGTGTGATAATTGGATTAGTCTTCTGATTGGTTTAGCAGTGTTCTGGGTGCAGGTAGTAGGAATCCCCACCCTCCGTGTAGGTGGTACCAACCTTTAGGCTAAAACCCTGGATGGAACATAAAGATAAAGATAGAAGAAAGTGTTACTGTCTTGTTGCCTGCTCTGCTATGACTGTTTCTATTCTGTGATCCCTTTCTGCCATGCCACCCTGTCTTGTAGACAGTTGACTACGGACTGAAACCTCTATAAACTGTGAGCTGAAATAAACCTCTCTTGAATTTTGGGTATTGAGTATTTTGCTTCAGCAACAATAAGTAGCTAAGACAATTTAACTGAGTTAAAAAATATAGCCACTATTAAGAGTTAAATTAATAATCTGGAAATAAGTGGGAAGAAAATCTGAATCTACAGATCTAAAAAGACTGGAAATATTAAGAAAAATGTTTTATTCACTCAACAGAACCAAGTTATACCCAATACACAACCTAGAATGAGGGAAAATACAGCTGGTAGAAGATAAAGAAGAGCTAATCATCCAACAAATAATAGTTTTTATTTTTTCCTGAAGTGAATGGAAACCTAAGTTGACTTGTTAAATCTTCTCCCTGAATAATGCCAAGTGAGAGTAAGACAACATGAAGCCAGAAAACAAAAACTCACAAGCTTCCAAAGAGAAATAAAAAATTCATATCCAAGAACAAAGAATCTATTAATCGACTCCTTAACAAACCATACTAGATGAAAAAAGAATTCCTAATGAATGACCACACAAACTTAAACCCAAGAGCCTCATATCCAGCTAAGAAGCAATTTACTACAGGGAGAAAAGAGATCTGTGGGGATTAAAATGATTCAGAATTATAATACACTGAGTAAAACACTTGTAAAAGAACTTTTATCAAATAAATCAGTGAGGATAGACAGGACAGGTGTATTTTCCATGTATGAATTCTGCCAAAATGAATTCATGCCTACTTAATGACTTAAATAGAAATTTATTCTCTTATGGTTCTGGAAGACAAACATCCAAAATCAAAATGGTGGCAGGGTGTTATAGTCAGAGTTTGCAAGGAGAGCAAGACAATACAGGATGCATAATTTATAGTATTATTTTATGATAGTCACCCGAGTCAATACAAGAGGTGCAGGAAATCTGTCCATACACTAGAGACCTAAAGAATCCAGCTGAGGGCCTGAATCCCATGGCAATGCACATATGAGTTCAGCTGAAGACCTAGAGCCTGTGACAATTCCAAGTCCAACTGGAGGCCTAGAGCCCACGACAATGACTCATGCAAGTCTGTTTCATGGATCTAGGCTAGAAAGGCCCCAAAGTCAGTGGTGAAAGCTTGAAAGTCTGTGCAGTGGGATGAAGGATCTGTGACAGTAGGCTGAAGGATCTACAATGGAGCCAGGAAGCAGAGTTCCCCAAAAAAGTACTGCAACCTTCATCAGCAACAATTAAGTCCTGAGCTCCTCCGATGCTGACAGCAGCCAAGTTCATATCAGGAAGCCAGCATGACAAGACTCTCCTGGAAGGTGAACAACATGCCATCTTTCCCTCCAGAGTCAGGAAGTGATGCTCACCATAAGGGTCAGAGCTCCCCCAATGTGAACTGCAGTCATTCTCAGCAACGATAAGATCCCAAGCTCCTCTGATAATGAGGACAGCCAAGTGCATATAAGGAAAGAAGCTCAACAAGCACCTCCAGGAGAACCCACATCAACAGGAGAACCAACACCACCACAGAGAACAAACAACACTACTTCTTCCTCTCCAGTTCTCCTTTTAATTTTGGGAACGATGCTAAGGTGGGCCTTTTGCACTCAGCACTCTGATTCAGTTCAAGTTGACTACCAGTTATCAATACTGGTTATAAATAAACCACATAGGATCATGCTGCCTGTTAAGTTTCTGAGGGAAAACCTTGCTTGTCTCTTCCGGTATCTAGGAGTTCTAGATGTTTTTGGCTGGTGGCAGCTAGACTCCAATATCTGCTTCCAAACGTCCTTGATTTTTGTATCTCTGTGTCTCCTATTCTTCTTTACTTTTTCTTCAAAGAAAGCCATTCACTGATTTAGAACCCATCCAATAATCCAAATTGTTTTATCTGAAGATTCTTAACTAATTATATTTACAAAACTCTATTTCTGAATAAAGCCATATTTACTGGAGTTAAGACTTGGATTTATCTTTTGGGAACCATTGTTCAATGCACTACATCTTAAATTATAAGAAAGAGGAGAAAAAACCAGTAGTTTGTAATTATCCATGGGTCCTTAAAAGGTCTTGAAAATTTGCACTATCACTGCCTAAACAATGAATTTTGATAAAAAGGGGAGTTTTTGGAATGCTAGGAAAATTATAATAATAGTCAATTACTAAAAATACCAGTCTAGTGCCATGTTGGACCTTGGGGCACTAGGAAAACAGGCAGCCGCCAGCATGCCTCTCTGGTAAGTGGCTGTGGCTTGGCAAGCCGTGGCAGCCCCAGGGTGAGAACCATATCAGCGTTTCCTGAGATCTGCAACTCACCATATTGGACCTTGGGGGGCTGGGAAAACAGGCAGCCAGTTCACCCCTCTGGTGGGTAGCTGTGAGCCTATTGGGGCTAAGAATCAAAGATCCATTTGACCCCCCCCGCCCCCCGCTAGCAAGTGAGAGCCAGAGATCTGAGCGTGTCTTGCAAGTTTGACTATATGTGATACAGCAAATAAGCGGGATTTTCTTCTGCCTTCTCTTTGACGACAAATATTTTTATCTCTGTTTTGCTCTGTTTTGATCAATGGTATTGCTCTAGTCAATATTCTCTTCTTGTAATTTCAGTATTTCCTTTGATATTGCTCTGCCTAATTGAAGGAACAACTATTGTGAAAAAAACCAGATGTACTATTGTACCTATTGCTATTGTCCTGGTGGCCTGCTGTGAGGTCCTGTGACAATTTCACTTCACTGTCTCAGTTGGCTATGTCCTGTCTTGTTCTGCTGTATTTTACCACCTTCAAAATAAAATAAAAATAAATAAATAAATAAATAAATAAATAAATAAAAATACCAGTCTATCTCAGAAACACTCAGGACAGGAGAGGTACACAGTTAATAGAAACAAATATATTGTAAACTCTTCACAGGAAAGAAAAGTGAAGTGAAAAAGAAAGTAGTGAAAAATAGAACATCTTGATGAAAAAATATTTGGAGACATATCAGAAAACGGCTGGGAATTTTTCTGCACTCAAATAAGAAAGAATGAGTGACAAGTTGATTAATCCTACAAAAAGAAAATAAAAAGGAAAACAACATGATGAGATAAGCAATAGCATAATCAATATCAAAGAAGCAAAGTATATAAAGTATATAATTAAAATGACAGTGACCTGAAGATTACATAAGTTTAGTATAATTTTATTTCTAACAACAATTTTATAAATATTGGATTTCAATATTCTTAGAATATTTATGGGAGAATAAATGTCCCAGGGAGAAGTGAAAACTTTATCTACCCTTATCTATTAAAGCATAATATAAAGTCATTAAAATAAAATAAATGAAACCTGTTTAGGATACATAAACAAGAGGAAAGGCTTAGAAAATCAAGGAGGAAATGTATAGAAAATCAAGATATAACTCCAGAATATGAGAAGCTAATACGTCATCAATTTGGTACTTCAATTCAATTTGAAAAGGAGGTTTATCAATTAAATGATGAAGTAAAATTTCTTATGTAAAATCAGAAAAGTTGAATTCATAGCACATAATATGCAAAGCTGAATTTTATAATTAAAAGTACAGGGTGAGGGTGACTTTCTTAGCCAAGAGTATAAAACTTAAACAATGATAAATAGATACATTATTACATAATTTTAACATATGAGGACAATAATACTGCAAACAAATTAAGATAATGGACGTATGATAAAAAAAGGATTCTCTGCAAACAAAAATATAAATTGTGACATACATTATGATATAACTAAAACTACTACATATAGATAAGAAAAGTAAACAACCAAATAGAAAAATAATTAAAAGATATGGGTAAGAAATGTCCCCATGATAAGAGAGATGCAAGAAAAAAATATTTTCATTTAGAGGTGACATAAATATGGATTGTTACATCTGTGATATCACTCTGGTATTGTATACTAGATAATTTTCATGGTCATTCAATTTTTGGAAATCTAGCCAATGAAAAATTCCCAATATGTAAGTGTTATAAACTATACTGTGTCCTCTACCCAAGTTTGAATGAGGAAACCCAAACCTGCAATATAATAGTATATGGATATACAATATTTGTAGTAAATTAGGGTGAAAAGAGATCATAAGAGTGATACTCTCTCAGTGGGATTAGTGCCCTTCTTAAGAGACATGATAGAGTTCCCTCTCTTTGTGACTTGCAACTACTGAAGAAAGATCATGTGAGCACATGGTAAGATGATGGCTATTCAGAAACCAAGAAAAGGGCTTCACTAGAAACCAACCATGCTCAGACTTTCATCCTCTTAGAAGAAAATGAATTGTGAGGATATAAATTTTTAGAGTAATCCACCAAGTCTGTGGTATTTTGTTACAGCAGCCCTAGTTGGCTAATACAGTGTGAACATATAAACAAAGTTATCTTTTGTGGCCTAGTTTGTGTAGAGAAAACTCTTGAAAAGTGAAATATCAATAAATTATAGTACCTCTACATTATGAAATATTTGATATACATCAAATACTAGGAATAATTTCTATTAGACTGTTATAGTTAATTGGAGGAATTTATGCCAGAAAATATTAAGTGGGAGTAATCTAAGGACTATAAGATACTTCCTAAATTTTAGAAAAAATGTACTAATTCCTTCCTTTCCTTTCCTTTCTTTTCTTTTCTTTTCTTTTCTTTTCTTTTCTTTTCTTTTCTTTTCTCTTCTCTTCTCTTCTTTTCTTTTCTTTTCTTTTTCTTTCATTTTATTTTGTTTGCACTGGGAATTGAACCAGGGCCTTTGTGCTGAGCTACATTTCTGAATCTTTGTCATTTTTTATTTTGAGATATGGTCTCACTAAGTTACTATGTTGCTCAGGCTGGGCTGGGACTTTTAATCCTCTTGCCTCTGCCTCCCAAAGTGGTGGTACTACAAGTGCATGCTACCATGTCTGGATGTTTTTAAATGACAACAAAACAAAACAAAACAATCCCAAGTGTGATTTTCATCATTATTATAGAATGTTAATAGTTACCCATAGCTTGAGAAAAATTAAGACAAAATAACTGAAGTCAAATCTAGTTTTGGTATTCAGAGAGTAAGACAGAGAAAAGGAAATGCTACAGGAGAGACTTGCAAATTAGGAAAACTAAAAAACAGCTTGGCATGTTCCATTGTATTAGTCATTTTTCCAATTTTGAAACAAAACCTTTGACATACACAGTCCAAGAAACAGAGGTTTATTTCCGTTGGATGGCACTGAGGTAGAAACAGCATGGTAGAAGGATACAGCAAAGGAAAGCTGCTGAAGCTACAGCAGCCAGGATGTAACAGGAGCAGGAAGAGCCGCAGAGCAAGAGATACCCTCCAAAAGCACACTCCTGTATACCCACCTCTCTGCAGCCATATCTCATCTCCTAAAAATTCGTTCAGTTGGATGCCAGTATTTGCTGTAAATAACACTGATCAGGCCCAACTAGGAGATGGCTACAGAAGCTTCTGAGTGCATGAATGGGAGAGCAGAGTAAAATGAATCCCAAGGAACAAATTTTGTAGCAGACCCTTCTCAAGCAGGGGGGACCATAGGGTCTCTTAAAACATGAAAGATTTGCAATTTTGTACCCTTGAGTCTGTGATGGACGGGTCTTGATGATGTCTTAGATGCCCTCAAAGCATATTTCTTCTTATACCTATACAAAACACTTGGTTTCTTTGTAATGGTGTTAATCTCTTCAGCAATGGTGCTAATCTTCTGGCCTCAAAAGTGCACACAATTCCTCATAAGCCAAAATTTAAATTTTTCAAAATCTTCTGCTCTCCTTTTTATTCCCAATTTTCATTATAGGTTTGTCTAAAACCATTTAGTAGTACCCATTCCCCAGTCTAAGTACTGGCCTGTCTTTGAATTTCCTTCACCAGACCAATCTAAATCTTCACATAAGCTTAGAACATGAGCAAAATATAAACAGTTCTTTTGTGCCAGTGTGTAACATACAGAGTTTCTAATCAAATTCCAAAGAAGCCTTCCTTACTGAAACCCCATAAGTCTGTCCTTTAATGCCTGTATAATATCAGCATTATGGGCTTCTGAGCTCCACCCAGAATCACCCACCAAACTCTGCTTACAGAATTCTATGGCATCTCTAGCCACATCCCCAAACTCCTCCCAGTTCCAAAGGCTTCTGAATCACCTGCTCAGGTACAATAACAGAAATGACCCAACAAATTTTTTGTATTAGTCAACTTTTCCAGTGATGGACATAATACCCAACATCCACAGTTTAATTTACCCCACAATTTCAGAAGATATGTTACATGGTTGGCTGGAACCAAGGCAGAAGCAAGAGGTAGAATAAAGCTTCTTAGTTCATGCTGCCAGGTAAGTAGGGCAGGAGAACTGCACCAGAGAGAAAGGGGAGAGTGAGCAGATACAGTACCCATGTCATGTCTCTATGACCCAATAAGACAAACTCCACCAGTCTTCTGGGCTCCCAAGTCGATTGAGTTGACACAGTATAGCTTAACCATCACATATGATTAAGTTAAAAATAACTCAAAAATGCTAATACTCTAGCATTTGCTAAGTGATTACTAAATGTTAATTTTCTTTCTCTCATCTTCTCTAAACCACTATTCCTTAGAAAATATAAACCAAGTTCTTCATGTTACTTTTCAAGGTCTTTAAAAGTTTGAACCCTACAGTCTACCTCTCTAAGGTCTGCTTTATTGTGCTTTGCCATACTCTGTGGACCTTTCATCATTCTGTAATGAGGACCTAGGTTTAATGCTGGCCATACTCAAGCTACTTCCTCAGTCTAGAATGTCCTGTCCCTATGTTTCCATTAATTGGAGTTACACACAATCTTTAAGATAGAACTTCACTCTGTTGCTCCATCAAGACGTACTGAAGACATTTACAAGTGCATTTCTCACTTCCACTGTCCTGACTTCTCATCATTCTTTGTTTTTTTCTAAGTTCATAGAAAAATTATTTACACTTATATCCTTTGTCTTGCTGGAGAAAATATTAAACAGCAAATTAAAAGGCTTTATATATAAGTACTACATTTTATTGTTGGATTCCTAACATAATTAAGTAGAATTAAATGGCATATTTTCTAACAGATGCAGACATTTTCACTGTGCATTCAGCTGTTTGTCTAGTAATGTTGGCTTGTAACTATGAACTGATGATGAAACATTTCCCTTTCCTCTTAGTCCTTCTCTCCCATATGTAAACAGGAAAATATGAATATAGCTATTTATGCAAAATAATATGTATATATATATGCTGCTCTCTTTAGACTATTGGATGAAATAGATTGTGCACAGGTATAGAAAGATAGATGATAGATAGATAGACAAGTAGATACATAGATACATAGAATTAAATACATGTATTTAATAGATGGAATATATATGATGTAGGTAAATAAATATATACATATAGTCATTGTCCTCATTCTAATGTAGAATTATGGGCTTGGCATAGTAGGTTACCATGGCTTGAATGTTTCCATCATATTGAAATTGAATCCACAGTGTGAAAATATTAGATGATGAAACCAGGATGGACCTTGAAGTGATTTGGTTAGGAGGTCTCTGTTCTCATGAGTGAACTAATATACTTATGGGTTAATGGAGTAACAATTAATTTACTTTACAGTCCTTTACAAACCTATCTAGAGAACTTACAATGTATCAGGCACTATATGACAGATACTGACTATAAAAATATGTGTAATACACTGGTTTTGACATTCAAGAGATTTTAGCTTGTGGAAGAAAGATTCAGATGTTCAATTATTTTGAGAAATTATAGTATGTACTATTTTTGAATTCTTTCATCATTAAAGATCATATATTTCTGACCAAAGTAGCCTATTCTACATGGTTTCAGATACTAATGGGTATATAACACTCCTTGAGAGAGAACTGTGTCTGAATTCATAAATAATTCCTGAAAGTAACTATATAGTTATAGTAACCCTCTTACCTAGAAACAATCATGTGTTTTGTTTGAGATATATGGTGGCATGAAAGCCAGTAAAATGAGCAAACATAGATAATCCTAATGGAAAATAGAGTAACAAAAGGTATATGAGTGCCTTTGTAAAAACAATCTTAAATAAGACTATTATTGTGGGTTTAGCAAATATTGTGTCTTAATTTTCCTTATTGGCTTACTTTCTGCTGAATTATAGAAACAACAGAATAATGCCAAAAAGCATGTAGATAAAAGTAGTATATATTTTTTTGCTCTGCTGTATATAAAGTCAGTGTAACAATATATAGTGACTAACAGTAACAAATGGATAACACTTTGTAAATCACTAACAGTGACTGGGAACATATTTTGAATTATCTTAATAGCTGTAATGCAACTGCTTCCATTTTAAGAATGACACATATCCCCTGAGTGTTATCCACCCATAAAATATTTATTATAATATAAAGATATGCACCACCAGGTCAGTCCTATATGCTGAAAATAACACAAGTAATCAGTTAAAACACAGGCAAGTTATAGGTTTAATTTCATTGGAAGTCATAGCTACTGATTTGCAAAGACACATTACTCCCTAAGGGACTTCAGGAGATACCTGTCCCTTTTTCAAAAGCATATGTGTGCACCTTATCCTCTTTTGGAAGATAGGCATGGTAGAGACTTAATTCTATTATTGCTTGTAACAAAACTAAGTATGGAAAAAATTAGAACACAAGAACTTAGAGCTAACCTGATTTCATTCATTGTAATTTGTAATCCATTGGAATATACTTCAGAGTACAGAAAAGATGGTTAAGAAGCCAACAAAAGAAGAGTTTGATTGTTGGAAAAGGTTTAACAACCATCTAAAATAAAAGAAAATAAAATATTATCATGTGATAAGCAGGAAAATAACATGTTAATATAATGAAGGTCTTTCTCTTTCAAAGTTATTTTCTATATAGACTCTGGTTTTAAAGTCATAACAAAAAAGGAATACTTTATTTTAAAAATCAAACATGATTAGCAGAAATCTTTAATACATTAAGACTAAATACTAGAAAAACATGGTTTAGATTATAAAATCATTACTGCATGACAAGTAATTAGAACAAAATACTTCATAAAAAGTTATAGATTAAAGACAATTATTTAGTTATGAATAGAAACAGTTATACAAAATGACTCATTTAATTGGTTTGACATTTGAAACCAAAACTCTAATGGAGAATTTTAAATCACTCTGTTACAAAAATAGAATTCAGGCTTTTGAATTAATTTAGCTGAAAATTATTAGAAGTATTTAATGGTTACAGTACATAATGAAGTTAGGCTTGGTATTTTCGTGAATGAGGAGAAAATAATTAATGAATGTGGTGTCAAGAATGATTTCCTGGACAACTGTGATCAATTCTGACTGCCCAATGATTAGTTCTCAGTGCCAATATTTATAATCTTGTTTTACTATTTGAGTCATGACATTAAACAATAAATTTATCTTAACATGTTTTATGGCATAAGACAAAAGAAAACAACCTTAAATTCCTTCTCTGGCATTGCTATAGATTGATAATGGTCTGAAGATTTTTAGGAAGCGATGACAAAGTAAAAGTAGAGTTCCTAAAATCCCAGAGCTGCTACAGAAAAAAGTGATGGAGGGAGCCTGGGACTAGGCTGGGTTTTGTAATGCTGATTACTTGCAGGCAAATTGGTTTCAAGCTGAAGCAGAAGTATCAGATCCATGTGGAGGACTTCTGGAGTTAGGTAAGAAGCATCACTTTCTACTTTGTTTTACATAAAACATCAATGAATCTTTTAAACCCAGTAGCTATTAGGAGATTGCACAAAGGGAAATTTGCTTTGGCTAATGATGAGAAACATTTTTCCTCTGCAGTTCTTGTTTCAGGTCATTTCTTCTCTTTCTCAAATATAGTAGGAGCAAGTAGGCTTCTATCAGGATGGATCACCTTCCCTCTTACATTAACTAGAAGGGTCAAGAGATAGAGATAATAATACGATGAGCACTTAGGGGGAAGGTTGCCCAGAAAGGAACAAGATCACTCCGTGCATCTCAAATATGAAGTACTGGCAGTAGTAAAAGGAAGCAGAGAGAAGCAGCAGTGCTCTGGGGATGGCAGGGGGTTACTGCAGTTATGGAGATAAACCTGTCCATAGCTGTCTTGAGGAGAGACTCTGTAATGAAGAGTGCAGTTAGCTCACAACACATCCTTCTGTATGATAAGTGTCTGCCGCTATTTGGGAGCCTGAGGCCATGCCCTTCCCAGGCTGCTCCTGGCGATGACTGAGTACAGTGGTCATTTCTGCCCAGTGCAGGGCTCACGGAGGAATCACTGATCTGAGGATTCCTCTTGACTTGGTTGAGATTTTCCAAGGGCTCTAGTCCAGTCAGCACTTCTTGTCACATCTTCCTTCTTTCTGTCTCTACACAAGTATCAGGTGCCGCTTGTTTCACAAGATTCTCCCAGGCGGCCTTGCCGCCTGTCCCCAGGCATATTTTTCCTCAACAAATGTCTGGCACTCCTTGTTCCATCCTGGTGTTGGCTTCCTGAAGTACTTTTAACAGATGTGGAATTATCTGATAGTATTTATTTTGTCAAAGGGAAAGAGTTGTAAAAGGTTCTTAATGATAGTAGCATTTATGTATCACTTTAGTATCCAAAGTTAAAACCATGTCTGAAATTTTCCTGCCTTTCACTATGACAGACTAGATACAGGAATGCTTTTTTTCTTTAAAAACTAAAAGTCCTGGATAAAATATTCTTGAATTTAGTTTTAACTCCATCAGTGACCTAATACTCAGGAAACAAAACTCAGAGATTAAAACCTAAGTCAAAATGGGAGCCCTGAGAAATGAAATATTAAAGCTAGCTTTCATAGTGAAGATATTTGACAGACTTTATGAACTTGCATTTTGATTTTCATGACTACTCTGAGTGTAAAAATACTATACAGAGTTGATAGAGCTCAGAGGCTGGCAAAATAGGGAGATGCATTTCTACATAAAGCAATCATATTGCTATAAGAATCAATGAGAAGTAAATAGGCCACAATCTTTCTCCCACATTCTTAAAATTGTCAAAAATTGAGAGACATTTTGTCTCTCTTAAACTGTGGTTGTGTATTAAGAATAAAACATCTGCCAAGAAAATATAGAGCAACAAGTTACCTCTACCATAGGTCAAATGAAAAATTCAATTTTGTGACTGCTTCTGCCTTGAAATCTCATGACCTGGTACTTTAATATCCTTGAGTCAGAATTTGGTATGACATGGTACCATGTGGGTGCTTTCATGTTTATAGAAGAAACAAATACAAAACCTTTGGGAAGAAATGCAAAAGACCTCATAAATTCTCGCAAATATATTTGTAAGCTGTGCCATCACAGTCGAAAGTCTCAAACTAGGAAAAAATAATATACTTAAGAACTTGGAGAAGCAATGCATCATGGAATGGGACAAGCAAATACTTATAATAATCAAAGATGATAAAACAAATCATAAATCTTTTTTATAAGTTCACAGTAATAAAAGAAAGTACTGAAGAATTACTAAATACCAAGAATCTATGCAAAAGCTCAAGCACATTTTTTATTTTGTTTTGTTTTGTTCTGGCACTGGGGATTGAACCTAGATCTTTGCACTAAACTACACCCTCAAAATTTTGGGGTTTTTTGTTTGTTTGGTTGGGTTTTTTTTAGTTTTTTTATATTTTGAGGCAAAGCCTCACTAGGTCACTAAATTTCACACATTAGGCTTGAACCAAGCTGCTCCTTCCTTGGCCTCCCTGAGTGCTGGGATCATAGGGGTGCACCACCATGTCCATTAGGTAAATCTTTTAATAAATGAAGTTTACCATCAAGAAATGGAAGATACAGAAACTAAAGACAATGAAATGAAAAGATTGGTCTAAGATACAATCTGTAATACAGCATAAAGAGAAAATATAACAAGAAATAAGAAAATATGAAAAAGAGTTGTGTGAAATATGAAAATTAGAAAAGGAAATATAGAACGTATTTATCATATAAAGATTTGGAGGAAAGATAGAAATTGGAAGGCACAGACACAACATTCGAGAAGGCAATAGCTGAGGATTTTCCAGAATCCATGATTATTAGATACATTAAAGTTGCCTTTAAACTTGAATAAATTTGAGGTTAAACTGCAGAACATGAAAGACAAATAAGAGCTTTCAAAAGTTGCCAGAAAAGAAAACTTAAAAAAAGAAGTGATAATTAGAATATTTATTGACTTCTTTAAAGAGAAAGGTAAGACTCAAGTGCCACAGCATATTAATATAATTCCAATTTTTCAGGTGGCTAAGGC
Organism: Hydrochoerus hydrochaeris; assembly: GCA_004027455.1. Classification (NCBI taxonomy): domain Eukaryota; kingdom Metazoa; phylum Chordata; class Mammalia; order Rodentia; family Hydrochaeridae; genus Hydrochoerus; species Hydrochoerus hydrochaeris. The sequence continues at coordinate 259,949 of PVLA01000154.1, read as the reverse complement.
AGGAGGATTATAAATTTGAGGTCAGTGTAGGAAACTTAGTGACAGATTTTATGTCAAAAACTGGGGATGTAGCTCAATGTGACAGCTTTGGGTTCAACCACTAGTATGATAGAGTGAGAGGGAGAGAAAGAGAGAGAGAGAGAGAGAGAGAGAGAGAGAGAGAGAGAGAGAGAGAGAGAGAGAATGGAGAGTGCTGGGATTACAGGCATGCACTACCATACCAGGCTTGATCTTACTATCAAGATACTTTAGTACCAGGGTTTCTTGTTTTCTATCAGGTAATATGTGAATTAAAATAATAATCATTAACCAATATTATCCACAAAAATGTTTTGAGACTTGTAGTGGCACACATAAAAATGCTTAAAATTACCAAATAAAATTTAACCTTGAATGTATATACTTTTCAATGATACAGATCCTGAATTTCTTTTTAAAACTTATTTAATCTCATAAATATGTACAATTAATTTGTCAGCTAAAAAATTATAAAATATACAAGTAAAAACTAAACATTCTTTCCCAAATGCTAAAATAATTTAAAACAAAACAAAAGGCATCTCATTTAATACCACTGTCTTAGTTACTTTTCTCATTGCTAAGACAAAATACTTGACACCCAAAGTTAAAAGAAGAAATGTTTATTGGTCTTGCACTTTGTGGAAATTTCAATCCAGTTGGCTGGCTCCAAGGCAGAGTGGCATCACAAAAGAGAAACAGTTCATGGCAAAGAAGAGCAGGCAGAAGAGAACAAGCAGCAAGCAAGCAACCAGCAATGACACTCTTTCTGTCCCATACATCCTTACATCTTTTTTTTTTAATTAAAAAAAAAAGAAAAACAAGACCAAAACAGAAAAAAAATAGTAGAGGTAATACAGAATTTCAAAGAAAAATATTAACATTAAGAAATTACTAGGGGCTGGGGATTTAGCTCAGCAGCATAAGCACCTACCTTGCAAGCAGGCAGTCATGAGTTCTATCCCTGGTACCGATAAAAAAAAAAAAGGAATTACTAGTTGATAAGTTACATGTCGTCCTCTTAGAAATAGTTGTTCAAGTTACAAAATCGTAGCACAAAAACTAGACACTCAAACATTGACAGTGCAAACCATTCTGTTCAATGATCTAATGGAAACTTAGTAATATGGTCACCTATCTTACAAATCGAAATGTCTATATAGTTATATCCTTTAGAGCACTTTCCTTCCCTTTCATTTTTACAATATCTATTATATATTTTGGATCTTGTTACTCTTTCAGTTTTTATAACTTTTTTTACACTGGAGAGACAATGTGATATTTATAAAGGTGAGACTTATTTATTTCACTTATGGGGATAGTCTCAAGTTGCCTCCATTTACCTTTAAAGGCCTTAAGATCATCCTTTTTTATAGCTGAGTAATATTCCATTGTATAAAAATACCACATTTTTTCATGCACTCTGCAGTTGATAGGCATTTTGGTAGTTTCCAAGATATAGCTATTACAAATTATGCTGCTATGAACATGGGTGCACATATATCACTGTGGCATGATCTTTCAATTTTTCTGGAAAAATGCCCAAAAGGGGAATAGCTGGGTTCAGTGGAACTTCTAATTCTAGTTTGTTGAGGAATCTTCATATTAATTTCCATTGTGGTTGCACCAGTCTACACTCCCACCAACAGTGGAGAAGCATTCCTTTTTTCCCCACAACCTCTCCAACATTAATTGTCAGTTGATTTCTTGATGGTAGCCATTCTTTCCAGAGTGAGATGAAATCTCAGTGCTGCTTTAGTTTGCATTTTTTGAATAACCAGTGATGGTAAACAGTTCTTCATGTATTTATTTGCCATTTGCATATCTTCATCTGTGAAATCTTTGTTCATCTCAGATGCCCATTTTTGAAAAGGGTCTTTGAATTTAGGAGGCTTGATTTTTTACTCTTGATATAAGTCCTTTGTCTGAGGGCTGTTGACTAAAATTCTTTCCCATTCTGTGGGTTTTCTTTTCACTTTGTTGATGATTTCTTTTGAAGTGCAAAAACGTTTTAATTTTTTTTTTGTAGTGGGGATTGAATTTGCTACCTTGTACTTGCCAGGCAGGTGCACATGCCACTGAGCTAAATCCCCGGTCCAAAAACTTTTTAACAAGATGTGATCCTAGTGTTCCTGTACACAAATGAAAAAACTCACTGAGAGAGAAATTATGGAAATATTGCCTTTCACAATAGCATCTAAAAAAATAAAATACCTAGGAATCAACCTAGCCAAGAATGTAAAACACCTATATGCTGAAAATTATACTACTGTAAAAAAGGAGATTGAAGAGGATATTAGAAAATGGAAGGATATTCCTTGCTCTTGGTTAGGAAGAACCAACATTGTGAAAATGGCCATATTCCCCAAACTGTTGTACAGATTTAATTCAATCCCAATCAAAATACCATTAACATATCTCACAGATCTAGAGAAAACACTCCTGAAATTCATTTGGAAACAGAAGAAAACTAGAATAGCAAAGGCAATTCTGGACAACAAAGGTAAAGCAGGAGGCATCTTAATTCCTGACTTGAAATTATACTACAAAGCCACAGTAATGAAATCAGCATGGTACTGGCAAAGAAATAGACCTGAGGATGAAGGAACAGATTAGAAGATGAAAACACAACTACAAAGACAGCTATCTGCTATTTAACAAAGGGGCTAAACATGTTCACTGGAAGAAGGAAAGCCTCTTTAATAAATGCAGTTGGAAAAATTGGCTCTCCAAATGCCAAAGACTGAAAACTAGACCAAAGTCTATCACCATGCACTAAAAACTAAAGTCAAAATGGATTAAAGATCTAAATATTAAAACAGAAACACTAAACCTGTTGGAAGACAAGATAGGTAGAAACTTGGAGACATAGGTGTAGGCAGAGAATTCATGAACAAAATGCAAACCACATGAGAAATACATCCCATACATCTTTTTCAGACTATGCACTCTAAAGGAGGATAGCACTTATATCCTTAACCCTAGTATCACATCCTTGATCCCTGCAGCGCAGAGCCTAGATCCAGCCATTTCTAAAAACCCCCACCTATGTTTGGGAGGACATTGAGAAACAAGCCATAACTGACCACTTAGAGTTTTTAACCCCTTAACTGAATGTTGTAAAAATGTGCATGTTTATTACAAATGATAAGCTAAACACTTTGTACTGTCAATATGAAATGAGTGCAAAAAGAGAAATATTACTTCCATTAACATTATTTATAAACATGATTTTATGAAGTTGCATTAAAATTAGTATCATATGTTGGGCAGGTAAAAATATGAGTAGAAATCAATATGGAAAAGTTATAATTAGTGGACAAATTTCCATTTCCAATGTAATTTTTAAGATACATATTTAACAACTTGAACAATCTCACAAAATTATTTTTAGCTAAATAAGGAATACTATTTTTGTATGTCTTTCCTCAGATACACAGAACTCTTCTTATGATATTTTACCCAGGTTAAGGGCCTCACAGGTTAGACAAACTAACAAGTTAAAAGACAAAGCACAACAAAGCAAGCAATGTATTTCCTGATTAAAAATTAATTCTGATGCCATTGAGAGACATCTAAACAAATTTATTTAGGTAAACATGTCTCTAAATAATCTTCTGATTCAATCTTTTTGGGGGGAATTTAATTCAGAACTGCATTGATAAGTTAATTCTTTTTGTATGTCCCTGAAATGATATCTTTATGGATATGCTTATTTCTACATACAATAAAAATTATCTAGTTAGTCCTACAATTAGTCATTTGATTAATTCCAAAGTAATTAAGTTCTTTACATTCAAAAAAGGCAATTATTTAATATATAATGTACAATATCTTACATTAGGAAACATGTTTGGAAAAGGAATTTAATAGCATATATATCCTTTCTAAAACTAATTTCACCTCTATTTCAGATATTTTTAAATCTTAAGAAACATGTTTTCAATGACTTAAGTACATGTACACTATACTAATTAATTCAAATTATGTACATAGTTTAGTAACAAAAATTGTGATCCGTGGATAGTGATTTATTCTTAATCCTCTTGTCATCTTTTTATCACATTGTATAATGCTACAGTACAATGCTTTTAATATCCTGATTAACAGAATGGTTTCTGAAATTGTGGTTCTCTTCTGAAAGGTAATGCACAACATCACAGGGAAAATAAATTATTGTACATATGCCCAGAAAATCAACTATTAGGAAAAGTAGATGATTTCTGACATTTTGACACTAATGTTTTGAGGCACTGTGATTTAATTCTAACATGTTGTCCTTCTGTTTCTCATATCTGTCTAATTTAGATTAGACACTGTTCCTGATAGGATCATGTCAAATTCTTTCCTATGTGGCTTATAAGAGCACATTAGTCATCACTTGTAAAATGGAAGGGTATTTCTGTTGATAAAAAAGTGACATAATCACCTTAATGTTCATTTACAGGTGTATAAAGTTAATGGTGATTTCCTCAACATAGTTCAAGTTTAATAAAAATCATTCATATAATAAAAAGTACTCTTGATAGAATGTTTCTGCTCAACATATGGGGACATAGTAAGCTTTAGGAAAAGTAAACTGACATCATTCTTAAATGACTATGTAATAGATTAAAGGAAATGTAAGAATCTACCAGTTGTAGCGATTAGAATTGTCATTTTCTGGAATGTTCTTATTTGAAATATACATATATATTTAATATATAAATATATAATACTATATATACTATGTGCAAAATACCATACATTCATTGTTTACATAAACATTTTATGTTTGTATAGACACTACAAAATCTTACATCATTATGTATAACATAAGATTTTGAGAGAGACTAGTATTATAGCTCAAATAACTACTTGACTCAATTCTCAGACTACATTCTGTCTTATATTTCTCACCTAAACAAATACCTTTTTATTGTACAAAGATATTGATGCTTCCCAAATAAAGTAATTGAATGAAGGCTAAAAATGAATGAGCATATCTAGCTCCTATTAGCTTTTGAGAGGCCAAATGAATAAAATATTTGTTATTCTAGTCTCTATTGGATCCTGTTTGAAACTTAGCAGCATAAACACACCCAAGCTGTGGCGATGCCATGCTGAGAAGCATGTCTACTCTGTGTGACCGTCTGCCCCACCTGCACCTAATTCATTAGTCCCAGCACGATCAGTTTCCTCAGTCGTTAGATGTATGGACTCAAGAGAAATGAAATATTTCACAAGGTTAATAGTAGTTATTAATTGAGGTCTGAATTCCATTTCACATGGGGCTCAAGGAAAAATTTTCAGAGATTATAGAAATTCTCTTTTATGAATTTAACTTCCAGAGGTCAGAAATATTTCTGGAATTATTTCATTATCTTGTAACAACTGTTAATATCATTTTTACCCACAAATTTAATAAAATCTCATCTTGATGTGAAGCTGTTCTTGGATAAACTTTCAAAGCAAAAAATACATATGTTTAGTACAAACTGGGTACAGTAATAATCATTTTATTATTTTTTTTTGTCTTTTTTTGAGACAGGATCTTGACATACAGTTCAGGGTGGAGTTGAGTATTTCCCTTCCCCAATGTCATCCTCTGGAAAGACACCAGCAAATTAGGTTCCATTAAATTTTCTAAGTTTGGTCCAGTTTTTGTATTTAATCAATTTTTCCAGCTAGTCTCATCTATTTTGTGTTTCAAACATTATTTTGGCATTACTCAATCTCATCATACCAGAACTTCAAGTGGAACTGAAGTCATTTATCTTCATAAATATCCCATTTTGTGTGTATGTTAATGAAAATGGAAAACTCCTTAATGTCTCTGAAGGGTGAAAGGGACATTGAGAACACTGACTTGAAGTTCAATCTTGTTATTTCATATTCCTGTAAAAACCTCCAGGATCAATTTGTCTTAATTAAATGTGAAATTTCATTTTTTAGAAAGTGTTTTTTCACATTTCTTTGTTTTAGGTTAAGAATTAGTACATTTTCAAAGGAATTCTGTATCTTAGAAAATTGGGCCATAATCATCATAACCTATTTGGCTAGGTCAACAAACTGCCCTCTATAACTTATTGACTAAATTGAATTAAAAATATTTCTGGTCTATCTTGACAAAGAGTAAAAAGATGAACTCACTGAAAATCAATAATCTATAAAAAGAAGTAAAGTCCCAGAGAACTGGCATCTGCAGTCCAGGAGAGAGAGACAGGCAAATACAGAGAATCAAAACTTAGCAGAGCAGAAACCCATGAAAAGTAACTTTCATAGTCTATTCCTGGGCTAAGGAAACCTGAGCTGTAATAAACTAACTGCCACAGCTCAATGTAAACAATTCTAACAGTTAAAAACTAAGGAGGCCCATACCACTTATAACTTTTACCTTCAGAAATTTGATTTGACTCTTACAATGACTATGAGAAATATACTCTTTGAAGTACAAGGTAGGTTTTTTTTAAAAAAAAGATCTACCCTTAATAGAAGCTATTTAATGGAACCTAACTTGCTGGTGTCTTTCCAGAGGCTGCCATTGGGGAAGGGAAATACTCAACTCCGCACCACTCCAGCCATCCTTGTTCCATCTGAACAGGGAGAAAGAGAAGCTCAGAAACTAGTGAAATTGATAGACCAGAGGCACAACCTTATTAGAAGGCTGAGGCCTAATTATATAACTGTGAAAAATTCCCCTCCTCCCACATCTCTCCACCAGATTACTCAAAGTCAGTGCACAGCAGCTGCTTAAACACAATGCCCCATGTTCAGCTGTGAAGAAAAAATTCAAGACTTACTAAAAGGCCAAAAATGCAGTTTAAAAACATAGCAAGAGTCAGAGAAAGACTCATATATTAAAAGAAACTTGTAATCATCAGGCTGGTAATTTAAAATAACTACAATTAATATGTTAAGTGCACTAATGGATGAAGCAGACAGTATTTAAGAACAAATAAGCAATCTAAACAGAGAGATAGAAATTTATCTTTTTAAAAATATGGTATTGGGGATCAAACTCATGACCTTGCATTTGCCAGGCAGCTGCTTATGCCACTGAGCTAAATCCCTGGCCCAAGGGATGGAAATTTAAAGAAAAGAATGAAAATCAAATTCTAAAGATCAAAAACATTGCAATAGAAACAAAGAATGACTTTTATGAGTCAACTAGTAGACAAGATACAATTGAGGAAAGGATAGCTATGTTTGTAGCTGTCTTAGCACAAATTTCCAAAACTAAAAAGTTAAGAAAAAAGGTTGGGAAAAAGCTAGACTATCCAAGAATTCTGAAACAAGAACAAAAGGCGTAACATAGAGTGAGATTCAGAAAACAGGACAACAAATCAGAAGAAATTTTGAAATAATAACTGAGAATTTCTCCAAATTATTGTCATATACTGATCCATAGATACAAACCATCCAGAAAACACTATTGAATAAATGCTACCTAGCCATATTGCACTCAAACTACAGAAAAATTAGACTTAGACATATTGTATTCAAGCTATAGAAAATCAAACATAACAGTATTGGGAGAATAAAAAATGTTTACATATTGAGAGGAAAAGATAAGAATTGCATTTGCTTCTCAGAACCACTCAGTCACCATAAGATTGGCGTGAAATATGTAGTGTTGGAAGAAAGAAGCCCAAGAAACTAGGATTCTGTGCCTGCTAAAATTAGCTCTCAAAAGTGAAGAAGATCCTACCTACTGCAATAGAGAAAAGAAAATAAATATGGTGAAAGTGAAGAAAAAATACAATTTTGTTTATAGATGACATGATCATTAAGTAGCAAATACCTAAGGATTAACGAAACAATTCCTGAAACTAATGTTAAAGGATGTGAAGTTAATGTGTGAAATTGCTTTCTTATATAATACCAATGCATTAATAGAATTTAAAATTACAAATAGTACTACTTTTTTAGCACACAATAAAATAAAATAGTTGGGTAGAAAGCTAACAAAACGTACAAGATTTATATGAGGAAAAGTACAACATTTTATTAGTAGAAAAGTCTAAAAATGGAAAGAAATTCCACTTCATGCAAAGGAAGATGCAATATTATCAAGAGGTTTATTTCTCCAACCTCAATCTAAAGTTCAATACTTTATCAACCAAAATTCTAGAAAATCCCTTTGTGGGTATTGACAAACTGATTCTAAAGTTTATATAAAAGACAAAATCTCAGAGTAATGAAAGATAATTATAGAGTTGGAGGACTGACAGGGCCTGGCCTTAAGACTTACAATAAAAAAAAAGAGCATGGTATTAGTGAAAGAATAGAAAGATAGATAAATGGAGCAAAATGGAGTGCTTAGATAAAGATCTAAAGTTAAAATATCTCATCCTGAGAAATATACTTATCAAGATAATAAGATGAGAAGCCACAAAATTGGAGAAAATATTTGGAAAAGATATTTCTAATAAAGCACTATTATTCAAAATATCCAAAGAACTTTTTGAACACAATGGTCAAAAAAAAAATACAGTTAAAAAAGTGGCAGATAACCTTAACAGACCCTTCACTAAAATTGATGTAAAGATGGGCAAAAAATATATGAAGATATGTTTGCCATCAGATGTTACTAGGGAAATACAAATTAAAAGAACAATGAGATTATTGTACATTTCTATGAAAATACAAAAAATCCACAGCATTGAACTGCCATTCACTGTTGCAGGAAAAATAAAATGATAGTCACTTTAAAAAGCATTTTGGGGTTTTCTTGCAAAGCTAAATAAATTTTCTCTTACCATATATATAAACCAGGGATAGCATTCTGTCTTGGTTACTTTCTCATTGCTGGGACAAAATATCCAACACCCACAATTTAAAGGAGTAAAGGTTTATTTCAGCTCACAGTTTGTAGTGGCTACAGTCTATAGTCAGCTGGCTCCAAGGCAGGGTGCCACGGCATAGGAGCATGGCAGAAGTGAAACAGTCCACTGCAGAGATGACAGTAGGAAAAGCAGCAAGTAACAGCAAACCTTCCTTTCTCTTTACCCCATCCAGGCTACAAGCCTATTGGATGATGGCACCTGTATCCTAGGTGGGCCTTCCCATTGACCACACCCAGACCAATGCTCAACCAATCAGTGGACTGAGCTAATTATCACACTCTTAATCCGTAATCACATACCTTTAATCCACCTTTCCACACCCTAGGCCCAGCCACTTTGAAAAGTTCCTCCTACAAGTGCATTAGAAGAGGTTTAAGTGCAAGCAATAGCATATTCCTTGGCATCTTTCCAAAGAGTTTAAAGCTTAAGTTCATAAACTTTCATTTCCAAAATCTGCACACAGATATCTATAGAAATTTATTCATGATTTCCAAAATTTAAAAGAAATCAAGGTGTCTTTCTATCGGTGAATGGGTATTAAAAGGAAATGTGCTATAAAGCTATAAAACAAAATACAGTTGTACCTCACTTCACAAACTTAATTTGTTTTGATTTAGGGGCAGATGGCTGTATTTGTGTTGGTATGGGGGATTTGGCCATGGTCATGTTTGTCACCTGATGCACAGTGTGTGAAAAGAAGCAAAATTTTCTTGAATGCTTTTACAGACTGCGTTATTGCAAACAGAAGAATTTGCAAACCTAGATGTGACTGTACCCAGGAATAAACTGAAAGGGAGGTAAAAGTCCTACAAAAGGAAAGTTATACCTTGAAGCAAGAAAGTGAAGAAGATATGAGATGAAAAAAAGGTCTACAATGTTCATGCGTCAGCAGAATTATTATTGTTAAATACAGGCATTTTAACAACAGGGATCTACAGAATCAATCAAATTCCCCTCAGAATTCCAATGACATTCTTCATAGATATAGAAAAATAACAATTTTAATATTTGGCAGAACAAAACATCCTGAGAAATCCTAAGAAAAAGAACAACGCTGAATTTATCATGATATTTTATTTTAAGATATGTTACAGAGTCATAATCAGGGTCAAAACAGCATGGCATTGGCATAAAAGCAGGCATGCAGGCAAATGGAATAGAAGATGAACCAAAGCTAAACTCATACAGCTACAGCCATTTGATTCTCAAACAGGTGCCCAAAATATATTCTGGAGCAAAGGCAGCCTCTTTAGCAATATGTGGTAGGAAATTGGATGACCACATGTAGAAAATTGAAACCAGATCCCTAATCCCACCCCATACAATAATAAACTAAAAATGCATCAAAAACCTAAATATAAGACCTGTTCTTTTGAAACTACCAGAAGAAAACATAAGAAAAATACTCAAGATAATGATAGATAGATAATGATTTTCTGAATGGACTATGATAGCTCAGGAAATAATAGCAAGAATCAACAAATGAAGTCACAACAAACTAAAAACCTTTTCCATAGCAAAGCAAATTAATAAAAAGAGTAAAATCAGTCAAAACAATAAACTGTGAGAAAATATTTGCTAGCTATTCTTTAGGCTCATATCCAAAATCTATAAAAAAATTCAAAAACTTAATGCCAAAAGAAAAAGAAATTTAATTAATAGGCAAATAAATAAGATAGACAATTCACAAAAGAAATTCAAATAGCCAAAATTATATGAAAAATATTAAACATGTTTTTGTATCAGGATAATTCAAATCAGTACTTCACTGAGATTACTTCTCACACTATTCTGCATGCTTATCATCAAGAACAAAAAGTATCAGATGCTATCAAGGATACAGGGAAAAAAGTACCATGTATACTTTTGATGGAAATGTAAATTAATACAGACATTATGGAAATCAGCACAGAGGTTCCTCAAAACAATAAAAATAGAACTGTCAAATGATCCAGCTCCTTGATATTTCCTTGACAGGATTCAAGTCAATACACCATAGATATATCTGCATACCCACAATGATCCTAGCACAATTTTCAATAGCTAAGTTATGGATGATTCATGAGTGACCAAAAATAGAAAGAATAAAGAAAATGTGATATAGATACAAAATGAAATATCTTTCCACCATATTGAGGAATAAATCATATCCTTTTCAGGAAAAAAATGGGTGGAATAAGAGATCATCATGTTGAACAAAACAAGTGAGCCCCAGAAAGCCATGCTTCATATATTTTCCTTCATGTGTAAAATCTAGACCAAAGTATGTGAAAATAAAAGGGAGACTATTAGACAAGAGGAAACTGATCAAGGAAAGTGAGAAGAGAGGGCATAAGAGTGATAGGGTATGAATAGTATCAAAACATGTTGCATTCATGTGTGAAGATGTCACAATGAAATCCATTTTATTCAGTATAATTAATTTGTACTAACAGACTGGAGATGGAAAGGGGATCTGCATAAAGGGGAAGGGAAAGGTGGAGAGAAAGGGGAGTAAAAATTATCAATATCTGTAGGTACCAATTGTCCAATATGAATGTAATTATTTTGAACTCCAGATATATACTACTAATAAAAGTAAAACAGAAATTTGGAAAACTTTAAATGTGTACTTTAAATGAAAGAAGTTAATCTGAAAAGATTACTTTATTGCTCTGATAATATAACATCATGGAGAAGTCTTTTGACACAATAGAAAAAGTCTTTCTACACAATAAAAAGATAAGTGGTTGCCAGAAGTTGAGTGGTGAAGATATAACTACATAGAGCACAAAGAATTTTAGGGCAATAAAATTGTATACTGTATATGATACTATAATGGTCACCACACATCATTATACATTTATTCAAACTTTCTAAATATACAAAACCATGACTGAACCATGAAGTCTCTTATGATCCTGGAGTGAAAATGATGTGTCAAAGAAATTTTCATCAGTGGTAATAGATAGATTACTTAAGTGGGAAATATTAATAATGAAGGTGGCCATGTATATATAGGAGCAGAAGATAAATGGAAGTCTTTGAATTTTCCTCTAAATTTTTCTTTGAACCTAAAACTGCTTTAAATAATGTGTATTTAAAAGTAGCAAATCATAAATGCTTTTTAAAAATCCAAGATGATAATTTTTAAAAAGTATTTCTGTGATACTCAGCCTGCAACAAATTATTCTCACCACAAACATCACCCCTCCTGTTTCATAATTCTTTAGTTAGTGAAGTATCTGATAACTCTAATCCCTCAAGTAAAATGCTATCCTCAAGAACAGCTTTCCTTGGTCTTATATATCCATTGCTCAAAGACTAATAAACTTTTTAAGATCTTCAAGACCATCAATTATCATATCTTCATTTGCAGCACTTTTTTATGGCTTCCTTTGTCTCACATAGGTAGAAAGTGTGAGTTCCGGATTCTGTATTGCCTCATGCATCACTCATCTTTTTTCCTCCACGACTTGCATCCCAAATACATTCTTCTCAGTTGTATCCTTATCTTACACTCCGTATTCCACTTGAATAATTATGAGAGGGAAGGAAAAGAAAGGGATAGTTTGGAGAGGGGAAGGAAGGGCAGAGGAAGGATGAGGATGGGAGAAGACAGAAGGAAGGGAAGAGAAGGGAAGTGGGGAGGAGAAGGTAGGGAAAATAACATTCCCAATAAACATGCCAGCTTTTGCTCACATATTTATTTTCCTGAGATAATACCCAAACTTTTATTCAATATTTTCAGGCTGATTCTCAGTCATAATCATCTTAATGCCAATTAGAAACATTAATTTTTCTTTTTCTTTGTTGTGTGCATAATAACACTGTTGTTTATGATAGAGTACCTTATCTCTACATAATGCTAGAGTTTCCATGAGAAGGTATTGTTCAATTTATCATTATGAAGAGAATAGAACATTCAATTGTCTATGGCACTGAGTTAGATGCTTTAGAAAAGTAAACTTGACAGCCCTAGTCCTTGTCCTTCAGAAGTTATTTTAAGACTTAAAAGAAGATTCAGGTATACATCTTAAAATAAGATTCTACAGTATTTGAGGGGAATATAATTTGTTATAGTTATAGCTCAAGGTCTTCACGAGGGCCTACTAAGAATGATGGATGTTAAAATAGTGTGTTCCTATTTTAAAGAATTTATTAAATGTATTTATCAATTTTTTATAAGGTCTGTGATTTATGGCAGAGCAATGAAACAGAGCTTTGCAATGGGTTTTTTAAATGTGATATAAAGCTCATTATCCCTATTGCATTTCTTTTCTCCCTCTTTCTCATATTTCTAAGTTTATGTTCTTTGCTAGTCATTCTAGAATTTAAATTCTATGATTTAAAAATAAATACTAAGTATTATGTATAATCTTTAAACATTTTTCATAGTTTGAGGAAATGAGTGTGCTTGATATATAAGCACAGTCTCAGAAATTACTAGATGCAATTATACTTGGACCATTTATACTTGGCCATATCATGTTCAGTTATTTTTTCACATGCAACTAATTCATATTTGTTGTACCACTGTGACAGAGTTAGCCAAATAATTCTTAATCCTCATTATAGAAATACAATTTTTACATATGAAAAGAAAAAGAAAAGAAAACTCAAAATGTTACAAAGAAAATGATGCTGGAAAATGTCTCACATGCCTAAAGCTCATTATTCTACAGCCAAAACCACTGGACCATAAAATTCAAATCAATTATAGATAGTGTAAGAAATGTGTCCATTAATCAAAAAGAAGCATACTACAGCATCTATATTCCCACATGAAGAGCTTGGCAAATCATTTCAAAGAATAAAGAATAATAAAACTGAGTAGGGTGACAGAAAAGGTCATGTAAGGATCAAGAAATAAACTAAATGCAGACAACAAACTGGGGAACATTTATTCTTAAAAAAAAATTCTAGAGCTTCAAGTAAGCACAACAGGAGACTTCAATACAGCCATCACAAATAGGTGCAAAGAATTAAAGGAAATTGTGTTCAAAGAATGAAAGGGTAACATAACAACGACTCAACCCACAGAGACTTTCAATAGAGAAAAGTATGAGATAAAACCAGACTAAGATTTAGAGTTTACAAGAACAACCAAAATGCAAAATTCATGAGATTTTAAAAAGAGGCAAACATGGAAGACTAGAAGATAGATCAATAGACGTTGCCCAATTCGAAAAACAATGAATAATGTTAAGGAAAAATAAATACTCTCAGAACTGTTTGATATTTTACAAAGCACATAACATATCTGTAATGGTAACTTCAGACTTTTACCACAAGAAACTAGAAAAAAGTAAATAATCTCAAAGTTAATATGAGCTATATACTAAAACTTGAAGTAAAAACATAAACATGAAAGAATAGAATGGTAGAAAAAGCATACAAAACCAAAAGATTATTTGTAAAACAAAATTGATAAACCATTAATTAACCTGATTGTGAAAAACAAAAAGACAAAGAATGAAAGAACATTACTATACACCCTACATAAAGTTAGAAGGGACTAAGAGAAAAATCATAAACAACTTTCTGCCTATAAATTGAACAAACTAGATCCAATGTACAAATTCCTGGAAAAGCTCACATTACCAGACTCTATTTTAAAAAGTTTTAAAGAATTGAGTCTACATCAACTGAAGACTTATATAATCTTTATTTGTCAACACCAAAAAAGTGTAGGTCCACAAGAATTCAATGGTGAGGAAAAAATAATACTCAGACTACACAGATCCTTAAGAAAGAGTAGAGGGAAATAAATTTGACCTCATTTCATGAAGCTAATATGCCCATAATGCCAAAGTTATCTCACAAAGGAAAACTAGTCTAATAACCCTTGTGGAAACAGATATTTTTAGACTTTATAAAACATAATAGCAGATAAAAATTATAGAGACATATTTAAAAGTACTGTATACTATGAACAAGAGGATTCATTCCAAAAATTCAAGGTTAATGTAAGATTCAAAGTATATTAATATAATACACATTACCACGACAAAAATCTAAAAAATTACCTTCATAATCACTGCAGAAAAAGCATTTGACAAAATACAATAGTCACTAATAATTTTTAAAACTCCTCAACCAATTAAGAACAGGGAAATTTTTTAATTTGTCAAATGGAGCATATGCAAAGCAAAACCTTACAACTGATATTATCTTTGAAGGTAAAAGACTGAATATTTTTCTCTAAGATTGAGACTAATACACGAATGTCTGTTCTGACCATTTTCACTCACCAAGACATATGGGATTTTACTCAGTTAATAAAATGAGGACAAAAATTCAAGTTTTCTTTACATGCAAAAGTCATGACCTTTTAAAAAATTCATATTATATACATATATTTAGAGCTACTAAGTAAGTTTAGCAAGACCACACCATGCAAGATCAATATGCACAAACTGCACACAGTGTAGTTATAATATATACACAGATTATATCTGTTAGTAATAAATAATTCCAAAACAAAATCAGGGAAACAATTCTATTCATAATAGTATCAAAAAGAATAAAATATTTAGAAAGAAATTTAATGAAACCCTCACAAGACTTGTACAAAATAATGCTGGGGGGATTTCAAGTACTAAGTAAATGTAGAACTATATCACATCCATGGACTAAAATTCTCAATAGTGATTACAGTTATTCCTAAATTGTGCTATAGATTCAATTAAATTCCTAACCAAATCTCATCTATTTTCTCCCATCACTACTTACTCAAATAAATATTTTACCTAGATTCTGAATTAAGCCATTTGATTTGTTCCATTTTTACTATTCATAAAAAAACAATATTTGAATGAGTCAAGTGGTCAGTCACATCAATTTTTAAGCATCTTGAATGAACTGAATAACATGAACTCCATGCACTTCAGTACGTGTCGACACTGACAAAATCTATTGCCACTAACCACTTTCCCACAACACGACAATTGTATAGCCATCAAGTAACATCCTGGTGATGACAGCAAGTTAGTCTTTGTCATTCAACAGTGTGTATTGTAATCTACTATCCTGCCAAATAGTATGCAAGTTTCAGGTTTTGAAAAAATGGAAGAGAAAGTTCCTGCCCTGGGGGTTCTGGAGTCAACTAATGACAGACATAATAAGAGACTATTTGCTCTACAGTTTCATCAGAGTTATAATGGGGTATATTTGGAAGAGGTCAGTAATGGTGAAATATGTTTTCTTTATTTTTTCATTGTTTTTCCTCAATAATCTAAATTTCCATCAGTTTTTTTTTCATGATCTCATTATAATTGATGACAAGGCAAGTAAAAGATTCTCACAAATATACCCTAGAAAAATACAGTTCATGGAAGTAACTATATTACATATCCTTACAGTTTCAAGTGCTATAATCTGAAAATACATACCAGGAAAAGAATGGCTTGGCCCAAACCACTAAGGTTGGTAACAGTTCTCTTTCATTAAGAGAAACTGTTGAGGGAACACTGGATAAAACTCATGATTGAACATAGGCATCTACATTTATTTCCTACCAACTTAAAACAGATATAAAGGGACTTTTAAATGATATCAACTTACAACAAATATGATAACAAAAAAGTTTGGAAAGTCAAAAGAAGATGAATACACAAATTACAGACATTCAAAATGAATTATAAACTGGTTGTAAGAAAACTGAAAGCTTTAGGTTTCAGGGATTTATGGTACAACTCAAGTGCAAAATGGCTGGATGTCCATTTGAGTAGAAAATATTTCTCTATGTTTACTTACTTTATGTAAAATAAATAAATAAACAAGAAAATAAATAATTGGATTTTATTTTCAAATGTGGGGTCTTTAGGCTTCCAACTATGATAAGTAGCTGCAAGTATATAGCAATTATTGTACACATGTATTTTCTGATTATTTATTTTGACACTCCTGATTTTTACCCTATCTGTATAAGATGGATGTGTATTTATCCACAAATTGCTAATGCAGAGATGGAACATGAGAGTAGCAACAAATTACTGTCTGTGTAGTGAATTCTGAGACACCTGCAAACTCCCCACCCACCTGTAGGCAGGAGATGGAAAGATCACCCTCTGCAGATTCTCAAAAACTCAGTATGAAAGACAGAGCTGGTAACATCAAGGTTTTCCCAATCATAGAGTAATATCCATTAGTCTTCCACCATCAGGACTGTCTTAAATCAACTTACTGCCCTACTGGTTTAAAAAAATGCAGATTGCTAGGCATCTGAGGAAAGTTGCTAAAATAAAGTTGCAAGAAAAAACATAAAATTTCTGAGAAACAATTTTCAAAATTAGGAGGAAATAAACGTTCAGGAATAAGGAAACAAAATGAATCCCACTATCTATCTAATAACTACCCACAAATCTGTAACAGAAATATTCTAATAATGGAAGGTACTTCAACTTTTAAAAACAGATATCCAGAGAAATAAACACACACATTGACATTAAACACACACACACACACATTGAATATATATGTAGTATGAACACAAAATATGGTGAATATTTAAAATAAAACATTTTTAACTTTATGAAAGAAAAACACACATTGTCATGAATCTCCTCAACATGCACCTTCTTTTCAAACACCCAATGTCATCATTTTTGACACTTCCAGAAGCAATTTTTGAAAGTACTCTCTATGAATATCTTTTCATGGCTGCCTTGGTGTGTTCTGAACTGATTCAAAACATTTATGGCAATTCCTGTCAAATAAAAACTCTAAAAGTGTGTCCTCATTCACCTTATTCACCAAATCTGGCAAAGTGATCTTTCCGGCACTTCTCCAAAGTCAAAATGACCATGATAGAAGGTGTTGAATAGATGTAGGACATTTGTGCAAACTCAACAACACAGCTAAAGACTTTCATGAAAGCAGACTTCCAGTTCCATTCAACCCAGCTATTCCCCTCCTGGGTATTTTCCCAGAAGAACTGAAAAGGTCATATCACGATGATATATGTTCACCGATGTTCATAGCAGCACAATTTGTAATAGCTAAATCTTGGAAACAACCCAGATACTCATCAACTGCAGAATGGATGAACAAGATGTGGTATTTTATACAATGGAATATTACTCAGCTATAAAAAGGATGACTCGTGAGGCCTTCATAGGCAAATGGAGACAACTTGAGGCTACCCTCATTGAAATAAATAAGAATCATATTTATAAATATCACATTGTGTCTCTAGCATAAAAAGTAATAATAAATGTAGGAGTAATAAAACCCAAAGTATGTAATTGCTATTGTAAAAAAGAGAGGAAAGGAAAGTACTCAAAAGGATATAGCTGCATGTATGTTTACGTGTGTAGGATTGATAACCATATTACTAAGTTTTTGTTGGATAGGTGAACAGGACCGTTTGCAGTCTCATTGTTTTAATGTCCACTTTGTATGCTTTACTTTTGTAACTTGAGCAACAACTTCTAAGAGGACAATATGTGATTATCAACTAGTGATTTCTTACTGTTTATTTTTTAAATTGTTTTATTTCTACCCTCTTTCTGTTTTTCTTTTTTTTCTTTAAATAAAATAAAATTAAAAAAAGAAAGAGGACTTCCAGAATTGCTACAGAAAGTGAACAAAATTGTGGGATACTTTTGCTCAAAATGTAGATGAGTATTTTGAGGGAAACTGTTGGCAACTGTATCTTTTACTATAATAAATTTTTCAAATTTAAATATTTACTATGTTGATCACTCTCTATAAGTATCACAATATATATTACCATACTTATATATAATATCATAGCATGTAATCAATAGCTAATAATAGAAATTTTGAAATATAAAAATTGAGAAAATCTTCTATAACATAATGCTAAAAGACAGAAAAGAGAAATTTAGGACCAGACTAGAAAATTGAGCATCTGAAAAATAAGAAGGCTCAAAAACATTGAAAGGAAATAAATTATTAATAAAATAAGTAAAGAAAAACTTTAGAACTGAGGTGTACATAACTTTCCTAACTGAAATAACTTACTGACACATCAATACAAGTGAAGGTAGAATCATAATAAGAAACAAAATTTGTAAATTTATTAAAACTTGAAAGAGTAGAACTGAGTTCTTGAAAATGAAAATAATGACATGTAAAGAACTGAGAAGCAGAATATCATTAAAATTCCCAGCATCCATATGACAGTTCAAAGGTATAGCCCTCAAGCTATCAATCATGTGTGAAGATAGGAAAGGATTTTTTTCATGAAAGTAAGGTTCAGAAATCTTACTTCTCAAACATTCTTTATTAGAAAACTACTGAAAAACGTGCTCCACTGAATTGACAGTGAAAACCCAGAGGAAGAAATGCAATTCAGAGAACAGATGAACCATCCCAGGAGAGGAGGGGAATCCAGAAGAGCAATGCCCTGAGCTCAGAGCATGCCAGAGGTTCCAAAAAAAAGGAGCATAGTTATTCTTTTTTGAGTTTTCATAAATTGCATTTACACAATTATGCTAATATAAAGACAATATGAAATTATATTGGAGAATGGAAGCAAAAATAGTACCATTTGGTGATAACACTAAAGAAAGAAAAGAGACTTATGATCTTTATTTCCCAATGAGAATTCAATAATCTAAAACCAGAACACTAAAATCATGTAATAGGCATGCTATTTGGGGACATGGAAGTAAATACCAGCATGAATACTAAGTTTGGTTAAAAGATTGTTTCTGGAAATAGAAATATGTGCATCTGGATTGCAGGTTCTACTTTCTTTAACCTACAAATTGTTTGACTTTTAAACTGTGTGTCTTTATGACAAAAACAATTTAACAAAAAAACAAAAAAGACACCCTTAGTTACCCATGTTGTTCATTTGTTATTTGCCTGCTTCTTGACATAATCTATTCTTTCTAATAAGAGGAAAGCCTATTAATTTCCTTTCCCCATCATTCTTAGCTACTTCAAAGGATTTATTGAATTTTTATAAACTTGAAGCATGGTGCTGGCTCAAGCAGGAATTTAAAATTGATTCCCAAAGAGTTATATACTTGTATGTGAAAAAATTTTGGATGACAGATACTAATAAGGCAAAAAGCTGAATAAGGAAACAAGATCAAGGCTTTGATTACCCGTACATCTCCTATAGCTTCTGAATGTCAGAAACTAACACTACATCTATGTAGAGGAATGGTACTTCTGTGCCCAAATTCCAACTCTTAAAACCTTTTTATCCTGGAAGGTATTGTGGGTTGATCAAATATCACAGAAAATATAATAAGAGAAAGAACAAATGTAGTTGAATTGAAAAACAAAAGCAAAGTGGTTAAAGCTCATAGTACCCTCACTATTTATTGTTATTGAACTTTCTTAGGAAAAATTGGAGCTACAAAGAGAATACTTTAGTTGAAATGAGAATTATTTCATTAATATGAACTCAACCTCATGTGTGGCAGTCATGAAGATATAGTTAGTTTCTGGGTCGTGTCTGCTTCAATGTGCTGAATTTATTCAAACATTTACTTTCTATGATCCTTTTGACTTTAAAGAAGAGCCACAAGTTTCAAGCTGTTAAATTCAGTAAATAAGGTTGATGAGGACACAACATGTTTTTATGTCTGTTCTTTAGAAGGAACTAGGCAGCAGCATTAAACATATTTTTTGAATCAAACCTCATAAAAATACTTAGAAAAGAGGGCTTCCAGAACAGCCTAAGAAAGTGACAAGAATGAGAGGTTAAGTATGTTTGAAATAAGAGGCAATAAGCCAGGCGTGGTGGCTCATGCCTGTAATCCCAGCACTCAGGTGGCTAAGGCAGGAGGATTGTTGCGAGTTCAAGACCAGCATAGGCTACAAAGTGAGCTCAAGGCCAGCCTGAACTGCACAGAGAGACCCTGTCTCAAAAAAAGACCAACAACAACAACAAAAAAGAAATAAGAGGCAATATTTTGAGGAAAATTAATAATAGTGTTTTTCACTAGAATAAATTTTTAAAATTAAAATACCCATCGTATATTATAATCAACACTTGTATGTTACAAAAATCAATCAACTTACAGTAAAAAAAAAAACTAAAGGTGACTTCCAGAATTGTAAAATCATATTGAGTGATATTCTGTACCAGTGGAGATTTATTAAGTGCACTGAAAAATAATTGACTGGCAGAATCCTGGCTGCATATGAAAAATCATTGTAATTATCAAAAAATGCTATTAAGAAGATGATCTTACAAGACACTGACATAATAAATGAAGAAATAATTACTAACAAGCCTCCATTTTGTAATTCAACATAGATTTAATTAAATAAAAGATACTCAGAAATCTTCAGAAAACACTAACCAACACATATGATACGATATCATATATATTATATATGATCAGAACACAGTTTAGGCAGTGAAAATAAGTGATAAAAATATTTTTATCTATAACTTTTGCCCCAAACAATCTCATATTAGGAATTTTCCCAAAAATACCACAGACACACAAATATCTAAGCACAAAGACATTCAGTACAGTATTATATAATAAAATATGAAAATTTCTACAATTATTAATTTTAAAATTTTCAAATGATACACCTGAATATGTAATACACAAAATACACATGTAATATCTTGAACACATGTATAGTAATACATGTAAGAAATTTTTAATGAAAAAGCTTAAATATTTACCTGTTTTTGTATTTCCAATTTATATTATTAAAAGATACACCTATATGCACAGATGTGAATGTCTATGTTTAAAATAAGAGTCCACACTCTCTGATGGGAATGGTTACCTCTGGGAAGTTTTATGGAAAGGGGATGATCATAGAGAGGGTATGCACTTTGTACCAGATCCTCTAACTTTGGATCCTAGATCTGACATTTAATTCTGTTCTTTCTGATATCCTCATCTATAGTATGTGTTCATGTCAGTATTCCACTTAATAGGCTTGGCACATAATGAGCATTATATCAATTGCAGAGCAGTAAATAAATATTCATCAGTACTGGGAGAAGTCTTAGCTTTTCTTCTGCAATCGATGTTTTATTTAACTATTGCAGAATATATTGATGTAGCATTATTTTATATTAAAGAAAGTCAAAATTTCAAACAGAAATTTTGATGTTACTGCCATAATGATATGTCTGATGGTTGAGTTCCAAGACCTCCTGCCCATTCACTGATTGATGAACTAAAGTGCTCAGAGTAAATAATTACCCCTCTAGTATCTCAAGGGGGGAAATAATTGCTCTCTCCCCTTAATGAATCCCAGAGTGCTGTGTACATAATGGGTGGGCACAAAGTGTTTGCAGATAATGATTATGGTGAGGATGCTGATGGCTGTGACATACTAATGCTTAATTTAAAAATCATCCGGCAAATGTAACACAAAATATGGTACTTCTAAATTTTGCCTGCACCAGAAACAAATTCAATCAGATTATTAATACAGTAATTCAGTGCACATTGTATTATTGATTGCTTTGGTGCCTTCCTGAGCTTTTACTTATTAGCATGACTTAATTATTACTTCAGATGATTCACAGGGCATAACAAGGTCTATTTCTATTATTTCAGTTTTAAAAGTTGGTCTCCTGCAAGCACTTTTTAAGTTAAATGCGTGAAGTGGTTGGATCAACTAAATTATACTTAATCCCTCCAGCAAGATTTGCAGTTGGGGGAGTATTTTCTATCTCTAAATTGCAATGCTTCTTTGTTGCTAAAGTGACTTAGTCCTTTTCTGTGTGTATGAGTATCCATGCATGGAAAGAATGCTGGGGAGATGGTGACATCTGTCCATTCTAGCTCTATCCTTGTATTAGGGGTGATTATTCTTTATAGTTGAGTAGTACTCCATTGTGTAAAAATACCACATTTTTTTAATCCATTCCTCAGTTGATTTAGGTTATTCCCAAGATCTGGCTATTACAAATTGTGCTGCTATAAACATGGGTGCACATATAGCACTGTGATAAGATGTTTTCAATTCTTCTGACAATATGCCCAGAAGTGGAATAGCTGGGTCAAATGGGACATCCAAATCCAGTTCTTTGAGGAACCTCCAAACTGACCTCCACAGTGGTTGCACCAGTCTGCACTCCCACCAACAATGCAGAAAGGTTTCTTTTCCCCCACTGCCTCCCCAGCACTTTTTGTTGGTAGTTTTCTTTATCCTGGCCATTCTTTCTGGAGTGAGATGGAATCTCAGTGTTGTTTCAATTTGCATTTCTCTAATGACCAATGATGCTGAACATTTTTCATGTATTTATTTGCCATTTGTATTTTTTCATCTGAGAACTGTGTATTCATCTCAGATGCCCATTTTTGGATTGGGTCTTTGAATTTTGGGGGTCTGATTTTTTAAAATTCTTTATCTGTTATAGACAGAAATCCTTTGTCTGAGGAACAGTTGACTAAGATTTTTTCCCAGTTTATGGGTTTTCATTTAACTATGCTGGAGATTTCTTTTGACATGCAAAAACGTTTTAAAAAGGCATGATCCCAGTTATTAATTCTGAGAAGTATTTCCCATACAGTTTGATGCCTGTTTATGAATTCTCTACCAACCCCTATGTCTTTAACATTTCTACCTACCTTGTCTTCCAGCAGATTTAGTGTTTCTTTTTTATTTTATTTTAAAGAGAATAAAACAAAAGAGGACAGATCTAAGCAGATCAGAACAGAACAATGTAAGCAACACAGCACTTCACAACAAGACAACTGGATATTAACAGTAGCTATCATAATGTCTCATTCTTTGAAATAGTTGAGCTTATATTTACAAACAATACTGTCAAACATAACAAAGTAGAATAAACAACGCAAGAGAATGGAAGTATTCCAAGACATTCTGAACCAAATAACCAAAGATGAACAATGGCTGCTATATTATTTCATTTTCCATAAAATTTTTGTTTTTACTATCATATATATTAAAATCCAATAAGACACAACATGATAGAACCAATGGTAATAGAAAAACAAAAGCACAGTAGGACTTCAGAGCAATATGATATTAAATCAACACTGGCTACCATACTGTCTTGTCTTCAAAGTAACTATTCATATGATCATATATATTAAGATTAAACAAAACACAATAAAACCATTTGAACCAATGAATGAAGACATAAGACATCAAAGCAGTATAATGGTGAACCATGATTTCCATAAAATCTTCTGTACTCCTACCATTTCTTACACTAGGGAGACTATATGGTATTTATACATGTGAGTTTGATTTATTCCACTTATGAGTATAGATTCAAGATGCATCCATTTATTTATGAATATCTCAATGTGATCATTCTTTATAGCTGAGTAGTACTCCATTGTATAAAAGAACCATAATTTTTTTATCCATTCCTCAGTTGATGGGCACTTAGGTTGTTTCCAAGATCTGGCTATTTCAAATTGTGCCGCTATAAACATGGGTGCACATATATCACTGTGGTAAGATGTTTTCAGTTCTGCTTGGAATATGCCTAAGAGTGGAATAGCTGAGTCAAATGGGATCTCTAACCCCAGCTTTTTGAGGAATCTCCAGATTGACCTCCACAGTGGTTGCACCAGTCTACATACCCACCAATGGTGTGGAAGAGTCCCTTTTTCCCCACAGCCTCTCCAGCATTTGTTGTTGGTAGTTTTGTTGATCCTGGCCATTCTTTCTGGAGTGAGATGGTATCTCAGTGTGGTTTTAATTTGAGTTTCTCTAATGACCAAAGATGATGAACATTTTTTCATGTATTTATTTGCCATTCTTATTTCTTTCTTCTTAGAAATGTGTGTTCATCTTGGATGCCCATTTTTGGATTGGGTCTTTGAATTTCAGGGGTCTGATTTTTTTTAATTCTTTATAAGTTCTAGATAGAAGTCCTTTGTCTGAGGGACAGCTCACTAAGATTTTTTTCCCAGTTTTTAGGTTTTCTTTTCACTCTGATGGAGATTTCTTTGGACATGCAGAATCTGTTTAAAAAGATATGATCCCAGTTATTGATTCTGGGAAATATTTCCAGTGAAGTTTGGTTCTTGTTCATGAATTCTCTACCTACCCCTATGTCTTCAAGATTTTTACCTACTTTGTCTTCCAACAGATTTAGTGTTTCTGTTTTAATATTTAGATCTTTGATACATTTGGATTTTAGTTTAGTACATGGTGATAGGCATGGGTCTAATTTTAGTTTTTGGCATATGGATAGCCAATTTTTCCAGCACCATTTATTAAAGAGACTGTCATTTTTCCAGTGAACATGCTTGGCTCCTTTATCAAAGATAAGGTGGTTGAGTGTGTTTGTAGTTGTATCTTCTAATCTATTCCATTGATCTTCAGGTCTGTTTTTATTGCAATACCATGTTGATTTTATTACAGTAGCTTTGTAGTATAACTTCAAGTCAGGGATTGGGATACCTCCTACCTTAGCTTTGCTGCTTAGAATTGCCTTTGCTATTCTAGGTCTCTTCTGTTTCCAGATGAATTTTAGGAATGATTTCTCTAGATTGATGAGGTATGTTAGTGGTATTTTCATTGGAATTGCATTGAATGTGTATAACAATTGGCCATTTTTACAATATTTATTCTTCCTATCTATGAACAAGGGATGTTTTTCCATTTTCTGAGGTTCTCTTTGATTTCTTTTTCCGGGTATGATAATTTTCCCTGTACAACTCTTTTACATCTTTCATTAGATTAATTCCTAAGTATTTCATTTTTTTGGATGCTAGTTGAAGGGTGTGGCTTCTCTTATTTTTCTCTTGGTGATTTTGTTGTTAATGTATAAGAATGCTATTGATTTTTGAGTATTGACTTTGTATCCAGCTACTTTGCTGAATTTATTTATTATATCTAGGAGACTTTTAATGGAGGTTTGGGGGTCCTCTCTCTAGAGTATCATGTCATCTACAAATAATGATAATTTAACTTCTTCTTTTCCTATTTTTACTCCTTTTATTTCCTTCTCTTGTCTTATTGCTCTGGCTAGTATTTCCAGTACTATATTGAACAGGAGCAGTGATAATGGACATCCTTGTCTTGTGCTTGATTTTAAGGTAAATGCTTTCAGATTTTGGACATTTAATATGACACTGGCTGTTGGTTTGTCAGAGATGGCCTTTATCATATTGAGGTAAAGACCATCTATTCCAATTCTCTGTAAGATTCTTATCATGAATGGGTGTTGGATCTTATCAAAAGTTTTTTTCTGCATCCTTAGGAGTGATCATGTGATTCTTGCTTTTGACTCTATTGATATGGTACATTTATTGATTTACGTATGTTGAACCATCCCTGCATGCCTGGGATGAATCCCACTTGGTCATGGTATATAATCTTCTTGATGATTTTCTGCATCCTGTTTGACAATATTTTATTGAGAATTTTTGCATCTATGTTCATTAGGGAGATTGGGCTATAGTTCTCTTTTTTAGTTGGGTCTTTCTCAGGTTTTGGTACTAGAGTGATATTTGCTTCCAGGAATGACTTAGGGAGAATTGCTTCTCTTTCAATTTCATTGAAGAGTTTGAGGAGTGTTGGCATTAAATCTTTGAATTTCTTGTAGAATTCTGCTGTGAATCAATCTGGACATGGGCTTTTCTTTGTTGGTAAGGATTTGATTACATTTTCAATTTCATTAATAGAAATTGGATTATTCAGCAGTTTTACATCTTCTCGATCCAGCTTTGGTGGTTCATATGTTTCTAGAAATCTGTCCCTTTCTTCTGTATTATTGAACCTAGGAGAGTAGAGGTTTTCAAAATAGTTGTTGATAATCTTCTGTATTTCCACAGAGTTGGCAGTGATTTCTCCTTTTTCATTCTATATTGCATGAATTTGAGTCTTTTCTTTCCTTTTTTAAATTAGGTTGGCTAAGGGCTTGTCAATTTTATTTATTCTTTCAAAGAACCAACTCTTTGATTCATTAATTCTTTGAATTGTTTTCTTAGTCTCTATTGCATTAATTTCTGCTCTGATCTTTATAATTTCCTCCCTTCTTTTGGCTTTGAGTTTGGCTTGCTCTTCTTTTTCTAGATGTTCCTGTGTAATATCAGGTTGCTTATTTGTGTTCATTCTGTTTTCCTAATGTGGGAACTCAGTGCAATAAATTTTCCTCTGAGAACTGCTTTCATTGCATCCCACAGGTTCTGGTAAGTTGTATTTGTATATTCATTTGCTTGTAGATATTGTTTAATTTCTTCTTTAATTTCCTCTGTGACCCACTGATTGGTCAAGAGTGTATTATTTAATTTCCATGTGTTTGCATGGTTTTTGCAGTTACTTTTTACATTAATTTCCAGTTTCATGGTGCTATGATCCGATAACATGCATGGGATAATTTCTATTCTTTTGCATTTACTTAAATATGTTCTTTGGGTTATTATATGGTCTATTTTAGAGAATGTCCCATGTACTGGTGAGAAGAATGTATATCCTGATGTTGTTGGATGGAACACTCTGTATACGTCTATCAAATCCATTTGTTCACAGGTGTGATTCAGTTCTGTTATTTCTTTGCTGATTTTCTGTCTAGTAGATCTATCCCTTTGTGTCAACGGTGTGTTAAAGTCCCTTGTTATAATTGTGTTATTGCCTATTTGATTTTTCATTTCTGTTAAAACTTGCTTTGTGTAGTTGGGTGCTCTGGAATTCGGTGCATATATATTTAAGATTTCTATCTCTTCCTCTTGCAGTTTTTCCCTAACTAGTATGTAGTGACCTTCTTTATCTCTTTGGACCATTCTTGGTTTGAAGTTCACATGTCTGCAAACAGAATAGCTACCCCCACTTTTTTTTTTTTGAGTTCCTGTTGCATGGAGTATTGTTTTCCATCCTTTGACTTTCAGTCTATGAGTTTCCTTTTGGGTTAGATGGATTTCTTGTAGACAGCATATGGTTGGATGTTGTTTCTTAATCCATTCTGCCAATCTGTTTCTTTTAATTGGTGAATTGAGGCCATTTACATTAATGGTTATAACTGTCATATATTGGTTTATTGTTGACATGTTATTTTTCTGATGTTGTATCTTAGCTTTCCTTTCTGTTTAATTGTCTGTCTTGCTTAGTGGTTTTTTCCTATGTGTATCTAGAATGTCTTTCCATATTCTTTGTACATTTGATTTGGTGATCATGAAGTTCTTCAGCTGTTCTTTGTCATGGGAGTATCTTATTTCTCCATCCATTTTGAAGGACAGTTTTACAGGGTACATCAGTCTGGGTTGGAAGTCATTTTCTTTAAGGATCTGAAAAACTTCACTCCATGCTCTTCTTGACTTCGTTGTTTGTGTTGAGAAGTCTGCTGTGATTCTGATAGGTTTTCCTTTATAGGTGACCTGTCTTTTCTCTCTAACAGCTTTTAATATTCTGTTCTTATGTTGGATTTCTGGGATGGTGATTATTATATGTTTGGGTATAGTTTTGTTTTAGTTATGGCTATTTGGAGTTCTATATGCCTCACTAATCCATATGTCAGTTTCCATATTCATGTTTGGGAAGTTTTCAGCTATTACTTCTGTAAATAGCCTCTTGACATCATTTGTGTTTTCCCCTTCTTTTTCATTTATCCCTATTAATGTTATGTTGTTTTTCTTTGCATCATCTCACAGCTGTTGAATTGTTATTTCCTGATTTCTTGTTATTGTTAGAAAATCTTTCCTTTCCTGTTCACTAGCTGCAATCTTATCTTTGAGGTCTGAGACTCTATATTCACTTTTGTTGAGGCAGTTTTTGCAACTTTCATTAGAGTTTTTGATTTCCTGTAAATCTCTTTGAATCTGCTTAATGCATTCTGTTTGTCTCTTAAACTGTTCATTCAGGGATTCTATCATTTTGCTTTGTTCCTCTAATTGTTTAGCTGTGTCTTTGTGATTTCTTTCACTACTTTTATCATTTCTTCTTTTACCTGGGAGAATATTTCTGATTTGAGTTCCCTCATAGCTTCCTGTACTTGCTTCTTTATTTCAGTTGATATCATTTCATACATTTCAGGTGTATGTGTAGTATTTTCTTCTATGTACATGGCTCCTATTTCTTGGGATTGGCTGGAAGTTTGAGATTGCATTTTGGTCTTTTGTTTTGTCATTTTCCTGTATTTTCATGTTTCCAGAATTTTCCAAAGCTTTCCCTTGCGGTATGGCACCAGTGTGGCTCCCCCTTTGGTGGGCCTGGTCACTGGGTGCAGTCCACTCAAGCCTGTGGAACCTCTGGAGCCTAGTCCAGTGACCCAAGGGGTCTGG
Source organism: Hydrochoerus hydrochaeris (assembly GCA_004027455.1). Classification (NCBI taxonomy): domain Eukaryota; kingdom Metazoa; phylum Chordata; class Mammalia; order Rodentia; family Hydrochaeridae; genus Hydrochoerus; species Hydrochoerus hydrochaeris. The sequence goes on along the minus strand of PVLA01000154.1, from coordinate 230,953 downwards.
GCAGGCACCCAGTCTCCAGGATCAATGGTCCCAAACTTTTCCGGACCTGCCCTGGTGAGCTGTTACTTGCCTCATGCTGTGGCGCCATTTGGCTCCCCCTTCGGCAGGCCTGGCTGCCCTGGTTGAATGAAGGTCACTGGGTGCAGTCCACTCAAGCCCATGGAACCTCTGGAGTCCAGTCCAAGGGGGCTGGGCAGGCACCCAGCCTCTGGGATTGATGGTCCCAAACCCTTCTGGGCTTGCCATGGCGAGCTGAAACTCACCTCATGGCGTGGCGCTGGCTTGGCTCCCCCTGTGATGGGCCTGGCTCCCCTGGTTGAATCACCTTATTTACTTTAAGCCTTCACTGTATATTCATTTGGGAGATTGGGGATCTTGGCCAGGTCCCTGATACCTTCTGTTTCCTTTGTGCCTTGTTCTTCACTGGCTGTCCCAACATAGCCATTTGCATCCTCCAGCAGACCACATTTGCAGTTGTGTTCACTGTGTCTATTTCCACTGTCTTGGCCAAAACCATTAGTGTAGTGCTGGCCTTTAAGGTCACTCTCCTGTCCAGCACTCTTCTGAGCTCTATCACATGGACAGTAAAAGCCTGCAACTGGCCCTGTTTATCATCTGATGCATTGGCTTCTGGGGGATGGAAGATTAAAAAGTCTCTGCAGAAATCCTTTCCTGAGGTATTTTGAGATGATACTTGAGAGTATGGATCTCAACACATGCCAGGTCCAAGAACTGATACAGAATGAGGAGTAGCAGACATGTTGGCATCCCAAGACATTTACTTTCCTCTCACCACTGTTAGACCCCAGCCAGAAAGAGAAGAAATATTCCGGGGGCAGAGCCAGTGATTGCAGCTGCAGAGACACAGCCTCAACAGGGAGCCTGAGCTTGCAAAAGGAGATAGATAAGCAGCACCCCTAAGTAGCGGTACATTTAAGATACCGATCAGGGTTTCTGATTTAATATTTAGATCTTTGATTCATTTTGACTTTAGTCCATGGTGATTTGCATTGGTCTAGTTTTAGTTTTTGGCATATGGAGAGCCAGTTTTCCCAGCACCATTTATTAAAGAGACTATCTTTCTTCCAGTGAATGTGTTTGGTTCCTTTATCAAAGACAAGGTAGCTGAGTGTGTTTGTAGTTGAAGTTATACTTTCTAATCTATTCCATTAATGTTCAGGTTTGTTTTTATTCCAGTACCATGCTAATTTTATTACAGTAGCTTTGCAGTCTAACTTCAAGTCAGGGATTGTGATGCCTCCTGCCTTGACTTTATTGCTCAGAATTGCCTTTCTTATTCTAGGTCTCTTCTGGGTCCAGGTGAATTTTAGGAGTGATTTCTCTAGATCTGTGAGGTATGTTAGTTTTATTTTCATTGGTGTTTCATTAATCTGTAAATCAATTTTGGGAGAATGACCATTTTCACAATATGTATTCTTCCTATCCATGAACAAGGGATGTCTTTCCGTTTTCGGAGGACCTCTTTGATTTCTTTCTTCAGGGTATTATAATTTTCCCTGCATAGACCTTTTACTTCTTTTGTTAGATTGAATCCAAAGTATTTCATTTTTTAGATGCTATTGTGAAGAGTGTGGCTTCCATTATTTCTCTCTCAGCGATTTTGTTGTTTGTGTATAGGAATGTTACTGAGTTTTGAGTGTTGACTTTGTATCCATCTACATTACTGAATTTAGGAGTCTTTCAATGGTGTTTTGGGTGTCTTCTATGTAGAGTATCATGTCATCTGCAAATAATGATAATTTAACTTCTTTTTTTCCTATCCTTCCTCTTTTTATTTCCTCTCTTGTCTAATAGCTCTGGCTAGTATTTCAAGCACTATATTGAATAGGAGTGGTGATAATGGACATCCTTGTCTTGTTCCTGATTCTAGGGTAAATGCTTTCAGTTTTTGGCTGTTTAATATGATGCTGGCTGTTGGGTTGTCATAGATGGCTTTTATCAGATTGACACAAAGACCATCTATTCCAATTTTCTGTAAGGTTCTTATCATGAATAAGTGTTGGACTTTAATGAAAAAGCTTTTTCTGCATCTATAGAAATGATCATCTGATTCTTGCTTTTGGCTCTATTGATATGGTGGATTACATCTATTGATTTGCATATATTGAACATCCCTGCATTCCTGGGATGAATCCCACTTGGTCATGGTGTATAATCTTCTTGATGATTTGCTGCATCCTGTTTGCCAATATTTTATTGAGAATTTTTGCATGTATATTCATTAGGGAGATTGGCCTGTAGTTTTCTTTTTTGGTTGGGCCTTTCTTTGGTTTTGGTATTAGAGTACTACTTGCTTCCAGGAATGAGTTAGGGAGATTTGCTTCCCTTTCAATTTTATTGAAGAGTTTGAGGAGTATCGGCATTAAGTCTTCTTTGAATTTCTTGTAGAATTCTGCTGTGAATCCATCTGGACTTGGGCTTTTCTTTGTTGGTAAGGATTTAATTACATTTTCAATTTCATTATTTGAAATTGAGTTATTCATCAGTTTTACATCTTCTTGGTTCAGCTTTGGTAATTCATATGTTTCTAGGAATGTGCCCATTTCTTCTGTGTTACCAAGCCTATGAGAGTAGAGGTTTTTGAAATAGGTATTGGTGATCTGTACTTCCACATGGTCTGTAGTGATTTCACCTTTTTATTCCTTATTGCATGAATTTGAGTTTTTTCTTTCCTTTTTTATAAGGTTATCTAGAGGCTTATCAATTTTATTTATTCTTTCAAAGAACCAACTCTTTGATTCATTGATTCTTTGTATCGTTTTCTGATCTTTATAATTTCCTCCCTTCTTTTGACTTTGGGCTTGACTTGCTATTCTTTTTGGAGGAAGTTGGATCTAGAGTGTGTGAATATGGATTAAAGGCTATATGAGAACCATTTTAGTCAACTGATTGGTTTATTAGGGGTCTGAGTATGAATAATGGGAAAGCCCACCCTGTATGTGGATGGAACTAATCAACAGCGTTGTGTAACCTGAATGAAATAAAAGGGAAAGGAAGGCTCTACACTTTCCCATGATAATGAATGCTAAAAAACCACAAAATAAGAAACCTTGCTCATGGGGCTTACAATACACAATTTATACCCGCAGTTATGCAATAAGCAGTTAGTATTGTGTAGACTAGATTGATCTTGGTTTAAGAAAGAAGTAGAATTTAAATTTAGACTTAAAAATGTGTGAGAAAAGACAGACCATTCTGACTTCCTGACAAAAGTCAGGAAGAAGCATCAAATACTTGTGAAGTCAAACCCTACATCTCTACAGTACTGGGCTCAAAGTTTAAGCAAATGTTGGCCTGATGAGACAGATTCATTATGAAGACAAGGCACCTACTGGAAAGCCAGTTTATTATTATTATTATTATTATTACTATTATTATTTTGTTAGTGGGAATCAAACTTATAACCTTGCACTTACCAGACTGCTGCTTATGCCACTGAACTTTACCCCAAAGTCAGTCTAAATTGAAGAGAGTTACTCAGCCTTTGCTTAAGATCTGATCACTTCAAAAAAAAAATTTAATCCCTTCAAAAATGATGAATTGTAAGCATCAAATGGTTTATGAATCATTGATCATTCCCCAGAAACCTGCCCTATTGTTCCCAATTTCAAGGCAAGCAGCCTTCAAAAACAAACAGAAAGAATGAATAAAAACTTAACGTCCATAAAAAATTCAGTATGTACTCAAGATAGAAGGTATTAATAATAGTAGATCTGTAGTGTCTAGAGAAATAAACAGTATTACTTGTGAAGACAGTGGATAGGTCACAATGCAGGTGCTTTCATGATCTTCTCCACTAGATAGCAGTGTCTTGCATCACCAGGAACTCTGGTGGTATATCAAGCAGGGATTAGTTGCACAAAGGGGGACTTGATGACTAGCAGAGACTATCTTAAAAACATCCTTCATTCATGACAATTTGCACCAAGATAAAAATGAATTTACTGAAGCAGAAAACCCAACATACAGCAAACTAGCAAGTTCACATGATGCCCTGAACCATCAAGTTTCTATATAATACTAACTGTGCTGAGGCCAGCTTTACTCAGATAGAAACATTAACAAAAATGTTTCTTGAGGGACCTTTTTGTATTTATATGAGCTTCTGATATCTAACTCATGTTACAACTGTAACTTACATTACAACTGAAGCCTTCTGACCCAAGGATAGAGCCTGTTAGTAAGAGTCTCTGTCATCCAATAGCTGGTATCAAATTATTAGTTGGTCTTAATCAGACTCAGCTGAGTCTGATTAAGAGTATAGAATGATTGCACTAAAGCTCTTAGTGAGGCTATTAGAAGGGAGAGAAATTGAGCCTTTAGCCATCCAGACTTATTCATCCTTAGCAATAGTCTATGAAACAAACATTGTTCACTGTAAACATTATCTTAAAGGGAAGAAGATAATACTGCATGCAGATGTGTTCTAAGAACACAGAAAAGAATTCTGTGGAGAGTGGAAGACTCAAAAAAATTGAGTTTAAGAAGATTTTAGATGCAATGGCAATCCTTCACAACACTTAGCATTATCTGGTAAAAATATTGAGGTACATATATGTGTGTGTGTGTGTGTGTGAGAGAGAGAGAGAGAGAGACAGACAGAGAGAGACACAGAGAGAGAGAGACAGAGAAAGGAGGAGAGAGAGAGAGAGAGAGAATCCAAAGGAGAGGAATCACAGAACAGTTTGTGACTCAGAAATGTATAGCTTTGGAGAAATGAATTATATGTAATACACACAGGGATGATATTTAAAAATGCAATTATCTCTCTGTATCCATGGCTCCACATCTGGGTACTCAACAATCACAGATTGGAAATATTTAGGAATAAGTATACCTTTACAGACTTTTTTCATGTACAGACATTTTGTTGTCATTATTCCATACAGAATAAACTATAACAACTATTCACATAGCATTTACATTGTATTAGGTACTGTAGGTAGTAACCTAGTGATTAGTTAAGGTGCATGGGGGGTGTGCATAGGTTATGTGTAAATACATTACTATGCTACAGAACTTGAGAATCTGTGCATTTTAGTGTCCTCAGAGAACCAATCCCCTGTAAATACTTAGGGATGATTATAATTAGTTGATTCAACAAAGTGAATTCTACAAACATACATAAAAATAATTTCCATACATATCAATTATACATATAATTGAAAAGCATATGGGCCATTTACTAAATGTCAGTAAATTTAAATGTGACATCATTTTATTAAGTAGGTGATATCTTACCAAGAAGGGTCAATTTTATTTTAAAAAAGAAAATTCAGATACCATGAAAACATTTTACTGACCTAGTTTTGTTTCTACATTGAATTGAAGAAGGAGGAATAAATGTGTAAAATAGAAAACAAACAAACAAACAAAAAACGTAATTCATTCTTATTTCTTTTTGTTTCATTCTTCTTTTAAATATCACTTCAAGCTCTCTAACACTGTCTTTTACTTTCCCTAAAGAGTTAGGGAAAAGTTGACTCTACGAATTAGTAATTTATATCTCTTTATTTATAATCAGTAGACATAATCCCCAACTATATATATGTATATGTGAGATTTTTCTTCAATTCTGTATTTTGTATAAATATTATAATAGTTATTATCAACTGGACCCCCAAGTCATTTTCCCCTCTTCCTTTTATTAATAAATCACACACACACACACACACACACACACACTCATACTCAAGTTAAAAAAGTTGAAAGACCATCCCACTAGATTGTATTTCTCTGAACAGAGCTGTTGCATTACAACCAGATTCTCATCAAGAAAATATGGGTAGTGCATCTCAGGGGTATCTCTTTTACGTCTTTTTTTTTTTTTTTCCTCTTTCTAACTTGTTGGGCACATAAGGATAGCTAGAGCAGTGAGATGGAAACCTCATGCTAATGTTGCCAAACATGAACATTTCTCAAGGATATGCCTCAAGGAAAAATGTTATTATATAAAAAGGAAATATATATTTTACTTAAGATTCCTAAGTTCTAGGCTTTTGGTATAACAATTTAGTTTTCATTCTAAATATTAAACTACAGAAAATTTCCAACTTATCCTAGAACTGTATTAGAAGTATGCAGTTTTTGTGTACGTATTTTTCATCTAGTTTATCCTGCTCTTACAACTTTCTTAATGTTTACTTTACTGTGCAAAATTTCAATAATTTATTGACTATCTAGATTTTTCACTAACACTTAAAATGGGTGGGCATAATTTTTGTTCACTGGGAGTTCATATATTTGTAATTTTTCAAAAAATTTTTTCAGGCCACTTATAGAAATGAGCTCTGAAGATACCAAATATTACTCAATACATTAAATCTATATCTGCTAGAGTATAGAACGATTGCACTAACGTAAGTCACTCTTTCTAGCTGACATCCAAAGATTTCCACTCTGATAAGGCTGCAGTGATTATCATCAAAACAAGTACCTCGGTACATGGATTTGCAATGCTAATTGACTACTTTGGTAGAAATAAAGCTACACAATTTTTCCAATGAAACTGTTTTAGACTGTAGAGAGTATTGTGGTTTCCATATGCAAAAGGCATCATTAATTTGTGCGCTCTATTTCACAGTCTCCTTCTTTTTTATAATTAGAGATTCTATCTACTGCCAATAGTGGGAAAATTCTTATTATTCTTGTTGCTTCTCAGAATGTTTGCCATCTTCAAATTTTTAAGAATAACTGCTTAATTATATTCTTGTGGATTGTAATAATCAGTCAACAAGGTATCTGTTACAAAGAAGCAAATATGATACAAATAATAGAACAGAGTCTTTTTAACAAATGCAGAACAACTGGAAGTCCATAGGCAAAAAAAGCAAAGAAAAGCTGGACATAGGCATTATACTGTTCATAAAAATCATCTCAAAGTGGGTCACAGACCTAAATGCAAAATGCAAAACTATAAAAATCATGGGATATTATATAGAAAAAATATAGTTGACACAAAGTTCAATGATGTCTTTTTAGATGCACCATCAAAGGCAAGGTACATAAAAGAAAGAATGGATAAAATGAACTTTGAAATTAAAATTAGGAGCTCTGAGAAAAATATTATTGAGACAGTAAGAGAAACCATAGTCTGAGAGAAAATATTGTGAAAAATTTTTCTAGTGAAGGACAATAATTCAAAGGACTCTTAAAATGTAACAATAAAAAAGCAAACAACCCAGTTTTTTATAACAACTCACCAAAGAAGATGTACAGAAGGCAAATGAGCATGTAAAAAGATGCTGTACATTATATATCATAAGGAAAATGCAAGTTAAAACAAGAGTGAAACACCAGTGCCTATGATTAGAATGCTTCAGATCCCCCACACTATCAACAGCAAGTTATAACAAAGATGTAGAGCAACAGGAACTTTTATTCATTGTCTTTGGAAATACAAAATGGACCTGCCACTTTGGAAATCCGTTTTGCAACATCTTTCAAAACTAAACATACTCTTGCCCTACATATGATTGAGCAATAGTGCTCTTTAGTAGCTACCTCAAAAGGATTGAAGGTTTAGGTCCACACAAAGCCCTGCACCTGGATATTTATAAGAGCTTTATTCATAATTTCCAAAACCTGGAGGAAACCAAAGTGTCCTTCAATAAGTGAATGAATAAACTGAGGCATTCAGATCAATAGGCCACTACTCAGTGCTAAAAAGAAATAAGGTATCAAGCTATGAAAAGGCATGCAAGACTGACATATACTATAGTAAGTGCATATTACTAAGTGAAAGAATTCAATCTGAAATGGTTACAATGATACAATTCCAACTTTATAACATTCTCAAAAGAGCAAAATTATGGATGCAGCAAAAGGTTAGTGGTTGCTAAGAGTGGCATGGGACAGAATCACAGGAACACAGAATTTTTAGCATTTTGAATGTCCTATAGAATGATTATAATAATTGTAATTCTACAATGATGAATGCGTATTCTGATGCATTTATCTAAGCTCATAAAATATATAACATCTAGAGTGAACCATCATGTGAACTCTGACCTTTGAGTGATAATGACGTGTTGAGAACTGTCATCATTTATAATAAATGTGCCATTCTGGTAGGGGATCAATGAGGATATTGTACATGCATAAGAGTAGGGGGCATGTGGGAAATCTCTATGCCCTTTGCTTTATGTTTCTGTGAACTAAAACTGCCTTGAAAAATAAAACCTGTTTTTCAAAAGGCCAGATTTTAGATTTTGCTTCATTAGACTATCTCTGTCTTGTTTCATAGTAGGTCATACTGTTTAATAGTTCACATTTATAGAGCATTGCTTTTAGAAAATTGTGTTCAAAATTTAACTATGCCATTTTAAATTGATAACATGTGTTATATCTAGATTTATATCTAGATGTACCCCTAAAACCTCTTTCACGCATAAGTGAGCTTTTTGAGGGAGTGACAGGATCATGGGGGTGTGGTATTCATTAGTTATTAGCTTGCTGGTGAGTTTACAGCTAACTGTGATGTTGGGAAATAAAGCCTGGTCAGAGGTGGTGGGTCACTGCAGGCCTGGTCTGAAAAGTGTAACTCTGGTCCTTTCTCCCTTAATCACTCTCTTCTTCCTGCCTGCCATGCCATAAGCTTTTTCTCTGCTTCCAGATCCCTCTGCCATGCTGCCTTGCTTTGGAGCCAGCCAACTACAGGCTGAAACTTTTGTAAACTCTGAGCCAAAATAAACCTTTCTTCCCTAAAGTTGTGGGTATTTGGCATTGTGTCTCAGCAAAAGAAAGTAACTAAAAGGATATGCAACATATTAATATGTTGCCAAGGATAGAGTTTTAAAGATCATCTATATGTCATATAACCAGATGACATAACATTTTGGACCATAAGAGAGAGACATTTTTTATTACAGAAAAATAGTAACACAGCTAATAGATCCAAGAAGAGATGTGCTTAGCATACACTGAAACATTCAGGAAATACCAAAATGCATTAGATTGGGAGGAAATCTCTACTTTCCATGATGGTATCAAAACTCCTAGCCCAATACTTCTACATACAATTCTAACAGACATCTCAAAATAACATATCTAAAGTTGAGCTCCTGATATTTACCTTAAACTTGTTTTTCCTTGTTTGCTTGTTTGTTTTACAAATGAAGTTCAAATTTGGATTCCTTCTATACTTTCTTTTTTGTGTACTTCTCATGTTCAATGCACCAGAAAATTCTTTGCCATTTCAAAACACATCTACAAACAAATCTCTCTCCTACTATCTTGGCTGAAAATCGTCTTCTCTTTCTAGGCTTATTGCAATACACACATAACTCAATTATCTACTTTCATCCCCTTTTTTCACTTAGTAATACATATTTAAGTCTCTGATATGTCTTGTAATGCCTTGATAGCTTATTCAATCTATATTTGTTACTTAATTATGCTTTCCAAATGTCACGTTAACTATATTATTTCTTTTTATTGTAAGGAGAATAAAACCCAACAAAACAAAACAGGGTAAAGCAAATCCAAACAAGGCAGCGAAAGTGAAACAGAATTTTGAAGCAGGATAATAGGAAATCAACAATGGCTACTATAATGTATCTTGTCATTTTCACAATAGTTGTCCATTCCATCAGACATAGTAAAATCAAATAAAACAGAATAAAACTAATCAAAACAGAACATTGAATAAAACAAAATAATAAATCAGAACAAAAACAAAGCAGTGAGAACAATATTGGATTTCAAAAACAAGACAGAAGAAAATCCCCTATATTTGCTATATTGCGCACTATTATTCTCCTAGTAGATGCCCAGACTACTGGCGTTAGGCCTGCAAAGTCAATCAAACAATACAAGCACTTAAGTTGTTTTTGTACTTCAGTTGCTATCAACTCAGCCTGTCCTCCAAACCAGCCAGTTACTTGAGCAAGGAGGGGTTCTTGATTCTCAGCCCACATGCCTGTCTGCTTCTTGATTTGCTCCTCCCAAACCCAGCCTGACTTCTGCTGATTCATGGGAGGGATGAACTGGTTCTCTCTTCCTGAGCCACACATGGTTTGCATGGCTTACTGGAATGGTGAACTGGATTTGTGATGTGCTCCTCCCAGACCTAGCATAGCTTCTTTAACTACATTATTTTAACTATTATATTCAGAAAAGAGAGCAGAGGAAAAGATATTTCACTCTTACATATTCATCTAAGAATTTTCTGGTTGATATCAGACCTAAGTTTCTACTGAACTATGGAACTATATGTTTTATTTTAATTAATTACTTTAAATTAAAAAACAGATTATTATTAAAAAATCTAACTGTGAAATACAACTTTTAATTGCATGGGAATTTTCTTTAATTTAATTGCTAAAAAAATTTGCAGGGAAGACAGTCAGACCTTAGCCTTTTTCTGTGAGTAAGCACCATTTGCAGACTGACTGCAGGGGAAGAGAACAAGAAGTCACCAAGAAGCAAGCCCTCTCTTTGAATCAGCACCATGCATAGGCTACCAGGAGGAGAGATACACCCCAATCCCTTCCAGCTTTCGGGCTGGGAAACAAGAAGAACCAACCTACCCCCAACCACCACCACCACCATAAGCAACCAGCTTTGCAGAGAAACATAGGCTGCAATGACAGCTATTGAAGTGAAATGCAATTAGATGCTTGTGGTGTTTGACATTTCACTGACTTTGCAGGTCTAGGGCCAGTGGTTTGATCATCTATTCAGAGAATAATGATTTGCAGTATGGTATCTATTGGAGAGCTATTTCTGAAGGTGGTAACCATTGTTAATTCCCTATTATCTTGTTTTGAAGTCCTGTATCATGTTCATTATTTCACTGGGTTGGTTTTTATTCTGTTTTGTTTTATTTGACTATCCTATATCTAATGGCATGGGCAGCTATTTCAAAGATAGCAAGATATATCATGGTAGCTATTTTGGATTTACTATTGTCTTGTTTTGAAGTCCTTTATTGTATTCATTGTTTTGTTTTTATTGGCTCTATTATTTTCTGTTTTGTTTGATTTTTACTGTGTCTGAAAGTATCTGCAGCTATTTTGAAGACAACTGGAGGCATTATGTTAATCATTGCTGATTTCATATTGTTTTGAAGTCCTGTGTCATTTACACTGCTTTGTTTTGACTGGCTTTGTTCCATTTTATTTTGTTTGTTTTTATTCTCTTTAAAATAAAATTTTAAAAATTTAAGAAAAAAAATAATGGTAGAAAACTTCCCAAGCCTGGATACAGAATTTGACATGCAAATAAGTAAAGTATATAAAACTCTAATAACCATAACCAAAAGAAATCTATACCAAGGCACATAATAATCAAAATCACAGAAATTAAGCAGTAGTATAGAATATTAAAAGTGACTAGAGAATGGAAACAAGTCACCTATAAAGGGGAATTCATCAGAATCACAGCAGAATTAGCAACACAAACTGTCAAATCAAGGAGATTGTGAAGTAAGGTATTTCAAGTCCCAAAAGAAAACAAACTTAAACCCAGATTGATTTAACATGCAAAACCTTTTTTTGAATTCAGTGGAGAAATAAGATGCTTTCATGACAAAGAACTACTGAAGAAATTTATGACCACAAAACAAACTCTACAGAATTGTGTGAAGGATATATTAGGAAAATATAAAATAGACTGCAGACACGTGAACACCAATAGAAAGAAGTCACTGGACCAAGCAAAGAATTAAACAGAGGAGAAAGACAGGGAACCAACAACAGGAAAACATGAAAAACATAAGTCAATACATATCAGTTATAACCATTAATGTTAATGGTCTCAACTCACCAATAATCAAGTGAAAAAACCTATCAGAATGAATCAAGAAGCAAGATCCAACAACATGCTAAATTCAAGAAACACATTACCCAAAAACAAATTCATAGTTTAAAAATCAAAGGATGGAAAAAAATTTTCCATGCTATAGGAACCTGGAAAAAAGAGACAATGTTTTCTGTTTGCAGACAATGTAAAACTTTAAGCCAAAACTGATCAAAAGAGACAAACAAGGTCATTATATATTTGCTAAGGGAAAACCCCTAGAAGTAGAGATAGCAATGATAAATATATATGCACCAATCACCAGTGCACAAAAGTACATAGAACAAATACTAACAGAATTGAAAAAGCAAATAATCACTAACAAAATTGCACTGGGTGACTTTAATACTCCACTCTCACAAACAGATAGATCAACTAGAGTAAAAATCAACAAAGAAATATTAGAATTAAACCAACTGTGTGATCAAGTGGGTTTGGTAGATGTCTACGGTGAGTTCCACCACAAAATACGAGAATATATATCTATATCTATATCTATATCTATATCTATATCTATATCTATATCTATATCTATATCTATATCTATATCTATATATTCTTAGGAGCACATGGTATGTTCTCCAGAATAGACCACATATTAGCCCACAAAACATGTTTAAGTAAGTGTAGAGGAATTGAAATCATACCATGAGCAGTAGCTGATCATAGTATAATGAAACTAGAAATCAACAACATAAGAAATCATAAAGCCTTCATTAACACATGGAAATTAAACAACAAGCTTCTGAAAAACCAATAGGTCACAGAGGAAATTAAAGACAAACATTTTATACCATTAAATTAAAATGCTGATACAACATACCAGAATTTACAGGGTGCAATGAAAGCAGCCCTACAAGTGAAATTTAGAGTGATGAGTCCTCACACAAGGAAAACAGAATGAACTCAAATAAACAACCTAATGTTGAAACTCAAACTTCTGGAGAAAGCATAATAAATCAAACCCAAAGCTCATACATAGGAGGACATTATAATAAGAGCAGAAATTAATACAACAAGACTAAAAAATAATACAAAGTATCAATGAATCAAAATGTAGATTCTTTGAAAGAAAAAATAAAATCTATAAACAATTATTTAACCTCATCAAAAAGAAGAAATAAAAAACAAATTTAAGCAATTAGGAATGAGAAGGGGGGAATCACAATGAGTTCTACAGAAATCCAGAAGATGATCAATACCTACTATGAGAATCCATGTACTTTTTTATTTTAAAGAGAAAAACAATAAAGACTATGTTACAAAATTTTAAAACAAGATAGTAGGAGAGTACCAATGGTTAATGCATTGCATATAGTTATCTTCAAAGTAGTTGCTCAGATCACAAAATAGGCATGAAAAATTTATCAAATAAGCACAAAACAATTCTTTTCAATGAACTAATAGAAATGAGTAGTATAACTATATTAACTATCTTGTAAAATATATAAATGTATATATACATGTCCATGAGTATATATACATTTATTTTTCTTTTTCTATTCCTTCTGTTCTCCTTTAACCAAACATAGTTTATCCATCTTTTTGAACAGTTTCTTCCAATTTTGCAATATCCATTGTATATTTTGGATTTTATTTACTCTTTCAGCATCTTTCACTAAGGAGACAATATGATGTTTACACAGGCAAGTCTGATTTATTTCACTTATGAGTATGATCTGGAGTTGCATCCATTTAGCTATAAAAGTCTCAAATTTATCCTTTTTTGAAGCTAAGTAGTACTCCATTGTATAAAAATATCATATCGTTTTTATCCATCACTCCGTTAATGGGCATTGGTGTTGTTTCCAAAATTTAGCTATTACAAATTGTGCTGCTATAAACATGGGTGCAAATATATCCCTGTGGTATTATGTTTGTAACTCTTCTGGGAAGATATCCAGGGGTCAAATGCAACCTCTAGTCTCAGGTTTTGGGGATTCTATGCATTGATTTTCAGAGTGATTGCACCAGTATACATTTCCACCAACAATGGAAAAGGATTCCTTTTCCCCCTCAGCCCTGCCACCATTTGTTGTTGCTTAATATCTTGATTACAACCATTCTTTCTGGAGTGAGATGGAATCTCAGTGATGTTGAACACTTTTGTGTATATTTATTTGTTGTTTGAATTTCTTAATGTGAGAAGTGCTTATTTATCTCCAATGCCCATTTTTGGATTTGGTGTTTGAATTTGGTGGTTGGATGTTTTTCAATTCTTTATATGTGCTAGATACAAGACCTTTGTCTCAGCAACAGTTGGCTAAAATTTTTTCACATACTACATTGTTATTTCAGTCTGTTGGTGATTTTTTTTTTAATATGCAAGGGCTTTTCAATAGGATCAGATCCCAGTTGTTGATTCTTTGAAGTAATTCCATGTAGTCTGGGTCTTATTCATGAAGTTTCTGCCTATAACTGTGTCTTCAATATTTCTACATACTTTCTTTTCCAATAGATTTAGTGCTTCAGCTTTAATGTGTAGAAATTTAATTGATTTTTACTTTAATTTAGTGCATGGTGATAGACCCTATCGTTTTAGTCTTCAGCATGTAGCAGCCAGTTTTTCCAGCACCATGTATTAAAGAACCTGTCTTTCTTCCAGTGAAAAGTTTAGCCCCTTTATAAAAAATAAGGTGACAGGATGTGTCTCCAGCTGTGTCTGCATCACCTATTCTGTTCCACTGAACATCAGGTCATGTTTTTGCAAGTATCATGCTGATTTTATGACAGTAGATTTCTAGTATAATCTCAGGTCAGGGATTATGATGCCTCCTGACTTGTCTTTGTTGTCCAGAATTGCTTTTGGTATACTAGGTCTCTTCTGATTCCAAGTGAATTTTAGTAATGTTTTCTCTAGTTCTGCAAGGAATATTAATGGTATTTTGATCAAATCTATATACAACAATTTTGAAAGTAGGACCATTTTTACTATGTTGGCTCTTCCTATCCATTAGCAAGGGATATCTTTCCATTTTCTGATATCCTCTTCAATCTCCTTTTTCTGAGTCTGAAATTTTCAATGTATAGAACTTTTACTTCCTTTGTTAGATTGATTCCTAAATATTTCATTTTTTTGGATGCTGTTATAAAGGGTGTGATTTCCCTAATTCTCTCTCTGTGAGTTTGTTACTTGCATACAGGAATGCTACTGAATTTTGCGTGTTGACTTTGTATTCAGCTACACTGTTGAATTTGGTTATTAAATCTACAAGTCTTTTGGTGGAGATTTTACAGATTTCTATGTAGGGTATCACATCTACAAATAACAACAATTTAATTTCTTCTTTTCCTATCCTTATACCTTTTATTTCTTTTTGTCAGTAGAAGAAATCCAAAAAGAAAGGAAAGAAACTTAAACAGTGAAAAAAAAGTACAAAGAAATAGGAGAATGAAAAAGAAAAAATGGAAAAAAGGAGACCAATAAAGAGAGAATGAAAAGCATAAACTTACTTTCACTTTAAAATCCTACAAAAGAGAGCCAACTGAATAAATACACTATTATTTTACTATAAATGACATTAATGGTACTCTTGGCAAAATCTCAATGAGGCCTGGAAAATATCATAGTAATGTACTTGCATGCAACTACATTACCTATTTTGATGGATGTGTTGTGTATAGGCAGTACGATGAAATAGACATTGAACTATTCAGGTTAGGTGTACCCTCAATTCAACTGGTTTAAAGAAAAGAAAAATAGAAAAAGATCTTAGTGTAGGTTTGCTACTGTTTTCAAAGTTTGTGATTGGTTAAAAAAAGTTTAACTTCAGTTGTACAAGAAATAGAAGCAAGAATCAACAGGTGGGATTACAACCAACTAAAAAGCTTCTGTGCTTTTCATTTTTCCTATTTCATTGGCTTTGGTGTTAAACTATAAATTTATTAATATGGCTACTGTTTCCTTTTTCTGATGTTTGAGTTTTTAAATTTAGTAATAGGATATTTTTTCCTTGAAAGTAGGAAAAAAATTATCTGTAAATTTCTACAGAAGCCATCTGTAGAGTGAAGAGACAACCTACAGAATGGGAAAATATTATTCCAGCTACTACTCAGACAGAGGAATAGTATCTAGAATATATAAAGAACTCAAAAGTTAAACCACCTAAAATTAGAGTGGTCATGAAATGGGCAAGTGACACACTTCATAGAGAAAGAAATACAAGTGATCATCAGATACTTGAAAAAAAATTCAAATATCTCTGGCCATTAGAGAAATGTAAATTAAAATAATGCTAAGATACAATTTTACTTGGCAAAGAATGGCAGTTATTAAGAAATCAAACAATAACAAGTGCTGGCACGGCTATGATGAAAAAGGAACACTTCTGCACTGCTGGAGGAAATGTACACTAGTACAATCATTATGGAGATTATTACAGAGATTTCTGAAAGAACTGAAATTAGAAATTCTATATGCTCTGCCTATCCTGCTGTCAGGTATCTTCCACAAAGAGTTTAAGTCATCATACTACAGCCATACTTGCACACCGATGTTTATAGCAGCATAATTCATAATAGCTAAATCCTGGAAACAACCTGTATATCCATGAATAGGTGATTAGACAAAGAAAATCTGATATCTATCTATAATGGAATACTACTGAACTATAAAGAATAACAACCTTAAGACATTTATAGAAAAATGGATGCAACTGGAAAATATAATGCTGAATGAAATAAACCAGTCCCACAAGCTTTAACACTATATGATATCTCTCATTTGTGTGAGGCAAAGAACAAATAAAGAAAATGATAAAGAATGGGTAGCAAAGAACAAAGGGATGAATCTCTTGCAGAAGGGAACTGGTACAAGGGAACAAGGGCAAAGAATGAGGAGTAGGGGAAGGGGAAATAAGAAAAACAGAGATGTGCCATGTACAAGAGCCCAGTAACTCCAATTAATCTGAGCACTGCATATCATACTATAGCTAAGACAAAAGATATAACAAGTATAAAAAGATGATAGAGGAACCAGAGGAGGAGAGGAGATGGGAAGAGGAATGGGATTTAAAAAAAAAGAAACAAAGTGTAATATGTGCATGTGCTGATTGCACATTGCATTAATTGTAAACACATTCTCAAAATTTAAAAATTATAAGAAAAAGCTCCTTAAAAAATAAAAATTTTAAAGTTAAAATAAAAATAATATTATAAGAAAGTATATTGTAAAAAGGTGAACCCCATTAGTGTTATTTAAGCTAGTTTATAGTTTTTCAATGATAACTTTCTGCTTACATTATGTGTTACAGTCTACAAATGCTTACCTTTGACCCAGTATTATAACACAGCTGAAGATTACAGCATCTATCCCCAGGATGTTTGTGGCCCGTTTCCATCTCTGCCATTTACTCTGGGTGTAAATTGATCTAATTGATCCATTCCTCAGATTCCTCCCTCATAAAAAGTCAGAATAAAATAAGCCAATATATGTAAAGTATTAAACTACTAATTGGTTCATGCCAATTGATACATAAACATTAGCTACCATTACTAGAGCCAGCTATGTTACAGCAAGTTATAATGAAACAATCTAAATCACTGACTCATTTTTCACAACAAATTACAATTTCCATTGTATCTATATTAAATACTTGGCTGTTTCACAAGATGGGGAGTTCTATTTTTTCTTTCAAGGCTTTAGAAATGATATACAAATGGTATAAAAACAGCAACATTTTGCTAGGGAAGCATTTGAAAACCACTTGATACTGCAAGTTCAGGGCTGGCTGTGTGCTTTAGATAATAACCCGCTTGGGACAGCGCTTCACAGAGGTTATAGGAACCAGCTCTGACGATTAAAGCAATGCTAGCGGTTGTCTGGCAACAGGCAATTTTCTGGGAAAGCTGTTTTAATGAAATTCAGTCTCAGTGTTCTGGGCTAGTGATTTTCAGTTCATTATCAAAGAACGATAGACGGCTTCCTGTCCAGAGGCCTGTGCCGAGAATTAGATGACCTCCACAAAACAGGCTCAGCGGATTCCCATGATGTCAGCCCTATGAGCAGTTTTCCGACGCAGTAGGTCATGGTTGTGCTTCTCAGCAATATTCCCACAAAGTGAGGAAATTAAGAAGGGCACAACGCTGCCCCATCTGCCCACAAAATAAATGAGTGGATCAAACTGAGGCAGGCTACCACTGTCTATGGAACTTTTCTCTGTTTAAGGAATATCTAAATAATATTTTTTTAAAGAAGAAATTGATTTGACTATTTCTAGATCAGGTTTCTACTGACTCTGGTTTTTTTTTTTTTTTCTCTCTGATATAAGAAGTTAGAGTCAGGTGACAGCACTGAGTATAATGTTTTGGAAAGATATACCTCCTTTGAAAGAAAAGATAAACCAAGAGGTGGTGGCATGCATGTATAACTCCCGCAATCTCAGAGGCTGAGGCAAGAAGATCAAAAATTCAGGTTCAACCTGGGGAACTTAGTGACTTAGCCAGATCGGTCTGAACATAAGAAGGGAGCTGGGAATTATATCCAGTAGCAAAAAAACAAACCAAACCAAAAGAAAAGAAAACAAACAACAAAAATAAAAAACAAAGGGAGGAAGACGGAGAAGACAAGGAAGAAGCAGTGGGTGGAAGTGAGGAGAATACCAGGTGTGCTGTGGGACTTCAAGGTCCACTAAGACCTAGGGTTTATTACTCACACAACTGATCACTGAGGCATGGACTCGGTACTGCCTGCCTTCTTTCTTAAATTGTTAAATTTGAAAGTGAGCAGGAAATAAACTTTAAAAAGGCCATCAGGAACATATGAGAATCAAAACAATTTCAATTGAAACTGTGGCATTTTGGATTTAGTAGAAATAAAGAATATTCTTCCTAGTATAGACTATTAATATTTCAGCTTTTTTCTGCTCTTACCTCCGTTGAATGTTGATCTATCCTACACTGTGATCTGTTTAATTTTTTTTAATACTCTACATCTGGAGTGTTCTGCATGTGGAGTTGAATTTTAGATATTTTACCATTCACTTAATATCAGTTTTTAATTTATTAATTAATTCTGATAAGTCAACTAATTAACCATCAATTTTTCTTTCTTTCCTGTCCTCTTAGTTGGTTCTACTCTGCCTTTCTTATGATCTGTCTGGTAGTGTGTCTATGGAGTTTATCAGAAACAGGCTCTAAACCGTATCTACCCTGGAGGCTTTTGTTCAAAGCAGAGAGATCTCAAGATGATTATAAAATGCATGTACTGCAAACATGTACTAATAAAAGAGAAAAGGAAAGGAAATAGAAAAGGAAAGCAAGAGATTCAGAGTAAGTACAAATAACCAAATTGAGATAATAAAAGTTACAATGAAAAAAGAAAAGATGGTAAAAAGGAAATTTTTGAAGCAATGATGACAGTTGATATAATCATTTTTTCCCATAAGAATTGCACCCTACATCCTCCTGTCAACCAAGTATATTGGGACACCTATTTCAGTGCAGTCTAGCCAGCACAATGCATTATCTGATTTGAATATTTTGCATTTTGATAAATGACATTTGAGCATATTTCTCATTTACAATGATTTCATTATAAATGAAGTTTACATAGTTTCAAAGGTTTAACAGTGTATATCACTTAACATGAGTTGTCTACTCATATCTTTGGATTATTTTTATTGAAATTTGTTATTTATATTATTTCCTATCTTCATTTGTCTTTTCTGATGAGCAGAAATTCAAAAACTTTATTTGAAAAAAAAGTCTTTATACTTTCTGAAATTTTTATATTGTAGAAAGTATTTTCTCATTTCAAAGCTATATAATGCTTAGGGAAGTTTTTAAGACAAATTCTTTTTGTTTTTAAATTTTTTATTTTAAAGCAAATAAAGCCAAACAAAATAGAGCAGAATAAATCCAATCAAAACAAAACAGTGTAAGTAATACAGGGTTTCAAAACAAGATAATAGGAGATCAACAATGGCCTCCATAGTAACTTACTGTCTTCAAAATAGCTGCCTATACCATCGGAAACAGGAAGATCAAACAAAACAGAACAGAACCTACAAAAACAAAACAATGAATGTGACTTCAAACCAAGATGATAGTAACCCCAAAATAACTACCATAATATATCTTGTTATCTTTGAAATAGCTGCTCATGCTATATGATGTAACAAAATCAAACAAGACAAGACAGAATAAAACCAAACAAAATAAAATAATGAAAATGATAAAAGACTTTAAAATAAGGTAATAGGGAATTAACAATGGCTATCATCCTCAGAAAGAGATCACCCATAGATGCTATACTGCTATATTATTATTTTCTAAGTAGGTAATCTGATTACTGGTTTTAGGCCTATGAAACACTAAACATTTTAGTCAATGAAACACTAAACATCACAAGCATTAAATTGTATTTTACTTCAATAGCTATCAAGTGTTTCTCTGGATCAGCCAATAGCTCACAGGAGAGGAGGCTGAGCTCTTCTTGTCTCCCTTCTCACGCCCGGGGAAGCTGGTGTCTGGTTGTCCTCCCCTGTGGCCCAAGCATGGAGCTGACTCACAGGAAGTGCCTGACTTGTTATTCTCCTCCCTGTAGCTCAAAAATGGTAATGACTCTTAAAGCAAATTCTTAAGTATCAACCTTGGAAATTTTATTTCTATTTTTCTAGAGTAGGACCAAAAGTCTGCACTAGCTATGTCTCTTTAGCTAACACATCCTCATTTTAGATGCTAAGCAAGTGATTAATAGTGACAACAACCCAAATGTCACTTGCAACTAATCCATGCACTGAAAGATGAATCACTGAAGGTTTAACTCTGATTCTCAAGGGTAACAAAAACCATTAATATCCAAAAGTTAAACTGTGATCACTTTAAGTACCTGAAACATTCACAAAAACATAACCTTAAAGTCATGTTACTTAGAAGCAGATGTGTGAAAATAACCGTTACAAGAACATCTCTCCCCTCCACTGTAGCCACTGCTCTTTCCAGACTCCAGACCATAAAGCAAAGAGGAGGCAAAGGGTACCTTTTGGGCCAGGCTGTGCAGAGAGAAACACAGGGAGAGGCGCTGGAGAAAATGAGCTGCTTCTTCATTTCCCTCTTTCACTTATCTGTTCAGTATACTTGAAATGATCCCCCTGCCTGTTACTCCAGTGCCTGAGCCTCAAGCAAGGCCAAGGCAGTCAGGATCTCTAGAGGTGGTGCAACAGGTTATAAAATCTCCCTCGGTGATTCTAGTGTGTAGCCAGGACTGAGAAATAGCTGGTGTGGTTCAGTCCCTTCATCTAGTCAATTAGCTAACAATCCGTGCATCATAAAGAATAATCGAAAAATTTCATGGGAAATTTAATAAACCTGGAGAAGTGCTTTTGGAGAATGGCATATTCCTGAGAATATAATTTCTGGATAGGGTATTAGGGTAAAGAATTTGTTTTTCTAGAAAGTGGCAAGAAGAATTTGGAAATTGTGTATTGTTATTCAAGAATACTTTGAAAATTATCTTCTCTTTCTTTTTTTGTCACTTTAAGGAAAGAGAAAGAGCTACATATTAGCTCCCTTTTGTTCATATTTCTTATTCTTCACACTCCCCTGTCTCACCAAAATATATTTTCCTATAAATCTACTTTGAGACATGAGGCATCAGATATTCTGCAGAAAGAAATTGAATAGGAGTTTTTTTCAATCAGACAAATGGATTTTTCTAATATGTGAAGACATTTGTCATGCTGAAGCAATTTCCCTCTCACTTCCTGCATGCTTCAATGTGAATAGACTAATGTGTGGCTTGTATATTATCTCTGCATACTGTTGCTGATATTTATGGCTAAGCTTTTGGGAAATAACTGCTGTTCTCAAACCAGACAGTCCCCTTTCTGTTACCATGGTATTTTCCATATCAGATACATAAGATCTGAAAATAGAATTTCCTTAATTGTAGCCATTTTCCACGTTTTCTTAATTTTCTACATTGTTGTTCAGTCTTCCTTTTCTCTGTAGTACCATGAAGTGATTTTGTTGTTAGTTCAACTTGACAATTCTGAATAAAATCTATTCTTTAAACTACAATATATCTACACACATTGAAAATATAACTATATCAATGACAACATTACTTTGGTCATTACAAAAAATACAATATATATATATATATCCTCTATTTCTGGCCAAGTAAACATTAAATCCATTATCCTTTAATTTTAATATTTTAATTTTACATAACAATAAAAACAGATTCTTATTTAATGTACATGTGTTACACTTTTATATTGCAAGGCAAACATACTGATTTAAGATGCGTTTATTTTAAAACCAACTCTATTTGTAAAAACATTATTTTAAACAGTTATGAGTGCAAATTAACTTGATTTTCAAGGTTTAAGGTGTTCATACTTTTAAAACATAGCTAAGATAGATAATGATGAAATGAGCTTATCAAATTAACCTCCCTTTAAAACTTCATTTCATTTACATAAAATGTGTTTGTAAGCTCATTCTGATTAAATATTTAAAAAGAAATTAGAACTAATTCTAATGTAGCAACAAAATGTTTATCTTATCATTAAAGATAATTAGAAAGTCTGGGAGACTGATTTTCTGGTGACTACAAGTAGAATTTAATTTCTTTACTAAAAAGAGCAGCTATTAAAATTCAGAAGATTGAAAATTTTAACAGTCTCTTTTACATGGAAATAGTTTCCTAATATTTTACCAAATTTGTCAAGATGTGATTCTACATTTATCCACAATAACTTAAATAAATAACTTAAATAAAGACTTCCTATCTCATTCTTTTGCTTATTATAGTAATACATAGCCAAAATATAAATTAATTATTATGAATCCTTACAGTTTAACTTTTGGTTTTGTCAAAGCTCATTCAAATGCCTTTTCACCTTGCTTTTTATTGTGTGTTCCATATCACCTTTCAAATGAGAAATGTCAGCTGTTTTTTTGGTTTTAACAGTGTATAACTCTTAGCATGAGTTGATTGGAACTTCCTGTATGGTAACATTCTGAAAATTAAGAAGTGGGTTTATCAATAAACACTAACATTTTAATTTACATTGCTAGTGTTCTCTCAAATTAGGTATGGGAATCTGATTTTATCTTTCATAAGAGTGATTGTCAAGTATAAAATTCATAACTATGGCAATATTGTGTGACATAATTTTCTTTTAATGATAAAATATGGCATCTTTAAAAGTTTTATGACACTTTTAAAAATAAATATTATGTGGTAACAAAAATTAAATTGCAAAGTTTTTCATATTATAATTAAATTACCATATAGCAAGTATGTTTTTGGTCATTGATTTAGTGTTTTTGTGTATGGCTGAGACAAAAAAAATCAACTGAACTAAATAGAATGAAATTTAACAGGAATGCATGTGTCATTTCTGCTTTTCCCATACAGTAACACTTGTGAAAATACTTAATAGTTGTAAACAGTGGAAATCAATACTAGCTTTGTATTTTACTATACAAATGGAATGATGCCATAAATAATCCTGTCTTCTGATTAGATTGTATCACTATGAGCTGTTTAATTTAGTCATCATAGTTTATGCTTCTTAAAAAAAAGAAAGACATAGCCAGGTTTCCTATATGGCGTTCCATGGAATACATTTTATCAGGGTTATTAGGAGGAGGAAGATTGTGCATGTGATCAACCACTGGATTAAGTGAGAGTTCTTGCTGTGGAAACTTCTCAATGTTTTTCATGTGTTAGGGCCATTTCTCTCCATAAAAGGGTATAGGATACACATATTTTCAAAATAATTGACCATAGTATTTTTTGTAAGATAATTGTTGATACTTGAATACATAACTTGAGAGAAGGCTGGATTATGTGCAACACAGTGGAGACAATATTGATCTGGTCATTTGGAAACTGATTATAAGAAAATAATCAGCACCTCCTGTAAAAAAAAAAAAGAATGCAAACAAATGACAAAAAACAAGAAGTCACTCTTCTTGATCATTTTTTGTGTGACCTAAAATTTTCTTGACTATTGGCTTAAATTGAGATTAGGAAAAATAAAATATTTCTTACCTTAAGAAGTATATGAGGCACAAACAAAACCAGATATGCTTCCTACAGATTTAAAAACTTTATGTTAAAAGTTCACAATGGGATACAGAAATACATGCAAATTTTTATTGGTTCATATTACAGGTACATAATCAATGCATTTATTGTAGGCAGTTAGTACGTGTGCATGACACATCCTTAGTCTTGTTACAACCCTTTTCCCTCCCCTTTTTCTCCTTCCAATATCTGTTAATGTTCTTTCATTTGTCAAAGATCTATCTCCTTTTTGAAAAGGAACTATTTCCACTTCAATAGTTTAAACTGAAGTTCAAAGGTTTTTTGGATGGCTATACAGAGATGGAGTTTGCTTTTGAATGTCTCATAGCTTCAGATTTATACAAATAAGATTTAGTCAAATTTTTTTCAGAGTACATAGTAGAATACCATCAAAAGCAACATACAAAATGAGTCCAGAAAATACTAGATGATTTTTCACTTAGAAAAATACCAGTAAGAAATGTCAAAGACATGAAAGTAGAATTCAAAGTTGGAGTGCACCCCAAGTGTCATCCAGTTTAATCACTCATTGAATGAATGACTTTCCTCAAACTACCAATGATCTGATTGCTGAAGAGATGACTGTTACCCTGCAATGTCCTTTTCCATGCAGCAGCTCAAGGGTTGAGTTGCAGATTCAACAGGAGCTTGTGTCAGACATTAAGTAACATTCATATCTGTTTTTCTAAAACTCTATGATTCTGATATAAGGAATAAAAATCGACCCCAAAATATAAACTTTAATAGAATTCTGCATATTGTACTTAAAAGGGTTGTGGCAATCTGTGAGGCAGTTACTGGCATTACTGTATCAATTTGTTTCACAGAATCTATTTATAAGACTATTGTTCTGCTCACACTTCCTACACATCCAACTGAAAAGAAAGGCTTCAGAGAGGACATAGAAAAGAGTTCATGCTTTTAAAACATACTAAAAAAAAATCAATAATGGTTCCCTTTAAATTGTCTCCTAATAGCTGATCATTATCTGGTCAGCTGAGAGCATCTATAATGTTGAGAGTTTTCTCTCTGAAGTTGATGTTTTTAGCTTAACCAGCTGCAGATCCTATGCAGATCCTTTCCTCTTGTTTTCATTTATCACGATTGCCAGTGATCTTGTAAAATGCTTGGGATTTCCACTTATACTATGAGTATGAACATGAGAAGTTTGAGGAGTCTGGTGTGGCAAGAACTTGGGCTTCTACCAAAAGGACATCAAAATGACCCCAGTGTCACCAGAGACACTAATTTGGTGAACAAGTTTCAGTTCAAAGTGAAATGCAAGATTATTCTTTTCATTTCAGTGTTTAGCTTCATTTTCATTTTAAAGATTTTTATTAGTACATGTTTTCAGTACATAGTGACTGTATTTATTGTGGAAAGTTGGTACATGGACAAAATGTAGCATAATGTTTTTCATAGTCTGACCCTCCACTCTGAATCCTTCCAACTCTTGTTTTCCTTTCCATTTGCAAAAGTTCTATTTCCATCACTTTTTCCCCTTTAATTCTTTTTTCCCCATCCTTTTTCCCTTTCCTCCCCCTTCTGCCTCTCTTGTTCCCATTTACATTTGAAGATCTCCCTACTTCCAACTTACCCATCTTCTATTTTACTACAAATCTATTTACTGTATACATATATATGTTAAAACATATAGCAAATATGTTTTTGATCATTGATTTAGTATTTTTGTGTATGACTGAGACACAAAAATCAACTGAACTAAATAGAATGAAATTTAGCAGGAATGCATCTATTATTTTTGCTTATCCTATACAGTAACACTTGTGAAAAGACTTAATAGTTGTAAACAGTGCAAATCAATACTAGCTTTGTATTTTACTATACAAATGGAATGGTGCTATAAATAATCCAGTCTTCTGATTATATTGTATCACTCAAGTTGTTGCATATATCAAAAATAGCTGCTCAATTAATATTGGTTAAATGGACAATGCATACATATATATATATATATATATATATATATATATATATATAGAGAGAGAGAGAGAGAGAGAGAGAGAGAGAGAGATATGGAGTTTTTTAGGTAAGAAAAACTATGTGATATTTAAACTTGTGTGTCTAACATCTTTCACAGTACCAGGTTGTGATGTAGGGATTGGAAAGGAGGAGGTCTAGAAGTTTTACATGACTCATCATAACCTCTTATATTAAGTTTGTGTAAATATTTTGAAGGGTTTGGAAAGAAATATTAGTGAGATTATCAATATCTTTCTTTTCTGTTGAAGTGTGGAAAAGTGATGTGTTCCTTTCAACTACCAGTCAGTGGAGGGAGACCTTAGGTGATTCCTTAAAGATATATTCTCTGTTGAGAGGACATGGTGAACTTATGACTGACCAATGCCTGAGAATATAAGGGTGCTAAACTATGAATGGCAAAGAAAATCATAGTTATATTAAAACAATCAACTTCCCAGAATTAGTTACCAAAAAAGTTGATACCTGTCGTACTTATCTACTAGCTAAAGTTACGAGGAAGGTTACTTGAGATAGTCTTAAGGCCTTATCCCAAATCCCTCTGAGTGGTTTAGATAGCTCATTGACAAAAACCGGATATGTAGGACTAAGAAAAACAAAGGGAAATGGCCAAAATAAAGGTGCCTACCACACTACAGGAGACAAATCCCCAAAACTGGGCTAAAAATGATGTAAGGTTTGGAGAAGCTATTAATGTCTACCCAATCCCCAATTCTGTGAGTGAAAAATGACAGCTCAATTTCAAAGATAACCACTGGCAGCATAAAATCCTATTAATCACAGATCCTTGTCTCTTCTATTTTTCTCTCTTCTACTTGTTTTGAACTTAATGGGACAAAATATGATGTGGTAACTACACAAAGAAACAAAGAATCATAGACAAAGGCTAATAATCAAGAATCTGTTGTCCTCATCTAAGTTATACCTGAAGTTTAGGCATACTTCAAGAAAGCAAGGAAGATTACTGAATTGATAAAGAAATAATCTTGAGTTGATGTTTTGTGGAGGCTATAGTTAGTGGACTAAGAATTAAATTTTCTCATAATTTAGAGGTAGAGATTAACTCGAATGTAGGAAAATTTTTACATTTCTGGATCCCAGCTTGAACCTCAAGAAATTTCCACCCACCACACTTGACATATTTAACTAAATCTACCATCTTTCACACATTCAGCTTCTCACTTGAATTGTTTATTTTTGTTATCATTGTTGTTTCAGAATTGAGGCTCTTTTACTTCTATGTCTAAATTTCTCATTAGTTTCAGTGTCCTTTCCTACCTGAGATCCTCCTATTCCCTTACTCTCAGGGCTGATTTGAGATGATCCTCAGAAATTACATTTCACTTTCCTCTACTTTGCCTTCTATAAATTCTTCCTAACATATTCTCCCAGGACATTAAATAGAAATTTTTACAAAGAAAACCTTACATTTGCATTCAATCATAAATAACACAGGTAGATCATTGGACAGAACCCTTTAATACACATCCTAAGATAACATTTTGCAAAATTATGGTACAATATCACAATCAGGACACTGGCATTTGATGCAACTCATTGATCTTATTCCCATTTCCAGAGTTTTCCTTTTCATGTATATGTTTATGTGTGTAAATTCTATGTAAATTTATTACCTGAACAGACTCACATGTCTGCAAAAACAGTAAAAACAGTGCCTTTCTCTGCCACAAGGATCCTTCCCATTGTCCTCCCATCACTTTTACCTCTTTTCTCTCCACGTCTCTGTCCTTAACTCAAACCACTACTAATTTATCTTCCACTTCTAATATTATGGTTTTTTAAAAACTCTACCATAGATGAAATGCTATAGCATAGAAACTTTCGAGTTGTGCTTTATCCACTCAGTAAAACTTGGAGGTCACTCAAGTTGTTGCATATATCAAAAATAGCTGCTCAATTAATATCAGTTAAATGAACAAATACATAATTTAATGATTTGATAAGGATAATGTCCTGTTCTTTTCCCAAATATACTTGGTTTGGATATGTTTTGGTATTATTTTTGCATAATATTTCATACTTCCTGACTCTACATGAAATGAAAATACTTAAAGAATACATTTTCTTTCATCCCCATGGCACTTCATTCTTAAACACAGCAGGATAAAACCAAATGTTACTGTGGGAAAAATTGCTTTGTATCTCCCACACAACATCTGGGCTGAAACCCAACTAACTGATGTGTGTCCAAGCTAGTACAAGCTGGAAGAAGAGATCTTCAGGTAAGGCAATTCACTGTCCATTCCTTTACAATAGGTTTCTCAATCCTAGCTAAATAGGAGTATCATCTTGTGCATTGTTCAAAAACACTGATGATGGGACCTTACCAAAGATCATCAAATTAACAATTTTTGAGGGTAACTCCATTAAAACCAGAAGTGACAGGCAGCCAAAACGATTGTTTCTAGTTGGCATTCAACACTGTTTTGATTGGACAATACCTGGATCTGCTCAGTTTTTAAATACTTTTATTTTCACTTCTAATTATATCATATCTCACATGATATATTAAATTTAAAATAGGTTATATCATAAAATTAATAAAATAAATAAAAAAGGTTATATCAGAAAATTAAAGTCAAGTTCTGATGCTTTGGGTAACTAAAAGAGCAAGTAACATGAATTGTAAAACCTTCACTAGGATGCTTCTTAAACTCTTAGGCCAAATATGTTTATAAAATACCAGAAACAGTTAAATTTGGGGACAAAATTCTAACATTTATTTCAAGTTTATTTATTTTTACATATTCATTCACAAAGAAATATTTGTGGGTAATTTATGAAATCTCTTCAGTACATTCTTCAATCTAGTCTAATGAAACTCCTTTGACAGACATGGTAAGCACTGTTGATGTTCTAGTAGCTTTTTGCTGCTCTTTCTTAATAAGATACTTGAATTAATTTGGAGGTATTAGTTGCCCAGCTAAAAGTTGAGTTTCTTAGGTTTCTGTGTGACATGGGTATGATGTCCCAGTTGGGAGACCCAGTAAATTTATTGGGTACCAGTAAAATAATGACCATACTGATCTTGTTTGTACAATTTTACTATAGCTTTCATCCATTACTCTCACCTTCAATGCAGAGGAGAACAGAAGTACAAAGCCATTTTGTGAACATTATTTGTTGATTATGCATGATGGTACGCAAATCTAGAAGCATATTACATTTTAGTATCTTCACTGGACTTGACCTTCATGCACCAGTTTCTTTTCTATTTGAACAAAATAAAACACTTCTTTGGGATACTATTGTATGGAGCCAAGTGAAATTATGACTTGTAGAGGAACTAAAATCACTTAAGTCAGACAAGTAGCTTCTACTTAAAATGAATATGGGCTGCTTTCCAGTTCCCATAAACTTAGTTTCTTAATCATCTAATATATTTTGTTCAACTTCTCAAAGTTTATCTTCCTTTAACTCAGGCTTTCAAGTGTAACATTGCTGCCTCACCTATTCATATTTCCATTCTATCCCAGGCAACATAGGACCTATTTTGTCTTAGTTGTTCCTTCATCTTTCTTCTGATTACAAAACAATCAAAGGCATTAAAATATTATTCTCTAAAGCAAAATGCATCCAAGCTTTCCCAGACTTTGAAATCAGTATTTATATTTTCTACCCTTCAGCTATAATAAACCATTTGTTGTTCCAAAAACATAATGTATCTACATGTCTACATCTCTGGACTGGGGGTGGTATTCTTTCTGCTTGGAATACCAACATTCTATTCTATTCTAGACTATTCATTCTAAAACAATACTTAAACTGAAATTTTAAGTATTAAAATAAGAATATTTAATTGCAAATTAAGTACTCCTAATGTATGGGATATGAAGTATTTTTTAGACTTCAGAATATTTGTATTTACATAATGAAATATTTGGGAATGAAACCCAAGTATAAATACAAAATTGATTTACATTTCATATTTAAACATGTATGAAATTTTCCTTATGAAAACAATTTTCATTATGGAATTTTTAGAATCAAATTTTATACTTGTACCTGCAGGTAATTTTGTATAATATTTTAAATAATTTTTTCAAGGCACATTTAACATAATATTAAGAATGTAATGCAAAACACCCAAATACAGTGCAGGAGTATATTTTTCCTCTTACAGCATGCAACAATAATGCTCTTTTAGCATGTGCCTATTCAATGGGCTTGAGGGATTTCATAAAGTTTACTATTAAAAATCAGCAAATATTTTTATGCAATCTAGTTGTGAAATAAATATTTAAAATGTTTCAAACTTATTAAGATTGAAATTTGACGCTGTATCTTCATATTCGTACAGTTCTTAAGATCACAGTTTCCACAATCACTCAAAGAACAAACCATTGATTAAAATCACATCGATGTGAGACTCTATAACTAACATAGAGCACTAAGCTACATGATTACATACATGTACTACTTGTACTCATATCTATGACTTTATGTGCTCATGAATATTAAACATTGCATCTTTCAGCAAATACAACATTTACAAGCAAAATTTGCCTCATTTGAGTTTTGACCTAAAAAGTCAATAACAGCAATGAAGTCCACAGTTTATGAAGTCCAGTTTATGAAGTCCACAGTTTGTGAAGTCCAGAACGCTGATGTACACTGTCTCTAGGTCACTATGCTCAAGGTTAAGAGGGATGGTTTTCTGCTTTTACACGTCACTGGAATTTCACATGTTCAATTCATGTTTTATGTGCCTAAGTTTCATCTACCAAACTGTCTGAAGAACAGTGTGTCACAGAGTGAAGATTTCTGCTTCTTTCTCTACTTTTTCAAACAACGCCTCTGCAGCAAGGTGAAGGGAAAAAGAAAAAAGCTGGAACTCAAGATTCATCTGGTAATTTTTCATTAAGCATTACAAGGTAGACAGTATAAAAATGTGGCTTTTATGGCCTTGGAGTCTGAGTTTTGGTGTGGAAATAAGTACTTGGCCATCTCTGCACAGCTTTCTCATAGTGGGACCGTGAGGGAAGTCTTGACTGAAGATTTGTCACCTATCCGATGTCAACTTTCTTGCACTCAAGGCTTTATGGGATTGTCTCAGTTCGTCTTTAGTCTGGTCTGGTTCACCTTTCGTCTTTAGGAAAAGCAAATTTAGTTTTTCTTCACGTTTTCTTTAGCTAGTTACATCATTTGAGATAAGGTATGTGTACTTGCCCTATATGCAACAATATGCATCATATTGTTTCCATCTTAAAATTGACTCATGTCCTACCATAACTTTGAGGTCTGTTCCTCTTGGTAAAATCTTTTTATGTCTTGTTTTTGTTTTTTGGTACCAGAGATATAACTCACAACCTCATACTTGCCAGGCAGGTGCTTATGCCGCTGAGCTAAATCTCCAGCCCTCAAATCTTCTTCGGAAGAGGGTCTTCCTTGGGCATCTCAAATCCAAGTAGTCATCACCAGGGCATGGCCACAGGACAGAAAGGGAAGGGAGGTTGGTGACCAACCTACCCTGATCAGGCCTAAGAGGCTAAGGAGTAGTTTTACTCCTGTGACATGTTGGATCCTTCTCCAAGTCTGGCCTGTGTCCCACAGCTGCTGGGGCTCAGCACACTCCAATATTTTAAATAATTTTGTGCACACACAAAAATTTAAACTCAAGAGATGGCGGACTGATAGGTAGCACAATACAGAGCCTCTCTGAGAAAAACAACCTAGATGCTAGAATTTAACACCATGGAGAAGACCAGACAAAAGGAGAGGGATTCTCATAACTCAGGAAGAAACTGAGGAAAAAGAAAAAGAAAAAAAAAAAAAGAAGTGTGGATGGAAAGCTGGAGCTGGGCAGGCTCTGGTCACTGTACTAGTCATGTCTTAGAGTCAGGTGACTCATGATTGAGCTGAGTTCACATCCCTGCCAAGAGCAGGGGTTGGTGAGCCTGAGACACTTGGTGAGAGGAGGCGCTGCAACCGGGAGTGGAACTGGCAAACTGAGCTGCACAGACTTTGGTGAGTGCTGAGAACTGGGTTCCCCAGAGCAGGGTGACTGGCTAGACGAAATATTGGAGTTGGGCAGGACAGGCTTGAATTGACAACTGAAGTGGCATCAGACAGCGGCTCCTGGCCCAAAGCAGATTGGTGGGATCTGCTTGGGCTGGGCCATGCCCCTGGTTGGGACCCAATAGCCAGGGACGAGGCTGTCCTGAACCTGTGACGTATGCAGGGCACACACTAATGTGCTAAAGACACTCACTAGTTGACTGGCTTAGAGGGGAGGGGCCAGCCCATATCCCTGCTGTGAGCACCTCACAGATCAACAGCAAACTGGAGAGGGCAGCAATCCCCTCGCCAGCATGCTTCAGAAAAACTGTAAGCAATGCGAAAAGGTCCTGAGACCTCCACCATTCACCTGTCTGGAAGAAACCAGAAACGTGACAAGGCAAAGGAACAACAACTGCTGACCCAGGGAAAATAAGTCCAGGAGAGGTAAACACAGAGGAGATCCAGGGCAACAAACATGCAATATCAGACACAGCCTTAATGGAAATAAAGAAATACTTCTGTGACCTCATTGATGAATTTAAATCTGAAATTCTAACTCAGGTAAAGCAAGATATAAGAAGTTAATAAAAGAAATGCTGGGCACTCCTCAAGAAGACACAAATGGAAGAATGGAGGAACCCAGAGAAAAGAGAGAAGCCTTTGATGAAGAATATAAACAAAATCTAGAATACATGAAACAGATCCAAAGAGAATATCAGGAAATTAAAAACTCCATTGAAAGCTGGCAAAACTTCTTGACAGAAACTAAAGACAGACTTTCAAAACTTGAAGATAGATTTGCAATGTATGATAGAAAAGGAAGGATCTCTTAAAAATAACAAGGAGCCAGGAAGTAATGATACAAAGGCTAGAAGATGACAAGAGGATTTGTAACTTAAGAATAAAAAACATGAACAAAGAATCAGGGACAAATACAAATGAAATAAAAAAGGCTATTCACAGAAATAATTAAGGAAAACTTCCCAAGCATAGGAAACAGAAGTGAAGTTCAGATAAATGAGGCATACAGAACTCCAGCCAGCTATAACCAAAACAGATCTACACCCAGACATATAATAATCAGGATCCCAGAAATCCATCACAAGAACAGAATATTAAAAGTGGCCAGAGAAAATAAACTGATTACCTATAAAGGAAAACTCATCCAAATCACAGTGGACTTCTCGATGCAAACCATCAAATCAAGAAGAGCTTGAAGTGAAATGTTCCAAGCCATGAAAGAAAATAACCTGCAACCCAGAGTGAGGTACCCTGCAAAACTGTCTCTCAAAATTAATGGAGAGACAAGATATTTCCATGACAAAGAGGAACTGGGGGAGTTCATGACCACCAATCCAACCCTGTAAAGAATACTGAAGGACATTCTAGAGACAGAGAAGAAAATCACCAGGATTCCAGGAACAATGGCAGAAAGGCCTCAGTGAAAGGGACTGACAGTGGAATGAAGGAGAAATGTAAACAACAATGACAGAAAAATAACATAGCATATATGAGGTAGAGAAGATTGGCTATATCACTATTTTGTCTTGACTGATTTTATTCGAATTTGGTATGCTTGACAGTAACAAGTCTGAGAGTAGAAGCAACTACTCTGAAGATGATAAGATTCAATAGGATACTCATTTTGGTTTGATTATTAACTGTCTTTGAAGTCCTATAACGTCTCCAATATTTGGTTTTTATTAATAGTGCTATATACTACTATGTTTAATTACACTATGCCTGATGATATAGACAATTTTATTGAAAATAGCAAGAGATATCATAGTAACTACCAAAAATCACCTAGTATTGTGGTTTTATATGTCCTTTTCAATTCGTGTTTTTCTAGGAATTTGTTTTGCTGACTTGTTTTTCCCTCTAATACAGGATGGCTAGGTATACATGTAGAGACTTATACATGTGTAGAACTTCTAAACAGTTTACAAGAATTGCTTATAGTTATAGTACAAAAAAAGAGAAGAAAAGAAAGCATTCTAAAAGATATAACTTCATGTATGTTTATGTGTGTAAGATTGATAACCATATTACTAAGTTTTTCTTGGATAGATAAGCAGAACTGATTACACTCTCACTATTTAAATGTCTACTTTGTATGCTTTACTTTTGTAACTTGAACAACTCTTCTAAGAGGAAAATATGTAATTATCCACTAGTGAAAAAAAATTTAAATGTATGGAATATTCTACATCATGCCTCTTGTCAGCACTCAAGAAATTTCAAGTTTCAACTGTGGATGCTTCATTTGCAAGTTTTATGCAAGAAGAAAAAGACTACTTTCTAGAAAGTGTGTCATTGAAGGAAGAGTGGAGAAGATGATGTC
Source organism: Hydrochoerus hydrochaeris (assembly GCA_004027455.1). Taxonomy (NCBI): domain Eukaryota; kingdom Metazoa; phylum Chordata; class Mammalia; order Rodentia; family Hydrochaeridae; genus Hydrochoerus; species Hydrochoerus hydrochaeris. The sequence continues at coordinate 196,724 of PVLA01000154.1, read as the reverse complement.
CAGCTATAGTCAGATTCCTGAATGATCAGCATTATACAGTCATTGTGGACTCAAATATAGAGCAACACTTAATGTAAATGTAACCAGAGCATAGATATGTCTAACCTGGGTGCCTATAGTAGTTACCATTCTTCCCATTTCACTTTCTGCCCTGCCCCCCATCTATTATCCTACAGTATATTCAACTCCCTTACTTGCCCCTCCATTACCAGATGTATACCAAATGTAGTCTTCTTCATAATGAAGATTATAATGTTCATCAGTAACAAGAATACACATTTTTTTAAAGCCCCACTAAATTTGAATCTCAAAAAACTTTCAGACATGTTAGACTTTGTCCCCTCCAGAAAGTTTCTAAACTTACTTGAATGTCTATATCCGAGTAAAGGAGCTTTCACTGATAAAAGAGAGTGATACATGATGGTGATTGACCTCCTGTAAACTTCTCTTTTCTACAATTTTCCTACGCAAAAAAAAAAAAAGGAATGATTATCTCTGGAAGATTTCAGACCACCATTAGATAACACTTGTTGGAACTATTCTAGAAATTTTCACATATCAGAGAGTTTGGACCAAAGAAACAGTAATCTTCTCTTTCAATTTAGAGACCTTTATCTTTCCAAAAGAAGCTTCCAAATTCTTAAAAACATTTTAAAATTTAGATATTTTTAAATTTCTTTGTGTAATCACCTCTAGGACTTTATAAGTAATATTTCAATAGGACTTTCTTATTAGAACATTTTGTAAAACTGATATCCAAGGAGAAGTACCTCATTATCTGAGCTTGTTATCCTAGTTATGATCCTAGCACTGGGCTAGGAAATACTTAGCCTAGTAATTTTGCTGAGAGTAGCTGCTTGTCACAATTGTGATTAAGGAACCTGGTCTGTGGATTTATACAGGTAACTTCTGACAGCTAAGACTACAAAACAGTGAACATGGTGTCTGCCTTTTCTAACCACCACATACTCTAATCTTAAAAGTGGAACAGAAGGTGTCACAAAATTTATACAATGTTCTTGGGTAAAATATATCAAACATATTACATTAATTATGAAATTTGTCTAAGAAGGGACTCTAAAAGTCACTGTTTTTTGAAACAATTGACCATGGTGGTTTTACTGAATTGAATTCAATCCATTTAGTTTCCATCCTGAGTGTGGGCAAACTTAGCTTTCATGTTGCTAGTGCTACGCCTATTCCTGGATTCTATGAGATAAATTTGAATAATTCACCACGAATGATTTAAATGTTTTTTAAAGTTCCCTAGAAAAGCTGTAATTATATGCCTAAATAATATTGATTATCTATTTATGGACTTGATACTACCCTCTATTCATGCTAACACATATGAATTTTTGTAACTAAAATAATTATTGCTTTGTCAAGAATCTTTGAAATTTTGTGTTGCTGACTTTAGGAGTCTACAAGTATTTTTCCTTCATATATATATATATGTATATATATATATATATACATTGTCTGAAGTTTCATATATATATATGAATATATATATATCTTCTGAAGGTATATATATATATATATATATATATATATATATATATATCTTGTCTGAAGGTTACCCAGCAACCATTCCTCATACCACTAAAATAATTTGACATGACAGCATTGAGGATGAATTGCTTGTTCCATTTCTCTAATTAGCATGAGTTAACAGAATATTTAAATATTGTTTAAAAACCCAATTGGTCCAGAAGAATGTGCCATATATTCATCTATAGTTCAATTCTTTTGTGGAGAAATATTTTCTAACTTCAATAAATTCTAAGAAAACTCTTTTCATGTAAAAATATGATTGAAGTTTGTTCAAAACATTTTTAAAAGATCCTTTAATTGAGATCTTGGATATTTAAATGAATTCCAAGGAAATATAATTAGTAACTATCCAGCAGATTGATAAACTCAGAACAACAGAATCATATAGAAAATATTAATCCCTAAAGTGGTGTTTACTTCAAGCAAGAGAAGAACCTCTCAATGGAAAGAAAGCCTGCTTTGAAAACTCCCTTCTCAGATTTTCTGCATTGATTATTGGATTGGTAGATCAAATGGGATTTTCCGTGCAGCTAGATTTCAAAATTAAATGCTTATCTGGGGATTTAGCTCAGCGGCATAAGGGCCTGCCTAGCAAGTGCGAGGTAGTGAGTTTGATCCTGGGTACCAAAAAACAAAAATCAAACAACAAAAAAAAATTAAGTGCTCAATAAAGCATGACACAGTAGATAGTTAAGATTCTCTTTGCCAGGCACTTATTCTTACTTTGAGAGCACCCATTGTGTCTTACTGCCATTCTTCCACTCTACTCCAACTGACTGCTTCCTCCTTCCACCTTCATACTTCCCAACTGATCTAGATGCATGAGCACAAAACTGCAGCAGGATCAATGAGAATCTCTCCCTGAAAGTTTAACAATTGGAGTAACTACAGCAAAAAGAGACAGGTTTTTCTTTTCCCAAGGTTAAAAATGTGTGGGCAGGTGTGTTTTCTTGCTTAGAAGTGGCTATTGAAGAAATGAACAAAAAAAATAGTGAGTAGAGAAGAGATATGATGATAGATGATCCACTAGATGTTCAGTCCTAGATTCCCATTGTCCTGAAAGTCCTGTCTTTAAGGCTGTTAATTTGCTTCATGACAAAAATTCTCCCTCTTAGGCCAAGATAATTGAAGTTGCTTTGACATTATTATAATCTGAGAAATAGTCTCTGTTTGTGGTGATTGATTGGAATGTGTCACACTTGGCCAGAGAAAATAAATATACATCCAAAATTATATATTTCAGTCATCTTTCATGTACTTTTCAACTCATCACGGAAACAATTGTTCTGTTCACTATTGTAACAATGGCCTATTACATTGATATCCCAGTAACATCTTTCCATTTATATGTACTTTTATTTTGAAGACTAACTTGAACCAAACTTGCACAGGGATCTCCATGTCTTGGTTTCTATACGTAGTAAAAGGAACAATAGAAAGTATAGGAAGAACTAAAATAAATAAAACAAAATACAACTCTGCTGTATGGTCATTTATATGTCAAAGCATTTTTGGTGATTAGCTCTTAAACATACCTAAAAACCATTGTTACTAAGATTTCAATTCAGTTGTTCAGCACTGTCTGAAAATAACCCTGAGACTCTGGGGTTCCCTAGGAGATCAATGAGCTCTTGGGCTGTCAGAAGTAGGCAATAAACCTGATTGTACCTCTCTATGAGACTGGTGGCTTCCTTGTTTTAGCAAGAGGAACTACACCTTATGCATGAGCCTCAAGCCCTTCCCACACTAAGCAGCTGCCTTCCCCAGGAAGCACCTATAAACAACCAGCACCTAAGTCCTACCTGCCTGGAACCCAAATAGGCATAGACCCTTCACACTGTCAAGGCTGTGCTCATATTTGCCATTGAAGAAGAGTGAGGTACAGTACAGAGGGGCAGCATCTCTGCCCTGCAACACATATTTATGGCAAGCAGAGGAGAGGTCCTTGGCTCCACCTACCATTCTCTGGGCATTAATAAATAGGTCATTGCCTGTCCTTTCTTTTTGTTGATTCATACTTTGTTTCAGGAATCTGTTTCTTCACTGGAAATAGTGCAGGTTGGAATTCTTTTCAAACCTTGATGCACTATGTAGTACCCTCCAAAAGGACTAGTTTGCTGTATGTTAAATGGTGAAGTGACAGTCCTTGACCAGTAGCAAGGTTGGTTCTTCTGAATCATTATCCTCTCAGACTTGCATGCTTAAAGTGAGTATGAGCCCAACTTTTGCCTGTTAATTATGCCTGAATTTAAGCAGAAAAGAAGTCAAGGAATATGTACTAAATAACTGAACTTTTCAAATATGTTCTAAACACACTTTCCATCTCCTGGCAATATTGGGTACCTTCTCTGACTAGTACAATACATAAATGTGTATCCCTGCTTGATCATGCAGCATATCATCCTGGTCACTTCAGATTAAGACATGAGCTATATTTTCTACCTTCAGGACCATTTGCTACCTGTAAAGATCAAACATATTATATTTTTGAAGCCTCTCTCATTTTATGCTTGAAATGTTTTCACATCTGGAAGACTAATCCCTGATTTTTTGCAGGTAGATACATAGTTGTATTCTTGGAGTAAAATGCAAGCAAAACTACCATCTCCATAACTGCCTAATATCTCTCAGAGAGGAACAAAATGGACCCTGTTGGGTTGCTAATGGCAAGTCAAACCTTGGAACTGAAACTAAAAGAGACAAAATATTGTCCTTAGAAAAACCAGTTCATGAAAGAACCTGAGTGTGAGTAATAGCCAAGTCTGAAGAGTGGTCCAGAGTCCAGATTCCTTTAAGCCAGAATTTAAAACCAAGGGTAGGGCATGGGATCAGGAAAGAATGCCAAAGTGAGAGGCGCAGGGGGACTGACTTTAGTAGTGTGAAGGAGAATAGTTGGGAGGGACAAAGGAGCAACAGCAAGGACAGACAGGGGCATCTAAGACAATTGCTGCAAACAAAGGAGCTTTTATATCTAAAGGACTGGAGGGGGCATGAATTGACTGGTTTAAAGATTCAAGGCTGGGACAAAAGAACAGTAAATGAAAAAACTTATTATTCTTGAATTTATATTGTACCTGAATTCTTAAATTTTCTTGAGGCTAATTCCATTACCATTGAAAACACAAACAGGCAACTTTGGTTTCATCATGTTGAAAAGTCTGAAAGCTACAGCACAAACTGTTTAAAAAAAAAAAAAAACCTTTCAAGCAATATCAATGAAAGCTCTAAAGCAAGTATCTTTGCTGAATGCTGAAGATAAAATAGTTATTTCTGAAGCAGAACATAGAAGGTAAAGTATAACATTTCAAGCTTCAAAAGGATAAAGCAATTTTCTGACAAAAGGTTTACAAAGCATTTTTCAGTAAAATGACCTTATGTGTCCCCAGCCAAAGTACAATCATTTACCTGTTTTCTTGCCATTCCATGAAATATTTTCAGTTGATGTGAGCTTATTAGCTCCCATTAAAGGGAAAAACTTTTAATCTCTGCTTTGCACATATTTTATCTGACATGTATTATCTCTAAGTGTCAGTCTCATCTTTTATTATCATTAAAATTGAAGTTTGTAAGCTTAAAAAGTAGTTGCAAAAGCTAAAATTAATGAGCATAATAGCCGGAAAAGAGTATAAAGAAAAAGTTATTGTAGCACCTATTTTTAACAAGTCACTATTTGCACCTTTTCAACAAGTAGGTGTTGAAAGTAGATGTGGTACACTGACGAGGGATCAGCAGGGGACCAAGTATGGAGGCAAAGACAGGAGCATGATGAATTAAGAAATATATAATATTGTTATATAAGATATGTGTTGAAATATAAGTACATCATGTGTATAATAATACTAGTATAAAATGATGTGATACAAGAAAACTAAGAAAGGCTAAAGGGGATGGGAAGTGCTAGAAATTCCACTGTAGATACAGGATATCTGGAAGGCAAGTGTTGGATCAGTAGCTTATAAATATTAAGCATGAAAGCTCTACAGTTTCTTTATTGTGTTATTTTTAGTCTCAATTTAACTGTTGCTTAGCATTCTATGTCTGTCTTCCTAGACTTCAGCACCCTAATCTGTATAGTAGAGACTGTAAGAAGGCTGGTGTCACTACTTTGCCCAATGCTGACCACAAAACAGTGCTCCATTTAGTCAGAGAGCTTAGTTTTTATCTGAGATTTGAAACTGTGATGTTTCCATTAAAAAATTTTACATTATACATGAAGTGCTGTGCTGAAATGAAGGAACATTTTCATCTATTGTGGTACTGTGATAGCAATGTGACCTAACAAATCAGAGAAAATTGCTTGAATTTCATCTTATATTCATCTGCACTCCCAAATGACTAGAATATATGCATTTTTTAACTCATTTTTCTTGGGGTGTTTCAAGTCATTGTTTACTGATGTCTCTACCAATATAAATCATCTAACTGTTTAACTTCCAGAGCCTATAGTTGTTATCTTGTTTTTTTCTGTTACCTCCAATGTGTGAACTGCTACAGAAAAGAGAACACAATACCAATCCTCTAATTTCTCTTCCAATCCAGCTGATGCTACACTGCAGACCCATGGGGATATTACATGACAAGGAAAGAAACAAACCGACTTGCATATAAACCGACTTACATATACAAAGATAGCTTCACATATAGGAAGATAGTGCTACATACAAAAGAATCCCCATCCTGGATTTGTTGCTGCATTGAAACAGGTTATAGATGGACTCTCTGAGCTGATAGAACTTTGCTATTTTACTTTTAGTTTTTCTTGCTTTCACAAGCAAGAACATATGATAATGATGACAGGCGTTGTCCCAGTTCTGACTTTCCCTCGCTGTACCAGCACTTTAACACCACATCATCCAAGAACAGTACTCAACTTGATTGGAAACTCCTCAAGTCCTGGCTGCTCAGGCTACCCACAGATCACCCAGAAAAGTACTTTCGTGCATAAATATGAGTGATGAGGTGACTTGGGCCAAAGCACAACTAGTGACAGAACTAAAAACACAGCTCTCTGCTTTTTAGTTTACCTAGATTGCTCTAGAGTTAAACTGTAAAGCTTATGCCTGTTTAATTCTGTCTCTGTGTTCTGAGTAAATAAAAGAAACCAATTCCCTAAAATTAGCAAGCAAGAACATAGAGAAGGGTTGGATTTTTTTTTGCAGAGTACAGATTTTTCTGAAAGTCAACAACAAATGTCATCAGCACAGGCCATTATATAATGTAATATTATTTAAATTTATTCCAGTTTCACACAAAGTGCATAATAATACAAAATAATAGTCTTAACACTGTGATCAGTTTCACAGATAATGCTGTCACATATACTGAGTAACACACCAGACACTACAACTAAGTCTACGAAAACTGAAGCTCTAACAACAAAATCAGAATGTGTCACTGCACTTTGGGTAACTGCATTGTTCCAAAATAAATCCCTTGTAGGTTGTGGTTTTATATAGAAACCATCTGGTGCTTGCACCCACAATGGCCTTTCATTTATATTCACTCATGTGTTTGTATAAATTTCTACCCATGTATGTTTATTAAGATAACCTATTTTACATTCCTGATGGTTATTTTAATAGAGTAAATGTATACAAGAAGCATCAATCCTCACAAATAAAAGCAAACCAAGAATTCAAACTCTGTGTCTTCATACACACAGTTTGGAGGTTTATTAAGTATTGGCTTAAAAAAATACATGTGAAAATTTTGTCATCTTTCTTCATTTTGAAATAGTGAGTAGTCTTATTAAACTAAAGCATATTTAAGTAATTTCTGTCCTTTATTCCCAGGCAAATGGTACCAACATTCCAGGTCCTATACTTTAAGTGGTCTTGCACAATGCAAACAAAAGTAAAACTAAACATATTAAGAACACTTGAGTACCACTCTTATTTAGGATACTCAGTACCACCACACACAGAGTATATTTCTAAACACCTGTTGTAATGACTAACACTCAGGCCTCAGAGCACAATTATTCCTATCTCTTGCCTTGAATTATAGGCAAAATTAGCAACTGCACTGTGAAAGTCATGAAGGTTTGTAGACTATGTCACTGGACACTGCTTCACAGAAGAGGAACATAACATAGTGACAGTATGTTGGATAAAAGAAAAGACAAGTCAATCAACTACTTAAATCATTCTGGACAGCCAGCCTGAAGGCAACAGCACCTTACTTAATAAGGTACACACCTTCTATTTCTAGGACTATTTTCTGAAACAAAAATATGGATTTTGACATTTTAAAGAAAAGATTCAAGAATTTCCCTGTCATTTATTACAGGAAATTTAAAAAATGAACAACCTAGACTGGTGGCAATAAAAGAATGGTTAAATATAAATCTACACTAATATGATGTAATATTGTGACTAGATTTTTAAAAATTATATTTAAGGAATATTTATGGACTTAGAAAATATTCAGGGGATAAAAAAAGCAAGATAAAAAGCTGTATGTTTATCAGCTCCTTTTATTTTTTTAAAAAGTATTCATATCTGAAAGAAAGCACATGAAAATGTATACATTAAGTATATCGGGGGAATGAGTTAATATATATCAACATGATATAGTAGCTCTGTAAAGCAGAAAGGATATATTTTAGCAAAAAATCTGGAGATAGACTTAGCTAATAAGCCTAACAGTCATCAAAGTTCTTTGTAATTTTCCATTTTGTTGCATGTTAGTGTTTGGGCATCAGTATGTCGCATCATAATTGCAAAGTTCCTGCCTCACCTCTGAGATAGCCATGCTCATATGATTACACTCAAACGCAGGAACAGGATGCATGTCCTCAAAAGAGACTTTCTGCTGAAGTGCATTCTTCTTATTAGAAAGCAGCAGACCTCATTATCAGAACTTTCAGAAAACTTCCACTATATCCTGTAGGCCAGCACTGGTTACACACTTAAACAAAAGAAGAATATTGGTATTGCTAGTAGTTATTTTAGACTAATCATGATTCATTCCTTGAGGCTGGGAATATTGCCATTTAAATATGGTTTGTTTGGGAAGAGAAAAATGGGCTAACTACTGGATCAGTAACCAACAGTACCTCTCCAAAATAATTGTTGCTTTTTGCCTGTTTATATATACAACCAAATTTTCTGCATTCAACATTCTTCACTTTATAATAAAAAGATTATATTTATTCTTAAAGAAAATACCCCCCAGTATTGTAGTTCTCCTAAAAAAAAAACCTTCTTCAATCTAATTACATATACATAAGAGACATTCCTTTAAGTGTTACAAAAGCATAACCTAATAAATTTTCAAAAACCTATCATGATTATGCTGCCTTTTTTTTTTACCTCAGATTAAAATGATCTGGTCAATTTGATTTAGGTTATAGTTAAAGGAAAAGTTTGTTTTTCCAGGTTTAAGGAACCATAAAAAGGCAAAATAAATCTGAGTCTAAATCTAGTCAGGCAAAACCAGTATTTATACCAACAGAGACCCCTAACTCATGTAAATTACATTTTACCAAGCTGTGTAGTTTCTTCTCTGGTGTCTGATATCTCTGAGTTCCAGATTTTGTAAGCATTGTAGCCAGATTTTTAAGTCTTCATAAATATTTTATAATGCGACCCTAAGGAAAGATGGAAAGAAAATCCTAGGATAGAAATTCAAAGCAGTTTTAAGGCTGGTCTTCAACTTCTGACCTAATAATTATTGCTACTTTTACAACAATGAATTTGTTATTATGGAGAGGAAGTTGAGACTACAAAGGCAATTAAAAGCTTATTTTGAAAATACCCATTAGAATTCTCACTACAGATCAAATCAAACAAGATAGATTGCAATATTTATATGTTTAAATTTAGATGCCATGGCATAAAAAGAAATCAGCATGTAAGTTCAACTAGAGTTTTCTTATTCCTAATTTATTTATCTGTTACTGATGAATGTTTTCTTTTTAGATATAAAGGTTATTGAAAAACAGAATGAGTCTTTTAGTTGGTAAAAACAGTAGACTATTCCTATAGAAAGCTTTTTTAAATAAAAAACTTTTGTATCATCAGTTAAGGTTCAATCCATTGCATAGATACATAGATAGATAGACATAGAGATAGATGGATAATAGAACTATAAGTATATAAAGTGATACTTACCTAATTTAGGAGGAGAAGGTACTGAGAATCAAACTCAGGACCTTGCACTTACCAAGCAGGTGCTATGCCAACTAAGCTATGTCCCCACACCACTTTCCTAATTGTTTACAGTGGTTTTCTCTGGGAAGAGAGTAAAAATCATTAACTTTCATTCTATATATTGATTTCTATATTATTGGAGTCTTTATAAGAGGAATACATTCATATATTGCTTATGTAATTGAAAGTATTTTAAAAAAGAATGGGTATTGTATAGTTTTATTACTTTTTTACAGATATATAGCATGTATCACATCCTGGTCTTCAAATTGTGATAGGTAACTGTGAGAGAGCTCTCTAAGACCAAAACAAAAGATATGGTGAATTTGCATACTCTACTTCATAGTTAATCATCTAAATAATGCCTTACTTTTACATTAAATGAATACTTAAAGCATCATAAATAAAAAGAAGCAAATTTGCTGAAATTGTTGAGGTAAAACATGAAATTTCAACCAAATTTCATTTGTTGTGAACTTCTAAAGGCTCTGGTTCATGGCAAAACTCGAGAAGTAGTGAGGCTCCCTTCTTTGCTTTAAGAGCTGACAGTAAAGTTTAGAGAAGCTTAGTGATTTCTCCAAGTCAGAAAGAACTCATATTCATTGTTTTAAGAAAAGTTTTTCTGACATATGTTAAGGTGGCATCAAATATTTTATTAAAACTATTGAACTAAACTCTAAATACACCTAAGATAGGTAAGAATTTATAGCCAGACTGAAAGAGTAAGTAGATGAAGAATTACTGAAAGGAGTATTAAAGATAGGGAAATTATTAGAAAATTAGATTTATAACATTCCTTTTTAATGCAAGGATTTAGATGTAAAGAGTAAGAAATGAAGAAACTGATCTTTTGATGAAATAGAAGGGAGAGAGGTGTCATGGAACAGATTTCACAGGAGTTTTATGAAAGGCTGGCCAAAGTCAAGCCCCAGTTGAGAAGGGGTGGTTATTGGGCATCCAGGAAGGTTTTGTTACCAGTGAACATTTTGCTCCTCCTCCTTTTGTGTCTTGCTCTTTCCTCTGACCCACGTAGCATCTGCCTTTAAGACTTTGCTTTGGCTAATTGACAAAAGCAGTTTTAGTGGGTGGAGTGAAAATGGTATGGTACAATAGAATTCAAAATGGCTTCTTGGACTTTGAAAATTTTTCAGTTAAAAAAATAGTAATCAAGAAAACAGTCTCGTTTACAATAGCTACAAAATTGATTTATTTATTAAATACCTAGGTTTAAATTTAACTTAAGAGGTCAAAAATCTCTGCAATAAAAAAAAAATTCTATTAAATACTGAGGAAAAAATTTAAAAAGGACACCAAAACTGGAAAGATATCCATATTCATAGATTGGAAGAAACAATACTGTTAAAATGTTCATGGTATTTCAAGTTATCTGTAGATTCATTGCAATCTCTATAGGAATACTAATGGTATTCTTTCACAATCTAGGAAAAAAAACTTTAAAATGTATATGGAACCATGGAAAACATCAAATAACTAAAGAGAACAAAAGAAACAAAAAATAAAACAGAAACTGAGACATTATATTACCTGACTTTAAAAACCATCATAAAGCTGTGCTATTCAAAACAGCATAATACAGACACTTACACTAATGTGGCAGAATAAAACCTAGAAGCAAAATCACACACCTACAGTTAATAGGAGTTTCACAAAGTTGTTAAGAATATATAATGAAGAGAGAACAATTCTTTCAACAAATTGTGCTGTGGAAAGTGGGTATCCACCAGAAGAAAAATGAAACTAGACCCCTATCTTTCACCACTTACAAAAATCAGCCTAAAATGGCTTACAAACTTAAATATAAACTACTAGAAGAAAACATAAAAGAAACCGTTCAAGACACTGAAATGAGCAAGGATATTCTGGACAAGACCTGTAAGGCACAGAAATAAAAGTAAAGGTTGACAAATGGGATTGTGTCATTTCTGTATGTCAAAGGAAATCATCAGAAAAAAAAAAAAAAGGAAATGGGAGAACCTAAAGAAAGGGCAAAAATGTTTTTAACTGTTACACTGACCAAAGGTTAATATGCAGACTATATAAGTAACTCAAAAAACTAAAGAACAACAACAACAAAACTAAGCCAAGTTAAAAAGTAGGTAATAGATTTAAATAGACACTTCTCAAAAGGACACACAAATAGCCAATGATATATGAAAATATGCTCAACATCACTAATCATTATGCAATCCAAACCCAAATGGGATGTCACCTCACTCCTGTAAGGATAGCTCTTATAAAAAAGACAAAAAATGATAAGAGTGAGTAATGGCTGGGGATTTAGCTCAGTGGCATAAGTGCCTGCCTGGCAAGCATGAGGTCGTTAGTTGCATCTCCAGTACAAAAAGAAAAAAAAAAAAAGAGTGAGCAATAATGTGGTGAAAAGGAATCCTTTCACATTGTTAGTGGGTATGTAATTTAGTTTAGCCACATAGTATGGAGGCCCCTCAGAAAAATTAACAATATAACTATCATGTGCCCAGCAACCCCACTCCAGGGTATATATTAAAAAGAAATGAAATAGATATATCAAAGACACATCTGCTTTCCCATGTTTACAAAAGTACAATTCACAATAGCAAAGATATGGAAACAATCTATGTGCCCATCAGCTGAAGAATGGATGAAGAAGATGTGGTACACATATACAGTGGAGTACTGTTCAGTCATAACAAAGGGTAAAATCTTGTTTTCAATAACATCAGTGGAAGTGGAGATCATTATGTTAAGTGACATAAGCCAGGTGAGGAAAACAAGTATCACATGAACTCATTCATACATAAGATATAAAAACATTTGATCTAACAGAGGTTGAGAGTAAAATGGTGGTTATCAGAGACTGAGAAAGTAAGGAGGAAAGAGGAACAGGGAAAGGCTGACCAATGGATACCAAGTTATAGATAGACAGGAGCAAGAAACTTCTGAGTGCTATTCCATACCACCGGTGGCTATAGGTAACAATTATTTCCTGTATATCTCAAAAAGCTAGAAGAAAGGATTTTAAATGTTTTCCCTGTAAAGGAATGTTCACTGTTTGAGGATATAGATATGTTTAATCTGATTTAAAGACTACACAATATATGAAGAGAAACATATTAAAACATTGCATAGTATCCTACTAATGTGTAAAATGTTTATATTTTATGTATCACTTTAAAACATAAATTTACTCTAAATTTTAAAATCAAAAAGAAATAAAATATGTTCTTTAATTTCTAAATTATTTATAGAAAAAAGCATGTCTTTTAACCATGTTAAATGGTTAAAAGAAATTTTTTTGAAATATTTGTATTCACACAAATATCAGGAAATTATAGCAATTTTGATCTGTCTACATCCTGTCCAAAGAGAAAATATGAAATAATGTTTCTACTAAAAATGATGGAGCTTTATTTTAATCCTTCTTCTCTCAATTTTAAAAACAAATTCTATGGGGCCAAAGAAAACATATTATGAAAGTGTAGTTCATTTTTCAAAGATGTTATTATTTTTTTCCTCACACAGTATGAAATTTCATGTGGTAACTTATGTAATTTTTACAGCTAAACACACGGGCTGAAGACAAAATTTAGTCATGGCCTGTAGAAAACCTAAAGATTTATGAGGATGGCCTCCCGTGCTTCACTCATGTGGGCTGACACTGACTTCTTTACATATCTGAGAATGTGTATGGAAGAGTCGCCATGATGTAAGATGTTGGGGGCACTATTCTTCACAGGAATAAAGTGAAAAGAACAAGGTTAAGTTAATTTGTTTTCCTCAAAAAGACACCGTGTTAAACTTCTGATGGATAGTTTCCATCCACATTTATATTTGGTTAGGCAGGGTTTGGTTTTCTCTTTAGGCACCTTGGCTTCTGGCTTAAGGCGGGCACCAACAATTTTGTTCCTTGGAAGAGTTGTTGGGATTTGAGGTTGGGCCAAGAAAAGCTACAGAGGCCAAGGAGCACTTACAGATGGAGATAATTAGCATATTAAAAATAGGCCAGCCAGATTTTTTTTTAAATCAGGAAGTAGAGGGGTAAATGCGCTTTCTGGCAAGACTATAGAAGCTGTGTGGACAGAGGAAATGTGATTCAACTCTGGTATGAGAATGGTTTTTTACTTGAACCAGGTTTCTAAAGACTGAAGCAGGACTTCGTTTTACTGAAAACCATGAAGTTGGCGGGCTTTGTAGGGGCCTGCCTTGAAATTCTTCTCCAAGGTTACTGTTTTGAATCTTGCTTAAAAGTCTTAGAATGAGAGATGCTTGGTTTCAGAAGACACAGGATAAACACCGTGTATTCATTCGCTTTCTGATGCATAGCACAGGAAGTGGCATTTCTGATACCACTTCCCATTGAGAGGGGTTTACAGAAGAAGGCGGTAGATGGGAAAGAAGGCCCTAGAACAAAACCACTTGGACTATTTTTCCAACGCTAAAACAAAGGACTGAGATTGATCTGGGATTTGGGCTCTATCAGTGGAGTTTGCTTACTTTCCAGATAATTCACTATGGTTTCCTGAAGTTCTGATTCACAGAGTCAGATCATATGTTCCATCCTTTTTTGAAATCTGCTTTTGTTGAAGAAGGAATTAGAAGGTGTCTGTTCTGGAACAGTGTTTCATAATGGGTGGTATGGGCACGGCTAATTGAAATCAGAATTATCCATGTGGGTTAGAAAATTTATAGTATTTACCAAAAAACAACAATTTCTCTGATCCCATGACTGGATTTATGGTTAACCGTCTTGTTGACTCTACTCACCACAGATTTTGCAAATGCAAAAAGGTTAATAATTACTATCATATAGAGCTTTTCAAATCTTCCACAGGTTTTAATACAAGAAAATAAGAAAGAGGGACTGTGGAATTTTTATAAAGCACTCAAGAAATAGGTGGAAGAATGATTAGCCTCAGTTAATTTCACTTCCAACCTACTTTGAAACTTGACCAAGGACTGCTGTCACTGCTTCAGTAGACTAACTCTACAGTTAAATAAGCAGCTTTTCCTGCTGTCAAGATTGGCTCTTAGGTTTGTCACCACGTAGAAAATTTCAAATAGAAGACAGATTTCTTTTTTTTTTTTACTTTACTTCTACTCTTGTACACAAAAAGAGAACTAGTTTCCTGCTTTGTTTATTGATCAAATATACAAAACTTACAAATGTTTTAGTTAATATTTTTACTTAATCATGGATACTTATCATCGTGACTGTCACAACAAGAGCAGGGAGAAATATTCATGGAACCAGCAGATCCATGTGGTTGCTTCTTGACTTGCCCAACAGATCTGACCCAAAAGAGATCAGCAAACCAAATGAGGGTTTTGATCACACCACCAGATGAGCCACTCAGACCCTCCAAGTTGATAACTAAAGGTAGAGCTGAGGTTTTTAGAATGAGAACCAGAATGGTAAATTGCATCAGTGAGTATTCTATGTGTCTCATTACCTTTCCCCTTCTCAGTTTTCTCTCACAAGAGGTCCATGGGAAACAAGTGAGAGCTTTTCAAATTTGGTTTGTTGATCTGTTCTTGTTGCAGCAAGCAGACTGACTGACAGCATAGGTGCAGCACTTCCAGGTTTCTCACCATATTCATGCTGCAGCCACACTTGCCCTGGGCTCCTCATTGCCCTAGACTGAGCATGATATGCATGTGTGAGATGCAAGATTCCTCACAGGGTCTGCTTTGGCTAGGATCCCTCACTAGACTGATCAAATTTTTCTCAGAATTATGCCGTAGTCCAACTTCTTCTGATAAATTCTCTGTTGCTACTCTCTCTTTCTGTTCATAAGTGTGAGACCCACTGAGCCTATAAATGTAGCCCTGTCTGTTCTTTTACTCTCTTTTCCCACAATCCGTTTCTCATATATCTATTTCATATGAAATTTGTCTCTTAAAAGGCTCCAGATAGCTCTGAATAGTATCAGCTTCTAGATTGAAGATGGTTCCTGAAGGTCTAGCAAAATAATGCAAGATATCCTTCCTCATAAAGTGTCTTAGTTGCTAAGACAAAATACCTGACACCCAACGTTAAAAGAGGAAAGGTTTTTTTTTTTTAACATCACAATTTGTAAAGTCCATAATTGGTTGACAGGGTGGTGCATGGCATAGGAACAATAGTTCACAGCTACAGAAGGCAGCACAAACAGTGAGACAGACAGACAGAGAGAGAGAGAGAGAGAGAGAGAGAGAAGAAAGAGTCACAAGTAACACTGCCTTCTATTGTGCTCTTGACTGTTCTGGTGTTGGCTGAAACACATCCTCTGGCAACAATCAAATATCTCTGATTAATTAAGGAGTATACAATCTTGTTTCATTGTATAGTCCTGTGACAAAAAATAGAAGCTATATCTTCAAATATAAAACAGTTGTTTTATTGTATAAAAATGATTAGAAAAAAATGATTAACAGTGATAAAAACAGAGTAGCTTGACTCTGTAAACTTTTAATAACTTTAAAACTTTGATCTTGATTTTGCTTGTTTTGAAAGTGTTTTATTTTATTTGTACATGTTTGCAGTACACAATGATTACATTGCTCATGGGGAGTGGGTATAGCTACATCTTTTTTGTTTGTTTGTGTGTTTTTTTGTTTCTCATTTGAATACCCCTAGAAGGAATTTTTACCTGGCAATAAGTCTGTGGAAATAAATATTATAAACTTAAAATTAATTCAATGTCGGTTAAATTTTTGGAAACATAGATCATGAATCACAATGATAGTGAGAAAATTCAAAAGAAAATATGTGAGAATTCAAAGTATTATTATGATATTGGACCATATTTATATACCAATGACCATATAGTGATAAACAACATGAAACCATAGTAGATAAGCCTAAAGTCCAATTTCACTAATATTATTAAACTACACATCCTGTTGTTCTGCACCCAGTTTCTATTTAACTTGTTCTTCACACAGAATGGAAGAGAAGGCCTACTCTATGATCTTCTAGCAACCTATACATATCTAAGTAAGGGAAAGCTTGAATCGCAGCTTATCTGAGTCTGGGCAGTGCACGAGGTGATCTACAATAGGAGAGGGTGGAAGGTTTCTGAGGGGCTCCTCCAAACCCATCCTCCACTCAGTTTCCCATCTCCCACGGGAGACTATGATGACAGAATTCCACATGCCTGGGAGATTCTGAGGAAGTATGAAACTTTCTGTCTTCCCTCTTCCGAATAAAGCTTCAGAATATTAAGTCATTTTGTCCAAAGTATAGAATTTGCTCCTCGACAATGGGGTGTCCTGCAACTCATGTGCTGTCATCCAGACCCCTCTCATTCGCTTCTTGATGATTCTTGTATTTGATTTTGTGTTGTTGTATGAAACAAGGGTCATGAGGAGCTGGCAACTATTTAGCTACTCTCCCATTCATTGAATGTGCAAAAATGCATAAAAAGAAAAGAAAGAAGGGGAATTGAGGGATGGGCAGAGGGTGGAGGGAGGGAAGGGAAAGGGAATGAAGAAAGGAAAGAAGTGTTATGTGCATGTACCGACTTCCCAGAAAGGCTGTAAATATTATATACCAGACATATACAAATGTACCAGTAAACTAAAAAAAGGAACAAACTATCTAAATCTAAAAGCGGTTTCTTGCATCTTTACTTGTCCAGTAGGTCAGGCCTTAGACTCATGTTTGCCTTGTTTGTGGATTTGACAAAGGATAATAAGCCCTTCTATGAAAATCCCGTTTATTATGCAGATTTTTGTTCACAATATCCATTAACCTTAAGACTATATTATCTCAAAAGCCAATCTATTGAAAATTCTACTTTTGTAAAATGTTTGTTGCAAAAAACATTGTATTTGACCACATAAAATTATAAACTCTCTTCAAAGGAAAGTGAATTAGCTCACCAACCTTTCCACAATGAACTATGACCAGAGCATTCTCATAGTAAATCTGCTCACTTTAAACTTGTGTAAATTCTATGACTGGGAAAATTTTCTCTAGGTTATCCTTTCTCAGTTTTTTTTTTTTTTTTAATCAGTACCGGGGATCGAACTCACGATCGCGTGCTTGCAAGACAAGTGTTTATGCCGCTGAGCTAAACCCCCAGCCCCCCTTTCTCAGTTTTAAACAAATAAATAAAACAAAATAAAATAAAATAGCTCTGACCCAAATCCAGCTTTAAAAACACCATGGATATTTTCATTCTTTCATAAGCCCACTTGAATAAACAGATTCTGAATTGGACAGAGAGTCAACTTAAAGTTTGATTGTTTAGTGGGAAGAAGAAATGGGACAGTAATCTGGTCATTGAATATTGATAAATTTTCTTAATGCAGATACTGTGGCAGATAAGAAATAGTTTCCGAAACTACAAGTCAATTAACCCAAGGTGTTTTGATTCTTGAATAACACAGAGAATAAAAATTTTAATCATTTTTATCATCATTAATTTGTCTATTAAGTTTATATTTTTCCCAAAGTAAAATTTAAACTATAGAAACAAAACTGTTGATTTATTGCATAAAAACATAGAGATTGCCATATTCATCTACAATTTCTCTGATATTAGCCAATAAGGTGATATTTGTGTTCATTCATCAAAAACAAGCTGATCTCCTTGAGACACTTAGTATAACTGAAGAAAGGTAACATTCCAAAGGGGTAATAAATTCCAACAGATTCATTTTTCCTTTCATTTAAAAATTTTTTCATTCAAAAGCATGAAATAAAATACTTGCCAAAGTGTTTATTGATGCCAATAAATATTCAGAAAGGTCGCTGAACTTTGCACTTGTTTGTATTTCTGGAGAGAGATCTGTTCTGGAATCTTTTTGAGACATATGATCCACTTTCTTTTTCTTATCCAACAAGCACACCATGGTGAAGGTCCAAAGTACTAACCTTTATCCAAATGCCATTTATTTATTTTTACTTGTTATCGGGAAACAAAAATAGCAGTAATACACAAATCTGCATCCTAATTGTACCTGAAATGTAGAGAAACATACAGTCTTCCTCAGATATGAAGAATTCTAGTATTAATGTCCTTGAGAAGATAATGTATTAAGGATTACAATGTAAGGTTTATAACAGAAAACCCAAAGAAGCTGTCACATCAAGAAATAATTTTTAAATCTCTCCATGTGCTCAGCAGTGAACCAATATGAAAGTAAATCAAACCAGAAAACATCATCCAAGTATGTGACTGGGCTAAAGTTTGAAGGAATTCAACTCTGTAACATTCTATAATTCAATTGTGTTCTTTCCCATTTTGTAGCTTGAGAATTATGCTGGTTAAGAAGGGAGTTGAATATTGTGTTGTGAAGACATTATTTTTTTCAAGTCATTTAAACTGTCTGTAAAGATAACTAAGAGGAATTCCTTAGGAGAAAAAACATATGAATTAGATCACCACTGAACAAAGAAACATAGAATAAAGAAAAAAACAGAGAAGGAGAAAAGGAAAAAAAAGCAAATGAGGGAAGAGAGAGGGGGAAAAGGAAACGAGGAAAAAGCATCTAAAAACCTGGGATCATAAGAGACAGGAACATGTAGAGGAGTTAGGGTGATAATGACAATAATAATAGTTACTTAACAATAGCACTTTGTTAAGCATGTATTTCATTTAAGAAGTGGTCAGAAACAGCATCATGATTTATAAAAACAAATACCTCAACTCTGTACAGGGTTACCATAAAGGTACAAGTTGAAACACAATTCTTTGTGTCCAGGGCTGATGGTCTTGTGCTTGTGATTCCATTCTGAAGGTACTCATAATCTGGAAGCTTAATCTGCCAAGTTGATGGCCTGCTTTCAACCAGCCATCCACAGAGATTGCTGCTAGGTGCAATCCACAAAGGATAGTCTGCCTTCAGTGATCAGCCCAAAAACTCAACTGACTTCTAAGATATTGACCTGTCACAGGTAGTCACCATGCAACAACCATGGCTGTCAAGGGTCCACATGACTGGAGGGTGAAATCTTTACGCTGTTCCTCCTTAATGGTCTATACTTTATGCAAGAAAAAACTGCCTGTGTGACAACTACTGCCACTGCCACCACAGGAATAGTGTGCAAACCAGCCTGAGAAGACCCTGAGAAGAGCAGAATGATGGGGAAAGTGCTCACAACAACAAAAGAAAGCCTGAGAGATAAAGGAATAAAAAATGAGATGGAAGCTGTGACTAGAAAATGTTATTGCCATTGCAAGAAGGAAATCCATTCAAATGAAGAATTTCAGAGAAAAAGAGAGAGAGAGATAGGAAGGGAAAATGCTGAAGAAGTCAAGGATTTCTTCAATTTTCCTTTCTCTTGTGTCTAGAGCTAAGGGCCACTGGACACAGGAACATCTCTTGGGATGACCTCTTTCAGCACTGTCCTTATGTATTCAGGGAAACCACTTCACCCTCTTCCTGCAGATAAAAATAACAGTATTTGATCATTCCAGTTGCTATTATTTGCTAGTCTCTCTTCAGCTAAATCATTGTTCCACATAGTCACCAACTTGAACTCTGAGTTTAAGTAAAAGTGGGAGCTGCTTCCTGCCCCTGGAGTGTGATCAGCCCCTCTTCTGTCACTCAGTGATCTATGCATTCTCTCCTCTCATTCTCCCATGCGTATCTTCATCCAAGGTTTCTGGTCCTTCTGGGCACCTGGCTTAAGAGATGAAGAGTTGTGGAGAGCAGCATTCTATGATCACAGAAAAGCAGCACTCCCTGGGCCTAACTTTTTTTTTTTAAAGCTGTTTCTATTGAGAGACCCTTCAGTGGGTTGAGTTTTCCCTTTAGAAAAACTTATCTGAAATTCTCTGGACTTGGATCAACCCAATTATGCATGCTTTCTGCAGCCCCTGTCAATTTAGCAATACTTCCAGCTTCTTTCTGCAGGTATTTTGGAAAGCCCTAGGATGATTCAGTGACTAAGCTCTCACCCATGGCCCGTATCACGTTCATAGGAAATACTTGCCTAATCGTAGCCTTCGTGGACTCTAGGGGAGCTGGAGGAGGGAGAGTTCTAACATAACCACTTCATCTTTAGCTTGTCTAACGCAGCTATCTAGCCAGCCTGAGAAACAAACATCAATCCACTGTGTTCTATCTTACAGAACATGAGTCAGACCTTTCATGTAGTCTAGTTTAAGGGCAAGTTTATGTGAGGGGCGGGCATCTCTCACAATTTACCCTTGCAGGAGTGTGATGGTTAAACATAACATTTCTGGATAAAGAGACTCTTGGAGAAGTGATGGGGTCATGGAGTGTTATACTCATCTGTGGATTAATTCTCTGATGCTCATGGCTGAATGTGCTGCTAGGAGGCTGTGTACTGGGCTTGTGCCTTTTGAGGATCTGCCTCTCATGAACACTCTTCCTCCACTTTGTGCTTGCTAGCCTTCAAGAAGTGAGCAGCTTGGCTTTGTTACACCCTTCTGCTATGATGTTCCACCTCACCTCAGACACAGCAATAGAATCAGCCAACCTGAATCTTCTGACCAGGAGCCAAATTAATCCTCTCTTCCTTTAAGATATGAGTGCTAGGTATTTTATATTAGCAACAAGAAAGCTGACCAATGTAAGGAGACATGGGCTCTCAGGAAGCTCATTAAAGAAATTCTCCTAATAAACTACATTTCAGTCTGCTTGTCTAGTCTACAATCCTGATTAGGTTGAAGATCTGAAGAATGATCTAAGCATTCCCAGCTTCTCTCTTTTAAAATCCTGGTCCAACACTTCACCTTGGAATAAGTGTCTGTTGTTTTGCAAACTGCATTTCACTATCTTATTACAGGATACTGCATATGCTCTATAGTTAGTATTTTCTATGTTTGCATACAACACAATTTTCCTCAGGCCTCCCCAGATTGGAAATATAAAGTTCCAGACAAGTTTAATGCCCAAATTATGATGGCAAGAGTCCTAGCTCTTCTGATGACTAGTAACTAGCATATCTCTAAATAGTCCTAGGATATTTTTAAAAGTTTCCTCCAAACAGAGCCACACACATGTCCAAAACCCACTCAATAATAGTATAGTGTGTACTTTTTCCTTCCTTTCCTACTCTGGCTTATAATTTTCCAAATTCCATTCTCCCAGATTTGAGGAGTGTCAGATCATTTCTGGGCCCCAGGGAGAAGTCTAATAAATAGCTTCCTTTCCAATTTTATGCCACATTTAGTCATCAAGACTCTGAAATGGCTCTTGTTTCTCAGAAATTAACTTTTGGCCATCTCCTACTTTGCATAAATTCTCCAAATGTCTTCTAAACAGAAAAAGAAAAAGAAATAGTGCAATTAGTTTTTATGATTGTCACTTTTCTTGGCTTGGATGGTTCAGCCAAGCATGAGGGCCAGAAAATGACTCCCATCTTTAGTTCCCACAACCACAGACTGCACCATCCAAATTCCATACTCCTCCTCCCTTGTGTCCCTGAGAAAACAGAAGCCTCCATGTGTGCTAATGTCTGGGAGGCCTGGAGGGACTGAAGTCTGACTAATAACTTCTGGGCCAGTGTTCATCTGGCTGAGGTTATTAAAGATTGTCTTTTACTCTCTAGATTTAAGAGCCATTCAGGAAAAAAAAAAGCAATACATGGCAGTATATATCTGCTACTAATCCAGGGAAAATTATAAGTATGAAAACATTTATAAATGCAAAGAATGTCTCTAGAAAGACCTATAAAAACTAATAATAAAAATGACTGTTTCTAGGATGAGAACTTGGTAGTCTGCATCAGAAGTAGAGAAAAAACTGAATTTCATATTGTACCTTCTTAATATTTTGTATGTGCATGTGTCCCCTGTTCAAGTAGAATTTTTGATAACTACTCAGGAAAATATTTTCAATGTCATAATTTTCCAAATTGTTGACCATATATTTTGGATCACTCAATTGATAAAGGACCTCCAATGGGGGGATAAAAACATGAAAAATTCTTCCATGCTTTTGTGCATGATCCCAAAGCACATTCTCCTAAAAGGTACTGCTCTAAAATTTTTCTCTCTTTTGTAGTGTTCTGCCAAATATAAGTTCTTTCAGTAAGTTTCCACATCCCTGAGGAATTCAGACAGTGACCAATTGCAAACAGTGGCTGACATTTTATGTATTCTTTGTAATATACAATCAATATTCCTTGCTGAATCCTTCCAATGCACCTTTAGATGAACAAATACCAAAAGTTTTTAAACAAGAATACAAGTTTCAACATTATTATTCTATACATTTTTAATTTAGCCATTCTAAATTTATGTACAAGATATCTAGGAGTACTTATACTTTAAATGAATAAATGTATCATTTTTTACTTTTCTCTCAGGCTCTTTATAGAGGACTGAAAAACTATTTTATAAGTAAAAATAGAGAGAGAAATTTGTTGTGTTTATGACAGTGAAGTATTTTCACTGACAATGAAATGTAACCTAATTTTCTCAGAACCTTAGCAAGTGGGTTGGAATGGGGAGAGAGTGTTATCAGAATAAAATCAGAATTAGGGAAAAGGCCTACATGCAAATGAAGCATGGGAAAAATATATTCTCTACCCAGTCCTCACTGCCAAAACTCAGAGAAACCTCAATTCTCTGAGCACTACCCTTTGCTTCCCTTAGGTCTTTAGGGTTAGCAGGTTTTCCTGTGACTAACTCACTCTCCACCACTTTAGCAGTATGTTTCAGTCTTCCACCTCCACTGTTCTGTCTCTCTTTCTCTGTCTCTCTCTCTCTCTTCCTGAGACATACAGACACAAATGCATTGTCACATACATACACACTGATACACAAATGATGAGAAAGAGCCATAGCCATGCACAGACACAGAGACAGCAATACATAGGAACACACACACCGTAAGAGTCACAAACATGCACAGAAACATCACCCACTGTCTCACATATGATCTCTGTCTGTCCCTCAGTTCTCAATAGCCTTTCCCCTGACACTGCCCTCATACTATTTTTTACTTCATTTCCAAGCATTTTGAAATAGAGAGGGGTACTTGCTGTTCCCATGTCTCACCTCACTTCCATTCCTCCTCTCTCTGAGATCTGCTCCTGACCCAGCACAATAATAAACTTCTCCCACATACTCTGGTCACTGGTTTCCTAGTGACCAAACCCATTGTATATCTTTCAGTCCTCACCTTACCTGACCTCTCTTAACATCTGATATCATTTAATAATCCCTATGGAAACACACTTATCAACTGAATTTCATGCAATTACAGAATTTCTCTACCTTTCTGATTACTACTCATTTTGATATAGGGGAATGAAGCGCTCAACCTACCATGTCTGTTAGTTCGTGTTCTCTAAAATCGAAGAATGAATTTTAGGAACAATGGAGGTAAGAGCAGAATATATTTATAAGAGAAAGAAAGCTTCTGTCTGAAGAGAGATAGAAGGGGTCCTGAGAAGGTTGCCAAGGACTCTGTCTTTTCCAGGGACTTTTATAGAGTAAAACCCTGGGTTCAAGGTGGGAGAAGACTGGGAACTCACAAGGCAGATGGGCATAAGGTGGGACATAACTATAGTTAGTCACTAAGATCAATAGTGCAGGTAAAATTGATTATATTAGGGACAAATGGGGAAGTGAATCACATAGAAAGCAGGAATTTCTAAGGAGCAATGACTTCTCTAGGGGGATGGGAACTATTTAGGGTATCAATCTTCAGTATATAGGTGCATTTGTTTGGGCTTTTGTCTTGAGGCCTGGCCCACAGCAGGAGGTGTCAGTCTCCCTGCAGCTGTCAGGTGTCTGCACTGGCTCCATTGAGGACCCAGCCCTATCTCACTGCCTATAATATTTCTGACTAACTTAGCTGCCTGCAGCAATTTTACTTAATTATGTTATTAAGATGATTTGTTTAATACATGTTATATGACAGGAACTGCCCAGGGTACATGAAGTAAGCACATTATTTTTTTCCTCATAGAACTTCCTGACAATAAGGGAGGGGACAATAAACTCAACAATTAACAAAATGGTTAATAAGCATCCTAACTAGAGAGGTGCAGGGTGCTATGGCAAATAGGGAGACAGAGCAGGGGGCCCTCACCATTTTGACTAGTCAACAAGAATGGCCTTCTGGAGAAATGGGTAAGTGTGAGTGTGGAGAGTGAGTAGGAGGGACCCATAGCAGAGCAGTAGGCGGCACAGTATGTGGAGTCTAGAGGTGAGACAAACGGCACCACTCCTGAGGCACTGAAACAATTTCTCAGGAACTGAATAACTATCACTGAGGGCTACTGTAAGCTGGAAGATATATTATGTGCTTTTAGATATATTATCTAGCTCATTCTCCTTATTTATACAGAAAATAACTAAGAAAGTTAAGTATTGTTTGAGACCACTATGAAGTGGCTCTGAGCAGGATTTAAAATTAACTAATTGGCTTTCTATGTTTATCTGTGAGTGTGTTCTAGGCCTCGGCCCCTTGCCTGGTGATGGGAGCTGGTTCATATTAAGTGAACCTCTATGAATCTCTGGTCCTGGCTGAGGCCTGTAGTGGCTTGTGAGGCCAGAGATACCTCAAAGGGCAAGATAAGGCCACAGCTGAGGACACCTGGCTCAAACATCAAATAAGTAGATAGGGACTGCAGCTGCAGGCATCTCACTCCTACCATAAATGTCATCTTGGATATAAGACGATTCTCCTAAATTGGCAAAATTTACTACTTAGTCTTTGAAGTGACTCCCAGGGTTCTGCTCACTTCCCGTGCTTTGCACAGTTTCCCTGCCCTTTGTTTGGAGATGGAATAAATGGTGGGTAGTCCAGAGAAGCTCTTTGTCTTAGCCCTCAGAGTCTCAACCTCTGCAGAAAGGTTTTGATCCTCCTGGAGCCCTAAATTCATTCCACTTGTTTCATTTATTTAAGCCTGTGCTGTACACTTGTTGGGGAGATTGGGGATCTAGGTCAGACCCCAATACTATATAAGCTTACTATCTACCAGTTAGTTTCAGTGCTTGATATATCTTAATGCCTGAACTCATCAAATCTTTATAGCAGACTTATCTAGTATAAAATTATTTGTGTAAGCATGTGTGTACTATTATTATCACTGTCTTTATTTTATCAGATCACATAGTTGTCAAAGCAAGAATTATAGGCAAATCTGAACAATACAAACTTGTATGGGGTTTAGGGGACTGCATCATAACACTGCAGGAAAATTTGTTAGTGATGGCAAACAGGATCAGGAGGAAGGGAATGATTGCAGCCTAAGGAAAAAAAAGCACAGGAGAATAGGCTAAGAGGACTAGAAAGGATGGAGGGACAGAATAACAACACAAGGAAGAACCATTAAATCTATATTGTTCCTTTTAACTGTTTTTATTTATTACTTTACATCTGATTGGTGTCTAAAATTGATTGAAAACAATCATTACCTATTCCTTGAGAAATTCTTCCTAAGGAAAATAATAACCACACAGATTAATTGTCAAAATTCCTATGAAATAGCCTTGACAGAAACACTGATGTGATTGAATTTATTTGTGGGCAAAATACAGGGTCCCCCTCTACAACCTAATTTTAAAAATAAAAACAGTGCAATTAAAAGAGCACCAACTGGATGCCAGGGCTAAACTGCATACTTTAGATGGGTTATCTTATTTAATCCCCAGAACAGGCTAGATATAATTATTTTCATTTTACTGAATGAAGTTGAGGTGCAGAGAGAGCAAATAACTGTGTGGGTAGCATATCTTATGCTAGTAGGAGACAGAATTCAAACCACAAATACTTGAGTTTAAAGTTCATATTTGTTCCACCCCACTGTAGGCAAATGAGTGTCAGGTATTGTAAGCTGTCCTGCTGAATGACCTAAGTAGCCCTGTATTGGAGGGGTGGGATGAATGCTTTTATGCCTATGCTACATAATAACTTACCATGTCCTGCTCTGCCACTCCATAGCATTCAAAACCCTTCAAAATTTATAAATCAAGCCTAAGGAATCCTTTCAGCTTACCTCTCAGCATGGCTATTTTTCATGGTCCACCTCATCCTTACAGTCATGCAGTATTTTAAAACATACTTAACATCATAGAAATTTTTTCACTATATATTCTAAATTACTAAGATTTTTCAAATAATATGCACTTTGTTACTCTAATTATATATATGACTCAAATTACATACCAATATATTATCAGTATCAATTTCAGGAAGGTTTTATAAATGATTTTTATTTGCTTCTTTGATGGACATATTATTTGTATCATGGATGTTATCATTTGAAGTGAAAAACTGAAGCTGAATCCATAAATGTTCAGGTAGCAGTAATTTCTCTGGTAGACAATGTGTGTAATAGTGCACTGAATGAAATAAAGTCATTTCCCTACAGTCTCTAAGTTTGAAGTGGTGGATAAGCACAATGTGTACTCTTAATGATCAGTTTCCCACCAGGGTCCCTAGTAAGTCTGTCAGTTGGAAACAGGGCTTTTCACACCTCTCAGATGCATAATGAAAATAATCTCTCTTGGAAAATAAATGCATTTGATATAGAGGTCAGAAGTACCAAAGAAAAAAGTGGTGCCATTAACCATTTTTAGCTTATCCACTGAATTTCTCTTATATTCATAGTATTTTTTTCTTCCTTTTTTAACCTAATACTATCTGGTTCAAACATGTCAAGCTAATACCATTAGGAGCAATCACAGGAACATATAATTTGCATTCAAAGAATTTAATGTTAATGAACTCTACAAAATATTCTGAGAGAAACAGTAAAAAAGCAATGCGTTTTCTTCTTTTTAAAAACTTAGTTTACAAGAATTTTTCTTCCTATCTTAAATATGATCCTGGCCCTATACATTATGGAGTTCCTTTTTTTATATTTAAATTACCTCAAACTTTCTCCCTATTTTCCCTCTACTTTTCCAAGAGCTTTGAAAGTGACTCTTAGAATCTCAAAATTTTACAAAGGACCTTTGGATCCTCTGTTCTAACTGCCTTATTTTATTAGCAACGATAAAACTGGAACCCTCAGAAGTTAAGTGATTTTCTCAGGATGACAAAGATGGTTAAGAGCAGAGGATAGAGATTCTTGTCTCCTAATTCAAAATTATGTAATTCTTCCATTTTACCACACACTGACTCAAACAAATTGCTAAATTCTATGTAAGGTAAAGACTTCTCAGACAAAATCATTTTTGGAAAAGCATCCTCTAAAAAAAGCCAAACATTTTTTACCAGCTGTCCGCTCTTGAAACTGGAGGTCTCTATACAATTACTAGCAGTCACTTTTCAAACAGCTACTATTAATCATAACTCCAAATGTCTACCTTTAAAACAGCTTTCAAAATACTATCAAAATTCCCATTTTATTGACCAGGAGACTGAATCATGGAAAGATAAGCAATTCCCTAAGATCATACAAATGAAAAATAGTAGAGACAACAGTTCAAATGCCCCTCTTGAGTGTTTTTTTCAAAATACTATGTTGCTTCTACTTTCTGATTCCAAGACTTAACTCTTAAGACAAGATTATTGATTTATGCTGCTTTTTACTTATAAAAGACAAAAGAATTAAGATTAGGCAAAAAGCCCCTGCATAGTCATAGTATTTTCTCTTTTACTCCCTTATTTATTCAGTTATTCACTTACTAGTTAGACATTGAAAATGTAGATATTAATACAACACTACATAGAAACCTAATGTAAACTTTTTAAAAAAAATTTATTTAAAGAGGGGGAACCAAAACAGAAAAAAGGGTAGAAACAATACAGAATTTCAAAAAAAAAAAAATAAACAGCAAGAAATCACTATTTGATACATTACATATTATCTTCTTGGATATAGTTGTTCAAGTTACAAAATTAAAGCATACAAAGTGGACATTCAAACAGTGAGGCTGCAAACAGTTCTGTTCACCGATCCAGCAAAAACTTAGTAAAATGGTTATCAATCCTACACACTTAAGTATACATACAGTTATCTATTTTAAAGAACTTTCTTTTCCTCCTCTTGCTTTTTTTTTAAAAATTTTTTTATTTGACAAAAAATTTTGAAACAGAAAAAGGGTAGAAACAATACAAAATCTCAAAAACAAAGCAAAACAAAATAGAAAAAAAAATAGTAACCAGTAAAAAGTCACTAGTTGATAATTACATACTTCCCTCTTAGATGCAGTTGTTCAAGTTACAAAAGTAAAGTCCACAAAGTGGACATCCAAACAGTGAGACTGCAGTCAGTTTTGCTCATCCATCCAACTAAAACTTTAGCAACATGGTTATTAATTCCACACACTCAAACATACATACAGTTATATCCTTTAGAATACTCTTTTCCTTTTTTTATCTTTATAATAACTATAATCCATTCTCATAAACTACTTAGAAGTTCTACACATGTATAAGTCTCTACACATATATCTAGCCTTTCTGTATTAGAGGGAGAAACAAATCAAAACAAGTCAGCAATACAAATTCCTAGAGAAACACAAAATGAAAAGAACATACAAAAACACAACATTAGGTGATCTATGGTAGTCACTATGATGTCTCTTGTTATTTTCAATAAAATTGTCTATATCATCAAATATAATATAAACAGCATTGCTTTACAGTATTAATAAAATCTAAACATTGAAGATATTATAGGACTTCAAAGGCAGTTAACAATCAAACCAGAATGGGTATCCTATTGAATCCTGTCATCTTCAGAGTAGTCGCCCCTACTCTCAGACTTCGACACTCTCAAGTACACCAGATTCAAATAAAATCAGTCAAGATAAAACAGTGATATAACCAATTTTCTCTGTCTTATCTCTGTCATGCTATTTTTCTGTTGTTATTTGTTTACTTTTCTCCTTCATTCCACTGTCTGCCCCTTTCTTTGAGGCCTTTCTGCCATTATTCCTGGAAACCTGGTGATTTTCTTCTCTCTCTTTAGAATGTCCTTCAGTATTCTTTGCAGGGTTGGATTGGTGGTCACAAACTCCCCCAGTTCCTCTTTGTCATGGAAATATCTTGTCTCTCTATTAATTTTGAGAGACAGTTTTGCAGGGTACATCATTCTGGGTTGGAGGTTATTTTTTTTCAGGGCTTGGAAGATTTCACTCCAAGCTCTTCTTGATTTGATGGTTTGCATTGAGAAGTCTGCTGTGATTTGGATGAGTTTTCCTTTATAGGTAATCTGTTTCTTTTCTCTGACTGCTTTTAATATTCTGTTCTCGTGATGGATTTCTGGGATCCTGATTATTATATGTCTGGGTGTAGATCTGTTTGGGTTGTAGCTGGCTGGAGTTCTATATGCCTCATTTATCGGAACTTCACTTCCGTTACTTATGTTTGGGAAGTTTTCCTTAATTATTTCTGTGAATGGACTTTTTATTTCATTTGTATTTGTTGCTGCATCTTCATTCACATATTTTATTCTTAGGTTATAAATCCCCTTGTCATCTTCTAGCCTTTGTATCATTGCTTCCTGGTTCCTGGTTATTTTTAAGAGATCCTTCCTTCCATGATCTTACTTTGCAAATCTATCTTCAAGTTTTGAAAGTTTATCTTTAGTTTCTGTTAAAAGGTTTTGCCTGGTTTCAATGGCAATGGCAGGTTTCCTGATATTCTCTTTGGATCTGTTTCATATATTCTAGATTTTGTTTATATTCTTCATCAAAGGCTTCTCTCCTTTCTCTGGGTTCCTCTATTCTTTCATTTGTGCCTACTTGAGGATTACACAGGACTTCTTTTATTAATCTTCTTATATCTTGTTTCACCTGAGTTAGAATTTCAGATTTAAATTTGACAATGAGGTCATGGATGTATTTCTTTATTTCCAGTGAGGCTGTCAACTGTAATTTGACATTACAGGTTTGCTGCTCTCAACCTCCTCTGCATTTATCTCTGTTGGACTCACTTTCCCTGGTTCCGCAGTTGGGGACCTTTTGCTCTTTCTCTGTCTTGTCAAGTTTCTGGCCCCCTTCAGACAGGTGGGTGGTGGAGGTCTCTGGGCCTTTCATTTTGCTTACAGTTTTTCTGCAGCACTCTTGGTAGGGAAGTACCGCCCCCCAGTCCACTGGGAATCTGCAAGTTGCAGGCTGAGAGCTGGCTCCTCCCCCTACGCCAGTCAACCAATTTATGCTTCAACAAGTTTGTGTGTTCCCTGGGGATGCCACTGGCCCAGGAAAGCCTCCTCCCTGGCTATTGGGTTTCAACCAGGGGCATGGTCCTGCCCGAGCAGATCCCACCAATCTGCTTTGGACTAAGAGTCATCAGCAGAAGCTGCCTCGGGTTTTGATTCAAGCTGGCTCTGCCCAACTCCAAAATGTCGCTGCCCAACTCCAAAATGTCACCCAGCCAGTCCTCCCAGTTTGGGGATTCCAGTTCCCATCACTCACCAAAGTTCGTGCAGCTTGGCTGGCTGTTTTCACTCCCTGCTGCAGCGCCTCCTCCAGCAGAGGGTCTGGAGCTCACCAACTCCCACTCTTGGCAGGGCCGCGATCTCAGCTCGATCCTGAGTTACCTGACTCTAAGACAGGCTGGTACAGTGATCAGGGCTTGCCCACCTCCAGCCCTCTGTCCATGCTTCTTTTTCTTCTTTCTTTTTTTTTTTCTTTTTCTCAGTTTCTTCCTGGGTTGTGAGAATTCCTCTCCTTTTGTCTGGCTTTCTCCATGTTGTGAGATTCCAGTGTCTGAGTTGTTTTTATTTATTTTTTCCTCAGAGAGGCTCTCTTGTGCCACCACTCAGTCAGCCATCTTGCTATCTCCTCCCTAATGTAAACTTAACAGAGTATTCAGCAATCAAACACCTGAGTAGATTACTTAATGAATGAAGTACACTTAATATGTTGTTCTGTGATGTGCACTTATGAGGAAAAAAACTTAGGATCTGAAGACAGCAACATTATTAAACTGTTGAGAAGTAAAGAAATACACAAAGAACAGAATTATGTTGTCAATTGAAGAGAAATCAACATAATAATAGTTT
The DNA here is from genome assembly GCA_004027455.1 of Hydrochoerus hydrochaeris. NCBI lineage: Eukaryota > Metazoa > Chordata > Mammalia > Rodentia > Hydrochaeridae > Hydrochoerus > Hydrochoerus hydrochaeris. The sequence continues at coordinate 165,140 of PVLA01000154.1, read as the reverse complement.
TCCATGTATGAGAGATTTTTATCCTGACAATGATAGATATTCTCCATTCCTAAATAAAATGAGACCAAAAATGTAATAAAATATGGAGAGTTTGGCTAAATGTAGTTAATAATCTGCTAAGAAAAATTTAGAAGTTTCACCTAATTTTCGGAAACAAAAAAAAAATGAAAATTCAAGAGCACTGGAAACTCTAATTCAGGCTATAAATTAGCAGTTAATGCATAGAAAAAACTACGATTTTTCTCTAAGGTACATTTGGGGAAAAGAATGGAGGGTGAAAATTGACATCAAAGTCCCTGTTATTTCTATAGTGCTGTAAAACGAGGCATTTTCAGCTCATTATCTCATTAGCTATCTAATTTTAGAACTTTCCTCTTAAAATTTTTCTAATTATTTCAGGAAGGCTTGCCAACTTTTCTGTGGCCATTACAGCCCACTCTCTCCCCAACTGCATGTGATTCAGAGCAGGTGGTCACTGTCCAGGCATGCCAGCAACAGCTCCAATGGTCCAAGGGCAGTGCTCTGAAGAGAGAAGAGAGGCCAAGCAGTTAGAGACCCTGCAGACACAGAACAGGCAACTGGAAACCAACAGGAGCTTAGTGCAATATCAGTAGCACTCTCTCTAGAATATTGCACCATCTCACCAGCACTCAGTAATATGGTTTTAATAATTTGATTTATTAATCAAATTATTAGTAGCTGTCTGAAGTATTGAGAGATCTCTTCCCTGACACTGGTAAATTGACTTGATTTTATCTACCAAAAACATTGCTATCATCATGATAGCAGTCAGTTTTAAATAACAGTTATACCTTTGCAAAAATCTTAGTTTTTGGAAACCTAGGAAAAGTAAATAATTAGTAGAAAATAGCAAAAAAGGTAATTAGATGATAACTATGGTGTGAGAAGTGATGAATCTCTTCTATTGATAGGAACCATTTTAAGAGGCATAGAAGGGAAGTGGAGGGGACACTGAACCTCAAGGACCACCCTTATCTCCTTATCTCCTGTTTGATTACTCTTCCTTATGTAAGAATATACCTAGAGAAAGGATTTAAGGTCAGAGATTCTGAAGATGTATAAAGCCCATGTTGGAAGTAGAATAACTGTGTGGCTAGAGAACATTCCATCGCTAATCCTTTCCTAACATACAACAGAAAAGCACTGATAGATTAAAATATCACAAAATTCATTTTTCAGTTTCCAGATTCAGTACTCTCTTTTCACTTTTAATCTACCATTTATTTATTTTATCAGTCTTACTTCAGGAGAAACACTTTTTATTGAACAGCTATATTCTAAAGAAAGTTTGACTCTTCGAAATTGTTAACAATCCCAAGTGTATCTGAGAAATTGCCTAGCAGATGAAAGAAAAACATTTTCATTATTATGCTCCAATAACCCAAAATGGGCCACACTGAATTCTGTCAAACATTCCACAAGAAAGAAAAAAACATGTTTCTGGATTGAAAGTAAAAATAAGAAACTTAGTCTGTGGGGAATAATATGCTTAGAATGAAAGTGCTTTCTCAACAGAGTACTCCTGTTGAGACATGATAATAAAAATGTTCACAGTAATAGAGACATTATTTCTACTTGGCACAATGTGAGCAAAAGAAAAAAAATCCTTACATCTAGAAGTGTACATGTTTGTCTAGGCATTTGTCCTTCTTCAGACAAATACATATCATTTATATTGCATATCAAATATTGAATTTGTTAGACTAAATCTTTTAGCTTGATCTTGTTTCACAGAATGCAATACTATTTTGTGACAGCTGAATAAACTCATAAGTAGATGGCAAATGTAATTTGATATAAAGCTTGTTTTCAAAGTAACTGAGCTAACTGATATGCAATGTCTAATTCTTTTCCTCATTATGTTTAAATTGTTGCTTCAAAAGTTGAAAAGATTTAAAACCATCTGCAGATCTGATTACTATGAATTCTCAAGGATTGTGCTGAATCTATTGTCATTTTAAAATGTTATAATATTAAGTATTATTTGAAGTAAGCAGACCATAACTAAGGCTGAACAACAGTTTTTGTCATTTGGAATTGATTGTCTCTTTAGTGGAATTACACATGCTATGAAACACGATTTAGTGTGACATTTACTCTTCTCATTCATCAGAAAGCTGTTTATTAAACAACTACAAAATTAACTTGTATTAGTAGGATTAATAGAAGAATGCAAAATAAATATATGATGATTAAACCATATGTAATTTTTAAAGTAATAACTCTTATTGACAGTTTACATTTATCAAAAATAATCTCTCAAAATGAAAAGGAAAGTTAAGTTGTAGTTCAAAAGCTACAAACAAAACAAGCATATGGTGTAGTAGGATAAAATAAGGTTTACATGTGTACATTCATACCACAAAACTATGCATAACAAATGCCAAGCAGCTGACCAGTTACAAAAATAGAAGTTTAGGAGCTGAAATTCCTTTATATTCAGGTGAGAATAATGATATTTTTCCCTCTAGAAAGTGCTTCCTAAAGAGATAGAATTTGTTGTGACTTTAACAAAATGTACAAAGTAGAGAAAAATCATCAGACTGAGAAATACAGATGAGACAAATTCCAAATAAATCCAAATGATTTATTTGGATTTATTTAGGTGATCCCAAAGCAGAAAGAAAGTTTTATCTCCCAGAGCACAGTCCAGGAAGGGTAGAACAGTGGGGCCAGAATTGCATAAAAAAGATAAGGGCAATGCCTTAGGAAAGGCTCATGGACTGCATATCCTGGCATTGTTTCAAGAAAAAGAGATTTCCTAGTTAGTGAGAAGGCACAAAAGAGATAGAAAGCACATAACACACCAAAAAGAGTCTAACTAAGGAATGAAAAGAATGCAGTGATTCATGTGAGCATAATGAGGGAGTTTACATTAGGACTGAGGTCATCATGGAATAGATAAAGACCAATGACCATAGGAACAATTAAAATGTTTGGTAGCCAACAGGTGTTGCTGGGTGGTTGAAGGTCTACAGTTTCCTTTTGACTTAGATCAACAAAAGGATTAAGGAAGAAAGAAAACCAGAAATTAACTTATACTTTGGTAGCAAATTTTGTGTCTATAAAACATGACTAGCATTTTATAGTGTCTTTGAGCTATGCCTTTGGTAGTCATTATGGATAAATCTCCAAAATGTAAAGACTTGTAAGAGAAGATCCTTTCTCAAACTCATTATAGATTGCTCAAGCAGGAAGGTCTGTGAGCAAATAATTGCAATATACAGTATAAGTGCTTTAATGGGTAAATTGTGCAATTAAAACATACAGGAAGACACAGAAACAGCTTCTCAGTGGAATCCAGGGGAAAGCTTCATGGTACAAATGTTGAGCTGGGAATTTTTAGGATTATGAACAAGATAGTAAACATTTCTCCAGAAAAAAAAAAGTGTGAAGCCGTACATATTGTTTTACATAGAAAATTGCAAAACAAGCATTCATGGACTGTGGGAGAAGAGAATAAGAAGTCACCGAGAAGCAAACCCCGTGCAAATCAGCATTATGCATGGGACACAAGAGGGACAGCCAGACCCCAACCTTTTCCTGTGAGTTAGTGCCTTTTGCAGAATGCAGGGGAAGAGAACAAGAAGTCACGAAGAAGCAAGCCTTCCTTATAAACCAGCACCATGCATGGGCCACTGTGGGAAGAGCCAAATACCAACCCCTTGCAGCATGCAGGCAGGGAAACAAAGCCAACCCCCACCATGACCAGTTAATCTGGAGAAACACAGGCTGTGATATTTATTGAGATGAAATGCAATTTAATGCTTGTAGTGTTTAGTGTTTCACTAACCTTGCAGTTGGTAGTCTAAAGCCAGGAGCATAATCATCTATTCAGAGGATAATAATATGCAATATAGCATCTATGGGAGATCTCCTTCTGAGTTTTGTAGCCATTGTTAATTTCCTATTATCTTGTTTCCTATTATCTGTATCATTCCCATTGTTTTGTTGGGTTGGGTTTTATTCTGTTCTATTTTGTTTGATTTTGTTATATCCAGTGGCATGGGCATCTATTTCAAAGATAACAAGATAGATTATGGTAGCCATTTTGGATTTACTATTGTCTTGTTTCAAAGTCCTTTACTGCATTCATTGTTTTGTTTTTATTGGTTCTATTCTGTTCTGTTTTGTTTGATTTTTACTATGTCTGAAGGTATCTGTAGCTATTTTAAAGACAACAGGAGGCATTATGGTAACCCTTCTCCTCCTTCTCCTTCTTTCCTTCTTCTTTTCCTTCTTTCCTTTTCCTTCTTCTTCTTTCCTTCTCCCTCTCCTTTCTCCTTCCTCCTCTTCCTCCTCATCTTCCTCCTCCTCTTCCTCCTTCTCTTCCTCCTTCTCCTCTTCCTCTTCCTCCTCCTCCTCTTCTTCTTTCTTCTTCTTCTTTCTTCTCCTTTCTTCTTCTTCTTCCTTCTTTTATTTTACTGTAGTTACTAAGAAAATCAAGCTAGAGAAGGAAAGGTTTCTTTGGCTCATAATTTTAAAAGTTTTACTCTGTGATTGACTGAGTCCAAGACAGAAATATCACAGAGAGCATGGTGGAGGGAAGCTGCTAACCTGGAAGTGGCCAGGAAGCAGCAAGCAGGGAAAGCCCAAGAGTAAAGGTTTGAAGACAAGATACAGTTCTTGTAGCCCATCCAGACACATCCAGAAGAGTGCCTTACTGATTTCTTAGGCCTCTCTCAAGCCAATTAAGTTGTCAATCAAGATTAACAATCATAGGATGTGATTGGTTTATTTGGATATTCAGTGGGCTGGTAGAAATCTTGCCTCAGAGAATCAGGAATTATGCATGACTTCATTGATGAAGAAGCTCTTTGACTAAGGACTTTATCTACAGGGGCAGAGTGAAAAGGGAACCTGCAATTAGGTTACTAAAGGCCTCCCTGTGTTCACCAGATGTCAAGATAGCACATGATATTGGGCCTCAAGGCCTTATATCACATGGCTCTACTTAACTAAATAAAATTGAATAGTTCATCAAAATTAAATTTATGTCAGACAGTACTATAATCCCATAGATAGACTGATCCAAGATTCTCATGTTATTTGGAAAATAATGTAAACTCAATAAATGTTCCCTTTCCTTGCCATTTTTCCCCATGGTAGAGTTTTTCTCTTTCAAATTACATAACACTCTACATGTCTCTTTCCTACACTCATTTTACTCTATAAGTCAAATGATTTACAAAAGTTACTTATAACTTTAAAGTAAAACTTCCTAGGGAAAGTACCACTGTGTAGACTTCAGGATCCCCTCCCTAATGACAGAGTATGGTACACAAGTAGTAAATCACTAAACTTATCAAATTGAACTCCCAAACTGTCAACTACTTTGAACAAAGAGGCCAAATTCCTTGACACTAAACCAATTGCTCTTCAACATTTCAACATTTCAAAAACAGATAAGTAAATACATTTTAAAATAAGACTGCTTCTGTTAGAGATTTGAATACTTTCTGCAGAATTAGATAAGTTATTTTATTTTTGGAGACTATACTGTTTCAAGCAAAATAGTCCAAAAAACATGGATTGATCACTTGAACATGCTTCTCTAGTGAATCATAAAAATAAATAAAGATGCACAAAATTAAATACTGTTATAGAATATATGTAGCCTTAAATTTTTCAAATTTTATTAGTCCTTGTTCAACTTATTGAATCATTAATCTCATAATAGAAGATTTCTCTTGCTTGGATATTCCTTATTATCTTTCTCTTAAGTTTTCCCATGTTAAGACTGAATTGATAGAAAATATTCTGGCCAATTTAGACACATCATGCCATTTCCCTCCACTAGTATCTCTTTGATATTCTTCACTTCTTTCTAAACACTTCTCCAGGTTTAGTCTACATTCATCATCTCTTACATGATCAGAGGATTTTGCAACTCAGCTTATGTGTTTTAATCTATCCTCATAGATCTACTAGAGATGTTAGAATAAATTTTCTGAAAATTCACATTTTATTGTATACTTCATACCATAGCTGTACTTCTTTCTGAAGATTCTTTAATGAAAGTTCCTTTACTAAAGAATCAATTAGGAGACACACTTATAAGGCTCCTCAGACCTGTGACTCTACATCTATCTTAAACTACAGTCCCTAGGAAATACCTGGAATTCTCTCTGTAGTTACAGAATTTTCCATGTTGCCCTTCTGCTACATATCTCCTCTACTGTGCCAGTATGAAAAGAAAATATTTCATCTTCAGAAAACACAAAATCCAAATCCTAGATTATTTTCTTACTAGTTGTGATTATTTATCTTCTCTGATCTTTGTTTCACCATTTTATAACATGGGATAATGAGAGTACCTACTACATTGAAATTTTGTGGAGGTTAAGTAAACTGACATATTTGAATTTGCTTCTATGGCAAGGAATCAATAAATAATAAAAAAATCAACAAACTGAGATGTTTAGGTAATTCTTTTGAAACTTAAACAAGACATGGTTTCCCAGGGCTCCCTGGGGTTAGAGTCAGAATTTTTTTTAATTTAAAGAGGAAAAAAGGCCTGGAACCTCCACCATGGGCCCGCCCCACAACCAGGAACTTAGCCGAAGCCTGCCTCAGGTGTGGGCTGCCTGGAACTTCCCCCAAGGGCCCACCCTGCCACCTGGAACATCGAGGAGGCCCAACTCAGGTATAGGCTGCCTGGAACCTCCCTTGTGGCTGAACCCTGCCACCTGGAACATCTCAGAAGCCCACCCAAGACTGAAAACTGGCTTGGACTGCTTCTGCCGGGCACACCCTCCCACCTGGAACATCAGAATATCTCAGCAGGCTTCAGTTAGTGTGAAAAAATTTGGAATTTTGCTCCCAGGCAGTGAACCTTGAACTACAGCAGATTAACTGTATCAGCATGGTGAGTATGCCCCTAAAATAGAGGTATACAGTGGATAAATAGGTCCAGTAGTAAAACCCCATCCAACTATATGTAAGAATTTGGTGTGTCAAAAAAGAGTGTGTGTGATCCCCTCCTACACACAGAAAACACTAGGCAGAGTGAAAATGACAAAATGAAAAAGCAAAATGCAGTCTCAAACATATAGTTCATCAGAAGAAGTATAGGAGACATTGAAATAGAGGACCCGAAAATTGACACACCGGGAATCTCTGAAAAGATAGCAAGTGAAATAAAAAAACAACTCCATCAGGCTATAGAGGAAATCAAATTAGAGGTACTCTTCCATGTAAAGATAAAAATAACAGCGTTAGCAAAGGAGTTGTTGAATGCAGCTAAAGAACAAATAGAGAAAAAAGTACATGAGCAGGGGAAACTGATTGAAACTTTGAATGAATAACATAGAAAACAAGCAGAATTCATGAAACAAACTCAAAGAGACATCCAAGAAACAAAAAATTCTATTGAAAGCATACAAAACCACCTAAAGGAAGCTGAGGAGAGGATTTCGGACCTTGAGGACAGGATCACAATTACTGATTAGGAAAGGACAGAACTTTTAAAAATAACAAAGCAGCATGAAATGACAATCCAGAAGCTTCATGATGATGCCAAGAGCAACAATATAAGATTAATGGGCATTAGCAAAGATATAGGAGTCCAGGCAAATGACATACATATTTACAGAAATAATAGGGGAAAATTTCCCAAACATGAGAAAAGAATCTGATATGCAGATAAGTGAAGCATATAGAACATCAAACAGTCACAATCAACATAAATTCACACCCAGACATGTAATAATTAAGATCTCAGACATAAGCATAAAAACAGAATACCAAAAGCTGTCAGAGAAAAGACACAACTCACCTATCAAGGAAAGCCCATTAGAATCATGGCAGACTTTTCAGCACAAACCCTCAAGTCAAGAAGAGCTTGGAGTGATGTATTTCAAGCCCTGAAAGAAAATAACCTTCAACCCAGACTGATGTACCCAGCAAAACTTCCATTCAAATTCAATGGAGAAACAAGATACTTCCATGACAAAGAACAACTGAAGAAATTCATGTCCACCAAACCAACCCTAGAAAGAGTACTGAAAGACATACTAGATGGAGATAAAAATGATCACAATCCCCAAAACTACAACAGAAAGAAACCACCAGGTAGGATAAGCAATTAAATAAGAGGTAAAGCAGAAAGAAACAACTGGAACATAACATGGCAAAGTCAAGCCAGTACATATCAGTGATATCCATAAATGTAAATGGCCTCAATTCACCTATGAAAAGAAATAGATTGACAGAATGGATCAAGAAACAGGGCCCCACAATATGCTATATACAAGAAACACATCTGACCCAGAAGGAAAATCATAGATTAAAAGTCAAAGGATGGAAAACAGTATTCCATGCAACAGAAACCCAGAGGAAAGCAGGGGTAGCTATTCTATTTGCAGACAACATGAACTTCAGACCTAAAATGATTAAAAGAGATAGAGAAGGTCACTACATACTTGTTAATGGAAAAATTCAAGAGGAAGAACTAACAATTATAAATATATATGTGCCAAATACAGGAGCACCCAACTATATAAGACAGATATTAATGGACATGAAAAACCAAATACACAAGAACACAGTTATAACAGGAGATCTTAACAGCCCATTGTCACAAAGAGATAGATCAACTAGACAAAAAGTCAGCAAAGAAATAACAGAACTGAATCATGCCTGTGAGCAATTGAACTTAGTAGACGTTTACAGAGTGTTGCATCCAACCACATGAGAATACACATTCTTCTCAGCTGCACATGGGACATTCTCCAAAATAGACCATATATTATCCCATAAAACATTCTTAAGTAAATGCAAAATATTGAAATCATACCATGCATAATATCTGACCATAGTACACTGAAATTGGAAATTAATGGCAAAAGAATTGTAAAACCTGCATAAATACATGGAGATTAAATAACAGCCTTTTTAACAACCAGTGGGCTACAGATGTAATTCAAGAAGAAATAAAGCAATACCTACAATTTAATGAAAATATAGAAACAACATACTGTAATCTGTGGGATGCAATGAAAGCAGTCTTAAGAGGGAAATATATAGCAATAAATTGTCATATCAAGAAAAGAGAACGAGCACAAATAAATAACCTAAAGCTCCATCTCAAGCTTCTAGAAAAAGAAGAGCAAGCTAAAGCCAAAGCTCCTAGAAGAGAGGAAATTGTAATGATTAGAGCAGAAATCAATGCAATTGAAACTAAAAAAACAATACAAGGAATTAATGAGTCAAAAAGTCAAAAATTTTTGAGAGAATAAACAAAATTGACAAATCCCTAGCTAATCTTATCAAGAGAAAGAAAGAAAGAAAAAACCCAAATTCATGCAATAAGAACTGAAAAGGAAGAAATTACTACAGATCCCATGGAAATTCAAAAGATCATGAATACCTACTTTGAAAATCTCTACTCACATAGAGTGGAAAACAAAGAAGAAATGGACAGATTTCTAGAAACATATGAATTACCAAAGCTCAACCAAGAAGATATAGCAATTTTGAACAACCCAATATCAGTATTAAAATTGAAAATGTAATTAAAAACTTAGCAACAAAGAAAATTCCAGGTCCTGATGGATCCACAGCTAAATTCTACAAGAAATTTAGAGAAGATTTGATGTCAATACTCCTTAAATTCTTCAATGAAATAGAGAAGAAAGCAATCCTCCCTAAATCATTCCTGGAGGCAAGTATTACTCTGATACCAAAACCAACCAAAAAAGAGAACTACAGGCCAATCTCACTCATGAACATTGATGCAAAGATTCTCAACAAAATACTGGCAAATAGAATGCAGCAAATCATCAAGAAGATTATAAATCATGACCAAGTGGGGTTCATTCCAGAAAAGCAGGGATGATTTAACATATGCAAATCAATAAATGTAATACACTACATCAACAGAGCCAAGAACAAAAACCACATGGTCATCTCAATAGATGCAGAAAAACCTTTTGACAAAGTCCAACACATGTTCATGATAAAAACCCTTCAGAAACTTGGAATACATGGTGTCTACTTCAACCTAATAAAGGCCATCTATGACAAACCAACAGCCAACATTATACTAAATGGACAAAAACTGAAAGGTTTCAATTTAAAATTAGGAACAAGACATGGATGTACACTATCACCACTCCTTTTTAACATAGTTCTGGAAACACTAGCCAGGGCAATCATACAAGAGAGAAATAAAAGGAGTAAAGATAGGAAAGAAAGAAGTTAAATTATCACTATTTGAAGATGACATGATACTCTATATAGAAGACTCAAAAATCTCCATTAAAGGACTGCTAGAGGTAATAAACAAGTTCAGCAGTGTAGCTGATATAAAGTCAATGCTCAAAAATCAATAGCATTCCTGTACATAAACAAAAAGCTCACTGAGAGATAAATTATGGAAATATCACTCTTTACAATATTATGTAAAAAAATGAAATACTTAGGAATCAACCTAACCAGAAATGTAAAAGACCTATATGTTGAAAATTATACTATGCTGAGAAGGGAGATTGAAGAGGATATTAGAAAATGGAAGGACATTCCTTGTTCTTGGTTAGAAAGAACCAACATTGTGAAAATCACCATACTCCCCAAACTGTTATACAGATTTAACTCAATCCCAATCAAAATACTGTTGACATACCTCACAGATCTAGATAAAACACTACTAAAATTCATTTGGAAACAGAAGAAACCTAGAATAGCAAAGGCAATTCTAGGCAACAAAACCAAGGCAAGAGGCATCTCAATTCCTGACTTGAAGCAGAACTATAAAGCCACAGTGATAAAATCAGCTTGGTACTGGCAAAGAAATAGACCTGAGGATCAATGGAACAGATTAGAAGATGCAAGCACAACTACAAAGACACTTAACCACCTGATATTTGACAAAGGGTCTAAATATGTCCACTGGAAGAAGGATAGTCTCTTTAATAAATGGTGTTGGAAAAATTGGCTCTCTACATGCCAAAGACTGAAACTAGATCCAAGCCTATCACTATGCACAAAACTAAAGTCTAAATGGATCAAAGACCTAAATATTAAAACAGAAACACTAAATTTACTGGAAGACAAGGTAGGTAGAAGTCTTGGAGACATAGGGGTAGGCAGAGAATTCATGAACAAATCACAAACTGCATGGGAAACACTTCAAAGAATCAACAAATGGGATCTCATATTATTGAAAAGTTTCTGCACTTCAAAAGAAAACACCAACAGAGTGAAAAGAAAACCAACAGAGTGGGAAAGAATTTTAACCAGCAAACCCTCAGACAAAGGACTTGTGTCCAGAATATATAAAGAATTGAAAAACATCAAGCCCCCCAAATTCAGACCCTCTCCAAAAATGGGCATCTGAGATGAACACACAGTTCTCAGAGAAAGATATACAAATGACAAATAAATACATAAAGAAATGTTCACCATCACTGGTCATTCAAGAAATGCAAATTAAAACAGCATTGAGATTCCACCTCACTCAGGAAAGAATAGCTGCCCTCAAGAAATCAACTGATAACAAATGTTGGCGAGGCTGCGGGGGGAAAAAGGAACACTGCTCCACTGTTGGTCGGAATGTAGATTGGTGCAACCATTATGGAAATCCATATGGAGAATTCTCAGATGACTAGGATTGGAAGTTCCATTCAATCCAGTTATTTCCCATCTTGGGTATTTTCCCCAAAGAACTGAAAAGTTCATATCTCAGTGATATATGTGCACCCATGTTCATAGCTGCACAATTTGTGATAGCTAAAGCCTGGAAACAACCAAGATGCCCATCAACTGCAGAGTGGATGAAAAAGATGTGGCATTTTTATACTATGGAATATCACTCAGCTATAAAAAAGGATGATCTTGAGGGCTTCATAGGTAAATGAGACAACTTGAGACTATCCTAATTAGTGAAATAAATAAGAATCATATTTATAAATATCATATTGTGTCTCTAGTGTAAAAAATAAATAAGAACTACAAGTGTAATAAAATCAAAATGTGTAATTGCTATTGTAAAAAAGAGAAGAAAAGAAAGTGCTCTAAGGGATATAACTGCATGTATGTTATGTGTGTAAAATAGATGACCATATTGCTGAATCTTTGTTGGATCTTTGAGCAGAACTGTTTGTAGTCTGACTGTTTGAATGTTTACTATGTACCCTTTAACTTTATAATTTGAACAACTACATCCAGGATGACCATATGTAATTTATAAACTATTGATTTCTTAATGGGGCTTTTTCTCATTTTCCTTTTTTTCTTTCTTTCTTTTAGAATTCTGTATTGTTGCTACCCTTTTTTCTGTTTTGCTTTTTTTTCTTCTCTTTAAATAAAATTTTAAAATGTATAATTGCTATTGTAAAAAAAAGAGGAAATAGGAAATGTTATAAAAGATACAGCAGCATGTATGTTTAGGTATGTGGGATTGAAAACCTTATTTCTATCCTTTTTCTGTTTTTTTCTCTTTAAATAAAAAACAAAAAAAATGTAAAGGGTAGAGATAATATAGAATTTCAAAGAAAAAGATAAACAGTAAGAAATCACTAGTTGATAAATTACATATTGTCCTCTTAGAAATAGTTGTTCAAGTTACAAAATTAAAACATACAAAGTAGATATTCAAACAGTGAGACTGTAAACAGCTATGCATGCATGAGTCTCTGCATGTATTTGGTGGGTCACAGTGGAAAGCGCCATATCTGGTAATTTTAGCTGTTCCAATTGTCACCCCGAGACTGCATGTTGATGAGATTTTTTCGTCCTAATTTCTTCCTGTATCAAGAGGTTCCATCTCCCTTTGTCTGGATCTCTTCAGGATGTTTTATTCTGGCATGTGAGTTGTTTCTCCTGGGAGGCTTTGTATTTTGTTGCTCAATGATTGACCATCTTTAGCTCCTCCTGGAGTCAGTATTTTTTATGTGAACCTTCTTCTAGTAAGTTTGCAGCATCCAGTGGTCAGCATTGATCAAACCATCCAGAAAAAATCAGACCCAGTTGAACTTTGGAAAGGCATATTTTTTTTAAAGTTGAAACAAGGAAGGTGAGCAGAAGCATAAGAGATTGTGAAGAACAAACCTGGTCATGAAACTCAGTCAAACTTGAGCTTCAAATGCACACTGACTATGAACTGTTTGCCCTGGACAATCTCACTCTTGACACACTGACCCACTCAAGACATCACGACAGAATCCACTACTATACACTGCCGTTTCCTCCCAGCACCATGGCAGTTTCAGCTGTACTTGGAGTGAAATTTTGAGAGGAGGTTACCAGTGAGGTCACTTGCAACCTCCAGAATATACCCCACTGAAAGTTTCCCAAGAAGAAATCGAGCTATTTAACTAGCTGCTTGGCACTGACTACTGATCCAGGCAGGCAGTGTTTGATGAACAGTGTTGCTTTGTAATCATGGGTATGGAGTAACATGAGCCTAACAACCCCATTTTTTGACATTGTGTTTTGATAAACAATAAAGTTGATGATTTGTACCTGTTCTTGTCTAGACCCCTGGAAAGCTCTGTCATTAGTTACATATCAAAAAGACACCTCTGTGACCAAAACATTATAAAAATCCCAGGCTAAACTTCCAAAATGCATGTATTTATTATCATTCCTAATTGGAAACAAAATATGCATCTTGATACAGAACCGCAGAGGGAGAAAAAGTTCAATTTACTACCAACATCTCCAAACACCCTCCCCTTTACAAAGCAGCCTGTGGATAAAATGCATAAATGTATTTTAATGCTGTTTCTCTGTTGTATCTGTCCTCTGCACAACTGTAAACCCACAAGTTTTGACATTTTTGGACTGTTACCTGCTAAATACTAATTACCACTATTTTTGCAGTTAAGCCTTGTAAGATTACAAGGATTACAAGATTAAAGGATTACAATTTTGAAATACCTGTATCGAGCAAACATATGAAAACCATACTTGAGACTCTATAAATGTGATCAGTGTATAGGGAGGTAATCACAGCTTATTTAATATTGTTTTGAAAACATTGCCTTAGAGCTGTGATGTGTAAAAAGTATTCGTAAGGACTAGATGGAAAAAGTAGCTCAACATATAGAACGCAGTAAGGCATAAACTCAAAACTGAATGTCAAAAGAGATAAAGACCATGTGGGAAAATCAAAATGGAAAGCAAATTGAAGAAAATGTAAAAGATTACTTGAGTGAATATAGGAATTTAAAGGGACTTCTGAAGCAGAAATCCTAAAATAAAAACACTAACAGAGCAGCACATTTGATCATATCTTGTCTAGCCAAAATTAGTGGAACACAGAAAAATGAGATAATACTGTGTTCTAAATCAGTGAAACATTTTATGTCTAAAGATTTTAAAACATAGGCAAAATTTTAAATAAAAAAGAAAGGAAATCAAGTAAGGATATATGTTTGATTACCAGTGAGTAATCAAATTAATGAAGATTGACTATACATTGGTAATCAAATTAATGAAAATTGAAATGACAATAATATACTACTCTTCTATGCCTCTCAAATTGCAAAAGCTTGAGGCTTAAAAACATAAAATGTTAGATATGTGGCTAAATCGGTTCCCCTGAATGGTTAAAGATAGTGTTTTCTAGCATCTGATAGTGTTCAGAAGATGTGTTCAGTCACAAGCCCACTTGTACATTTACATTTTAGAGAAATCCACATATAATGTGTACTCTTAAGGCTAGTGAGCAAGTACAATCATTATTTTGTTTGTACAGGTGAGAGTTTAAAGCAACAGTGAGGTCTATCTCCAGGACACTAAGTAACACTTTGTAGATACACACAATGGAACACTAAACAACTAAAAATAATGCCAAAATGAATAGATCTTAAGCATATAGAGTGGAAAAAATGTCAAACAATGGAGTTGTCCAATGTGCAATGTCATTAAATTAAATATAATCCTAAAATACCACATGTTATTTAGGGTTACATATTCAAGGACATGAATTAAACATACATGGAGAAGGGAAATGAGAGACAGGATGAAAAGGGGGGAAAAGGTAAGAAAAGAAAGACTAAATACGAACACAAATTTGTTGTATAAAGTAAACTGAATAACATATGCTTAACTGAATTCTTTGTTTACAAGATTGAAAAAAATATGTTTGTACTTCCAGATTCTACTACAGTGTCAGGCTTTTGACAGAATTTTCTTACACATTTTGAAAGTTTTGATCAGGAAATATTATTTAAACCTTTTCAAAATACAATCATTCGGCTTACTAATAAAAATATATGAAGGAATTGTTTTGACACTTTATTTAAATTTAAACAAAAAACTTAATCTCAAACTGTGTGAATAATATTAACAGAGAATGGTAAGATATATTATTATAAGAACTAATTACCAGATAATTATCACCTACACTGAGCAAATTTTGCAAATATAGCTACATAGAAAAAAAGCTGTATAATATTTGAGGTATTCTCTTACTGATTAATCATTTGATGCTATGTATTAGTACAAATAAGCAGCAATGTTATTCACATCTTATTGTCAAGAACTTCTGCTCCCTTAATATAGTAATAGTAACTGCATTTACTCTTCTCCCTTAAGCAACTTAAGAATGACAAAATACTGTATATTATGCAAATTTTCTAGACTTTGGGTAGCATGTAGCTTAGGAGAGGAGAGCTAAAGAGAAAAGTGAGTAAACTAAGTGTGCAGTTCCAGAGCTTATGACCTATAAAGAGTTTCTAGGGTAAAGAAAATCATACCAGAGGAAGGCAGACTTGGTTGAAAACGTGGAGTTCACAATATAGGAAAGAGCAAGGAATGGAATTTTCAATACAAAATTCCATAAAAGAGAGAGCTATGTGGAGAAGAGAGACGAATGCAAGGAGAAACCCCAGGAAATTACAGAGTTCCCCTCATGTCTTCAGGTAAATAAAAAGTAATACATAAGGAAATTACCCCAGTGTGGTGGAAAAGCCACCAGAAATTAAAAAAAAAATACATTGATCTCCACAACACACACAATTGAGAATATTTTGATTTTTCATCAGCCAGACTGTACACATCTCTAAAATCATGGAGAGATATTAGACTTCCAGTGATGGCAAAATTTTTAGTGTTCGCTGATACAAATAGCCCACCATACCGTAATTTTGTCACTGCTGGAAGTTGCAAAATCAACCTTCAAAAGCATCATACTGTTTCCAGACATTAAACTGAACACCAGAACAAAGTTCTAGAGCATCAGTAGAGTATATAAGTGAGTTAAAATTTATATGTAGTATCTAAATAAAATTCACCAAGCATGAAAAGAAAATATGAACCATAAAGTATAAAATTAAATCAATAGAAACTGAATTGTAAATTACACAAATCTCAGATTAGTAGACAAAGTCATTAAAATAGTTGTTATAACTATTATAATTAATAATTATATTTATAATTATAAATTGCTGCTTATTTCCACTAATATATAGCATCAAATGATTAATAAGTAAGAAAATATCTCAAATATTACATAGTTCATATGTTCAGGAAGGCAAAAGAAATCATGTGAAGATTAAAGAAAAACAAAACAAAAAGGACATGAACTGAATGTCTAGAGGTGACAGTACAATACAGAAGCAAAAAAATACTTAGATGAAATTTTCAGATACTTCTGATCAAATATAAAAAATATAAGTCACATCTAAAAATTGTTCTGTCAAGACATTCCAAAATGAAATCACAGAATTTCAGGATTTGTATGCCATATGGGGCTTTTTCATTGATTTTATTCAGTCTATCCCTTATATTTATTTTATGAGACTAAATTTCAATATTTGAATCTATAATTAAAGTTATCTAAAAATACAAATGTATTTGACATCTTGTATTTAAATGTCAAGAGCTTGTTGGCATTCCATTGAATAATTTGATTATATGTTCCCAACTGATTTTGAATAGATATAAAAATATTTAGAGGTTTTATTTTTAAAGGGTCAGGGCCACTGTAAAATATTAAAGTTGATCAGCCTAACTGATGATAAACAGCAAAGAAGAAAGCATGTATTGCTATAGTAACATTTTTATTCAATATCAACTTTGTCACAGAAAAGTTTGTATTTCATTACTCAATTATGTGCATACAAAAGTTTGTTTAAATTTCAGTAACTATATGTTCTGATTGGCATGATATACTTATGCATTTAGATGCAAACTGAATTGACTGTGCATGATAACTAATTCCAAGTACTTAGACCCCTAAATTTCTTGAATTAATGATTGCATTGCTTTTATTCTGATCCATCTGTGCATAAATATTTAATCTGTATTATCACATTAAATGTAAAATCTATCATTTTCAATATTAAATGTTGAATTTAATTACTATACCAATCATAACAGTGTCAGACATTTTACTTCCAGCTAAATGAATTCCAAATGATTGTCACTGAATCGCTGAGTTGAATTTTAAAAATTTGAAATATTGGAATTAACTTGCATGATGTTCTATATGAAGCAGTCTAACAGTACTAATATAGAACATGTTTTCTTTAACTGCCTGTGAAGTTTTAACAGTCAAATCATTAGTAACCATTGTTTCATTTTTACATGCCTAAAAAGAAATTGGAAGTGAATGGAATTAACTCAAAAGCTCATTTGATTTCAATGAAAAGTTATGTACAATTTTCATAAGATGAGTACCCACTGTGTACTTCTGAAGTAGATGCTAATATATTTTAGGACTGTTTTTACCTTCTGGCATTTTCATGGTCGATGATATCACTATCACGCCCATGGTTGGATGGTACCCATCTCAAAGCAGGCACAGTCTTACTACATTCATCACCTTTACTGAGAAATGAAAATTGGAAACTGAATTTTTTACTAAAAATGTGCTTTGATTTTTTTGTCTTATTTAATTTTTGAGCTTATTGATTTCAAATGACTTTACTGAAAAATAAAAAAAAGACAAAGCAAAAATATGATACACAAATACTTACAGTTACGCATTTTACAATAAATCACAAAATCACTATAGTGAGAACATTCAACCACTTTTGTAACCTCTACAGAATAATCGCTCAATCTCTGTTTTCCAAATTACTTTATGTACATTTAATTTATAGTTTCCCACATTCCTCACTGATGCAGCAAATTGGAAGTCCTATGAGTTTGTGCATCTCAAAGAGTAAAGCCAAGACTGTGGTCCAACAGGGTTACATGGCAAGTAGCCAGCAGAAGCAGAAGCTTTCAATATTTTTCCACACCACTCAACCCTGGGGCTAATCTGTCTCTTGTCACACACATTCTATTGCACTTTATTTCATCAGTGTCTTTCATGTTTTCCCTAAAACAGAATAATTGTGTGTTTCTTCCTCAAAGAGTTGGGAAAAAATAGATACAATCTTTTAGACTGAAGCACAACTTTCAGTAAGGGTTCTGTAGTGTAGAATAGAATCTATAAGTACCTTTGGATAAATCAGATTCACCTGTATTTTAATCAACTATTAATGCTGATACTTCATTTTAAAGTCAGTCAATCAATCAATCCATCAAATCTCCAATATATATGCTAAAATAGAAGTATGTTACAACAATGAGAATAAACGAATTTTTTTGGAGCAAGCCAAATTATGTGGTTACCCTAATTGAAATGATGGATACTATGTCTAATATGACTATTACTGTTTCATGTCTTTATTTCTACTTGCATTTTTAAGTTAAGCACTGATGCTTACTTTATGTCAACAATGTCAAGCAATTTCAGTTATTGTATCTTATAGTACTTACAGCAAACCTACTAGAGGATGTAAAAGTGGCATAACTAATTCCTTATACAATTAAGATGTACTCCTGTCTCTTATACTGAAACCTGTATTCCTCATGTCTAGCACGAGGGGTAAATGTTTTATAAATCCTTGCTTGAAAATTCTGCTGTTCTGACTATTTATTGCTGCCTCAAAAACTGTCACAAATTTAGTGGCTTAAAACAACCATGACTATAATGTTCATGGATTCTCTGTGTGAGAAATTTCAGCAAGGTCCAGCCTCCATGTCTTCCTTCTGCTCCATGACACCTGAGACTTCAGCTAAGAGACACAAGTGCTACAGACTGTGATCATCTGAAGGCTTCTTCATTCAAGGGTCTGGCAGTGGGGAGGGATGAGCCAGAGGCTGGGGCTCCAGGAATCAGAAAGCCTGCTCGTGGCCTTTCTGAGTGGTTTAGTCCTCTCACTGCATGTATGTTGGGAACATGCAAAGGATCTCATTCAAGGACTAGGAGGAAGAATCCTGGCCTTCTAGCACCTCACCTTGGAAGTCTTTTAGCTTTATCTCCATCATGCTCTGCTTCTCAAAACTGGTGCAAGTTTGCCCAAATTAATGAGGAGAATACAGAAATTCCCAGAATTTAGCACAATGTGTGGCTCATAGTAGCTGCTGTTACATTAATGTTTTTTGAATGAATGGTTGATAGAAGAATTGACCCCCCCAAAATACTTAATTTCAAAATATTTTAAGATAACTTTCTTAATTTTTAAAAAATCTTTCTTTACTTTCTGTAATTTTTTTATAATTAGTGTTAGTGCATTAAAATTTCAATTGCCCTTGACCTTTCATTTATTCCACAGAAGATACCATAAAATCTCTCTTAGTGATGACCTTTCCCTGCACAAATGTTCTTTACTGGAGGTGGAAATCATTTGGTAGGCTAGGTTAAGCTTCAAAAAAACCATATGTGTTTCTCCTTTCTACTTTTCATCTTTCTAGGTAAGTAACTCAAAGACTTTCCTATATCCAATTACCCTTTAGTTTTATAACTCAAGGGTATGAGCTAGCCCTATAAAAGACCTCTATCATGTCCAATTGGCCTTGATAATCCCATCCAGGAAAATGTGGCTTATTGCCTAGCCATGCTTGGGGGTCATGATCTCCCCTAGAAAAAACCTGGCTAAACCTCCCCCTTCTTGCCCTCTAATTTCCTAGTTTTTACCACCACCTAGAAATTTGAATATCACGAGTCTTCACTGAACTTGAAAAGTTGACTTAAAAAATAGGAAAAAAAAATCACAATTCTTTTATTAGTGAAACAACAGGTAGTTTTTACTCTATGTTGTTCATCTTGCTCTATTTTCTGGTGTACGGAATGAACTTGTTTTACAGTACTTTGATATTTTAGGTTTCCATCTCTTCATTTTATTTTTATTTTTATTTGTTACTGTGGATCAATCTCATGACCTTGTGCTTGTCAGCCATGTGCTTTTGCCACTGAGCTAAATCCCAGACCATAATCTCCTGATTTTAAAAAAGTAGTGTTGAAAATACAATGGAATGCTTTCCTAGATTATAATTGCATGCTTGTTTGCTGTATTTCAACCACTCAGCCCAATAAATTTTCTGGATCAATGGAATATTCCTAAATCAAATTATACTGTTGTTCAGTTGAGTATCTTACAATATTCTTAATTGTAAAGCAGTATCTTGCAATATTCTTAATTGTAAAGTAGATTATTTAGCAAGGTTTGTGGTGCCAAAGAAAGTAGTTTAAGTGGTTTTCTAGATAGGCATGACTGGAGATGATGCCTGGCAGCAACATTCCTTAGCTCTGGAGCACCTTGGCCTCACTCATTTCTTTCCACAAAAGCTTTCTGTGACAGCTCTAATGAACCTAAGAAAGTTTAGCAATATGGCCCTGGGGTTATACATAGAGCTTACAAGAATACAATATTTTCCCTGCAATTTAAGTTAATGATACATATCTCTTTGTCTTTTGACCCTTTTAACATATTCCCTACTTAAGATACTGGAGTGGCAGCAACATATTTTAGGTTCAACTAAACAGAACTTGTGTTGAGGATAAGCCATTTAAAATGTAATTTGCAGGCCAGGTATGGTGGTGCATATCCATAATCTCAGCCATTTGGAGGCTGAGGTGAGAGGATCACCACTAGTTCAAGGCCAGTCTGAACTACACTGTGTGTTTAAGACCAGCCTGAGCTACATACTGAGACCTTTCTCAAAAACCTAAAATAAAAACAATAATGATAAACTTCAATTTTCAAAGTCTCCCCAGATAATTTCAATTAAACCAGTTCAAAATGATATATTCCTCATTATTGAATTGTAAATTCCCTTAAATGAATAATAAAATTGAGAGAAAGTAATCTATCATTGAAAGTAAACTGAAACCAAAATAAAATTCAGATTTTGTCAAAACTGATAGATGATTCATTAAGAGAGATAAAACTATAAAAGAAATCATGAATAGACTCTTGGATAATTTGATAAGACAAAAGAACAAGGAAAATGGGCAAATTGTATGCACACATTGGAAAAATATTTAAAACTCTTTTATTATGAAATATTGTTATTAATTAATACACATATTAAATCACTTGAAGTGCTTGTTAAAATACAAACTGTTATGCTGGGTCCCCAGGAAATTGAATCAGTAGGCCAGGGTGATAGGTGAGCATTTGCAAGTCTAATTAGCTCCAAATTGCTCAAATGATTCTGATTCAGGGGCCCCACTTAGGAGAATCATCAATTTTCATAACTATCTTAAGTCTCTTATTCATTTCCTCCTTTTACCAGAATTGAATAAACTACATAATCCATTGTGTATTTAAAAAAATAACTATAAATTTTGGAAAATGTTGTTTTATACTAATAGTGGTAATTTTCTTTTCTATTCTTTTTTTTTTTTTTTTTTGTCTTTTTGAGACAAGATCTCCATGCCGTTCAGACTGGCCTTGAACTCACTTTGTAGCCTAGGTTGGTCTCCAACTCTCAATGATCCTCCTGCCTCAGCCACCCAAGTGCTGGGATTACAGGCGTGAGCCACCACATCTGGCTTTCTTTTGATTTCTATTCACTTCCCTTAGCTTTCTTGAATAGAAATCATTTAGAATATACATAACTCCACATTTTGTCCAATATCAATTCATTTACAACATTAATGGGTGCAAATTTGAATTCTAGAAGATTCAGATGGATAATTCCACCTGTTCAAAGTTCTCAAGAATTTACATAAGAACAATATAAACTTTCTTTATTTTAAAAAATAAACCAGAACCTGGAAGCCATTGTATAAATTTAGAAAGATAATTATTATCAATATGGCTAGATGATCATATGACTGAATTATAGTACTATGCTTACTTATAGAGGGGTTACATTTTGTGAAATTGAGGTTTTGGTTACTGGTTTTAGAGAACCCACAAGAGTAAATGAATTTAGGGCATTTGAGTCCATTTTACTTTGTAGGCAATGTGATAATTGACTCTAGATTACTTGGATCATGTGATTATCCCTGGCAACTTTCTAAGTTTTGCCAGATGTTAGGCCCTGCTTTCAGAACACCCAGGGGCAGCATCTCATTATTGTTGCATGGAAGCAAAACCTTTGTGTTCCATAGTAATTCTCATACTGTATAGCAGATCTCTTATTATCTGGTGGGAACAGAAACAAAATAATTACTTTGCTCAGTGTGTTGTATGTGTTTTACCTTAACACAAAACTACAATTTAGGTAGGTTTAAGTGAATATTCACCTCTTTTCCATGTACATTTATTTTTTAATATTCTTCTTGAATTGATCTCTAACAGAGGTTCCCTTATATGTTTGATAAGAAGTATTTAATGACTCTTTCATGACAAACTGGAGACAGTTGCACCAGAAAAAAATTACAGTCACAATATTCTATGGAATTTGATTATTACTTCCTGGAAAATGAAGCAGACATACTCTTACCTACTTTTCCTAAGTAGATAAGCACAACTAAAATCCCAAGACTTTATGTATAAAACAAACATAAGACAATCCTGAATAGTTGAGAGAAGAATCTAGGCCAAATAAGGACCTGTAGGACTCAAGGAACAATGTGGTGGTATAGTGATGAATTCTCTGGGTTTTCATTATTTGTTTGTTTGTTTATTTATCTGGACTTATATAGTCCTAGACTTGGAACCACAGAAGCCTGTGACCTGGAAATGTCAACAGATGCAGAAAAAAACAGCCCCAACTTAATTCTGTATTTTCTAGACAAAGGCCAGAAAAGGAACACTATAAATACTGAATACTATTTTATTTCAGCCCAATACCACAGGAAAAAAAAACCCTATTGCTCTAATATAAATAGTACAATCAAGAATGTGAGATCTCTTCCCTCTTCTCACCTTGGCCAGGTCAATGCCTCAAGCTCAACCCCTCTTAAATTGGCTCTAAGTTTCCTTGCCTAGAGAAAGAGATAAAATTAACAAATCCCTCTGGAAATTTCCAACACTTGCAAAGATGCCATATACATGCTAGACCTGCCAGCATGACCTACAATGACTTTTCTTCACTTAGAACTCATTAAAGCTTCACACATCTCAGAGATCCAATGATAGCAAAGCACATTGTGGGAAAGGACATATATAATAGATATAACTGGTATGACTCAGAACCCTGCCAATCCTGCTGAAAGACACAGGGAGGTGTTCTAGGCCTGGTACAACTTTTCAAATCCTTATGCTCAGCATCTTTGGCACTCCTGCCATTTTTCTTATTACTGGCATAAGCCTACTTGCTCTGAGTGCATGCTTGGCCTTTAAACCTCATTAAACTTAGTTACATTTTCCTCAGCATTGCATACCATGTCCAATCCTTTGTTCATCACACATAAAAACCTAGAAACCTGTCTTGGGAAGGCTTTTTTTATCTATGCTCCTCTGTTTTGTTGTGCTGCATTATAGTCATCTAACTATAGACTAAACCCTGGCTGAAATATAACCTACCCTCCTTTAAATTGTGGATTTCAGGTGTTTTGTGCTATGGATGAGGAAAGTGATTAAGATACCTCCTAGCAAGGGAATATCAGCAGGCCTTCTCATAGTGCCAGAAAGTAAGAGAACACCCACAGAACATGAAAAGAAGAAGCAATACACTAATGTAGGTATGTATGACAAAAAGTCACTGAAGTCAACTGAAAGTACTTTCAGAATCAAAACTAGAAAGATTTGAAGACCAAACCAAAATTTTAAAGTATTTAATACTCAGAATACAAAACAAATATCAAACCAGCATCAGTGATTTTATACTGATTTAATTGAATAAATTAAGACACAATAGGGAAGAAACAAACATCCCATGCAGCAGAATTCATACATATATTATACAGAAGAGCACAGGTGACCCCTCCCTCCACCCAGAGGGTCTAGGCAGGCCTGCAAGATCACCAGTAACCCCTCCATCCGTTGAGGACCTGGGCAGGCCTATGAGATTCCAAGAGACACAATATTCTCCTGGCTGGGTTGCACAAGGTGGATAGATGGTTGTGGTGACATGTAAAAGTCTGAAGCAGCAGTAACAATATGAGCCAATGGTTGGCTCACATCAGTACTCCTTGGCTAGTAAGCTTAAGAAGAATCAAGGACTCACAAACTGGCCCTGCATGAGGAATTAAAGTGACTAGCCCTCCCTCACACCACAGGACCTGGCAACTGGGGGAACACCAGCCACACAGTAGAAACCTAATAAAGGTACACATGATGGACATGAGAGACTGGTGAGACTGCAAACACAGAAAAATTAACCATCATGGCAAGAAGAAAAAGCAAAGTGCAATCTCAGACCTCCAACTCATCCAGAACAAGTATAGGAGATACTTACATAGAAGAACTTAGAAGACATACACCTGAAATATCTGAAAAAATAGCAAGTACAGTAAAGACATAAATCCATGAGGCCATATAGGAAATCATATCAGAAATATTTTCTCAGGTAAGAAAAAGAAATGACAACAATAATGAAGGAACTGCATAGCATAACTACAGAAGACATAGATTAAAAAAATAGAGGAGTATTGGAAAATGATAGAAACCTTGAATAAATAATACAGGAAAGAAACAGAGTGTATGAAATAAATTCAAAGATTCAAAGGAAAGGAATGACTCCAGCAAAATCTGACAAAACAGCTTCAAAGGAGTTGAAAATAAATTTTCAGACCATGAAAACAGGATTTCAGCTAGCAATCACAAATGATTTCTCAAAAATAACAAGTAACCATGAAATAGCAATTCAACTGACGAAGATGATGCATAGAAAAAATATAAGGCTGAGAGGTGCCAATGAAAGAACAGGAGTGAACACAGATGATATTTAAAAAAAAAAACTATTTGCAGAAATAATAATAAAAAATTTCCCAAGCATGGGAACAGAATCTGACATACAGATAAGTGAGGCATATAAAACTCCAAACAGCCATAACCAAAATAAATCTATACCCAGATATATAATAAACAAGATCCCAGAAATTCAGCACAAGAACAAAATATTAAAATTTGTCAGAGAAAAGAAACAGATCATCTATCAAGGAAAGCCCATCAGAATCACAACTGATTTCTCAACACAAACCCTCAATTCAAGAAGAGCTTGGAGTGAAGTATTTCAAGAACTGAAAGAAAATGACTTCCAACCGAGATTGACGTATTCCACAAAACTATCTTTCAAAATTAATGGAAAAATAAGATAATTTCATGACATGGAACAACTGAAGAAATTCATGACCACCAAACCAACTAAACAAAAACTACTGAAAGATACTCTGGATAGGGATAAAAATGACCACAATTCCAAGAACAACATAAAAAATAAACCACCAGACTGAGCAAACAAACAGAGAGGAAAACCAGGAAACCAAGAACAGGAAATTAAGATGACAAAGATAAGCCAACACATATTGGTTGTAACCATCAATGTAAATGGCCTCAATTTATCAATTAAAAGGGAAAAATTGGCAAAATGAATCAAGAAACAAGGTCCAACAATAAGTCATTTACAAGAAACACATTTAACTAAAAAAGAAACTCATAGACTGGAAGTCAAAGGATGGAAAATAATACTCAATGTGACAGGAACCCAGAAAAAAGCAGGGGTGGTTATTCTATTTATAGACAGTGTGAACTTCAAACCAGAAGGATCAAAAGAAATAAAGAAGGTCACTACATACCTGTTAGGGGAAAACTTCAAAAGGAAGAGATAACAATCAGAAATATATATGTGTCAAATATGGAAACACTCAATTATGTAAGACAAATCTTAGTAGACATGAAAAATAAAACAAGCAATAACACAAGTGTAACAGAGACCTTAACTGTCACAAAGGGATAGATCAACTAGAGGGAAAGTCAGCAAAGAAATGACATAATTAGATCAAATGTATGAACAAATGTGGACTTAGTAGACATTTACAAAGTGTTCCATCCAACATCAGAATACACATTCTTCTCAGATGCACATGGGACATTTTCTAAAATAAACCACATATTTGCCCAAAGCACATGCTGAAGAAAATGTAAGGAACTGAAATTTTCCTTTGCTTATTATCTTACCATAACAATGAAATTAGAAATTAATGCAAAATAAACAGCAAAAATTCCATAAACACATGGAAATTAATATCTTCTGAAGAACCAGAGATTAAGTTTAAAAGATTAAACAGTATCTGTAATCAAATTAAAATGCAAATACAACATACCAGAATGTAAGTGATGCAAGGAAAACAGTTCTACATAGGATATTTATAGCAGTAAATACATCAGGAAAGCAGAACAAGCAAAAATAAACAATCTAATGCTATTCCTCAAGTTCCTAGAAAGTAAAGAGCAAGTCAAACCCAAAGTCCATGAAGGGAAGAAATCATGAAGGTCAGAGAAGAAATCAACACAACTGAGACTAAGAAAATAATACAAAGAATCAATAAATTGAAGATTCATTCTTTGAAACAATAAACAAAATTGATAAATCTCTACAAACCTTATCCAGAAAAAGAAAGAAAAACTCACACTTTTGCAGTGAGGAATGAAAAGAGTGAAATTACTACAAATCCTTTTGAAGTTCAGAAGGTCATCAATACCTATGTCAGAAATCTACTTTCATAGAATCAAAAAAAAAAAAAGAAATGGACAGATTTCTAGAAATGTATGAATTACCAAAGTTGAATTATCATGTAAAAGTTCTGAATAACCTAATATCAGTTAATGAAATTGAAAATATAATTAAAAATTTATCAACAAAAAAGCCCCAGTCCTGATGGATTCACAGCTGAATTCTATAAGGAATGTAGGGAAGATTTAGGACAAGGGATATAGCTCAGTGACATAGCAATTGACTGGCAAGCACAAGTTCAATGAGTTGAATTCCCAGTACCATAAATAAATAAATAAATAAATAGAAAGAAAGAAAGAAAGAAAGAAAGAAAGAAAGAAAGAAATTTAGAGAATATTAATACCAATACTCCTAAACCCTTTAATGAAATTAGAAAGGAAGGAATTCAACCTAATTGATTCTTGGAGGTAAGTATTACTCTGACAGCAAAACCAAAGAAAGAACCAATCAAAAAAGAGAACTTCAAGCCAATTTCCTCAATGAACATAGATGCAAAATTCCTCAGTGAAATGCTAGCAAAAAGAATGAAGCAAATCATCAAGAAGGTTATACACCATTACCAAGTAAGATTCATCCCAAGAATACAGGGATGGTTCAACACACACAAATCAAAAAACATAATAAACCATATCAATAGAGTCAAAGTCAAAAATCATATGATCAATAGATGAAAAAGAAACAGAAAAAGCTTTTGAAAAGTCTAACATTCATTCATGAGAAGACCCTTACAGAAAATCAGGATAGATGGTCTCTACCTCAATCTGATAAAAGTCATCTATAAAAAAACAACAGCCCGAACCTCCCATGTGGGCCCGCCCTGCCAACAGAAAATTAGCAGAAGCCTGCTTCAGCTGTAGGCTGCCCGGAACCTCTGTTGTGGGCCCATTCTGCCACCGGGAACTTAGTGGAAGCCTGCCTCAGGTGTACGCTGCCCAGAACCTCCACCGTGGGCCCACCCTGCCACCAGGAACATTAAGGAGACCTGCCCAAGACTGAAAACTGCCTTGGACTGCTTCAGCTGGGCCCGCCCTCCCACCTGGAACATCAGAAGATCTCAGCAGGCTCCAGTTAGTGTGAAAAATTTGGAATTTTCTACCAGGTGGCAAACCTTGAACTACAGAGGATTAACTGTATCAGTGTGGTGAGTATACCCCTAAAACAGAGGTGTACAGGGGATAAATAGGGCCAGTGTAAAACCCCCTCCAACTAACTGTAAGACTTTGCTGAGTCTGAAAAGAGTGTGTGTGAGATCCCCTACTACACATAGAAAACATCAGGCAGAGTGAAAATGACAAAACAAAAAAGCAAAATGCAGTCTCAAACGTACAGTTTACCAGAAGCAAGTATAGGAGACATTGAAATAGAGGACCCCAAAAGTAACACAGTGGGAATCTCTGAAAAGATAGTGAGTGAAATAAAAAAACAACTCCATCGGGCTATAGAGGAAATCAAATTAGAAGTAGTCTCCCATGTAAAGACAGAAATAACAACTTTAGTAAAGGAGTTGTTGAATGCAACTAAAGAAGAAACAGAGAAAAAAGTACATGAGTATGGGAAACGGATTGAAACTTTGAATGAACAATATAGAAAACAAGCAGAATTCATGAAACAAACTCAAAGAGACATCCAAGAAACAAAAAATTCTATTGAAAGCATGCAAAACTGCCTAAAGGAAGCTGAGAATAGGATTTTGGACCTTGAGGACAGGATCACAGTTAGTGAACAGGAAAGGATAGAAGTTTTTAAAATAACAAAGCAGCATGAAATGGCAATCCAGAAGCTTCATGATGATGCCAAGAGCAACAATATAAGAATAATGGGCATTAGTGAAGATACAGGAGTCCAGGCAAATGACATAAAGTATTTACAGAAATAATAGGGGAAAATTTCCCAAACATGGGGAAAGAATCTGATATGCAGCTAAGTAAGGCATATAGAACACCAAACAGTCACAATCAACATAAATCCACATCCAGACACATAATAATTAAGATCTCAGACATACAGTATAAAAACAGAATATTAAAAGCCATCAGAGAAAAGATTCAACTCATCTATCAAAGAAAGTCCATTAGAATCATGGCAGACTTTTCAGCACAAACCCTCAAGTCAAGAAGAGCTTGGAGTGAGGTATTTCAAGCCCTGAAAGAAAACAACCTTCAACCCAGCCTGATGTACCCAGCAAAACTTTCATTCAAATTCAATGGAGAAACAAGATATTTCCATGACAAAGAACAACTGAAGAAATTCATGTCCACCAAACCAACCCTAGAAAGAGTACTGAAATACACACTAGATAGAGATAAAAATGAGCACAATCCCCAAAACTACAACAGAAAGAAACCACCAGGTAGGATAAGCAATTAAAGCAGAAATAAACAACTGGAACATAACATGCCACAGTGGAGCCAGTACATATCAGTGATATCCATAAACGTAAATGGCCTCTATTTACCTATAAAAAGAAATAGATTGACAGAATGGATCAGGAGACAGGATCCCACAATATGCTGTATACAAGAAACACATCTGACCCAAAAGGAAACTCATAGATTAAAAGTCAAAGGATGGAAAACAGTATTCCATGCAACAGAAACCCAGAGGAAAGCAGGGGTAGCTATTCTATTTGCAGACAACATGAACTTCAAACTTAAAACAATTAAAAGAGATGGAGAAGGTCACTACATCCTTGTTAGTGGAAAAATTCAAGAGGAAGAACTAACAATTATAAATATATATGCACCAAATACAGGAGCACCCAACTATATAAGATAGATATTAATGGACATGAAAAACCAAATGCACAAGAACACAATTATAACAGGAGAGCTTAACAGCCCATTGTCACAAAGAGATAGATCAACTAGACAAAAAGTCAGCAAAGAAATAACAGAACTGAATCATACCTGTGAGCAATTGGATTTAGTAGAAATTTACAGAGTGTTGCATCCAACCACATGAGAATACACATATTTCTCAGCTGCACATGGGACATTCTCCAAAATAGACCATATATTATCCCATAAAACATAAGTAAGTAAATACAAAGGTATTGAAATCATACCATGCATAATATCTGACCATAGTACACTGAAATGGGAAATTAATGGCAAGAGAAATTGTAAAACCTGCATAAATACATGGAAATTAAATAACAGCCTTCTGAACAAGCAGTGGGCTACAGATAAAATTCAAGAAGAAATAAAGCAATACCTACAATTCAATGAAAATATAGAAACAACATGCTGTAATCTGTGGGATGCAATGAAAGCAGTCTTAAGAGGGAAATATATGGCAATAAATTGTCATATCAAGAAAACAGAATGAGCACAAATAAACAACCTAATGCTCCATTTCAAGCATCTAGAAAAAGAAGAGCAAGCTAAACCCAAAGCTCATAGAAGAGAGGAAATTGTAAATTTAGAGCACAAATCAATGCAATTGAAACTAAGAAAAAATATACAAAGAATTAATGAGTCAAAAAGCTGGTTTTTTTGAGAGAATAAACAAAATTGACAAACCCCCTAGCTAATCTTATCAAGAGAAGGAAAGAAAGAAAGAAAGAAAGAAAGAAAGAAAGAAAGAACCCAAATCCATGCAATGAGAACTGAAAAGGGAGAAATTACTACAGATCCCATGGAAATTCAAAAGATCATAAATACCTACTTTGAAAATCTCTACTCACATACAGTGGAAAACACAGAGGAAATGGACAGATTTCTAGAAACATATGAACTACCAAAGCTCAACCAAGAAGATATAGCAATTTTGAACAACCCAACATCAGCTATTGAAACTGAAAATGTAATTAAAAACTTACCAACAAAGAAAAGCCCAGGTCTGGGTAGATTCACAGCTGAATTCTACAAGAAATTTAGAGAAGATTTGATGCCAGTACTCCTTACACTCTTCAATGAAATTCAGAAAAAAGCAATCCTCCCTAAATCATTCCTAGAGGCAAGTATTACTCTGATACCAAAACCAGAGAAAGATCCAACAAAAAAGAGAACTATATGCCAATCTCACTCATGAATATTGATGCAAAGATTCTCAGCAAAATACTGGCAAACAAAATGCAGCAAATCATCAAGATTATACATCACAACCAAGTGGTGTTCATTCCAGGAATGCAGGGATGGTTTAACATGCGCAAATCAATAAATGTAATACACCACACCAACAGGGCCAAAAACAAAAACCACATGGTCATCTCAATAGATGTAGAAAAAGCTTTCAACAAAGTCCAACACATGTTCATGATAAAAACCCTTCAGAAACTTGGAATACACAGTGTATACCTCAACCTTACAAAGGCCATCTATGACAAACCAACAGCCAACGTTATACTAAATGGACAAAAACTGAAAGTTTTCACTTTAAAATCAGGAACAGGATAAGGATGTCCACTATCACCACTCCTTTTCAATATAGTTCTGGAAACACTAGTCAGAGCAATCAGAGAAAAGAGAGAAATAAAAGGAGTAAAGATAGGAAAGGAAGAAGTTAATTTATCACTATTTGCAGATGACATGATACTCTATACAGAAGACCCAAAAGTCTCCATTAAAAGACTACTAGAGGTAATAAACAAGTTCAGCAGTGTAGCTGGATACAATGTCAATGCTCAAAAATCAATAGCATTCTTGTACACAAAGAACTCACTGAGAGAGAAATTATGGAACTATCACCCTATACAATAACATGTAAAAAAATGAAATACTTAGGAATCAACCTAACTAGAAATGTAAAAGACCTATATGTTGAAAATTATACTATGCTGAATGAGGAGATTGAAAAGGATATTAGAAAATGGAAGGACATTCCTTGCTCTTGGTTAGGAAGAACCAACATTGTGAAAATGGCCATACTCCCAAAACTGTTACACAGATTTAATGCAACCCCAATCAAAATACCATTGACATACCTCACAGATCTAGAGAACACACTACTAAAATTCATTTGGAAACAGAAGAAACCTAGAATAGCAAAGGCAATTCTAGGCAACAAAAGCAAGGCAGGAGGCATCTCAATTCCTGACTTGAAACAGTACTATAAAACCACAGTGATAAAATCAGCCTGGTACTGGCAAAGAAATAGACCTGAGGATCAATGTAACAGATTAGAAGATGCAAGCACAACTACAAAGACACTTAACCACCTGATATTTGACAAAGGGTCTAAATATGTTCACTGGAAGAAGGATAGTCTCTTTAATAAATGGTGTTGGAAAAATTGGCTCTCTACTTGCTGATGACTGCAACTAGATCCATGCATATCACTATGCACAAAAGTAAAGTCTAAATGGATCAAAGACCTAAATATTAAAACAGAAACACTAAATCTACTGGAAGACAAGGTAGGGAGAAGTCTTGGAGACATAGGAGCAGGCAGAGAATTCTTGGAAAAAAAATGCAAACTGCATGGGAAACACTTCAAAGAATCAACAAATGAGATCTCATATTACTGAAAAGTTTCTGCACTTCAAAAGAAATCACTAACAGAGTGAAAAGAAAACCCACAGAGTGGGAAAGAATTTTAACCAGCAACCCCTCAGACAAAAGACTTGTGTCCAGAATATATAAAGAATTGAAAAACATCAAGCCCCCCAAATTCAAAGATCCTCTTGAAAAATGGGCATCTGAGATGAACACACAGTTCTCAGAGAAAGATATACAAATGGCAAATAAATACATGAAGAAATGTTCACCATCACTGGTCATTCGAGAAATGCAAATTAAAACAGCATTGAGATTCCACCTCACTCAGGAAAGAATAGCTGCCCTCAAGAAATCAACTGATAACAAATGTTGGTAAGGCGGCAGGGAAAAAGGAACACTGCTCCACTGTTGGTCGGAATGTAGATTGGTGCAACCATTATGGAAATCCATATGGAGAATTCTGAGAAAACTAGGATTGGAAGCCCCATTCAATCCAGCTATTCCCTTTCTGGGTATTTTCCCCAAAGAACTGAAAAGTTTATATCACAGTGATATATGTGCACCCATGTTCATATCTGCACAATTTGTGATAGCTAAAGCCTGGAAACAACCAAGATGCCCATCAACTGCAGAGTGGATGAAAAAGATTGGTATTTTTATACAATGGAATATTACTCAGCTATAAAATGGATGATCTTGAGGCCTTCATAGGCAAATGGAGACAACTTGAGACTATCCTCATTAGTGAAATAGATAAGAATCATATTTATAAATATCATATTGTGTCTCTAGTGTAAAAAGTAAATAAGAACTACAAGTGTAATAAAACCAAAATGTGTAATTGCTATTGTAAAAAAGAGAAGAAAAGAAAGTGCTCTAATGGATATGCATGAGTGTGTAAAATAGATGACCATATTGCTGAATCTTTGTTGGATCTTTGAGCAGAACTGTTTGTAGTCTGACTGTTTGAATATTTACTACATACCCTTCAACTTTGTAACTTGAACAACTACATCCAGGATGACCGTATGTAATTTCTTAGTGGGGCTTTTTCTTGTTTTCCTTTTTCTTTCTTTCTTTTAGAATTCTGTATTGCTGCTACCCTTTTTTCTGTTTTGCTTTTTTTTCTTCTCTTTAAATAAAATTTTAAAAATGTAAAAAAAAAAACAGCTAAAATAATACTAAATGGACAAATTTTGAAATCTTTCACTCTAAAACCAGGAACCAGACAAAGATGTCCACTGATACCACTCATTCAATATAGTTCTGAAAATATTAGCTAGAACAATTAGACAAGAGAGAGAAATAGAAGGAATAAGGATATGAAATGAAGAAGTTAAATTATCATCATTTGCAGATTACATGGCACAGTAAATGGAAGACCACAAAAATTCCACCAAAATATAACTAGACTTAATAAGTGAATTCAGCATGATGGCTGGATACAAAGTTGCCACTCAAAAATCAATAGCATTCCTGTATACAAACAACAAACTCACTGAAAGACAAATCAGGAAAATAACACCATTTTCAATAGAATCCAAAAAAATGATGTACTCAGGAATCATCTGATAAAGGTAGTAAAATTTCTATATATTGAAAATTATAGTACTCTGGAAAAAGGAGATCAAAGAAGATATAAGAAAATGGAAAGATTCCTTGCTTATGAATAGAAAGAACCAACATTGTGAAAATGGGCATATTCCCCAAACTTTTATATAGATTTAATGCAATTCCAATCAAAATACCATTAGCATATCTCATGGATCTAGAGGAAACATTCCTAAAATTCATCTGGAACCAGAAGAGACCAAGAGTAGCAAAAGTAATCCTGGGCAGCAAAAACTAGACATGAGGAATAACATCCCCAACTTGAAATTATATTACAAAACTACGGTGATAAAATTAGCATGATACCAGAAAAAACACAGACTTGAGGATCAGTGGAACAAATTAGAAGATATAGACAGACACAACTACAACATCTTGAGCCACCTTGTCTTTAACAAAGGGTCCAAACATGTTCACTGGAAGGAAGATGCCCTCTCTAATAAACAGTCTCAGAAAAATTTACTTTCCACATGCCAAACACTAAAACTACACCAATGTCTATCACTGTGCATTAAACTAAAGTCAAAAATGGATCCAAGATCTAGATAATGAAACAGAAACACTAAATCTCCTGAAGACAAAGTAGGTAGAAATCTTGAAGATAAAAAGAACAGGCAGAGAGTTCATTAACAAAACACAAAATGCATGAGAGTATTGGGATCTCATCTTATCAAAAAGTTTTTGCACATCAAAAGAAACCACCAACAAAGTGAAAGACAACCTACAAAATGGGTAAATATTTTGGCCAACTGTCCCTCAGGCAAAGGACTTCTATCTAGAACTTGTAAAGAATTGCAAAAAACAATCAGGACCCCCACATTCAAAGACCCAATCTAAACATGGACATCTGAGATGAAGTCACACTTCTCAGATGAAGAAATACAAATGGCAAATAAATATATGAAAATATGCTCAACATAATTGGTCATTTGAGAAATGGAAATTAAAACAACACTGAGATTCCATCTCACCAAAGATAGAATGGCTATCGTTAAGAAATCGTACTGGCAGGGCTGTGGGGGAAAAGGAGCCCTCCTCCATTGTTGGTGAAAGTGTAGACTGGTACAACCTCTATGGAAATAAGTGTGGATATGCATCAAAAAACTAGGATTAGAGGTCTCATTTGATCTAGCTATTCTCCTGTACTTTTTACAGAAGAATTGAAAGCATCACACCATGGGTATATATATGGATATATGTGCACACATGTTTATAGCAGCACAGTTTTTAATAGCTAAATCTTGGAAACAACCTAAATGCCCATCAAACATGGAATAGATAAAAATGATGTGATTTTTTATGTGGAGTACTCTTCAGCTATATAGAAGGATAAGCTTGAGGCTTTTATAGATAAATGGATGCAACTTAAAACCATACTCATAAGTAAATTAAATCATACACATATGTGTAAACATAATATCATCTCTGTAGTGTAAAAAACTGAAACAGTAAATAAGATCCAAGATGGACAATAGATATTATGAAAGTGAAAAAGGAAGGAATGTTTCAAAAGGAAAGAAAGATTGGAATGGGGGAAAGGAAAAAAGAAAAGGGAAAAGAATATATATATATATATATATATATATATATATATATATATATGATAGATAATTATACTATTAATCTCTATTAGTTCATCAAAAAGAAGAAAAAGAATATGTATTATATATATATAATAAATAATTTTACTAATTTCTCCTAGTGCATTGAAAGGAATGGTTTGTGCTTTCATTGTTTGATCAATTTTTCATGCCTATATCTTGTAATCTGAGCAACTACTTTCAAGATAAAATCACACAACATGTTAACCATTGTTAATCTCCTATTATTTCATTTTGAAATTCTGTATCATCAGTTTTGTTCTTTAAAAAAAAAAAAATATATATATATATATATATATATATATATATCCTCTCCTAGGAGAGAAAACTCATACAAAACTTTACGGCATGGAAACCTTGCAAATATAGTCAAAGTTAGATGATCAAGGTCAACATATTCATTAATAAACCATGCTGTTAGTACATGCCCTTGAAATAATGTGATGAAAATAGGATTGACCTCTAAGCCTTTTTCTTCCCAAAACCTGTGTTCTCGGCCTAATTTTGAGATGAATACAAGCACTCAAATATAAAAATATTTTACAAAAATCCAACTAGTGCTCCTTGAAGGAGCCTCAGGAAAATTGATTACTTGAGGTAAGATGGTATCACAGAACAGTCCTAGGAGAGAAAAAATCACATAAAAACTCAAGAAACCTGAAGAAATTTTATGAAGTTTAAATGATAACCCTTTTTGTGTTTCTATTTAACAATCTAGATGCCCTGTCTTAAAATGTTTTGCCACTGATAGCTATGATAAAGTGTTGTCTTAGAACCTATTATGTGTTTAAGAACCAAGTTTTGCTAAAAAACAAATTGAGAGAAAAAATGAGTAGTACCATTCCTAGGCGGTCGATAGAAACACCTTAAGAAGTCCTGGAACAGAGGAAGGGATGCCAGGTAAAGCATGTTAGAAAGAAAGGAAACCAGGCAAGGAAGAGAGCCTCGTAGGAGGTAGATTGACTAGAACAAAGGAGAAAGAGAAGCTATTGCTTGCTAAAATCAAAATACGTACTTTTCCTGTTGAATTAAACTTGTGGCATCAGAGAAACACTGAAATCTTACACTGCAATCCAGTGTTACAACTGTAATTAAGAAGGTTGCATGAGTAACACATTTTCACTGAAGTAATTTTCCTCCGTCTCAGATACAGCTTGTCTTGATCTGAACTGGACCCTAATCCTGATCTGAATGGAGTCCAGCCAGGCGTTCAGTCTTTATTTTTCCATTTCTCAGCCTCCAAAGGGGAAGATGTAGATTTTCCATGGTCTGAAATTCATGTGTTTAGAGCAGAAAGGAAGAGAGGACCTATAATATAAATTTAAATATGAATTTTTTTTTTGTACTGGGGATTGAACTCATGACCTTGTGCTTGCCAGGCAAGCACTTAAGCCACTGAGCTAAATCCCTAGCCCTTAAATATGAATATTAAATTTAAACGCAAAAGTCAATTTTTCTTTAAAATGCAAATAGTGGCCCGGGGATATAGCTCAGTGACACAGCACCTCCTGGCAAGCACGAGGTCTCAAGTTTGATTCCTGGTACCACAAATAAAATAACAAAATAAATGAAAAAACATCATAATGTACCTCACATTTGAAAAAAATATACAAATATCATAAAAATGTAACTGAATAGGATCTTCTAGAACATTTTCAGTGATTGTCCACAGGTTAATTTCTATCTTTGCACATTAAGTTTTGTCTCCACCACCCACCAATTTCTGGTGCTGCAGACAGAGACTTCTGCTTCCTCATGATGCAACCTATGCTCTAGCACCTTGGTGCCAAAATGGCTGGCAAAACTCAGCTACTACACACGGAAGTTGGTACAAACCATAAAAACACTTGTCTACTTTTCCAGATTAATTAACACAACTTTCCCTAGATTGTATATCATGAATGATCATGGCCATTGCACTGTCCCAGGACACAGAAGAGTGACATAGAAGAAGTCAGAGTGAACAGATCCAGGGTTCATAACACATTTCAGTTCAAATATCTCACTTTTGCAGAATAAATGTGTTCTAATTGCCACACTTCCCAAGATCCTAGAATGGCATTAAAGTTTAAATTTAGTTAGTGTCAACAGTGATCTTGTCTCTATACAGCAAGTACTGTACTGTCTACTGCATAAGAATAGGATTTGATGAAGATATGAAAGTCTGAAACTACCAGGCTATTCACCTGGCCTTGTTATCAGTCAGGCAGAAATTGTAGTAGGGGTTTAATTTTTACATACCTAGGTATCATGTATCATCATCTTCCAGGTAGATATGTACACATACAATAGTTTTACAAAGGACATATAGGGAGCCCTTCTACTGGGCCTCATCACAGTTCAGTGGAGTTCATATTTGTAATTCCATGAAAAAGTTATTGGAATTCTAGCACTTTAATTCCAGTCTATCACTTCCAGTGCAACCCACAGTGTGAGTAAAGAGAAAGACATATCCACAATGGTGGGGAGACAAAGGGGTCTTCAGTCCAGTCAGAATAATAACTAAGTGGAACAAAGGTCTCAAGCTTAGGCCTAACCCAGGTTTTATTAATTCTTGAAGAGAGGAGTGGCTCTAGGATGAGTGACTGAGAAAAAGGTCGAGAGTATGTGAGTACTGTGAGCTGGGTTAGGTAGGAGGCCTGATAGCAGCTATGCAATGTGCAGAAAGAGAGAGAGAGAGAGAGAGAGAGAGAGAGAGACATATGGAAAAGCATATGTATGCATATCATGTTTAGGGATTGTGTTTAGTAATCTGCATTTGTGTACATTTTGTGATTAGGGGTTGGTGCTTCAACTCTGATGTGTAGTCTTCATGCCCTGAGATGTCATGACCTCTTCTTGAGTCTCAATCTCAGCCAATAGTGCAGCATCTTGGCCTAGCTCAAGTATACTACTTGAGAGTTATAGGCAGAGTATCGCTGACCTGTTCCATTGCTTTAAAGACTACACATTAGTACCATAGCTACACTCATTTGCATTGCTTTAAGTCAATTATGGGGGTAAAGAAATATCCTAGCTAGTTCTATATATATCAATACACTGACATAGGGCCAGGTTTAGCCAAAATGGAGACAAATGCTCTTCCAAGGAGGATCAGCCTGGTGGTTCTCCACAAGGACATACAAAATTAACTGGAGGTTCCAAAACCCACTTAGCATAGAAAATGAAGTAATGCTTAGATTCAACTAATCAGAAACCTTATCAGCTAATCTCTACCTAGGAACTGTCAATGGGAATGATGTGAATAAAATTACTCCTTCACTTTAACTATCTTTGTCTTACTTTCTTGTTCCTGGTACAAAAAGTTCCATCCGTCAAAGTCACTGAACCACTTGCAGTCTGGAAGTGCTTGATTTGTGAATCATCACAAAC
Organism: Hydrochoerus hydrochaeris; assembly: GCA_004027455.1. Classification (NCBI taxonomy): domain Eukaryota; kingdom Metazoa; phylum Chordata; class Mammalia; order Rodentia; family Hydrochaeridae; genus Hydrochoerus; species Hydrochoerus hydrochaeris. The sequence continues at coordinate 126,244 of PVLA01000154.1, read as the reverse complement.
TCTTTAATGTTTTAATGTGCTCAGTATACTTTTTAAAAATATAAATAGATTTTTAACTTTATTAAATTTATTGATATGATTTAGATATACATAATGATCATATTCATCATAGGGAATATATGCGTGTACATGTTATATCTTAGTTCCTCTTTTTTCTCATTCCCCTCCCCTTTCTCTGATCCCTCTTACCCTCTTTATTTACAAAGCTTTGTTTCTATTTTATCCTTTCTTTCTTCTCATTTTTTTCCTTTCCACTCTCCACACAAATTCCCCTTTCCTTTAAACAATTCCTTCCTTTTTCCCAATATCTTTATAGATTTGGCTTTTTATTTACACTTCCAGTTTCTCATACCACAGAGGCAATGTGCTGTTTACAAATATGTGTTCAATTTATTTCACTTAAGAGTATAGTCTCAAAGTCCATCCATTTAGTTATAAATGTCTTAAGTTTATCCTTCTTTATGGTTTAGTAGTACTCCATTGTATTAAAAAAAACCCACATCTTTCTATCCATTTGTCAATTAATGGGCATTTGAGTTGTTTCCAAGACTTAGCCATTACATACTGTGCTGCTATAAACATGGGCACACATATATCGCTGTTGTGTGATGCTTTTAATTCTTTTAGGATTGATTTATACCCAACTGGGTCAAATGGAATCTCTACTCCTAGTTTTTTAAGAATCTTCATGCTGATTTCCACAGTGTTTGTACCAGTCTATACTCCCATGAACCGTATAGAAGGGTTACTTTTTCCCCACGACTCTGCCGTCACAATCCCTGACTTGAAATTATACTCAATTTACCTTTCAACAAAGGTACCTTTTAACAAATTCACCTTTTAACAAAGGTGAATGAAAATATAGGTATAAGTTAACGAGTTTCTTCCCAATTCCAGCATATAGCATAGTATGAAAAGTCTTGAAAGAATATGTGGGAAAATACAGTCTGGCTTTGCATAGCTCATAAATACACTGTGAATTTTTAAAGGGAAATGGTGGTATAAGTTCTAAAACTCTGACATTTTCACCTTAATAAATACTTATTAATCAGAAACTAAGAGCCAAGAACAGGAGCATATTTAAAAACACACAATATTAATCCCTTAGGACACATTTTAACAAGAGCTGCTCTACAATAGTGTTATGGTTTGTGTCTAGATGTCCCCTCAAAGCCTTGTGCAGTCATGGGAGTAGGCTTCTAGAATTTGTGATTGATTTATAGTCCAATGTGTGGATTATAGGTATAAGCACTACACCCACTCTAGAATGGGTAGCCTGAATATAATACAAGGGACAGAAAGAATCTTCTCTTTTTGTTCTGCTTTTGTTGTTTTCCATCACCATGGAAGGTTGCCCCTCTGCCACACCACCCAGCCTTGGACCCAGTCAATTACAGATAGAAACTTCCACACACTGTGAGCTAAATAAACCTTTCCTTCCTTAATTTTGGACATTGAGTATTTTGTATCAGCAAAGAGAACAAAGTAGCCAAGACAAGTGGATTAGAGTTCTAAGACTCCTAAGAGACCAGATTCATTATTCTGAATAGAAAGGAGGTAGTCCTAGCAAAAACAAATGACATACCTTCCAGTGAGAAAAACCAACTCCAGGTCTTTGTTACCACTCCATACTATCTTTCATATATAGTCCCTTGGGTTATTAGCAGAGAGGCAGGACAAGAGTAATAATTTCATCTCTGCTGCATTCCCTGAAAGGTTCCCAATTGGCTTCCCTCTATAAATATTTGTCTAGCATGCTTTTCAAATGGAAATATATAGCAGCAGCACATTTTCAGAGTCCTGGAATATTTAGTACTGGGTAAAGTAAAAATTATACCTCAAAGTTCATGCAGTATAAATAATATGCTTCACCACCCTTATTTAACAAAATAAAAAAGATGGATTTCTTTTTCCCTCTCAACATCTTCCTATTCCATTTTTACCTGAATTTCCAACCATTTTACTAACCATCATAATATAGAAGAGTTCTGGTCTCAGAGCATGGGATCACCAAAACATCCCCTTCAGCTAGTCTCACACCAATAGTGTGGGGCTCATTATGCCATGAATAGAGCTGGCTTTGTACACACACTACCTGTGAGTCACACAGGACCCCATACTCTGAAGGATTCTGCAAATGATATGATGTCCATTGCTGCCTGAAAGCCTTGGTATTTTAATGTAAAGACCTATATTGTGATTCTACAATGTACATACCACTACTGCCAGTTATGTAGCTGGTCCTGATTGTGAGTTCTGCTGCAGTATTTATTGGAAGAGTATTTTATGTTAGATACTCATCAACATTGCTCTGTTAGAAAACTGAAAGAAAGCTTTCATTAAATAAAGTCTTGTCATTTTTCTCAGTTGTCAATTTATTTTCATCCAGCAATGCAAAACCCTATCTCTACTGTCATTGTTCTAATGTGACAAACTGAGTAAGAATATGACTTTTAAGCAAATCATACGTTATAAAGGTCTCAGTAAAAGGACACAAGCTGTGTTCCCTCATTTTCATAACTGAAGAGGACCACATTGCTGCTTGTTGAGAAAACAGTTATCCACCTAAAACTGATCTTGAATCCTTGGCATTTTTATTCCTGCCCACTTTGCCTCTTGCCTATTCCATTATGAATCCAGCCACTCCTGTTTCAATCTCTTCTCCACAATACATTTCTATGTCATATTCACCTTCCAATAAACTTTTGCCAATTAGTAACTCACCCAGGGGTATTTTTATTCTGTTAACTCATGTCCAGTTTTTGAATTCAGACATTCTTCCCAACAAAGAAATTTTAGACATCAGACTTGAAAGCAACAAAGAGACTTTCTCAAGAATTTCAAAACTTTATTCATAGTAAAGTTCAGAGATGCTATGAAATGGTAAATGTACAAAATGTTATACATTTTTCAAAGGAATATTTGCTCTAATTGTTTCAAATAGAAATTTTATAGGCTACAAAGAGAAGCTGAATTTATATATTACTAAGGTAATTTTGACTTAAATATAAAAATTATTTGGATTTCCAAGCTTCTGGATATTTTGGGTTTTCTTCAGAAACTTTATGTGTTTATTTTTTAAATCATGAGTATTGGAGAAGTCAAGATGACCAACCAGTGAGCAACAAAATACAAAACCTCCTGGGAGAAACAACTTATTTGCCAGAATAAAACACCCTGGAGAGACCCAGCCAGAGGGAGATGGATCCTCTTGACACAGGAAGAAATTAAAATGTAAAAAAGCTCGTCAAATATGTTGGGACTACAAATGGAACAGCTAAAAATTATGGGACAGTGTTTTCATAGCAACACCCCAAGTTTTGTGCAGGCCTGAATTTGCACCAGCTTGAATCCTTGTCGGCCGGCAGAGCCCCCCAAACTCATTCCTGCCACCACTCACAGGAAGCACAGCAGCACTGAAGTCAGGTTGGTGAGCCCAAGGGAGAGCAGAGCCAGCCAAGGGACCTTCATTAATCCACAGTCAGTGCTGGGAATGAAACCCCCCCACAGGAAGGGTGCGACCAAATGAGCAACATGTTGGAATCGGACAGGAGGAGCCTGAACTGGGAGTGACAGTGACTTCAGTTGGTTGCTCCCTCCCCAGAGCAGATTCCTGGGATTTGCTTGGACTGGGCCATGCCCCTGGCTGGGACCAATGAGCCTTCCCAAATCTATTCCCTGCGCCTAGCACGCACTAACCAGGTGAAGGCCCCTGAAGTTTAGCTGGCCCAGTGGGGAGGGGCAGGCATACGAAGCCGCTGCTTACACCTCAGTGACAAGAGCAGTCAGGAGAGAGCAGAGGTCCCTCGCCAGCATGCTTCGGAGGAAACGTGGCCAACAGGGAAGGGGGCTGGGACCTGCACTGTAACCTGTGTGGAGGAAGCCAGGGCCATGACAGGAGAGAGAGGCAGGAGGAGGCCCCCAGCCCAGAATCCTGAGAGCCCTGATCCAGGAGAAGGAAAAACAAGGGAGACTGAGGGTGGCAAACACACAACATCAGACATGGCTTCAATGGACATTAAGAGATATCTTCGGACCTTGTAGACAAGTTCAAAACTGAAGTATTAAATCAGGTAAAGCAAGATATGAGTAGAGTAATAAAAGAAATGCTCTCAGGAAGATACAGACAGAAGAAGGGAGGAACAAAAAAAAGGAGAGAAACATTCGATAAAGAATATAAAGAAACTTTATACTTCCATGACAAAGAGGAACTGGGGGAGTTTGTGACCACCAATCCAACCCTACATAGAATACTTAAGGACATTCTAGAGAGAGAGAAAAAAACCCAGGATTTTAGAAACAGTGGCAGAAAGGCCTCAGTGAGTGGGGCAGGCAGTAGAATGAAGGAGAAAACTAGACAAATAGGCAGAAAAATAGCATATAACAGAAATGAGGCAGAGAAGGATGGCTAGAATCTCTAACATAGATGGCCTTGACACACTATATTGTTAATAGTGCACCAGGATTTAAAACCCACATTACTCACACTACTCTGCTTAGATGGATTATATTGTGTTCCAGTCATTCTACCTGTACTAGATTTGAGGGCACAGACGATAATCCCAAAAATAACAGGATATAGTATGGTAATCATCCTTAATTTCCTATTAACTAAATCTAAAGATCTGTAAAACCTACACTGTTTTACCATGATGGATCATAATCGAATCTGGTTTGTTGGATTACTGTTTTGTATTGATAGATTTTATTCAAAGCTGTTATGATCAATAGTATCAAGTTTGAGAATATAGGCAATTGCACTGAAGATGACAAGATTTACTAGAATATCTATTCTGGTTTGATTATTACCTGCCTTTGAAGTTTTATACTGTCTATAATGTTTTATTTTTTACTAATATTGTTATGTACTGTTGTATTCAATTATACTGCTATATTCAATTATGTCTGATAATATTGACAGTTCTATTGAAGATAATAAGAAACAACACAGTAATCATTGTAGATCACCTTGTACTGTGGTTTCATATGACTTTTTGATTTCATGTTTTTACAGAAATTTGTTTTGTTTTGTGTTGCTATGTTTTTTTTCCATCTAATACAGAAAGGATAGAAATACATGTAGAGACTCATGCGTACATAGCTGTTTACACTCTCACTGTTTGAATATCTACTTTTTATGCTTTAATTTTGTAACTTGAACAACTATTTCTAAGAGGACAATATGTAATTTATCAACTAGGGATTTCTTATTATGTTTTTTTTGAAATTCTGTATTATCTCTACCCTTTACATGCTTTTGTTTCTCTTTAAATAAAAAAAAATTATAAATAAATAAATAAATAAATAAGTCATGAGTATTACCAGGGTTTAGATTGAAAAAAAAAGTTGGGTTCAGACTTGTCTCTAGTGGGTTGATTTACCAATTTACAAATATTTACTCCAGAATAAAAAGGAAAAATGTTAAAATTAGTAATAGAACTATTGGCACAATGCTCTTGATAATCATGTCTTGGCAAGAAAGAATTCCTGTTTTTGTTAAGATAGAGCACTGATAAATGCCCAAATGCCTAAGATATCATTGCTCATGTTTTGGAAGATGGAACTGGTTTCTTTGCCCCCAGTGAATGCTTGATGTTTGCACAGTGCAGAATCTGACACACTTCACCTTGATTTATGGCAAAGCTTGTCTTAAAGGGAAATGAATCATCTTACACCTCAGTGTATTTTTGTCTTAATTAAATTTCTATATTATATCTCAGTAGCTCTTTGAAAAAAGATATTTGTGATGTTAGAAGTTGAAATACCAAATGTTTTTAAGTTCAGTACCTCTAAACTTCATGCTTTTCAATTTTTTGAAGCCAAGTTTATCCCTTTTGGACTGCATATTTGATGTACGAGGAGTATCGTTTACACACACCAAGAGCTTGTTTTTTGAGACATACACTCTTTGTCTCCTATAAGTACAATTAAACTTGAAATGTTAAGTAGTCTTAAAGCATCAATAAAAATAATTTCTTACTAATTTCCGTGTAATAACATATATTCTGATTCATTTTTCATCTCACATACATTGAAACCTTCTACTAACTTTAATTGGAAAGGTATGCTAAATATATTTGAAGAGAAAATTGAACCAGAAGTTCATAAACATTTCAAGCACAAAGACACAATTGAGGTTCTCAATGAGATCTATATCTGTTTACTTAAATGGCATTAAAGTGACATCAAAGTTATATGATGATTTGTTTGTTTGTATCTCAGGACGAATTTCATAGCGTAAATGAAGGTTATACCTTCTTTCTGCAGAACTGTGCAGTTTCCTGGTCAAAGGTAGGTGCTATTGCTAGTGTATCTCACTAGATGGCGCGAGGAGCCTCTATAATACAGTAGCTGAGCGCAGCGATGTTAGCATTTCCTTAAATGGTACAGTATTTTATTGCCTGAAGAAAAATCCTTTCTTAGACCACTTTTGAACATTCTTATGCATACTTATACTTTAATAAATGCATTTTTCAATGTTTAATTGAAATATTTTCAATGTTAACTTTCTACACAATGTCGTTAGAAATTCACAGTTTTTTCACCTTGAACATTTACAATTTTGCAGAACTGTTTTTTCTTCTTTGCTTAGGAACCATCTGTGATTACTCTGCTCCTATCCCATTCCGCCACTTTTGTAATATCTTAAAAGCTTTTATTTTCAGAATATATTAACATCTAAAAGAAAATTAGAAATAGTAGTGGAGGGAAATAGGCCTTTTCTACAGTCATAAAAATCTATTGGACATGCCCAAGTTTTCAACCCCGTAAGCCGAAATCATTAAATTACAGTTTTCCTGACCTTAAGACTTATTGCATAAAGCGAGCAGTGAAGTGTGTGGAAAAGTATGCCCTCAAACAAAGAAAGTGAAATTATTTTGCTGTTGCTGGGAGACCACTTTCAACATCCAGACGGTTAGTCTTCCATTAAATAGTTGAAGTTTGCCAGTTTATAATTTCCATTATTAGTACATAAAACAGATTTTTCTCCGCTTATTATATATTTAAAATGTCAGTGTTATGGACAGTGTTGATTCTGCTTAACTGTGCTAACTCAGATTGGGAGCCATACAAATGATTACTGAAGCCCACTTTTGGGTGTGTCTGGACCAGAGAGTGACCTTGGGAACTACATAGGGTCCCCAGCCCCTTGCTCTATGGAGCTGTTCCCCTGCTCTGCTTCCTGGTGACCATAAAGTAAGTAGATTAACTCCACCACACCCCTCCATCATGGTGTTTCTGCCTCAGAGCCAGCCAAACTTGAACTGAATTCTCTAAAACTGTGAGCCAAATTAAACCTCTCCTCCTTTCAGGTGGCACCCTGTACTGTGTCCCAGTGATGGATATTTGACTAATACAGGATAAGGAGGACATGTGACTAAATATTCACAGAGCCTAAGGGGCCCTGCATTGTGCTGATAGACTAGAATTAAATATGGTGACAGGAGAGAGGAACATAGCATGGGACCTACATGGCCAAATGCAGATGGGTGCTCTAGAAGACAGTGAAAAGCTTGACAACTCCTTAGAGATGGCAATTGGATTAGATCCTTCCCACAGCTGGGTCCAGAGACTTTTTTTTTTTGGAGTGATTTAAAGACAATTTTTAAGACACAAAAATATCTCTATAATTAGCACTTTCTGAGGTTCTACACAGAATTATCCTAAAAGGAGGTGTTTGTATATATTTTAATACATTGTTTCTCATTTTTATTTTTATGTTATGACATACAAACAAAAGTCAGTGGGTATGTGTATGCAAAAAACTAATAAATAAAAATGTTCCTCAGCTTGCAACGGGGTTAAACCTAATCCATCATAATTTGAAAATATGGTGGTTTTTATTAGTATGTATTTATGATACATATTGAGTACAGACACTGTGAGGAATTGGCACACACAGGTATAACCTTCCTCTCCTTCCTTCCCCAGGTAAAGGTAAGTCAATATTTTCTGATCAAACATACCCAATAATTAAAACTTTATTTTAATTATTTAACAAAGATCTTCATTTTGATTCAATTCTTCATCATTATATTTACTTACTATGAATGTTGATTATAAAAAATTTCAAGCTATTGCAAATATTTTTCAGAGATTGATGTATGAGCTTGATATTTGAAATAAATCTATCATTTTGGAGTAATGAGACATCTCTGAAATATTTAATAATTCTTAACAACGTACTACTCAGGTAGAAGGCACAGAGGTTGTCTGTCTTTGTCTTATGGAGCAAATTCTAAAATTCATATAATGTTTACAGATTTCTGAACAATTTTATCTGTAGTCACAGAAGGTGTCAAGAACCATTCAGCGCTATTGTTCCCCACACCTTGTTAAAAGGAGTAAGTGACTGCCAAGGTCCAGCTAGCCTGGCACTTCCTGAACGCTCAGCTAATGTGATTTTTTTTTTCCTTTCTTCAATTCCCTTCCTCAGTAAGAGTGACTATGGTATTATTGGAAATGTACAAGAATATCCTAGATAAGTAGTATTTAGGAATAGTAAACCATCATTTACTTGGTAAATGAGTAAATTCACTGTAAGTAAACAATGTAAACTGCTTTCAAAAATTGTAAATTTCCTGCTCCACATTCCTCTGAATTAAAAATTATCTCCAACAATCTTTTCTGAAGGTTCTCCAGTCTGACTGCTTCTTGCATCTATTTCTTTTATTTGCTCAAAACTGAAAGGGAAATGAAATGTAATGTCTTCTATTGTCCACTCCTCCATGCCACAGAGATTTTACTCTCCAACACTAAAACAAGATGATATAGAGATGATTTTGTTTAGACTATTGCAAGAGGGGGAACCCCCAGATCTGAAGACTAGAGTGTCCCTGAAAGGTGGTTTTGCCTTAAAGTACTTGGAGCCAAGAGCAGACAACTTACAGTTGGGAAACTCACCGCTAAGTTGTTTTGAAGTCCACAGGCATTTCAGCTACTTAGTTAGGCAGGATATTTTAACTCTGTGTCAGACTAGTTTTAAGAGTTGTTATCTTAGCCAATCATTCAAGAGATAAAAATATATGTGCAGTAGACTGTGATGAAAGGGAACACTTGTGTCAGGCTTCATCAATGTGTTCAAGCTGAAGGAAAAAGTTCTATGCTGGGGCTTATCATAGGTGAACAAGGAAGAAATTGCAAGTTGTATGGGCATCCCAAGAAAAATATGGGCCAAGAGTCACATCTAAGTCACATGGGGGAAAGATGATTCCCTTAAGTTATTTTCCAAAAGGTAAAATGCAGGGAGATTTGTGGAAATAAAAGATTGGTGGGATTTCTTAACTAGAGTCATTCTCTGAAAACACAAGGCTCAGGTAAGTCCAACAGTGTCAGTCCACCCTCTATTTTGTTCAAAATGGATGAATTTCATTTATTGCCATACAGCTCAAAAATTAATCTCCTAAGTGGAGGGAATTAGAATCTCTGCCACATTCTTGAGGAGGGTGTTACTGTGGTATCCGCAGAAGCAGTTGAATCTCCTGTCAAGTGACAAAATTACAAGTTTAATTCAAAAATCTGACAATTTTAATTCTAGAATCGGGCAACTGTATATTCTATAAGATAAAATAAGTGTCCCAAATAACTGCACAGAGGAACTTGGCTTTATAGAAAGAGGAGACCAGAATAAAGCAGAAACAGAAAAAAAAAAAAAAAAGTGGATTTGTTGTCTCCAAGTTATTAGCCTTATAGGATAAAACAAAGGGGATGTCCTCTGCCTTATTTTCTGACTCAGACTGACTGGACTCTGTTTTGTGAGAAAACTGGGGTGTTTCAAAGTTCAGTTTGGTAGCATGGTGCTTAGGACAAGTGTCTCCATTCTGGTTTGGTCTGGTTTACCGGGGCCTAGCAAGCAGTCTCTTGTAAACTTTGTTTAACAAGCTGTATCTATCAGGAGGTAGTGGCAAGGGTCAGTCATTTAAATGTCCTAGAGATCAGGCATCTTAGAAGAGAGATGGCTGAAATGTAAAACTGAAACATTTACATAAAAGTTTGAGTTGAAGAGCCAGGAATGGAACCCTGAGAGTGTTCCCTCCAGTACATTTCAAATGCATTTCATCAGTAGATGAAAATCTTTCAATTATGCGGTACTACTTGCTGAAATCCTTGTTGTTAAGAAGTTGATGTTCAGACAGGCATAGCAGCACCCACTGAGACAGAAGGATCACAAGAATGGCTATGACATAAGTTAGAGACTCCATAAGAACCTCCAGGTAGTCAGATTTTTGTTTCTATTGATGACAAGTTTACAGAAAAAGCAAAGTTGGAAGCATCAGTTTGAAAAGTCATAGTTGGGTATTGAAGGAAATTGGAAGGACAGAAAATTTGTTAAAGTTGACGACTTATTCAAGGTAAGAAGATCTGGTTCAATTACAGGTAAGTAATAAAACCAGTTTTTCCACAGTGCAGCAGGAAGTCAGTTAAATCTCGATCAAACATGACAAATTTGAATATCCATCAGTTACTTGCAGTATACAGAGAGGTGTAAAATAGTTGAAAGACCACTGAATTATTATTCTGGGTCTCATAAAACAAATGATTTATTGTTCTGAGTCTGATAAGTCCACCGCAATTTTCTAGTGAAGCAAAAGTTCCCTCTATAGGCATCTCCCTTTGACTGAAAATAGTCTGTCTCTATCTCTCCGTCTCTCTTTCACCCTGTCTCTCTGTTTGCTCTCACACTTATTTTGATTACAAAATACCATGGACTATGTTTTATTAGATTTAAATTTATTATTTGTACAAGTACAGTAAGAATAGTAATTTACCATACACTCCACATTAAAAATTTACTTTGTTGAAAGTTATGCTTAAGAACTCTAGATTTGACTTTTATATCCTTCTTGGGGCTAGATTAAGAATCCATCATCAGGTTTAACATGAGGTATCTATATATATGTGAATTAATTCCTCTTTACTTGAGATGCCTCAAATACTTTGGAGTTTCAGGGAACAGAGTAACAGGAGAAAGTTTTCTTAGCTCAACTCTAAGGCAGAGAGAAAATCCTGTAAGTCCTCCAAGTCAGGTAGGTACAGGATCAATTTTCCTAAAAGCTTTTCTTAACCTTGGCACTATCAAGTCAACCTTAATTTCTTAAATGTTTGTTCACATCTGTTTAAATGAGTATCATATTAACAATTACATGGCAGGTACAATCTTAGTTACATAACCAGTATTTCCAGTTATGTCCTGTAAATAACAGTGAAAGTTTATTGAATCTATGTATACAATTATGTTGTCATAAAAAGAATACTTAATAAAAGTTTTTGAATTCTAGAGGAGACAGAAGAGGAAAAAAGATACATTTTTACCTCTAATTAAAAAATATAATATATTAGATTCTTGTCTAATTTGTGAGACAGGGTCTCACTAACAGCCCAGGCTGGGCTCCAACTCACGGTGAATCTCCCACCTCATACAGGAGTGTGCCACAACACCTGGTTTAAATTATTATAACTTATAGGCAGCTAGTGAGAAAAGACTGAAAGGGATTTCTTATATACAAGCATTAAAGCATCAGAAATATTTTAAAGAAAAGTAAAACCACAATTGTTTTCTATCAGTTTATTGAACCTTATGTAATTAAGTCTTCTACTTGGTCTTGGGTTAGCAATATCATGGACCCACTTAATTAATTAAAATTAATTAAGATTTTAATTGTTTGAAATGGGGTCAGGTAATTTTTAAGAGCTATATTTATTATTTATGTTAATAAAATTATGAAAATATGTGTTGATTAGACAAGAGTACTGATGAAATTTTAGCACATGGTCATTGACTTTCTATGTGCAGCTGCTTGCTTGTATTCTTGGCTTGTTTAAATTGATGTGGATAACATAATGCTACCTCTGCACTGTAAATGGTCATTTCTATCCAGCCCAGAGTGGGCCCTGTCATAGTTTGCATGCTCTTTCCTTACCTTAATCCAATAGCTTTAATCAAACTCCATTTTCATAAAAATACACTTGAGACAGAGAATGAAAACAGTTTTTAAAAAGATGAAGAAAAGGATAATAAATTAGAAATACCAACATGGAACTTTAAAATCATATTTTCCAAAAGTATTATAACTAAACTGAAAGTAAGTTCTTCTTTGGTATAACCGCAACTTAGGGAAATATCTAGCTATTATGTCTTTTTTTCTCAATATTTTTTATTATTTTAAAGCAAAATAAAATAAACTTAATTAGAAATGCATGAATTACATCCTTGGGGGGAAAGTGAATGAGCACAGCCACAAAATAGAGCCTGTTTTCTGTGATATTTGGTATCTATAACTATAAAAATAGGACAGAAAGACAATGATGCAACGCCCTGTGCACACTCACACATGCACATTTTTATACACTATGTGACTGACTTTCAAAGCTCTGGCTGTCCCAGGACAGATTCAGTAACAGTTTGCTTTTGTCTTAAAGTGTTCAGTGAGGTATTATGGTGATTGAGCTATCAGGAATTACTGATTAACATTTAAGAGTCTTTTGTAACCATTGTGTTTGCACATAAACGTCAGAAAGAGTCATTCATTAGTATTTCATAGGTACAATCAATAACAAGGGAATTTAAACAAATTTGATAGTGGTTTGAAGGCATACTGTAGAGGTATTTGAGATTAGAATAGCACAATTACTGTAAACTAATCATTGGAACACCCTTCAGAGTTATTCTGCTTGTGACACATGTCTCATTCTACTTTTCACACCAAGGTGTGTTATCTTTTTACTTCTTTTATTTATGTTTTTTAAACTGTACATAAATGTGTGCATGTGTACACATGGCCATTCATTTGCAAGATATTTTTTGAGTATCTTATGTAGCAGATACTGTAATGGGTGCTGTGATTCAAGAGTTAAAGACAAAGACCTGTTCCTGCACTTACAGAGCTTCTGTTCTAGAAAAGAGCAAAACTGACAACATACTGCAATGAAAAGTATAAAATGGAAAATGTTCAGTAATGAGCTAGAAACCTCCAGAAGGAGTATCAAACAACACTGGAAATAGAGAAAGCAGGGGTCAGAAAGCATGCTAGAGAATGTAGTGGGTTAGGAAGACAGATGAGTAAAAGTAAGCCATACAGAGGTGGGAGGAGAGAGCCAAAACCAGCAGAGATTTCCATGAGTCTTCTGTTTCACAAGCTATAGTTGAAATCAATCTATACTAAATTACAAGCCCTTGAAAAGCACGAACTGTGCCTTATTTATGTATCCCTGCTGCCTAGTTCATGGGCTGGCATTTACTAGATGTATCATAACCGTTTGATCAGTGAAATAAAGGGAAAGATCCAGAAAACTTTAGGATGTCCAGGAAGTAGGCACAAATCTACTAGGGGATAGGATTTCTTCACATTATTGTACTGGTAATCCTAGTAGATCATAAAAATTAAGCTCATCACAAATAATAAAATTAAAGACAAAAAAGTTTCTTAGAAGTTATGCCTTCTTTTTGGCAAATATAAACCATAATTCAAGTGAAAGATGTTTCTCATTGCTAAGATGGGACACAGAACAGGAATAGATCAAGATGAAATTTAGGTACTTGAATCAAAGAAAGGTCTGTGTACCAATGAAGGGAAGAATGATAGCAGAGATGAATAAAGAATAATAGATTTTGAAAAGAAAAAAATGAGGAAGGACAATATAAAAATCTTTGCATAAGAAGACTGAGAAAAATTAGCAACCATAGTTTAAAGAATTGAAAAAAGAACAATATATAAAACAAGAAATAAGATTTGAATATCCATTTCAACTCAAATTCATGGGAATGTCAAGAAAATAAATACCTACCAGATATTTTCATCTATCATATTGAGGACCTATGGTCCTTTGACAAAGAAAAAATGTATTCCTTCTATTATGAAGAAAGCCAAGAGTTCCTACAAATATTATTAAGTCAAATGTTTGTCAGACAAATAAATCATACTTTTTAGAAACTGTTGTCCTATGTTTTCCCTTTCAAAAAAGAATTTTTTCTAAATGTATACTTATGCCATTTGTTCAACCACACATAAACAGTTGAATTATTTTGTTTATAACCTCAAACCCAAAAGCTTGTTCAGAACAGAAATATGAACTAGAAATAAATTACATGGTAAATCAAACCCTCATTTGGGGTCTAGGACACTATGAAAAGTGGTTTACAATTTGGTTTTTTGCAGTGTAAATGAAAACCCCAGGATATTGGCAAGAGAGGAAACTTTTTTTTCCTTTACCCATCAGATGGGCAAAAATTCAAAAATTTATATGTCCCGTTGGCTTGGGAACCTACAGGGAAACAGGCTTCCTCATTTAGAACAAAGGAAATTGCAATATGTTACAATTCCTATATGTGGAAAATTTGTCAATATCTAATAAAAGCACCATATACAGTTACTTTTTGATTCAATTAACTCTACTTTCTGGAGGCTATTCCAATAATATTCTGGTGAAACATGAAAATATGTAGGTTTAAATGATTCGTTGCCATTTGGTATGATAGCTAAATAATGAAAGCAACTCAGATAGCTGACTACAGGGCTTAAATAAGCTATGGCACATCTTCCCAATAAAGTTGGCATACACCTGTAAATACAATAATAGTATGGAAAAGTAGAACTTTCTGTGTAGAAGAGAGTTATCTCTAGATAATAGAGAATTTAATTATTGAATTAAAATAGTAAAATAAAAGAAAATGATAAAGAGTATGTCATTATTTAGCTCAAAGGACAGTAGGGTATAATTATATATTTTCTTATAAAGAGTGGAGGATAACATATATATGTATATGTTTATTCAATTATATATACAGAATGGAAGGAAATAGAGTGGGAGAGAGCAAGGAAATGACTTAATACAGTACACACAACATTTTGTAGATTTGACTTTTAAGATGTAATTATTTTACTTAGCTATAAAAGTTTATTTTAAAAAATCTACATGTTTTCAGCAACCAAAGGTGTTAATCTGTTGGTGGCACCACCACATCAAATGGTCTTAAGGCAATAATTTTAGCATTATGAGGCTTGTGTTCAAGCCCCAGCAACACACACACACACACACACACACACTGAAATAATTTAACTATGGTGGGATATACAATAAGAGTAAAAAAGATCTTCAAAGAAATTAACCTAGAGTTAAGAAATATATTATTGGCACAATAAGATTTCTATTAGCAGATATTTTCACCTTGAGAGGAAGGAGCTCTGTATACCAGTTCAGTAAGGTCAAGTAAAAAATTCTCTGGTCCTGAATTTTATTGCATACTGTTAATTAGAGTCAGTATAAACCTTGAGTAGGTGTGTGCATGTGCGTGTGTGTGTGTGTGAATGAACTTATGAATCATACTATAGACCATATGATGTATAGAAACTAAACACATTAAAACAGAGGGAGAAAAAATTGACAAAAAATATAAACCCATTGCCCGATGACCTCTGAGAAAATACACAGAAGGATGACATCAAATACATGTGTAACTGACATCTGAAGACATAAGAGAATAAAAGGGTCTAATTAATGACTTTTTAATTTTACAATTATATGAAAGTAACATGCCTTAAGTAGAAATCATATTTTGAATTTCGAATTTTATCTTCTCTCTGGCTAAAGATATGCAGTACAAATGCTCTCTTGTGATACTAGACAATGCCGGTGAATCACAGTTCCCAATCAGCCATATGATCAGGAGGAAAACAACCAATACTCTATATCATATTTTTACTAAGCTATAATGCTTCATAGGTTAATGAATTAAATATATTTTCAATTTATACTTTTATTTTTGATGCATTTAACAGAATGTAAAGTCGTCATAAATTGAGAAGCATCGATGTAGCAGCAAATATATTTAAAGGGTTAAGTCAACAGTTTTCCAAATTGAAGTTTTAGAAATCCAATCTAGAAATACAAAAGCCTATCAATTACACAAGCAAAGAAAATCACGACTAGGCTTATCAAGATCAAGTTACTAAATACCAAACTAAAATAAACATAAAGTATTAAAAGTAGTCATAAAAACACACATTACATTTTTGAAACATTAAGAATTTTTATAGATCTTTTGATTAGAAACAATGCAGTCTAAAGGCAATAAAATTACATCTTGTAAAACCAAATCATGAACTATCAATGGATACAAAATTTAGATATGACAAACTAGCCAACTATATTATTACAGTTGAATATCTCAACAACTCTCAGTAATTAATATAATTAATGATAAACAAATTGTATTTTTCAACATTAGAATATGATATCTGATGTTCCCAACATTAAGGAGGAGATGTTTATTTTGAATGAGTTTCAGTAGTTTAAGTTGATGGTCAGTAACTCACAGGCAAAATGGATGGAAAGGCATGGCAGAGGAAATCAGCTTGTCTTATGTTATATAGAAAGCAAAAAGAGAAGAGAGGAGCCCAGGACAAGAATGTACCCCCAGTGACACACCTCAGTCAACCATCTCCAAACAGCATAGTCAGCTATGAACTTATCAATAGAATAATGCGTAATGGATGCTTATAGCTCCTCAAGAACCAATCACTTTTCCAAAACCTCACCTCTAAATACATGAAACTTCTGGGGACTATTTTAAGTTCACTCCAAAAAAATCCATGGCTGACCACCAAAAGACTCATATTCATCTCACTATGTAAAATGTATTTAATCTATTTCTAAAAACTTTCAATATCTGAAGAGTTCCTGGACAATTGGAGAGTTCAAGTACAAAGTTTCCACTGAGATTCAGGGCAAAGTTTGAGTCCTGAACCCTAATGGAAAAAAAATGTTATATACATTCAATATACAGTGATATGGGGTAAACATTTTCACTCCAAAAGAGATGGAGGGGAAATAGAAAGAAATTACACAAAAGCAAGACTGGTAATCAGCATAGAAAACTTTAAATCCTGTAGTTTCATCTTTATGACCCAGTAAAAGCTATGATGAGATGTGATCTCCAACATTCTTGAACTATCCTGACTCCTCAGGATTACTGACTGCTGCTCATGTGGGCTCTCCCTTGAGTAGGCTGCACTCATTTCCTATGGCTTTCCTAAGAAGATGGTCCATACTCCTGGCATCTGCAACTTCCTGGGGTCTCCTCTACACCTTTAGCTTCACTCTACAGCTTCATACACTGCCCTCTCAGGAGCATGCTGCTGACTTGTGAAATGTAGGTAGAAACCTTCACATCCCCACAAATACTGCATTCTGTGTGCCTGAAAAACAAGCCCCATGAGACTGACACCAAGTCTGCCACCAATTTCAACAGTAGTTAGACCCCCTTGGACAGTGAGCAGCCTCTGAGTCCCTGGATGGCCAAGCATGTAAAATAATTCCTGAAGGATCAATTCCTTAGGAAACATTTCCCATGTAGAAGACTCAGGGATGTTCTTCTCAAATGAAAGATTAACACCTTTGCACCCTTGAACTTTCAATAGGTGAAGTGTTGCTGAATTTTGACATACTCTCAAGACATACTTCTTCTGGTCTTTATATAAGATACATTCAAACTTTGGATTGCAAGTAACTTGCTCTGTGAGTATTCCTCAAGATGATGAAACATTTCTAATAAATTCAAACTTGATAAACAAGTGACATCTTGCAACGTGAGTAGTATATGATGCCAAATATCACATGGTCACAACTGAGCTGACAGTTCTTCTCTCTGTGTCTCTTTCTGTCTCTGTCTCTCTGTCTCTGTCTTTGTCTCTGTCTGTCTGTCTCTGTGTATGTGTGAGTGTGTGTGTGTGTGTGTGTGTGTGTGTGTGTGACACTGTGGATGATAGTCTCCCAACAGCAGAAGGTTATGGAGATTTTGTCTGCCAAGGAAGAGGAGGAAAAGATAGAAGAATCACTTACTTCAAATGAAAATGGATAGATGTGAAAAATGTGTGAAGCAATGCAAAACTTTACAGTAAATCAGCACCTTAATAAGACTGCTGCAGTGCCACAGTCTGTTTAACAACAATGCAATGTCATGTCTCCACAAAATCCTTGAAAGAGATCAGAAGCAAAAGTCATTAGTTTCCTTGTTAAAGCTTCATGAAATGAAAAAGATTTCATTAAGCCAACACATAGCAGTGATACCATTATTAATAGTGAATGCCATCCTATACAATAGCCATTCTTTTTCTTTCTCACACCAACCATGGATGTTTTCAAAGGTAAGTGCAGGTTAATTTATTTTTCCTTATATTTTGTATTTTACTTATTATTTTATGTTATATTAAATTATTGTAATCATTTTTATATGAAGACTTTTTTGTGAAACAAATTATCCATTAACAAATATTTCCATTGTTTCTTAAGGGAAAAATCATTTATACAAGTGCTTTGGATTATAAACACATTTCTGGAATAGGTTATGCTCACAAAAAAAGTTTTACTGTACTTGATTTCTTTTTAATGTCATTAATCTCTTCAGAATCCACACCTCCTTGGACTCAATTTTATTCATGGTTCCTCCTGAACCAAAATGTAAGTTTTTCAAATTTTTCTACTCTGCTTTTTGTCCATAATGCTTACTATAAATCTGTCTTAAAGCAGCCAGCAGTACCCAAGCCACTGCCTGAATGTAAGGCTGACTTTGAATTTCCTCCACCATATCAATTAGAGTCCAACACTTACTCTCAGTCTTGCACAAAGTCTCAGGATATGGACAAAATTTAGACAAAAAATTTGCCAGAGTGCAATGCACATGGACTCTAGTCTACTTCCAAACACAGGAACAAATAAAGATAAAGTAGAAATAAATGAAATAGAAAACAAAAGAATAATAAGAGGTCAGTTAAACCAAAATCTAGCTCCTTGAAAATACCTTTGTAATTAACAAACCTTTAACCAAACTAAACTAAGAGAGAAAATAAGGGGAAGAGCATGAAAATTAACATTATAATGAAGCAAAGAGGGAGCTTCACTAAACTCTTGCAGAGATATTTTTAAAATTTAGTGGAATATTACAAATATCTCTCTGTCAATAAATTATCTTAGCTAAAATTAACTTATTTGAAAAAATTATTTATTTTAAATCATATATCCATAATTATAAGCCTTCCTTCTTATAAAAACTCCAGATCCAGTTACCTTCATAATGTTTTGTCAACATTAGAGAAACAGTACCAAATTTTCACTGATTTAAATGAAATGAAGAAAGAAAACACACTCTTCAATTATATTGTGGAGAAGAAATAGCTTTGATATGAAAACTATATAGAAAGTCATAAAGGAAATTAAAGACAAATATCACTCTTAAACATACATATAAAATATTTTTAAACCAAATACATTAATTTAGAAAATGGATAATATATTATATTTAATCATAATTTTTTCCAGTAATGCAAAATTAGTGGAAGATTTAAAAATTAAACATACAAATTAAAGGAGAAAGTTATATGACAATTTTTATCAATTTAAAAAGTACTTGAATATTAATTAATGATTTTAAAACTACTAGCAAACTATGCAAAGATATTTTCTCATTCTGTTATCATATGGACACCTGCAAATAACCAAATGCCCTCCCAGAAAAGATATGTAAAATGCTCATATTCAATTATAAAAAGATAAATACTTTTATTTTTATGTACTTTTCCTGTACTACATATTGCCTACAAGATTTTGATTTGAAAGAAAACCCTTGGGTATTCTATTTGAGAAGGAACACCAAGAAATCTAGTTCCCTGCATTAATTTCACTGTGCTCAACTAGCATGGTACTGACAGTCCACTATAGACATGATCCAAGGGGACTCAATTATTGCTCAAGCTAGTTGCATATTTGACATTATGTAAGTGGTGTTGGTTTTGTAGGTATGGAGAATACAATAGTTGTGGGATCATGAAGGCTTCCACCCAGATGTCAGCAGATTGACTATGAGCCCAGGCATGACCTATAATGCCCTGAGAGGACAGCAGGTCAACCTGTGAATGTGAAGCTGAAGCTGTAGTGGAGACTCCAGGAAGTTGGAGATGACAGGAAGGTGGAATATATGCTGAGAAAAGCAAAAAGCATTGATCAGACCCAGCCCAAATCATAGGTCATGTGGGCAGCAACAAGTGATAGTGTAAGGGCAGAGTTGCTCAAGTCCTGTGGAAGTCATATTTCACTAAAACCTGTCTTGAGTGCTGGATGTACTACTAACAAGATTTAATTTTTCCCTGCTGTGTTTTGGTTGTGCTTTGGTTCCAATCTTTTCTATCCCTCTGCTCTACCATTTTGAAATAAGAATGTTAATCCCATGCCACTGTGTGTTGGAAGTATTTAACTTACTTTTTAAAATCTTTATGTGAACTCAGTTTTGTTTTTGCCCTAAGTCTAACATAAGACTTTGTACCTAGACTTTTCAGCAATGTTAGAACTGCTAAGACTGACAACTATTAGAGATGGACTAAACGCATTTTGTGTGAGATACACATGAGCTTTTGAGGGTTCAGGGATTATGTTTTAGGTCTAAAATGTTTCCCAAAAATCTCATGTATTCAGACGTAGGCCTCTTGAAGGTGTTTGGATCATGGTGGTCCTATACTCATCAGTGAATTAATCTGTTGATGTGTATTGAAGGTTCATGGATAAATATGCTGTTTCACATGGGGCCTGATTATAAGACATGCGTCACATGAAGCATGACCTAGAAGAATCTATACTTGTTCCCCAGACTCTTCTCTCTCTTTACTCATGGTCACTATAACATGAGCAGCTTTTCTTTGCCATGCCTTTCAACTGTAGAGTTTTTGCCTTGAAGCCATTCCATGATAGGCTGAACCCAATAAAACTTTGAACCAAAATAAGCCTCTCTTCCTTTAAATTGTGGGTCTTGGGTGTTTTGTTCTAGAAACAGGAAAGAAACAGGAATACCAGTGAAATGAGTTATGTACATCCAGGGAATGGAGTGGTAGTCTATCATAAAAAGAATGAAGAAACTCTTTATGCAGTAACATGTACTAATCTCCAAGATACAACATTAAGTCAGAATAGAGCAAAGTAAATTGTGTATAAGAAAAGTGAGGTGAGATGATAGATAGATACATAGATACATAGATAGATAAATACATAGACATTTAGTTATATGTGCATAACATCTCTATAATGACACACAAAAGTATTTAATGTTACTTAATTATAAAGTGGAAGTTGCAAGGTAGTAAGAATGGAAGGAAGATTTTTACTATAATACCTTTCTCTTACTTTTAAATGTTGAACTACTTTAATATATTACCTAATTTCAAGCTAAATCCAAATTTAAAAACTAATGAGAAAAAATCATTTCTATGAATCATGGTAATGTATAGTTTTATTTTTATTTCTATACCTATCACACAGAATGTCTTTCACTCTCATGTATAGGTTAATCTGTGATGTGATAATAGGATTAGATTCTAAACAAAGGAATAGCAACATACAGAGAAATAGAATGGCAATGAATATTATGTGCCATATTCCTTGGCAAAGTAAAGGAAATCAGTTTTTCTGGGTCAAAGTTTCTTATTTGAAAAGCCATGCCAAATAAACATGTTTTAGGAATTCTCTCACAAGTTCCATCCTTTTCTTTCCATCCACTACAATCCTATCTTCCAGCTTGATATGTGTGCAGTGTAAATACTTCTCTTACTCATACCTTTATCTGGTGCTTTAAAAATCCACTCTATGTACTTGAAGTTAGAAAGATAGGTAAAGTGGAATTTAAAAAGAGTTGGATAACAGAAGAGAAAGGAAGAAGAGTATTCCTATGATTAAGTCTCCAAGTCTAATCTCTAAATCATGATGTAATTTATATGAGAAAATCCATTTTTATTTCCTACACAGCCAGCATAGAAATAACTTGTTTCTAATTTAAGTAACTTCTGTATTTATACTCTAGTGTAGGCACAAAGACAGATGGTTATAGAAGCAAATGAAAGTCACAGATGATATTCAGACTTATTTAGCAACAATGTACATTTTTCTTGAATAAATCTTGTAATGAACCCCAATGATGCATATATAAAGCTTACATTATTCTATAAATATATGACCAGTGTCTATGTTGATGAGTTTGTGGAAAAATCAAGAGAAAGTTTTGCACAAATTTCAAAGGACAGCAGATAATTCTGAAGAATCTCAAGTTGGCTACTTCTAGTAGTTTTTGTCCTCATATATACTGGTATAAAAATATGTGAAACAGATGGTACTTCTTGGATATTTTTAGTTCTTGTAGAAACTTGTTAAAGACAGTTTGAATCATGATTAAGAAATCTTATCACCTCCTAACGTAGGGTTTTTCTTAGAAAGTATTAGAAAGGCAGTTGATAGCTACAGTCAATGTTTTCTCTTTGTACAGATGGAAAATCTAAAATCACCAGTGACTTTCTGGATGCAACCAAATAAACACAGAAAAATCAAAGACAATTGGAAGATATCAAGACCAAAGTATCCTTGCAGTTCAGAAAACAATGAGAGCATACAGAGCTAGGGGCAAGAAGGCACCTGTAGGGTACTTGGGGTCACGTTACCTTGAAAACATTGTGCTTGGTACCTTTGCCCTTGCAAGAAAAAGGAACCCTGGAAAGCTAGCTCCCAGAAAGAATGATTAAAGAATGCCCGGAAACTTCATAGAAACTGAGAAGACATTTATAGCCCAGTCCCTTGAAAACTCTGAGAAAGGAAAGGTCAGGCACTTTGGCTATCCAAGAATATTGTTCTCAATTGGCTTCCCCATTTTCTGGCTCCTTTCTGTACAGTGGCTCTGTTTCTTCCTTCAGACTCACTCTTCTACTACTCCTTGGTTATTCATTCTGAATATTGGAAAACACATGCTAAAAGGACCTCATAGCCCTGACTTCACATAGCTTTTCAGATTCAGAAAGTACCATTGCCTGCTCCCTAACACTCTTCTAGCATATCTTAGTCACTTTTTTTGTTGTTGAGACACAACACCCAATACCCACAACTTATGGACCAAAGATTTATTTTGGCTCACAATTTATAAAGGCTTCAGTCCTTGCTGGATCAGCTTCATAGTATATTGTCCTGTTGCAAGAAAATCTTCTCACGTCATGACCCAAGAAGTAAAAGAGATCCAAGAAGGAGCCTAAAAGGGAGGTATACCATTCCAGGTCATGAATACAGGAAGTTATCCCCTTGTAGGTCATGCAAGCTGACCACCATCTGGCAGCAAGTTAGCTATAATGCCCAAAATCCATTCACCTTCCAAACACATGAAGCTTTGGTGGACATTTTAGATTTAAACCATAGCACAGAATATATTTTCAAGATTGAGCAGCTGACTTGAAGGTAACCATTCAATAGATTTGTTAGTTTTGAGGCAAGTGGTTTTTCCAGTCACATTCATGTAGAGGGTGGTAGTGGTGGTAGAAAGAATCAAGTCCATGTAAAGGGAGGTAGTGATGGTAGACAGAGTACACAGGTAGATACTATCTGTTGAGTATAAAATAATCGCCTTTATAAGAGTAAAAGGAGCACTGTTAATGATGCCAGGGATGTAAATGAGGGCAGACACAGGCCCATAAACCTGAGAATCACTGACTGCTCCAAAGACAATGAGTGTCAGCGATCTTTCCAGAAGAAAGAGGTACATGAGACAAGCAATGAAATCTGTTTAGCATACTCTCCACATTTTGTCTCTCAAGCACAAAAATCTTTCTTCTCTCATACTTGTAATTATGGCTTATCATATACTCAGTTATAAATTCCCCATACCAGGAAGGAAAAGACCCAATTATAGACAATTTGTGTTTATGAAGGCCTCCTGTCACCAGATGATACTTTTCCTCCTCTTGACCTCATTCTTCAGTTCTCATCAATTTTTAGACTGTGGCAATAAATGAGACATTTTCAGTGTTGGATCTCCTAGCCCACATTATTAGCATCACTGGAAAACTCATGAAAATGCAAATTCTAAGACCTACTCCCAACTTACTGAGTCAGAAATTCTGGTGTTCAGCAATCTATTTTATAACATTCATCAGATTCTGAAATATTCAGAAGTTTGAGAGCCTCTGGAGTAAGCTCTTAAATTTAACCATTACTGGCATACTGGATACAGAAACAAAAATATTTTTCCTAACAAAAAAATTTCATTTCAAGTTTTATGTAATCTCAAAACTTTAAGAGAGGCAACCCAAATTTTACAGCTGAAAAAGAGAGAGACAGAGACAGACAGAGAGAAAGATGAGAAAGAGGAGTAATGAGTCATCACGTGTACTTTAAAATAACACTCAGATTGGCTCCAAATTTTATTTCCAAGTCAATTCCAACTTTTTATTTCCTAGTTGCAATATCTCATGCAAAGTGAGTGTGTCCCACCCTTACATTTTTTTCTAAGAAATTCCATTTTTAAAAATATTTTTAAACAAACAACAGATCCCCAAATAGGGTACAATCCAATAAGTCAATAGTGGAAAGGGGTTGGGAAATGGAAAGGAGATCTTGTATATAGCATATTATGTTGATCTCTGAGATTGAGCATATATAAACATACATTAGGGAAGAAGCATAGTTTCACAGTAGACTTCTCAATTTGGACTATGAAACCAGAGGGTGTGATGAGTTAAACCCTTGAATGCTATGGGCCTCTGCTAGTTGTCTCACTCCCCTTAAGTACACTGTGCAGTACATTGGTTTACGTTTTTATTACCTGTGAGGAAAATCTTCATTTTTCTAGTTTTATTTAGTATTGCTCAGAAGTCAGGGAGAATGCCTGTATGGAGTAGAATAAGTTTTGCTGATGTCCACATTACAGTCATTAATGACCAGAGTCATGTACAGTCCATGTTTGCCAGCCTGTAGTTTGTTTTCCTGGCAATACATAACTCATATGAAACTTCACTGAGCTGCTGCTAAGTCTCATTTGGAAGTGCTCTGTGTACTAAAAGCAATACTAAAGGTATTGCTGAGATTTAATTTAGTAGAAATCATCACTCATCCTCTTCATTTCCTTTTTTTTTTAAAGAAAATAAAACCAAACCGAACACAGAATAAAACCAATAAGAACAGAACAATGAAAGTGACTCAGAACTTCAAAATAAAATAGCAAGAAATCAACAATGGCTCCCTTATTGTCTCTTGTTTTCTTCAAAATTGCTGTCCATTCCATGAGACATAATAAAATCAAACAAAATAAAACAGAATAAAACCAATCCAAACAGAGGAATGAAAGCGTATTTTACAGAAAATAAAACCAAACAAAATAAAGACAATCAAAACAAAACAGTGAAAGTGATACAGGATTTATACATTGTATTTAGGCAATGTTGTTGATAGAAAATCAACAATGGCTTCCATAATGCCTTTTGTTTTCTTCAAAATTGCTTCCCATATCATGAGACATAATAAAATCAAATAAAGCAGAATAAAACCAATCAAAACATAACATTAAATAAAACAGAACAAAATAATAAGAATAATATTGGATTTCAAAAACAACACAGAAGGAAATCCTCCATATTTGCTATATTGCATACTGTTATCCTCTTAATAGATGCTCAGACTTCTTGCCGTAGGCTTGCAAAGTCAATCAAACAATACAAACATTAAGTTGTTTTGATACCTCAGATCTTATCAACTCAGCCTGTTCTTTGAACCAGCCAGTTGCTTATGGAGGGAAGGGGAAGATTCTTGTCTCCTAACCCACATATCAGTTGGCTCATGGTAAGGAGGAATTTGCTTCCTATTACTCCTCTCAGGCCCCGTGTGGCTTCTGCTGATTCATAGGAAGGGCAAATTTGCTTATTTCTCCTCCCAGGCCCCACATGACTTACACCAGTTCGCAGGGAGGGGGAATTGGTTTCTTGTTACTCTTCCAAGGCCCTGCATGGCTTCTGCTAACTCATGAGACAGGCACATTGACTCGTTTCTCCTCCCAGGCCCCACATGGCTGGCATCAGCTCACAGCAAGAGCAAATTTGCTTTTTTCCCCTCCTGGGCCCTGTATGGCTTGTATCAGCTCACAGGAAGGGGGAACTGACCTCTTGTCACTGCTCCCAGACCTAATATGGCTTTCACCGACAAATGGGAAGGATGAATTGGCTTCTTCTCCTGGTTCCTGCATGGCTTGTGCTGGTTCACAGGCAGAATGAATTGATTTCTTGTTACTCCTCCCAGGCTAAGCATGGCTTCTGCCCAACTCAAGGGAAGGGCAAATTTCATCCTCTTTGTTCTTATAATGGTTCTTTTTTGGGTCCAAAAGGAATGAAGCTGATTATCTTTATTTCACAATCTGTCTTTGCACAGAAACTGTGGACTTGGGTGCCTGGACTATCTTGTAATGAGAAGGTAGGATTGGCATACTTCATGGAACGGTGTCAGAGATTCCCCATACTATAACTGGTCTGCCAAGAGTCACTATTATATTTACCATGATCTTGGCTTTTCAAGAGTCTTGTCCTACAGAGGAAAGAATTCCTTCATTGGACAAATCCACTTTTTGTCCATTGCAAATAATACTATGAATATTCATGAACACATATTAGAACATTTTTGTAGAGATATTGTATATCTCTGTCTCTATATCTACTTATTTCTATTTATACTTGTAACTATATAAATGTATCACTTTGCTATGCTTTGTCTGATATAGCACTTTTATCTGTTTTGTCTGGTTTTTTGAAAATCCTCCATCTTCAATATTTTCTCCAATGATTTCTTTCTTTTCCTCTCCTTGCCTAAATTTAGTTAACATCCTAAATCATTCTAAATAATTTGAAATAAAAACAAATGTTCTTGGAAGAAAAGTGAAATTATCATTCCATCCCTCAATAAAACCACTGTTTATGTTCTTGTGGAATTTGATTTCTACTTTTGTTTGCAACTTTTGTTGCTGCGTATTTAAAAGAGTGTAATAAGACCAGAAAAGACAAAGAAGGCATGTGTTTGAGGTCAGCAATGGCAAAACAAATATGGGCTGCTGAATCCCTGCTCTGACTCTCAATAGCCATTCTTAGGTTCCAGTGGTTCTCACTGGGTTTCCAGTTTCCAGTGCTCCTGAACGTGTGTTTTCCTTGTCTGACATCCTTCAGATCTTTTCTTTTATGCAATTTAATCCTGTTTGTGTCCTCAGTCAAACTATCGTGCTACATTTCTTATCTTTGTGGACACAAAGCTCTTGTGTTTACTACGAGAGGCACAGCTCTCTTCCTTAAACCCATGCTTAATTCTGCTTATTCCATACATTCTGCATAAACTCTTTTTCTCCTCTGTTCCTCTGCAGTCCTTTTTTCAGATTTCCTAGGATTCATCACTTCTTTTCTTTATTTTGTTTATTTCTCTATTTTGTCTGAATACTTAGAGTTTAAGTATTTTATTTAATGTGAAGCTCTCTATAAGTTGGAAAAAGTTAACATTTGTAGAATGCCATTATTAATCTAAGATTAAGAATTATAGTATATTTGCCAAAAGTGAAGTAGTCTAATCCAAATAACTCCTTAATTCTTCAGATATGGGTACTGATATTCAAAATTGTTAGTTCACTAGTGTAACAATTAAAGTAGACCACTATAACAGTAAACTATAAAATATTGATGGTTAAATATCAGCCATTCACATTTAAGAGTCCTGTGAGGATATTTTGGTGATATTTTTCTACACATAATCTTACAAGAACTGTACTGAAAATGGCTATGTCTTTCTAAAAATATTGATTTCAGGATCAGACTAATGCATGCCATCTGAGTTGTCTTGGAGAAATGAGCTAAGGACAACACACTAGCATGTATTAATGACTCTCAATCATCCTCACATTGCACTGCAGAGAATACAGTCATGAGCCTCCTGAACTCACTGCAGGAGTGACTGTGTGGCCACAAAATGGTGACACGTGGATAGGCAAGCAGTGGTTTGCCACTTGATCACAGGTCACATAACTGATGGAAAGTTGTTCCTTACAGTACCAGTGTTTTTGTGAATTGATGTAGTAAATTTTAAAATATATTTGCAAATAAATACAAGTGAGTGATCAATAAATATCATGCATGTTTAATCTTTTAAAAATTGTTACAGTGAAAGACACACTGCCATTAATTCCACTCAAATTACTACTTTTAGCTTCTAATACACTTATTCTATCATTCTTCCATTTTCCGAAGCAATTCTTAAAGAGATTTTTTTCCTGTCTTTTGAGCTGTAATCAAAAATACAGTGCATGCTGCTGTTGGAGGACCTCCAACAGAAATGCAGGCCTGTGGAAATATCACAGTGTGTTTTTTCTACCTTATTTACCAGATCTGGCACTGTGCAACGTCATCCTCTTCCCCAAAGTAAAAGTGACATGAAAGGTTAACATATGGAATTGATTCAGGACATCAACTATGACAAGGCAGTTAAAAATACTCATGAGGAAGAACTTCTACAATTGCTTCAGAAAATGACAAGAGGGTCAGGGATTTATCTCAGTGGCCTAAGCACCTGCCTGGCAAGGGCGAAGTCATGAGTTTGATCCTCAGTACCAAAAAAAAAAAAAAAAAAAGTGACAAGAGTGGTGAGATAAATGTGCTTAAAGTGAGAGGGAATAATCTAAGGGAGATTAATAGCAATATGTATTTCACTATAATTGATTTTTATCTTAATTAAAATGTAGTATTTCACCTCAAATGTGTATGAAAGACAGGAGAAAGAGGATAGAAAATGTTGAGTCCTTCTATGAACTAGGATCTTGAACAATGTAATAACTATTGTTTTCTCAATGTGCATCTGGCTGTGAGATGCTGCCACATGCACACTTTCCTTAATCACCACAGGAAGATGAGAACCTGCCATTTTCAACTCCACTTTTCTAGGGAAAGAAGCTAAAGTACAAACAACTTACCCCTTACCTTTAAAACTTAATTGTATAAAAACAAATAAATGTTATAAAATTTTAAAATTAATTGCAAGCATTAACATTTTTATTTAGAATATATTTATTAGTATTTAAAGCAAATGTTTGAATTCAGTGATATTGATTATAAAGCAGACTGTGTTACTTTTAATTAAAAAACCTGACAAGGCATGAGAATCTATGATTTAACTGTAAGTATATTTTTATATAAAATTATACAATTAAAGCTGCCGAAATATTTTTCCAGGTTTTTACATATTGTGTTAATTTTCTGTTATTGTTGTAAAACACCTTCAGCTTTTCAATTTATAAAGAGAATGGTTTATAGTTTTAGGAGTTTCAGTCCATGATTGTTCAGCTGTGCTGCTTTGGGGCTATGATGAGACAGTTCATCATAGCTAGGCGGTAAGGCGGAAGAAGCTGTTCACCTCGTGGTAGTAGGCAAGCAAACAGGAAACAGGAGATGAGACATCCCCTTCAAGGACACACCCTCAATGGCTCAGCTTCCTTCCACCAGGACCTACCTTCTAAGAGTTTCACCACCTTCTAACAGTGCTACAGCTTGGTGACCACTCCTTTACTACAGAGCCTTTCAGGGACATTTATGATCCAAAACATTGCATACAATTGCTTCATTTATATAATATTTTTAAAAAACATTCCTCGTAGAAATGTCTCATAACTGGGCCGGAGGTGTAGATGAGCAGTGTAGAGCCTGCTTGGCAAAAGTGAGGCCAAAAAAAAATAATTAAAAAACGAAACAGAAAAACTCCTTTAAAAGAGATATCCCATAAGGGAAATTCACCAACAAACAACTGAGATGGAGACATATCTCCCAAAACATCACTTTTTAGACAATAATTTTTTAAAAAACACATTTTTTGTCTATAATATAGATATCATACACTTTTTTGGGAAAAAAGACCATTTATTCAACTGCTGCTAAATTTCTTGACCTTTAGGAGAATGCACTGTTGTGAGCAGGGAGGGAGGTGTTTGTCTCTGGCTAGAAGCACCTTGCCTAGAAGCTACTAATCACCATTCATCTATCACATGACCAATCCCCAATGTCACATCTATGCCCACTCTGTCAGACCATAAGGTGATCTTTTAGAGTGTAAAACTGACATCCTCAGTAAACAACTTGAGTAATCGTAATTTTCTGGCCAGACTTGTTTGCTCATTTGTAGGACTGCCCATCTCCTACTTTCTATATTTTCCTGATAGGAATATACATCAGTTTCACTTAACTTTTTTCACAACTTATTAATCTGCTTTGTTCCAACTTTGTCTTTTTCATTTAGTGTTTGTGAATGCATCATACAAGAATCTCTAATCATTCAAGGTGTAAAGCAGAAAGAAAAGCAAGCAAGAGAGAAAGGAAGGAAGATGGAGCAATGGTAAGAGTACAGCAGGAAGAAAGTGTAGGAGCAAAAAACAAACAAACAAACAGCAGTGATCAATATTAGGGATTTAGTATGAGCCATTGTTTCTTTTGTATGAACTTCCACTAGATAGTCATGAACTCTGCACATATCATTCAAACATACCTGATAATCTATTGATTTCATTTTTCTGAGAAACATTTCTCTAAGAGGCTTTTAAGAAACAGATGTTCTGGGAATTCTTTTCTAACCCTTGAGATAGATCACTTGTTTTCTGTATCTTATATGTTCCTCTTTCCTGATTTATTCCCTCATTTTGGTAGAAAATGTATTTCAGCATATTTCTAAGAAAGGGCTGATGAGTGGAAAAGTTTTTGAAAGTTTTCATACAAACACTTAACTGATCATCTTTCAGGATGCTGAATTGAAGACTAGAAATTCTTTCCATGCACAAATTGGAAGGTAATTTTCTGTTTTCACAGGCAGGAAGCACTATTCCAGATAGCTTCTATGGAGTGTGGTTCATTTAACCAAGAAAAATGTAAATCTGATAACCAATATCCCATGTGCCTCAGAATTCTCAGGCAAGTTTCTTCTCAGCTGCAGCTTACATAAGCCTTCCCCAAGCAGAAAATCACTGCCAACAATATCCCCAAAGAAACCCATCAAACTGGCTTCAGCCAGCAGGTGCCAGTAGAGTAATACATTAGAAGCTATGCTTTTGTAATCTGTTATGTCAAAATGACTCCATTCCAAGTAAGCATCGTGATCTTTTATTATTCAATGCACATTTCTATTGTACAGTTGTGTACCTGCACAGAAACCTCATTTCATTTCCTTAAATCCTGAAATAAATGAGGCTTTACCACTAGTGGAACTCACTGGGCCTTTTTGTTCTCTCGGCTCTGATGGCTAGTGACTAAAATTTCTGTTCCTCTTATCCCGTGTCACACAGCTACCCTATACTTTCCACCCTTTTTGTAGTTATAATTGTCCCAGTGTTAATGAAATGTCAGTACAAGTGATATGTTTTCTTTCCTAGTCAATGCTTTCAAGAAAAGTGTGTTTCCTGTATTTTTGGCAGCTGGTTGCAAATGATAATGACATTCCAGAGAATAGAAACTTCCAATATGAGAAAGAATTTTAATTACTGAATATATTACTGAAAGTCTTTGAATTTTTAAATCTAGAAAAATTGACTTTAGCCTGAAACTTTGGGCTTTTACCTGAGCAAAATGTAAACTAAAATGTTTGAACAATTTTATATTTTGGATCTATTTTATATAACATCGAAAATGTCATCTTAATATAAAATACATTATACTTTGCCAGAAATCTGTTCCCTCCTTCTCTGTCCATTACCCTTCTCCTTCCTTTCTTCTTTTCTTCCTTTTTTATTTTTCCTCTCACTTCTTCTTCCTGTCTCTTTTGTTTCTCAGACTGACACAGAAGATTAGGGTTTGCAAGGCTGGTTAGGAAAGTGGGTGTGGTCCACTAATTGTAAAATTCCAGGACACATACTCAGAAGAGTTTGTAAGCCCTACATGCAGACTTCTTACAAGAATCTCAGCAGTTATGTATAGGACAGCTGAGACCTGATATTAGTCTGAAGAGTGAGAAATACAAAAACTACAATCACCGTTGAGCTTTTTGCTGTGTTCTTTCTTTCACAGTAGTCTGCTTTCACTCTGTAGATTATAATTTATCCCATACTTTTACATGCCCCAAACTTGTTCTGCAGAACCTGCTTCTTTTCCTACTTTTAATAAATGTAAAACCTCACTATCTTTTGCTCTTGTCTTGATCAGTTCTTTGCTCAGCAGCACTGGAAAAACTAAGAAACCACTTCTAGAAATACACTCCTGCACCCCAAGGCCTGCTAACAAGACCTTTCAGGATCTCTGTGTTTTCCAGAATTCTGAAATTTCTGTATGGCTTACTTTGGTGTGCTTGAATCTTTATGTGAAACACTCAGTAATCATATATTTTTTTCTATCTGACAATTTTTCTTTATTTCTAGAACACTATCTTGAATTATTTCATTATTAATTTAATCTCATTTATTTTTGTTTGTGGAGAAATTCTAATCAACCTCCTGAAGTGAGTCATTATCTTTTTTCCCCTACCTCCTCAAATTTTTTCCACTTACAAGATAGTAAAGATTCCATATCCCCCTTACTCAAGTTAGTTTTACTAGCATCTATATTTTGGCAACCTAAAAAACTTAATGAAAATAGTCATTTTTGTTTATTCAATAGAATAATTAGACTGTTTCAGGATTTTTGAAACCAAAGGTACTGGATTTGAGTTAACCATATCACTTAGCATCAAGTATATAAAAGGTGTTTCTAAAAAAGCAAATCACTATGATTCTTTCAAGATTTTAAACTTATATAAGCTTTATGTTGGAAACTTTGCATGA
Organism: Hydrochoerus hydrochaeris; assembly: GCA_004027455.1. Classification (NCBI taxonomy): domain Eukaryota; kingdom Metazoa; phylum Chordata; class Mammalia; order Rodentia; family Hydrochaeridae; genus Hydrochoerus; species Hydrochoerus hydrochaeris. The sequence continues at coordinate 93,648 of PVLA01000154.1, read as the reverse complement.
ACTCATTTGTTCCTCTGTTGAGTAATATATTTTGCCCCCCATACACATTCTGCAATAGCCTTGACCCAGGAGGTAAGTGTTTGTAGTGAGAGGAGTACCTTTCATCTTAAGTAACTATCTGAGCACTACTTTACTGTTTTAACACTTGCTTCAGAGAAAGAGATGAACATCTATGTTGGTGAGTAAAACAGAAAGAACTAATTGTGCCAGGGATTTAATTCAGTGGCACAATGTCTGCCTGTCAAGAGTGAGGTCCTGAGTTTGATTCCCAGTACCCCCTCACCAAAAAGAATTAAGTTGGATTGTAAGTGTATTAAAAACAAAGCAAAAACATGCTTTAAGTTTAAGAATCTCCACACTGTGTTTTGAAATTCATTTTTACAGTAGCCATCTAAAAGCTATTATTATGCAATGGCAAGCAGAAACACTGAAACCATCACCCAGATTTAGAGACAGATTTTTTTTATTTTTTATTTTTACTTTTAAAGTAGTAAAATACCACAGAACAAGATGAAACAAAGACAACTGAGACAGTGTAGTGAAATTGGCACAGAACTTCACAGCAGGTTACTGGGATAACAGTAATAGGTACCATAGTATATCTCGTTTTCTTCACAATAGTTGTTCTTTCAATCAGGTATAGCAAAATCAAAGGAAATACAGAATATTATAGAACTTATCAAAACAGAATATTGAATAGAGCAATACCATTAATCAGAACAAAGCAAAACAGTGATAAAAATACTTGCCTTCAAAGAGATGGTAGAAGGAAATCTACCTTATTTGCTGTATTGCATATAGTCCGTCTCACAAGAAATTCTCAGAACTCTGGCTCCCACTTGCTAATGGGGGGGGATATGGATGTTTGAGTCTCAGCCTGTGCCATGATGTGGATCTCAGGAGATGCTGATGGTTCTTGCCCTGGGGCGGCCGTGGCATGGCTTGCGGGGCCACAGACATTTACCAGGGTGGTGAGCTGGCTGCTTGGTTTCTGAGTGCCCTAAGTTCCAAGATGATGTGAGTCTCAGGAGACACTGATAGTTCTCGCCCTGGAGTGGCCACTTGGAGACAGATTTATTTTACATCAATGGGCATTACATTATTGAGATCATTCCCAAAATATCAGACCCTGATTTTTTGTGCTCTAGGGCTTAAATGGGACAAGAAGCCAGTGAGTACAGAGGCAGAATGGCTTGTCAATTGTGTATTGGTTCTTACAATATACATCACAGTGACCAGCTGCTTTTAAGAAACAAAATTTACAGGAACTGTGACTGGAACTATTATCTAGGCAACTAATGAACTGAAGTATATTGTCTGGGTGGATGTCATCTTCTGTTACAATTACAGGTTGCTAAATTATATAAAATTAATATATAATCAGAAAGGGACAGGATTCTTAAGGAGGCTGGTGAAAAGTGGATACACCAAAATTGTGGTTGGAAATATAGCAGAAGAAGGCTAGGCCTCAAGATAAAGACACAATGGTCAGACTTTGGTACTTTCTGGAGGGATGCATAGAACCTTGGAATTATACTGTAATTCACACTACCCAGTTCATTAAGTCCAGATATATATTAGATACTTGGGTAGATGACCAGAACATCTGGGTCTATCCCTTCCCCAAAATGTTCTTGTTTTAGAAAACACAGATAAACCAATGTTAATGATGTCATCCATATGCCATGTCCCCTACTTCCCTATTGGATTAATATTAACTAAGTGGCGATACTTGTAATCTTATTGACTGATTATAGTTTGTTCCTTGTTGTAACTACTTCATGCTTTTTTTTCCTATAAAACACTCTCTGAGAAATGATAGCAGCAATCCACTTCTGGGACTCCTCCTGTATCTAGGAGTGCTACCTCTGTTGTTCTTTAGAATTTATTCTTTGATTTCAGGGGATGTGGACTGAGCACATCTGACATGTAGCAAGGTGGGAGCTAAATTTCTTCTATTGCATTGTGGTTTTATTAACAATTTGTGAGGATGATGAAAATATTCCCTAAGTAAACATCAATTGTAAAAAGACATTTCTGTATTATTAAAAATGTTTCTAAATTAGATAACCTTCTTAATTCTAACATCTAGACTCTAGATATTCATTAGGCTTATGAAACATTCATAATTGTCTGCACCTAGTGTCTGTTTTACCATTGAACTTGCAGAGATTCTCTCTGTGTGTGTGCACTTTCATAAAAAGAATAATTGTTTGGTTGGGTCTCTTAAACTTTCTAATAGTTGATGTTTTGTTCCATAGAAACAACTATGTTTTTAGGAAAATAATTCTTATTTTAGTTGATCCACACTTTCTTTCCTTTCTCTAAAATCATTAAGCAGAATATTTTTTCACTCTTTTACTTGAGTGAATCTTGATTGGAGCAAAATGACTCTTGAACGGAAGTCTAATCTCACTTGGATAATGAAATTTTAGTAAGAGTGTTAAAGGCAGTTGTGTTCCTTTTTGGCAGATCCATGTTCAGGGAGATGAGGGAACTTTGTAGAAAAGCTATTCTCTACCCCTAAGGGTGTGAAGCAAGAAGAGAAGGTCAGAAGGATCTTAGTTCAGAGACAACTTCTTTGACTTTCCTATTTCTTCTGTCCTCCATGGTTACCATGCTTAAATGCATTTGGGATGTTACTTTCTTAACCCTAACACACAGCAACTATAGAGACAATGAAGTGAATATGGTGAAATTCACACTTAGCCATTTCTTATTTTTAATTTATAATGAAAAAAGAATTAAAACAATGATACAGAATTTCAAGACAAAACAGTAGGAGATTAATAAATAAAATAAAATGTTTAATACATTTCATATTGTTATCTTCAAGGTAGTTCCTCAGACTACAAGATATAGACATGAAAAAATGATCAAATAATAAAAGCACAAACTGTTCTTTTTGATGAGCTAACAGGGGTTAGTAGTATAATTATCTATCTTTCCCCAATTCATCTTGTTCTTTCCTTTTGAGCAATTTCTTCCCCTTTCACTTTCACAATTTCTCTTGTATATTTTGGATCTTATTTACTTTTTCAGGTTTTTACACTAGGGAGACAATACAATATTTATACATGTGAGGCTGATTTATTTCACTTACGAGTATGGTCTCAAATTCCATTTATCTATAAAAGACTCAAATTCATCCTCCTTTATGACTGAATAATACTTCATTGTATAAAAAATAACATTGTTTTTATCCATTCTGCATTTGAGTTGGTTCCAAGATTTAGCTATTACAAATTGTGCTGCTATAAACATAGGCACACATATATCACTATGGTACGATGTTTTCAATTCTGGGAAAATACCCAGAAGTAGAATAGCTGGATTGAATGGAACCTCCAATCCCAGTTTTTTGAGGAATCTCCAAACTGATTTCCTCTTGGATATACAAGTTAACATTCCTACCAACAGTAGAGAAATGTTCCCTTTTCCCTTCAGCCCTGCCAAACTTTTTTTTTGGTTGATATCTTGATGATAGTCATTATTTCTGAAGTGAGACAAAATCTGTGTTGTTTTAATTTGCATTTTTCAAATGACTAGTGATGTTGAACACATTTTCATACATTTATTTGACATTTGTATTTCTTCATCTGAGAAATGTATATTCATCCCAGATGTCCATTTTTGGATTGGGTCTTTGAATTTGTGGGACATAATTTTTTTTCAATTCTTTATATGTTCTAGATAAAAGTCTTTTGTCTGAGGGACATTTGGCTAAAATGTTTTCTGACTTTGTAGGCTTTCTTTTCACACTGTTGGTGATTTCTTTTGAGGTCTTTTTAACAAGATGAGATCCCACTTGTTGATTCTTTGAATTACTTCCCATTCAATTTTGGTTTTGGTCATAAACTTTTGGCCTACCCTCTGTCTTCAAGATTTCTACCTACTTTGTCTTCCAGGAGAGTTAGTGTTTCTGCATTAATATTTCAATCTGTGATTCATTTTGACTTTTGTTTAATGTCTGATGATAGGTAAGGGTCTAGTTTAAAATTCTGGCATGTGGAAAACCCAGTTTCTCAAATATCGTTTATCAGAGGGGCCATCTTTCTTCCACTGAACATGTTTGATTCTTCTGTCAAAGATAAGGTGACTCAGAGTGTTTACGGTTGTATCTGCATCTTTTAATTTGTTCCACAGATCCTCAGGATGGTTTTTTTTTAACCAGCACTATGCTGATTTTATCACAGTAGTTTTGTAGTATAATTTTGAGTTCAGAATGTAATCCTTCCTCTCTTGTCTTTGTTGCCCAGGATTGTTTTTGCTATTTTAAGTCTTCTAATTCTGGATGAATTTTAAGAATGTTTTCTCTAAATCTTTTATTGGGATTGCATTAAATCTGTATAACAGTTTGGGGAATATGGCAATATTCACAGTGTTGGTTCTTCATATCCATGAGCAAAGAATATCGTTCCATTTTCTAAAATCCACTTTGATCTACTTTTCCAGACTGCTGTAATTTTCAATATAAAAGCTTTAACTTCTTTTGTCAGATTGATTCTTGAGTATTTCTTTTTTTTGTTGTTCCATTGTGAAAGATGTTTCCCTAATTTTTTTCTCATTGAATTTGTTGTTTGTGTATAGGAATGCTATTGATTTTTGAGTATTGACTTTGTATTCACCTATCTCACTGAATTTGCTTATTAAGTCTAATTGTATTATGGTATAGTTTTTGAGGTCCATGTAGAATATTATGTCATCTGAAAATGATAATAATTTAATTTCTTCCATTCCTATCTGTATTCCTTTTATTTCTCTCTCTTGTCTAATTGCTTTGGCTAACATTTGCAGAACTACATTGAATAGTAGTGATAGTGGACATCCTTGTCTTGTTCCTAATTTTAAAGTAAAAGCTTTCAGAATTTGCCCATTTAGTAAGGTGTTGACCGTTGGTTTGTCATAAATAGGTTTTATCAGATTGAAGTAGAGACCATCTATTCTGATTTTCTGTAGAGTTTTTTTATCATAAATTGTGTTGGAGTTTATCAAAAACTTTCCTTGTTTTCTTTTCATCTATTGATCTGATCATTGATTTTTATCTTTTACCTTGTTGATATGGCTTATTATGCTTATCAATGTGTGTGTTGAACCATCCCTAAATTACTGGGATGAATCTCACTTGGTCATGGTGTATAACCTTCTTGATGATTTGCTACATTCTGTTTGCTAGTATTTCAGTGATGATCTATGATATAAGGGAGATTGACCAGTAGTTCTCTTTTTTGATTAGTTCTTCTCTGGTTTTGGTGTCAGCATAATGCTTGATTCCAAGAATGAGTTAGGGAGAATCCTTTCTTTTAAATTTTATTAAAGTTTGAGGAACATTGGCATTAAACCTTCTCTAAATTTCTTATAGAATTCAATTATGAATCTATCAGGACTTGGACTTTTTTATTGATAAATTTTAATTACATTTTCAATTATATTAACTGATATTTGGTTATTCAGAATTTTTATACCTTCTTGATTCAGTTTTGGTAATTCATACATTTCCAGGAATCTGTCCAATTCTTCTGTGTTTTTGATTCTATGAAAGTAGATTTTTGAAGTAGGTATTGATGATTTTCTCAACTTCAACAGGATCTGTAGTGATTTCACTCTTTTCATTCCTCTCTGCAAGGATGTGAGATTTCTTTGTTTTTCTAGATAAGGTTTGCTAGAGATTTATCAATTTTGTTTACTGTTTCACAGAACCAGCTCTTCAATTCATCAGTTCTTTGTATTGTTTTCTTAGTCTCAGTTGTGTTGATTTCTACTTTGATCTTCATAATTTTCTCTCTTCGTGGACTTTAGGTTTGACTTGTTCTTCTTTTGCTAGCAGCTTGATAAGCTGATTAGGTTGTTTAATTGTGCTCATTCTGCTTTCCTGATGTGAGTATTTATTGCTATAAATATTCTTTGTAGGACTATTTTCAATGTATCCCTTAGGTTCTGGTATGTTGTGTTTGAATTTTTATTTGGTTATAGATACTGTTGATTTCTTTTTTAACTTAATCTCTGAGCCACTAGTTGAATAGGAGGCTATTATTTAATTTCCATGTGTTTATAGAGTTTTTGCATTTCTTTTGCCATTAATTTCCAATTTCATTGTACTATGGTCAGATAGTATGCATGTGATAATTTCAATTCCTTTGCATTTACTTAAACATGTGCCATGACCTAGTATATAGTCTGGTTTAGAGACTGTCCCATGTGTAGCTAAAAAGAATGTGCATTCTGATGCTGTTGTGTGACACACTCTGTAAATGTCTACTAAGTCCATTTTTCACATGTTTGATTCAGTTCTCTTATTTTTTTGCTGACTTTTTGTCTGATTAATCTATCTTTTTGTGGCAATGAAGTATTAAGGTCTCTGTAACACTTGTGTTAATGCTTATTTATTTTTTCATACCGATTAATGTTTGTCCTACATAGTTGGATACTCCTGTATTTGGTGCATATATGTTTCTGGCTGTCATCTCTTCCTGTTGAAGTTTCCCCTAACAAGTATGTAGTGACCTTCTTTATCTCTTTTGACCATTGTTAGTTTGAAGTTCACATTGTCTGCAAGTAGAGTAGGTACCCTGCTTTTTTCTGGGTTCCTGTCATACGAAGTATTGTTTTCCATCCTTTGATTTTCACTCTGGGAATTTCATTTTGCATTAAATGTGTCTCATATGCAGTGTATTCTTGGATTTTTTTTTTCTTGATCCTCTCTATCAGTCTGTTTCATTTGACTGGTGAGTCAAGGGCATTCACATTAATGTTTGTAACTGTTACATATTGGCTTGCATTTGTCATGTTAACTTCCTGATTCTGGTTCCATTTTTGTCCTCTATTTAAGTCACCTGTTTGGTGATTTCTTTCTGATGTTGTTCTTGGAATTGTGGTTATTTTTATCTTTCTAGAGTATCTTACAGTACTCTTTGTAGGTTTGGTTCAATAGTCTTTAATTTCTTCAATTTTTCTTTGTTGTGGAAGTACCATTTCTATATTAATCTTCAAAAATTTATTTTATAGGGTCCATCAATCTGGGTTGTAAGTTGTTTTCTTTCAAGGATTGAAATATTTCAAGTTCATCTTGACTTAAATGTTGGCATTGAGAAGTCTACGATGATTTCAATGGGCTTTCCTTAATAAGTGATCTGTTTCTTTTCTCTAATAGCTTTTAACATTACGTTTTTGTGCTGAATTTCTGGGATCCTGATTATTATATGTCGGGGTGTAGATTTATTTTGGTTATGGCTGTTTGGAGTTCTATATGCCTCACTTATCTGTATGTCAGATTGTGTTGCCATGTTTGTGAAATTTTTTGCTATTACTTCTGCAAATAGTTTTTTTTAAATGTTATTTCTGTTGATTCCTGTTTTTCATTGACACCTATCAACCTTCTATTTTTCTTCTTTGCATTATCTTGGAGTTGTTATTATTTCCTGGTTCTTTTTATTCTTAAGAGAACTTTCCTTTTGTGATCACTAGTTAAATCCTGTCTTCAAGGTCTTTAATTTTGTTCAAGTGGTTTTGCCAGCTATCAATGGAATTTTTAGTGTCCTGGATGTCTGTTTCATGCATTCCAATTCTGTCCTATATTGTTCATTCAAGGTTTCTATCCATGTCCTATGTTCTTCAATTTTTTTATTATTATTTATGTTTTCTCTAGCTATGCTGAGCAATTCCTTCATTATGGTTGTCATTTCTTTTTTTTTTAACCTGAGATATTATTTCTTATTTTATTTCATAAGTTTCATAGAGTTGTTTCTTTACTTCAGTTGTCATTTCAGAACTATCAGGTATGCAATTTCTATGTCTATATCTTTTCTGTCTATATCTCCTGGACTTGTTCTGGGTGTATGGATGTCTGTGATTCCACTTGCTCCTTTGTTCTGTCATGCTCCTGGGTTCCTCCAGATGAGTTCCCAGACACTTTCCACACTGGTGCCCACCCCGTAATATAAAGGAATGGGCCAAGCACTTCGATTTCTCCAAACTGAAGTTCCCAATGCGATGGAGAAGCAACGGGTGGAACTTCTGTCCTTCTGCAGTTCATGAGGTCTCCCTCAGTGGCAGAAGGGCTCTATGCTGGGTTGGGTGGATATTTGCCATACCCATGCTGCTGGCTGTGGCTCCCCCAATGGAAGATGGGTGCTGTTATGGTCTGAATTTGGCTTTGTTGGGCCCACATAGCTGGCCAGGGCTCCCCCAATGGCAGAAGAGCCTGTGCTGGGCCCTGCAGGTCCTCACCAGACCCATGCAGATGTTTGGGGTGACCCTATCACTTAGCTATATTTTCCCCTCTTAAAGACATGATTTCCCAGAAAAACATGTGGGACAGTAATTAAGGCAGTGATTATGAGTGGAGGCCTTTCAATCTCACCACCTGAGTCTGTCACTGGATTGGGTCTGTGGTCTCCATGGCTGAAATAAAGAACTTAACCCACCTTTTTAATTATCGCTTTGAACAGAAGACTGTATTCAGTGGGCCTAAGCCTTCCTTTTCTACTGTAAATTTGTACTCTAGTGTTATAGTAGCTAGCTGTGCATCTCAGTAACTTTCTCTGAGGGATATAGGAAGCAATCTATGTTTTTACACACTTAGTATGACAAATAGCACAATGTGTTACATATGCAACAGTGTCAAAGCAGGATTTTAGACATACTTTTATGCTTTTACTAGCTTTGTCCATGTTTACCTTATCATCATAGAGGGTTCAATAGACGACCCACACTACTCCAAGATTTCTTTCTAAAAAGTTATCTTTCGATTTTTCCCCCCTTTGGTAAAAGTAGCCCAATTCAGTACAACTGCAATTGAAAAACCAAATTTGGAAGTTTTTTAGATCAAAAGTGGATCATAAGAGTACTCATTCATAGATTATGAAGGTGATCCATCATGATAAAATACATACTTTCATAACAGAAGAGTGGTGTGGGTAGATGATGATGATAATGATGAATTTGACATCGGCCATGTGAGGCAAGGTTCCTGTGACCATGAAATGTAATAAGAATCGACTGATGCAGACCCGGGGCATTCAGACCTTCTTAATTTAGATGACAAAGAAAAGAGCAATTTGACTAGTCAAAAGGTTGCAAAATGGTCATGGAACTAAATGGAGTGATCCAGTGTTAGAACTAGGTTCAAAAATACAGTGAAATGTTAGAACTAGGCTCAAAAATATAGTGAAAGTCTTGGTAGGGGTAAAACATATTGGACAGAATGCCAATCAGCATTGCCATTCAACACTGAAATTGAAACGCAAAATGCTACAATGTTCTGTTAAATACAACAAGGCTGAAATTCAGGTAAAAATTTTTGTGTGCGCCCACAGTCATATTCAAACCTGTATGTATTATGACACCTCAGTTCAGCTGAAGTGAAAGCTTGCATAGGTCTGCTGTACTAAGCACAGGTTTCTCATGGTGACCACAGGAATGTAAAAGACTTATGGAAAAGCAATGGGTCAAAACATGGCATAAAAAATTTATGCACTTATAAATACAAAGACTTATTATTCTTTCAATTTAGTCATTTATCCTTGAACCCAGCCATCAGGTCCTTATTCCTATATTCATAAACTGAATGATGTTGTTAACAGACTTGTTGCTCCCATCTCCTAAGCTAATCAGAATGTGACATTTGACAATTTGTTTACCAGGTTCCAACTGATGTGATATTTTCTGAGTGAGCACAAGTTGACCAGAATTGAACACAGGAGCAGAGGAGTAATTCCAAAAGAAAAGTTCTACTTTTTAAAACAAAGCTTTGTATAGTACAATCTTTGAAGTTCAGAAAGATACAACATTGGTTTTGTATAGGACAAAGAAAAGCAGACTGGAACTACTAATATCAACATTTTACCATGGTGGAAATATTGACAGGGAAACCTTGACAAAAATGGAAGCAATGGTTGTGTTCTACTCAATCCTAAATATGTGTAACATAAATAGTTTGATAGTTTATAAATAAAATAACAAGTGCAAAATATCACAGAGAAATTTTCTTAGAGAATTGCGACTGTTGCTCATAAAAGATCATTTTACAACAGAGAAAAAACATGTTTCTGTCCAGGAACTCTGAAGAAAAAATGTTACGGAGCACACTGGTGAGATGACAGGTTAACAGGCAGTCACAACACAAACACCTACTACCACAGGAAAAGAAAAAAATATGTTAGCTGAATCCTACATGAAAGTACAGGAAAACAAAACAAACATTTTCAATATAAGCAATGCTTGTATATGGAACATGCTGTTGTTGTGTGTGAAGACTGTCGGGTGTGACAGTTGAAGCAAAGCTCATTTCTGTAGTAGACTTTTGTTTGTATTTACACCATAGTTCACATAGGCTTTTATTTTAGATGTTGTCTTTTAGATTTTGTAAGCAAGTAAACGGCTGGTTTGAAAATATTGACATCTATTCTAAGCACTCATTATATATTTGATATTATATTTCATTGACATTTTATTTCCCTGTTAAGTACATGTTGCACAATACAGCAGAAAGCTCCTGATAAAGCAGGAATAGAAGAGAGGTGACAAGACTGCTATGTAAGATAGGAAAACTAAACCTCCATGCTGTCAGTGTAAGCAAAACATGTGCATGAAATACGCAATTGTCATGTGTGAAGACAACCTTGTTTGTGAGAGTTGAAGCAAAAACACACACACACACACATATATATACACACACATACCTGGTTTAAAATATATATATATATATACACACATATATATACATATGTATATATATATACATATATGTGTGTATATATATATATACATATATTTTTTTTAAACCAGGAATTGAACTCACAACCTTGCCCTTGCCAGCCAGGCACTTATGCTGCTGAGCTAAATCTGCAGCCCATAAAGCTTATTTTTGTTGTAGAATTCTATCGATATATTCATTGCATTTTATATAGGAATTTGTTTTGGATGCTACCTTTTAGCTTTTGTAAATAAGTATACAACTGATGTGAAGATCTTAAATGTACAATATGTATAAATAATTTAATAAGTATATTAAATTAATAAGTAAATAAGTATACAACCAATGTGAAGATCTTAAATGTACAATATGTATAAATAATTTAATTTATTTTATTGATTTTTATATTACTATTAACTCACTGTGTTATATAATAAGAATCTCTTGTCAAAACAGCAATACCACTGCGATATCAATTATGTCCTACTAAAAGGCCAGAAAAACAAAAAACATACACTGTTAGTGTAAGCAATACTTGTGTATGGAACATGATTTTAGCATGTGTGCAGACTACCTTAGGTATGATAATTGAAGTGGAGTTTTTTTGGTAAAGTTTTATTGGTATTTTCATTGTAATTCATATGATAATTTGTTTCTGCTGTTCTTTTTTAGATTTTGTACACTAAAACCCCATTGATGTTGAAAATTTTGATTTTTTAAACACTCAGTAAATAGTAAAAACTCAATACTTTATTGTCATGATTTTTTCCTGTTAAGTATAAATCATTTAATATAGCAAAACTCATAAAATTAAAATTAACAATTCACCAATAGAATTATCCTAAGGAATAAACATGGGTCTGACAATCCCACAATTATACACGTTGATGGCAAAATTAGTCTTATGCTCTAAGGGCTGTAACAAGTTTTCAGGTTCATTGACTTCCATCATGGAAAAAGAATTTTTAAGATTCATCAGTAAAAGACATGAGAAGGTTTATTACAGATAGGTATGTAGGATACACTCGAAGAACGGAATGTAGGTGCTCAGATAATTAAAACTTTATACAGTTGGGTACAGGGAATCTTTTATGTTTTGGGTGTTGAAAAGCTGTGGAACTTGGCAATATTAGTCTTAGTCTTACCTAGTGGATGGAAGAGGATGGTCTAATCTTAAGTGAAAGAGGACCATTGATAAGTAAAAATGAAATAGGCAAACTCATTTGTAGGTGAAAGTGAGTTGGCCAAGTTTACTATGTTTTGAGAGAAATGAAAGAGAAACAACAAATAAATAAACTGGAATTATGCCCTTGTGATGGTTGATTGATTGTGTCAACTTGAGTAAAGGAAGCTCAACTAAATTGGATCAGCAATTCTACACCCCAGAATATAGAAAACCCACCTTTGGGCAATTTGTTGCCTGGATGGTATAAAGGGGAAATGAAGAAGGATGGATCTAGTTCTGTTTCTTTGGAGGAGCTCCAGCCTTTGCCTTCATCTTGGCCATCATCTCCTGGCTTCCAGAAGAGATGTTTCAACTTCCAATACAGACCCACTGACCTCTTAATCCTGACTCACACAGTACACTGGAGTGAGATCCAGACCTTCAAGTAGATCTTTGACTTCCAGTGTGTAGGCACCCTCTGCACTCTTCCACATTTGACTCTTTAGTTGGTCATTGTAAGCCAATGTAAATTTTTATAATATTTGTATATCTTGTATCTGTTTCTCTAGTGCCACTGACTGATATAGTCCTGAAGCTTCAGTTTTTTGTAAAAGTGCAATTTTAAAATTTCAAGTTCCTTGTCTCCTTTCTACCTAGTTTTCATGTCTTCTATCCCAACTCAGGTTCAAATCTCACAGCTGTAAGTTCCTTGCTCTCTGAATCTGGTCTTCTTCTGCAAATTAAGGATAATATTAGCATCTATTCTTAGCTTATTTGAAGGCTGATCTATCAAATACACCTTTAAGCCTCCTAGTACATGACAGAGTTAGAATTGCTTCTCTTCTCAATTGCTTTTCAACTTGATAGCAAATACATAATCTGTATTTAATTGCTATTTTACTGAGTATTCAGCTTTGTTCTCCTTAAGCAATTGTCATCCATCAGAGGAAAAAAAATCACAGTTCATGGCCTATTTGTGGAAATGAATAAACACATCAGGGTAAATTAAAGCCTTGAAATATCAGAAGCAGACATGAAATTCAGTTGAAGACTTTTAGAAAGACAAATGTAAGAGTTACTAACATCATGTTTTGACATCTGAAGGGTATATTTGGATGGTAGAGACTTCTTTTTCAACTGAGCTACCTGTGTTTAATTATGTACTGGGAAATCAAGCAGGATTTGAATCAATATATTTTTCAGAAAATTAATCAATGCACTATTTCACTGGTTTGGAGACACAGATATGCATCTCTAAATATAGCAGTATTCTTAGAAGTACTGTCCAAGATTTCAATGAGACCCAGTTTCTGAATTATTAAGGAAAGATTTTACACCCACCCACAATAAGAATAATAAACATTTAGTATTTCCTTCGTCTAGAATTATCTTCTTTTGGCTATCTGCATTTCCAGGTTCAAAGCTGTTTTAGAACCAAGATCACAGGACCTCTGAACTCTTCCTACTTCCTTTATTTTTCAGTTAGGCATAGCAGGTCAAGGGAAAGTCAGAATATCATAGGAATCTAAGTTAAATAGAAACTAAGATACAGTCAAAGAAGGGCTGAATTCTCAAGAAAATCAATGATAATCCCCTCCAGCAGTCCAACTAGAGTCATACAGCCCATGACAATGACTCGTGCAGGTCTGTTTTATGGATCTGCACTGGAAAGCCAAAAGGTCATGGTAGAAGATTAAAAAGTCTATGCCAGGAAGAAGAAGGATCTCTGCCAATAGGCTTAAGGATCTGCACTGGCGCTAGGAAGCAACACTCAAAGTAAGGGCCAGAGTTCCCCCAAAAAGTACCACAGCCATCCTCAGTGACAATGAGGTCCTGAGTTCCTATCGGGAAGCCAATGTGACAAGCTTCTCCTGGTGACTAAAATAGCACACCAACTTCCTCTCTGGATGCAGGAAACAATGCTCAAAGTAAAGGACAGAGTTCCCTGGAAGTGAACTGTAACCATTCTCAGCGACAACAAGCTCCTTGGGCAATGAAGACAGTGGAGTTCATATCAGGAAAGAAGCTCAACAATCTCCTCCAGGAGAATCAACAGCAATGGGAGAACCAACAACACCTCTTCTCCATTTCTCCTTTTTATGTTGGCAACAATCCTCAGGTGGGCCATCCACATCCAGTACCATGCTGATTCAGTTCATCTGGGTGTTACAAGTTGACCACTAGTTGTCAGTCCACTACAATCCACCCTGGTCAACTTGATAATCATACACATTTCCTTAAATGTGGTAGATCTGAAAAAAAGTTAACATCTCTTGGTCTATTCTGATTTACATTAATATTACAATTTTTAAAACAATTACATATATACAATTCTTACTGCATTCATTCCTGCACCAAAAGCAAAATATTCAAAAGGTGACCAAAATTTAATGGCAGAACCACAATACTTTGACTAATTAACCTGATTATAAGCATATCTAAAAATGACATTAAAATTACAATCACAGTCATTGCTTCCCATTAACTTTTAACAGGGTATGACAAGACTAAAAAGCAAAGATCTCCTGAAATTTAAATGAACTCTTCCTTTCAGGTGAAAAGCTTCAGTTCATTTTTCCATTATCCTGTTTGTCATGGTTTATGTCAGTGGCCCCCAAGACTCGTGCAATTATGCATTGTGATTGGTTCATTGTCTAGCACTTGGATTGGTGGTTTGAGTATTACACCCACCTGAGGGTGGAGCCAGAATAGGATGTAATGGCAGGAAGAAAGTGTGTCTCTCCCTCTTACTAACCAGTAAGAGTAACCACTTTGCGTTTTGCAGCTGCCATGAACTGCAGCCCCACCACGCTACGCTTCCATGGAGCCAAATGAGTATGGACTGAAATCTCCAAAAGCTGTAAGAAATAAACCTTTCCTTCCTTCATTTTGGGTGTTTGGTATTTTGTCCCAGCAATGAGTAAAAAGTAACTAAGACACTGTTCTTCTCAATGTCCTCTATGTCATTCTCACAACCCATGGTTCCACTGGAGATTTCATTCTGGTCAAATGCTTCAAATAACTCTAGTGGCTTGTTGTTGTTATTTTCCAACATAGGTCTAGGCAAAAGCTCTCCATTGTAACCATGCTACCTTCCAATCATAGACTGCACTGAAATTTTTCTGGCACCCAAGTAATATATCTAAACACAAGCAAAATGCAGACAAACTTTCAGCCAAAGTAGAATATACTCATGGGATCCAGCAGCCAATGTAGTCCTCACTAGAAGCCTCCTGAGCTTCATCTTAACTGGCAGCATTTCCATCAGTACTCTGATTTTCCTGACTTCAACCAGTCTCCAATATAGTTTACAGCATACAGGGGCTTTCTTTTTGGCCAATCTCTCAAAACTATTCCAAATTAATTTCCAAGGCTCTTAAGCCACATGGCCAAGCAACATCAAAGCAATGAACCCACTCTCTGGGTACCAAAATCTCCATAGTTTGCTGGATCCAGTGCAGAGTGGTATATGGCAGAGGGGTGTCACAGAGAACAATTCATTGCACACAGAGGACAGCAAAAGCATGAAAAAAGCAAGACAAGCCTCTTTCTATCCCTTATATTATTTGCTACTGGGACTAGGGTGGTGCCAAACAAATCAGTGGACTGATTTAGTAATAACACACCCTTAATTTGAGCATCACACATTCTAGATTAGTCATCTCTGAAAGAGTCCCACCTAAGACTGCATGAGGTTTTTTGGGGAAAACAAGACCCAAATCATAACATCAGCTTTGTCAGTCAAACTGCTGGGGATCTGAAAGCTTAGAAATTCAGCCTAGCCAAGTTAAACTCCTGGGGTGGGGAGACTAAAAAAGAATTTGGCCTTACCAGTTCACACCCCTTGAGCTAAGAGGCTCAGACTAACAAAAGAGGCTCTGTCTTTCCTCATCAGTGGTGACTGATCCATGGATGCAGCTACTAGAATTTTCTAGATCCTAATTTTCACTCTTCCTGTCTACAGATAGGAATAACATCATCTATTCCTTATGATGTTTTCTTAACCATTGGAATGAGCTCCTCACTAAGATCATTTAAAGAGATCAACTTATATTTCTGTGAAATAAAAGTGGCTATGCATCCACTTGGGAAAAATGAAACATGGCCACTCCTCAGAAGCTTAAAATATAATGGCATATTTCAGATATATCTTTCCTATAAAGAACAAGAAAAATATTCAGTTATGCCTGATATTCAAGCCTTTATGGTCTTCTATCAGAGGCCTGATCTGTACACTAGAAATTATCACCTCTCAGGAGCTGATGCTGCAGAAGACTCTCTCATTGCAGCTCCTCCTTCCCACAGACTACCTCCTCAGCAACTAGTCATTTGCTGAGTCAGTACTCTATGGAGTCCCTGGATCCATACGATATTAGTTCTGGGTCTGATTACCAGAGTACCTCAGATTCAGGGAACTCAAAATCTAAGCCCACTCCTGCTCTACCCGTTTGAGGGGTGGCAAGAGGTAAGGATACAGTCCATGAGCTGAGCATGGTGACACCACCTATAATCCTAGCACTCAGGAGGCTGAGATAGGAGGATCACCACAAGTTTGAGGCCAGCCTGGGCAATAGTAGGTTTAAACCCACCCAGAATTACACTGTGACACCAGGTTTCAAGAAAGAAAGAAAGAAAGAAAGAAAGAAAGAAAGAAAGAAAGAAAGAAAGAAAGAGAAAAAAAAAGATCAAAGAACAAGACCTTTGGCACTGGAAAAGAGGCTGCTTTCATTCCTAGAGAGGGATGAATTCATCCCTCACCATGGTGGCCCGGGAAGTATGCCCAGACAGTGAGTAGTGATGGTGCTTAACACAACCTACAAGACTCCCACACAAGAGTATCATAATTACTCCACAGGCCCTTATGTAACTTTAGATGTAGTATACAAACAGGTTACATTCCTCTGTGACACTGGCCTGACTTATTCAGGTCTAATTTCTTATTGGGGTGAGATTTCATTCCATTCTAAAGTTGTTGTGGGCATTGAGAGAGCAATATGACAGGTTTCTTTCTTTATCTGAAGTGCTATTTAGAATACTTCCTTTTCCAAAGGCCCTAAGCTATATCTTCAAAGAAAATGGTATTTTCTTAAGAGAGAAGCTAGACTGGAATTAAAGCCTATTACTGATAAGATTTTGGCTACAAGACTAACTGCAGCCACACCAGTCCCCATGCTACCAATAGTTAAACCATCAGAAAAATATCACCTAATACAGATTTCACAACTCTATCAGTCATTTCTTTTGCCTTTAAGATAAAGAAAATAATCACCTCTCCAGGGAGAAGTCCAAGCCACCTGAGACACCAGAGGACGTAGAAGGATGACGAACTTCATGCACCTGTGAAGCAATAGATGACCTCAAGTATCCTTATAGAAAAGATAATACCAACCACTCCATGAACCAGATAACTAAAACAGTTTGTTTCTTCTAAATAAATTGTATGGCTAGTATTTCTACTGTCTTTTTCTACTACACTTGCTAAAATAATAGCTGTACCTGATCCATAAAAAGGCCATGGCCAAATACAGTTTAGTGCATTCAGGTTTATAAATCATTGTGTTATTTGTGCATGTCTGTCTGTCAGTTCAGTTTGTGTTAATGAACAGTTGCAACACCTACAGCTGTGTTTGTTTGAGCTCAACAATTTCCTTTTTTCATCTTTTGCCTGTTCTGAGAATTTCCATGGAAAAATGTTTATACTGATTAAAATATTGATCTCTATAATTTTAGTCTGTTTATATATAAAATAAGTGTCATTAATGTTAAAAAGACGTTTTCATCCTGGTTATCAGCCAGTCAAAATGATGTCAACTGGTTTTATAAATGCAGTGTTTGTTGTCTGTGTACAATAACTTGGGAGTCTTTCTTGGGTCAAGACTAACATTGATTGTTACGATCTTATTCTCATAGACCATCTAAAATTTTTAAAAATAACTCAGTGAAGACCCCTTGGGCTTGAGAAAACTGCTGAAGAAGATTCCTCTTAGTGAATAAAGGAGAAGCTACCTAGAAAAAATTATTCCAGTCTTTATTTACTAATGGGTCCCCCAATAATTTCCATAGACTTATGGGAGACATACCCCAATAAACATTACTAAATGTTATTGTAATATGTTTATATTGATTATCATTAAAAGGTTAAATTCACTGTGGATTAAACAATAAGGTTTTCTTATTAGATGCTCTTGGTACAAAACTAAATTAAGAGACAAAGGTTTCTAAATAGCTGTGACATTCATTATTGCTAATTCCATAGTGTATTATATTCATGCATTCCAGGTGCACAGGTCTTCAAAAATGTAAACCTAGGTTTGTCTGTGGTGATAACATTTACTTTTGACTCAAATATCTGCCTTTCTTTCACTTGTGTTCCAGATGTTCGTAATGAGAGGTACATATCAGGCCAACAAAAGACCATTAGACAAATTATAATTTTAAGAAAAGGAAAGGCTTGTGTGATGTGTGTATTTTTGTATGTGTCAATACACTTAGAGATGCTCAACTGTTGAGCAGTTCAGACAATATCACCTGCTAGAGACTGGAGGCTAGATATTGAAAAATTGTGGGGTGTACCTATGGACAGGTGAATTCTTCTTCAATGGCATCCTATTGAAGGATAGAAAATTACATGAGAGTTTCATTTCATTTAATATCTTATGATTATATGGAAATGACTGACTAAAAAAACTATTCTATACTAAGATGGACACTTAAATGTTTTTGAAATATAATAATGTCATTGTGATTGTCATACTGAAATGCTATGTTGGATCTTGACATCAAGTTTTCTTCATAGAACTTCATAATTGCTATCTGTTAACACACTGCAGGGATCTAACTTGATTGTTAAGAAAATAACAGTACTCTGGCTATACTTTATATTTCAAAGTGCTTGCTACTCAGATGAGAACATAATAGTTGAACTCACTACTCTCACTTCAACACTAGTGCAACTGACCTTCTGGATGTTTGCCGACTACAGTTTGCAGACCAAAGTTAAATGATAACTGGGCTTTAATGTAGCAAATAATTTGCCCCTGGCTTTCCAAAGTAAACAGGACCCAGGACATGAGAGACCTCTCTACAGGATCCTACAATTTTGGTGATTCACTGAATCTCCTGAACAGGGAGTCCGGAGTCCATCAATGTACACTGTGCCGAAAAGGATGGTCACCAAGGAGGAAAAAGTCTCCCATGCCTTCACAGAAAGCCCCATGTCAAGCAAGACCATGACTCATCCTGGCAGCTGACACTGACAGAGGAACTCAGAGGCTCTGTAAAATGTTTCAAAAGTAATGCCTGGGCAGACTTAACTAACCTTGATAGATAACAAGAGGTAAATTTTGGTTGACACAGTCTCACTTTAGTCTTGAATATTCCTCAGAAGGGAAGTATTACTTATAAAAGTAATAGCAATATAGGCTAAACATAATAGAGTCTCGAATCACTGCCCTCTACTGACAGTTTCTTTACTACACCTGTAGACAGGTCCAAGGAGCCAGCTGGTTAAAAGTGCAACTCCCTTAAGAATAGGATCTGATAGGGCTCTTTTCCCAATCTGCCTTTCTAATCTAGTCCTCATGCTTTGGTCATAGATACCTTAATCTTTTGGTATAGTTTATTTATTCTCACCCAGAGACTGCCAAATTCCAAGTGATCATACAGACGAAATCAACAGTAAAGGTGCCAGATGACATTCCTGTTTTAAGTTATAACATTACATATTTTATGTCTTTTCTGTTTCTTTGGGGATCAAACTGCTTCTGAGATAATAAACAGTGAATTCCTACATGAGACCTTAAAGCAGATCACATCTTTCTCCAGTTAAAGATAGCCACCCAAGAATTTGACAGACACCCTAGATAAAGTTGCCCAGAGTTCTTTCTTGCTTTAAAACCATATAGACTTGCTGGGCCTGGTGGCACACTCTTGTAATCCCAGCACTTGGGAGGCTGAGGTAGGAGAACTGTTTGCAAGTTTGAGACCACTTGGGCTACAAAGTGTGCTGAAGGCCAGTCTGAACTGCATAGCAAGACCCTATCTTTAAAAGACACACATACACACACACACACACACACAAACATATAGACTCACTAACAACAATGCTGTATAACATCAGAGGGGGCTAGATCTCTTAACAGCTGGAATAAAGGAACTATGTTTGCCTATAAATGAAAATTTTACTTCCTTTGTCAATAGGTCTAAAATAGTAAGAGATATGGCACAAAAACTGGTTGGCCAAGCTTCCAAGACTCATAAAAACTATCTGAGTCATGAATATCCTTGTCAAATATCTGGAATTCAGGGTCTTGGTGACTGTCCTGGACATGGCCTGTGCCACACTTCTCATAGTCCTACTTTTAGATCTTATATACTTAATCTTTTATTCACATTTGTTTCTTCTCATTTAACAGCCATCAAACTATTCATGGTGACCATAATTTGAGATCAGAACCTGCTTCCATATACACGGTTCATGAATAAATCTTCAGCAGTAGGGTTCAGCCCCTTTGAACTCCTAGATTAGTTAAGGCAAGAGTTTGTTGGTCTCTCTATAGGTAGCTACCAGTGCCCCTATTCAGCTAGAAATAGCTACAGAAGATGGGACTTCCTACTTCAACTTCCCTCAAAGATTTTCAGGGACCAGGGCTCTCAGGGGAGAATAGCACTGCCACAAACACAGGAATTGAGTGAGCCACTCCTTCCTCTCCATTAAACCATAATCACCATACCACCCTAAAGATTATCCATATTCCCATGATCGAAAAGAAGTACAAAATAAAATAACAAAAGTCTAGGAGGTCACCATGCATGAGGTTGCAGAATATTATGTCTGACCCTGTAAATACTTGAATCCTGAGTTACTGAATCTCTTGTTTTCCTTTTGCTCTTCTGCTTGTTCCTGTTGCTAGCATCCCATGATCTTCAATAAATACAGTTGCTTGCTGCTTAGTATGAGGTATATGCTTGGCAATTCTTTCCTTGTCCTCCACAAGAACCTGAACTATTTTGGCCAATTCAAGTATAGCATGTATATGATGCTTTATGGGAATCTTCACTGTAGGTCTCTGTGAAGAACCATAAAACTGACTCTCCAAGCTGATTGCACGCAAAATAATCTTAGTCAATGAGACTAAGATTGTTTGGTGAATTTTCAAGTGTTTTTGTTAAAGTATTAAAAACTTTCTGTCAGTTATAAATATTTAGGTACTTGAAAAACTTGAAAATAATATTTATTCAACATATTTTAAGATTTTTATTTTGAAGAGAATAAAACCAAATGAGAGAAAACAAAATAGGGTCAGTCAAAACAAAAGGATGGACATAGTACATGACTTAAAACCAAAATACAAGGTGATCAACAATGGTTACCATAATGTCTCTTGTTATCTTCAATAGAATTGCCCATATCATTAGGCATAATAAAATTGAACATAACAGTACAGAACAAAATCAATAAAAAAAAAACATTGGAGACATTATAGGACTTCAAGAGAAGATAATAGTCAAATCATAATGGGTATCATAGTGAGTCTTATTGTCTTCAAAGTAGTTGCCTATACTCTCAGACTTGATACTATCAAACAAAACAGATTCAAATAAAATCAGTCAAAATACGATAGTGAAAGTAGCACAGGGCTTCAAATTAAGTTAATAGGAAATAAAAAATGGTTACCATAGTATATGCTGCTATCTTTGGAATAGCTGTCCATGCCATCAAATCTAGTACAAGTAGACAAACTGGAATGAATATAACCAAACTAAACAAAGTGATGAAAATAATATGGTTTCAAGTCATGATACAAGATTAACAATGTCCTCTGCCTTCCTTTTTTAAACAATTCCTCCCCCTTTCACTTTTCACAGGGTGCATTGTACATTTTGTATACCACTAACTCCTTTGGTTTTTAGATTAGGGAGGCAACCTGCTATTTACCTAAGTGATTCTGAACTTTTTTACCCCTGAGCTTGATCTTAAGTTGTATCCATTTATCTATAACAACCTCAGTTTTCTTTCCTTATAGCTAAGTAGTTCATTGTATAAAAGTGTTATGTCTTTCCAACCAATCTGCAGCTGAAGGGTGAGCTACCCTCATTATTTTCTGGTTCCCTGTTATATAGAGCATTATTTTCTCATCTTTGACTTTCAGTCCATAAACCCTCTTTCAGGTTAATTGTATTTCTTATATAGAGCATCTCGATGGATCCTATCTCCTGATCCACTCCGCCTGTGTTTCTTTTTATTAGTGTATCGAGGCCATCTATGATAGTGATTGTGGCCAACCTTCTCTGCCTCATCTCTGCCATGCTATTTTCCTGCCATTGGTTGTCTACTTTTCTCCTTCATTCCACTGTCTGCCCTGTTCAGTGAGCCCCCTCTGCCATTGTACCTGAAACTATGGTCTTTTTTCTCTCTAGAATGTCCTTCTCTATTTTTTGTAGGGTTGGATTGGTGGTCATGAACTTCCCCAGTTCCTCTTTGTCATGGAAGCATCTTGTTTCTCCATTAATTTTTAGAGATAGTTTTGCAGGGTACATCAATCTGGGTTGGAGGTTATTTTCTTTCAAGGCTTGGAATACTTCATGCTCTTCTTGATTTGATGGTTTGTGTCATGAAGTCTGTCATGATTCTGATGGGTTTTCCTTTATAGGTGATCTGTTTCTTTTCTCTGACAGCTTTTAATATTCTGTACTTGCATTGAATTTCTGGGATCTTGATTATTATGTCTGGTGTAGATCTATTTTGGTTATAGCTGGCTGCAGTTCTCTATATGCCTCATATATCTGAATATCATTTCTTTTTCCTATGCTTGGGAAGTTTTCTTTAATTATTTTTGTAAATAGCCTTTGTATTTCATTTGTGTTTACCCCTGCTTCTTCACTCACATCTTTTATTCTTAAGTTATAGATCCTCTTGTCATCTTCTAGCCTTTGTATTGTTACTTCCTGGTTCCTTGTTATTTTTAAGAGATCTTTTCTTTTGTGATCACAAGTTGCAAACCTGTCTTCAAGGTTTGATAGTCTATCTTTAGTTTCTTTCAAGAAGTTTTGCCAGCTTTCAATGGAGTTTTTAATTTCCTGGTAATCTCTTTGAATCTGTTTCATGTATTCTAAATTTCTTTTATATTCTTCATCGAAGGTTTCCCTCTTTTTTCTATGCTCCTCTATTCTTTCCTCTGTGTCTTCTTTAGAGGTGCTTAGCATTTCTTTTATTATTTTTCTTATATCTTCTTTTACTTATATTAATATTTCTGTTTTAAGTTCTCCTGGGCCAGTACTGCTTGGGTTGGAGGTCAGAGACTGCCTTTTGTTTCTTCCTCTTGTCATGTTCCTGGTTTCTTCCAGACAAGTAGATAATTGGTACCCAGCACTTCCTGTATTGGTTATAATTACTCTGAAGATTGCTGCTTTCCCCAATCTGCTGGTGACTACTGGAGTATTAGCAGGAATGGGACAGGCTGGCCCCTCCCTTCTGAGCTGGTTAACCACTGGGAGTGTTCACCATATTAGTGTGTGCTGCACAGGTGGGGTTGATTATGGATAGTTTTAGTGAAACCTTGGCTTTGACTATTGGATCACGCACAGAGGTGGGACTCAATCCAAGCAATTTTCACCAATCTGCTCTGCACTAGGAGTGGCTGAATGATGCCAGCTGCAGTTTTGGTTCCAGGTTTATCCTGCCCAGCTCCAAAATGACACCTGTCCAATTGCCCACTCCCACAGAAGGACTGAGTCCCTCAAGCTAGTGTAGTTCTGCAGTCCACTGCTCCTCTCAGCAACTGCATCTTCCTTTTGAGGCCTTTGGGCTTGCCAACCCCCAACTTCACTGTGACCGTGCATCTCTGGATTCCAGTGGTGCTTTGCACGGAGTGGGACCAGTTCTGATGAGAGAATACATCTGGCTACTGCTTAAGTTTAAGTTTCTTTTTTTCTGCCTTGCCTTGCCTTGCCTTGCCTTTCCTTCTCTTTTTTTCACTTTAGTTTCTTCCTGGGTCGAGAGGATCCATTTTTTTCCTTCTTTCTGGTCTGCTCCAGAATTCTATATTCCAGCATCTGGGCTATTTCTCTCAGAAAGGCTTTTTACTTTGCTGCTTATTGTTCTGCCATCTTCCCAGAATTCTATTCAGCATATTTTAAAACCAATAGACAATAATAACTGAAGGTTTTTTTGTAAAAGACATATCGAATTTTTACAATTTGAATAGTACTTTCTTTTCTCTGTGTAACTTATAATATGGAGCAAACTTCCCACACTTCAATGAATTATGAGTTTCTAAGTTTGAATCAGCTCTCAGCATTTCAACTTCTGTGCTCTTGGCATTGTGCTATATATCTGTGGGAATCCCTTTGATATGGAGTGTTTTTTCATTTTTGTTTTTCTGGAGTGACTCCTGGTACTTCTTCGTCCTTTTCATTACAACCAATTTCTATGCTTACAGCTATAAATTCACCGTCATGAAATTCTTCTGGCTTATAAATACTACCTTTAAAAATGGTAGAACAGATCTCTCCATTTTCATATATTTTAACTCTATTTGCATTTTATTTGTATATTGCAAAATTATTTGCACAATGCAGTAAAAGTTCCTACCATATTACAAAGCTATTAAGCTCTCTTACTTCCTGCCCTAACTTTTAAGATTTTCAATTCATACTTTATGTTACAGAACTCAGCTAAAGAAGTTTCATGATCGCCTTTGTTAGCATCAATAGGCTGTCCTAAACTCCATGGAAGAAAACAAACGTTAAAGGTTAAAAGAACACCTTAGCACATAGGTTAGATTAGTGAAGCATTGTATAAAAAGCAGATTTTCACATTATTAAGCCCCCAATAGAATCAGGATGGCAGTAGTACTTTCAAAAAGTTAAAATAGTTTTGTTTCAAGCATTGGGAAACCAGGAAGCAACATACCTACATGCTTTGTTTCTTTTTTTTTTTTAATTTTATTTAAAGAGAAAAAAAAAAGCAAAACAGAAAAAGGGGTAGAAACAACACAGAATCTCAGAAAAAAAAGCAGTAAGAAATCACTAGTTGATAAATTACATATTGTCTTCTTAGACCTAGTTGTTAAAGTTACAAAATTAAAGCATACAAAGTGGACATTCAAACAGTGAGACTGCAAAGAAGTTCAATGATCCAGTAACAACTTAGCAACATGTTTTCAATCCTACACACTTAAACATACATGCAGCCATATCCTCTAGAGCACTTTCTTTTCTTCTTTTTACTTGTTAAGTCCGTTATCTGCTTAGTTATATCCTGTTTCAGGTTGCTTAGTACCTTACTGAATTGTTTTGTTGTTGTTATATACTTTTAATCACCTTATGTAATTCTGTTGCCTTGTTTTTGAGTTTCTCCTCATCCATGATCCATGGATCAGCTTTGGTGGAGTTGGGAGATTTTTGGAGGTATTTTGTTACTTTCTTATCTACTTTTTTTTTTTTTGAAGGTAGCAAAATACAGCAGAACAAGACAGAACAAACCCATGTGACCGCACTGCAATAAAACTACCACAGAACCTCAGAG